>CP118375.1:0-623521 GCA_029542765.1 Malassezia psittaci
CTAATCCTAATCCTAATCCTAATCCTAATCCTAATCCTAATCCTAATCCTAATCCTAATCCTAATCCTAATCCTAATCCTAATCCTAATCCTAATCCTAATCCTAATCCTAATCCTAATCCTAATCCTAATCCTAATCCTAATCCTAATCCTAATCCTAATCCTAATCCTAATCCTAATCCTAATCCTAATCCTAATCCTAATCCTAATCCTAATCCTAATCCTAATCCTAATCCTAATCCTAATCCTAATCCTAATCCTAATCCTAATCCTAATCCTAATCCTAATCCTAATCCTAATCCTAATCCTAATCCTAATCCTAATCCTAATCCTAATCCTAATCCTAATCCTAATCCTAATCCTAATCCTAATCCTAATCCTAATCCTAATCCTAATCCTAATCCTAATCCTAATCCTAATCCTAATCCTAATCCTAATCCTAATCCTAATCCTAATCCTAATCCTAATCCTAATCCTAATCCTAATCCTAATCCTAATCCTAATCCTAATCCTAATCCTAATCCTAATCCTAATCCTAATCCTAATCCTAATCCTAATCCTAATCCTAATCCTAATCCTAATCCTAATCCTAATCCTAATCCTAATCCTAATCCTAATCCTAATCCTAATCCTAATCCTAATCCTAATCCTAATCCTAATCCTAATCCTAATCCTAATCCTAATCCTAATCCTAATCCTAATCCTAATCCTAATCCTAATCCTAATCCTAATCCTAATCCTAATCCTAATCCTAATCCTAATCCTAATCCTAATCCTAATCCTAATCCTAATCCTAATCCTAATCCTAATCCTAATCCTAATCCTAATCCTAATCCTAATCCTAATCCTAATCCTAATCCTAATCCTAATCCTAATCCTAATCCTAATCCTAATCCTAATCCTAATCCTAATCCTAATCCTAATCCTAATCCTAATCCTAATCCTAATCCTAATCCTAATCCTAATCCTCCCAATCCTAATCCTAATCCTAATCCTAATCCTAATCCTAATCCTAATCCTAATCCTAACCCTAATCCTAATCCTAATCCTAATCCCACATCCTAATCCCACATCCTAATCCCACATCCTAATCCCACATCCTAATCCCACATCCTAATCCCACATCCTAATCCCACATCCTAACCAACCTTAGCCGTTGACTCCTAGCACAATAAATCAGTCACTTTCACCCGGTCCATGGCCTCCATAGCCATCATACTCACTGTGCTGCTGTTTTAAAAATCGGTTCGGAAATCTTAAACGGAAAACTACAATAATCCAATCATTGCGCATATCACTATCTTTGCTTCTGTAAAGTACACTCTCATCGATGACATCCTCCATACCATAGCTGTTTAGTCAAAATTCGTCCCAAATCTTATCACTTCACCTAAGCCCTGATTTCCTTAACCATCTATATTGCCCATGTCAAGGAACGTTTTCCGGCATATGAAGGCTAATAATGCGCCATCAACTAGCGCACAAAACAGATCATTTCCAGCGTAGGTTCGAACCAAATAGCAGACAAATTTTCTTCGAGATACTCTCAACATCCTTTGGGAAACGTCTTGCTCAAGTACCCGCGCGGTCGTTCGTTCTCCTTCGTCGCATCAATGTAACCAAAGTGACTCTTTTCCGAATCTCCAATCAATGCTTCAAGGTTTACGTCTCCCTTTTGAGACGCTTGGAATACACTCTTTGCCTCACACGTATCCTTGTCTTGGATCACTCCTACTCCAAGCCATTGCCTTCTCATCATCTCTGTGTCTCCTTTTGCACACGCCTTCAATGTGATCGTTCCATCGTTGCTTGGGTACTTTGCAAACGTTCCTTCTCCCCCTCGGTCTCCTCCCGTTTGAATCCAATAGTTTCCTGCTGTGACACATTTTCCTTCGTGCTTCGTACTTCGCAACTGTCCATACTTTGCTCGATAATCACTTTTCCGGTACTTGTTGCTTGACGGTGAGCATTCATAAAATTGAAATTCTTCCGTTGTACTGTTTGCTCGAACTAAAACAAGGTCCTGGCTTTTTTTCACAGTCTCAAAGTAGCCCGTGCTTTCATCCTTGAGCATATGAGTTACAAATTTCGTTGGCTTACCGACCGGCTGGCATTTACCTGAGCGTTGCTCGATGGGGGACCCGTGCGCACTCGCAACGATAGCGATAAATACCAAAGACAAAAGTTGAATAGCAAACATTGTTCTACCGGAACATCGCTCATTTTCCTCTCCTTTATACCTTTCAAAATTCAGAAATTACCCGATCATCACTATCCGACTACATATTGATCTCCTATCTATTTTCAATCCAGCCGGTCCCAGCCGTTAGCCATCCTCGGATATCCGACACCCCAGCTCTGATCACGCGTATCCTAATTGAACCCGCAGTGAAAATGATAAAATTAGTCAGACCCTGACCTACATGCAGGTCCGGTCGTCCGTCTGAGACGCTTGGTGACCATGCTTATTGGTCTGGATGACAACCAAGACTGGTCTCGCGATCTGCACGCAATCAGCAACCCGGTCTCGAAGGATCTCCGAGGATCCATAGACTATCTCTCCCGAGCCGACTTTTAACCACATATAAGCCTACCGTTCCAATAGGATGAAAGTAGAAACATGACTTCCTTCCGACTCTTCACCTTTTTTGCGCTTGCTCTAGTCGCCACGGTTCTGGCGTCTCCTGTACCCGAGCATTCTATCAGCTGTAAACCCGTAGGTCATGCTACCAAGCTCGTCAATTACAATGAAGAGTACCGCTCGTCGCACTGGTTCCGGACTGACGACAACGCCAAGCATCCTCGTCTACTTGCAGGCAATTCAAGCACCGAGAAATTTCAGTTTTATCATTGCAGTCTTCCTAGCGACAAGTACAGCAAAGAATGGAAGGGTGCTATCTTTGGTCAGCTGAGAAGCGTCAAGCACCCTGGTCTGTGCATGACTCCTAACAATGTTGAGGTTGAAGGGCCGTATACGAACGATGGTTGGATCAACGTGGAGACTGTTCCTCCTAACACTGATGGTACGATTACGTTCCAAAAGTGCGCTACCACTGATTCTGAGGTGATGCGTCGTCAATGGCTTGTGCTTGAGAACTATAACTCAAGCAAATCGTGCTCATTCCCGCGGCTTCAGCAAAAAGGACGAAAGGGAGATATGACTTTGATAGGCCTTGATGGAGGTTCCAAGGGCAGCTCATTCTACTTTCCCTTTAAGGAAAGCACATGGGCTGCTTACTTGCATGATACGCTTCCTGCTTCCTGTAAAGACAAGTTGTGATGCCCTGTATTCCTGCGGCTAGACAATGGATTTCTTGACTTTGTATCGCCAGGGTAGAATCCGGCGTTGAATATTCGAATATCTCATAGATCCCCTTAGTACTGTTGTTGATCTATAGCTACGCGTTAAGATACTCGGCAACAAATGCGTTGATCGAGTAGTTTGTTCAGTAGTTAACCAATTTGCATTTTTTTAAAGGCCCCGATTTCAACATATTCCTTCACTCCATCTACTTGTCACAAATCAGCTACATTGTCGATTAAGCGAATTTCCTGTCTATGCCCCTAGTAGCATTCATTATTCAGAGCGATGAAATATTCTACGTCATCAGAGCCCCAGCGCAGGCACTCAAATCGTAGACTCGCCTAATGCTCCAGCGCAGAATTGGCAATTTCATTAAATTCCCCGCGCTCAGTCCTTCCTCTCCAATAACCTCTGCGCTCGCTAAAAGTCCGATCTGTCGGCGTACCTCCACGCGACCTAGAAACGATGCCTCCCCTGTCCAATAATTCCCTCATGAAATCCAACCACGGTCTCCCGGCGTTCACTGAGATTAAAAAGTTTCTACTCTGGGCCTATCTCTCTGGACCATGCATCTCTACTCAGTTGGGTTCTTCGCTGCCATACTATTAGCTGCTTCATGCGCTGCTTCTCCCGTCAAACGCTCCTCTATTACATGCGCCCCACTTGGTGATCCTTCCAAATTGATTGCGTATCCACACAAACAAAACTTCGTTTATTACGTTGAGTCATCCAGCAAGAGCAATCAATATGAGCTTTTGGCCACGAATACCACTGACGAACAATTCCAATTCTACGACTGTAGCTTACCCAGTGACAAGTACCGAAAGCCCACTGCTTCGAGGAAATACGGTCAAGTTCACAGTCTAAAGCATCCCGGCATGTGCATCACTCCTGACAATAACCTGGTAACCTTACCTTCCAACAGTGATGATGGCTATGTCAACTTTGGCATCGTACCTAAGAATACCTCTGGTATTATCAACCTAGCACCGTGCGAGACGTCAGACTCGGAAGTTTTACGTCGACAATGGCTACTACTGGATTATCCTCAGTCGAACGAACAATGCAAGCTGCCCGAATTAAAACAAGCGGGAAGAAAAGGTGATTTAATTGCAAAAGATCTTTTTGTATGGAGAGGCAGAGTGGAATTTGACTACTTGTCTAACACTCCGCCAAGCCCCGCATACCTGCACGACCATCTACCCAAGGCTTGTAAGATCTAAAGTCAGATGCAACCGATGTCACTGAGCGAATCAAGTTTTACAATTGCGTTAGACTACACTGTGAGTGGGATCGGTGCTGAGCGACACACCTATTTTCAAGTCCGAATATTCTCTATACGTCACGTACCCCTTGTGTTGAGTGTGTTTTGACTGTGTTACTCAACATGGTCGATTTCCTTCGAATTTGTAGCGGATCCTCACCTCATTGAACGCAAAATCAGCTCCGAGACATTGGCATAATTAGCTCAGTCCCTCAGTTCATCAGCGCTCCGACACTTTAATTCGGACGTTGTATATGATTCGATGCATTATAGTCGGCCTCAGATCCTATTGGCCAGAGCTTTAGTCAACGAAGAAAGTCAGTTCGCTATACTACTCCTGAGATGGGGTAGTTAATCAGAGATAGGTTTCTACGTTGAGTCGGTGAATCAGACGATTGGGGAGCATGGCGGAGATGCCTGCAGATGATCAGGTGTCTAGAATTGGACTGTTAAAGAAGTTCTTCTTCCTTGATCTCGTTGCATTACAATTCGGAATTGATAGTACACTATGGCTTGCTACTGCATATTCCTACATTGCGACACTTGTTCCGTCGGATCTTACGAACCATTATTTGAGTATAGCGCAGCTACTTCCATCTGGAGTCCAATTCTTTGTTTCATTATTGGTTGGACCGACTATTGCATATTTCGGGTGTGGTATGAAATGGCCCATGGTTGCGTTCATTTTGTGCTCCGCGATAGGGAATTTCCTATACTCCTGCTCCGGACTGCACGGCATTGGGAATGTGTGGGGATTGATTGGAGGACGAATGCTATCCGGTCTGGCTAGTGGATCATCATCGCTGTCGATGACATATATTGTGAATTCGTCGAGTACAGCGGAGAGATTGGAAGCTCTGTCTCAATATCGTACCATGGCAGGATTTGCAATGGTACTTGGACCTGCGCTGAGTATCCCATTGACTATTTTTGCCTTTTCCATCGGCAAATTTGAAGTAAATGGCAACAATGCACCGACATTCGTTTCGGCTGGTATAGCGCTACTTATTGCTATTATCACGGCGATTGCTGTCCACGATATGCGCGCAAAGAAGCTGAACTTCTTCGATGTCATGATCCGGAATCGAGACGAGATTTTAAAAGGCGAAAGTGTTCTCTGGCAAGTACCGACACTGAGTCTGATCTTGTTGTTTGTTTCGTCATTCCTTATGGCCGACTGTCTTTTCCTGATGTCGAATTTGATGCGTTCCGAGACCAACTGGGATCTGAGCTTGACGCTGATCTCTGGGCTGCAGGCAGTGGTATTTTTGGTAGCACTTTTCGGAAGCCTGTGTACAGATGTCATTCGCAAGGGTTTGGGCCGTTGGACGGAGAGGTTGAACGAGAAGTACTATCTACCTGCTGACCTTGGCGAGGTGGAAGACAAAGCAAAGACCCAAGCACTTACGAAAAAGATTGTACCAGAGCTGCTACTGTCGGCAAGCTCGTTTCTAGGGTCGATCATAGGCTCTGTGTTGATCATTGTAAGCCTCGCAGTGTTGAATGGACATCAGTCTGGGAAAGCAGGCTCATTAGCATGCTTTCTGTTGGGGTGCTGTGTTATGATGACTGCGTACAACATGCAAGCGGCATCCCTTCCTTCTCTTTATTCAAAGAGTCTCCCTATCAATCTGCGTACTGTCCTGACTCCTTGGTATGGAGCGACTGTCGCATTAGGGAAGCTAGTCGCGCCACCAGTCATCGCCGTTATTGGAGGTGCAACGAGGAGCAACAATGGATTCATCGGAGGACAAGGCTTGTGTATCGGCGTTGCACTGATTGCTTGTATCTCTGTGTGTTTAAGTATGCGTCCATTCGTCAAGGCAATCGCACTGTCTAATTAAGATGGTAACATTATAATGATATGTACATAATGGTATAGGAGATTTCAGTATCTAATAATAAGACTTTCCTATTTAATATGGCTAACATGAGATACTGTTGCAAGATATCGCCGATCCTACGCTCCGCTCCAACAAATGATCACTAGATTGCCTTGCTGGCTTACGGAGTAGCAGGCACCAGCCAACTGCTGTAAATTAGCCAAATTTGACCTAATTTGACTTCATACACATCGAACGCAGCCATGTGGAGCATTGAGAAAGTGTCCACGTTCTGTTGTGGACCTGAATTCGACTCATTCGCGGATTCACGGACCGCCGAGTGAATTTAGCCGCACAATAAAGAGCCATTAGACCAGCTAGCCACGTGCTCTCTGCTCAACAGTAAGCTACATGCTCCACTGCAAGCGAGCTTACCTTAGTAAACCTAGAATTCCATAACATTACACCAAACCAACTACATTCTGATCTTATACAAACTCTTAGTCAACGTATCACTCGATATGGCGGTCTTCGTACTTTTCCTGTTCGTACTCATCTTCATCGTCTTCATCCGTGTGAGACTGAAGTCCATAGATACACAAAGCAGTGATACCCATTAGAGCAGCTAGGATACATGCGACAAAAGTGCCAATCATCACTGGGGTCCAACCGACACGAGGCAAATGCGGCTCTTTTGGTAGCACGCCAAAGTCTGTGACGGAATCCGTAATTCCTCCAGCATTTCCAGTAGTGCTCAAGTTCTGAGCCTGACATTGCTGATAGAAATCGTCAGGAATTTCCGTGTAGATGGAAGGGAATACTTCTGGTCCTTGAACCATCAAGAGAGCCAAACCAGAAGCAAGATGCCAGTCGATATGGCAATGGAAGAACCAGACTCCTGGGTTGTCTGCGATGAAGCGAATCTTTACACGACCAGATGGGGGGACCATAACCGTATCGCGGCGAATAGGGTTCGCTTGTGTATCATTAAAGTCTGGGTGGTCCGCAGGATCATCGGAAGTGAGGTCCTTCTGTCGCCATACGATCTGGAAACTGGTTCCATGCAAATGGAAGGGATGATAACCGGAATCCCAATTGAACAATTCGAATTCAACCACGTCCAAATGCTTGGACACAATTGCATGGGAATTTGGACCAAAGTAGCGAGCGTCAGAAGTCTTTGCGCCTTCTGACTTCATCGTCATGATCGAAGGGACCAACGGTGCGACAAAAGTATTATTGTTGAATGTGCCATAGTTGATACCATTTTCGAACGTGGTAAAGTAGATATCAAGACGGTGGCTTTGCGTGGAGGGGTCCGACAGTTCGTACATTGGGATAGCCTCGATGGGAACAAGTTGTGTTTCGTCAAACACCTCGAACTCATCAAGGGTCGCGCGACCATCGTCGCCGACTTCAAGATTATCACCATACGAGATAATACTAGAAATGTTCATTTGCAGAGTATCAGGAACACTGTCGTACATATCGCCATCAGCCGCCAGGTTGATCTTCCAGTTCTTTGGATCCGCATCGGCGCGTGCCTTGACCAAGACCGAATAACGCTGAGCAACAGACACCGAAATGAAGTCCACCGGGAAAGCCTCTGTATCCACACCGTCTACCTCGATGATCTCCATTTGATGCCCCTCGATCCAGAAGTAGAACATGGATAGAGACGACATGTTGATGATACGCAAACGATAGGTTTTGTTCGCTTCGAAATGCAAAGTGGCATTCTCGTTGAAGCCCGGCAAGTTTTCTGCAACGCCGTTCCAAGGAGTGTGCTGGAAGTAGATCAAATGCGCATCAGGGACCGGCTCGGCACCACTAGGGTTATTGACGTTCATGAATTCTGTCGAGTTCAGAACGTCATACCATTCGTTGTACCAGTCACCAAGAGAGATGGTGAAGTCGTCATCATATTGGTGAGCTTCGCGATTGACTCCAGTAGAGTCTACATTGTGAATAACCGACGGGGTACGGAAGCCGTCTACATATTGGCCCTTGTAATGCGAATGGGTCCAATATGTGCCCCATTGCTGACCGAATCTTTCTGGAGGGGATTTGGGAGAGTTCAACACGTCGTAGGTCATGCTGGACCCGTCCGGAATAGGGCATTGTGTGATCATCGCAGCGCCATCATAGTAGTTTGTCCGGTTGAAGAACATGCCGTGAGAATGCAAGGCACTAGGGTGACCATCGCCAAGCTGATTGGTGAATTTGATACTGAAATAGTCGGTGGAGTTGATGTTGATAGGAGGAGGAGGCCATTGTCCATTGATCCCGAGCACGGTTCGCGGATAAAGACCGGAGGGATCAATATTGGGAACTTTATTTAGCGCCCAATTGTACTGGACATCTTGGGCCGTACATAGCAACGACACATAGGCCAAGCTCAGGAGCACCTTGAGCATATTGACGACACTGTCGTCTAATTCACTGGGCGTATTTCTTATATGAAAGCTTTAGGGTTTAGCTACTTACGTATTGACATCGCATATCTCTATCAAAAGGGGAATAACAGATGGAAAGATTAGGATTGCGCTTACCTTTGCGGTTTGAGTGCATTTCGCTGAAAATTATTGGCTGAGCTTGTAATTTGAGGCGAGCTGCATGACAAATTAACATGCATGGGTCTCAGCACTTAAGCAATACTGTCGTTCAATGGCAGAATTTCAGGGTTAGGCGTCCCCTGACGATCTGATCGCATAATCGATCAATATTACCGCAACGGTAGACCTGAAAGCCGAGGCTGATGAAATGTCGTGCGACACATAGTATAAGATAAAAGTATCGGAAGCGGTTGGGAGCTGCAAACTTGTTGCAATGAGCTCGACAGGGAATCGCGTGTTCGCGCCTGCGATCTTCTTCATTGCGTTCCGTGAGTCGCTTGAAGCGTCTCTAGTGATTGGTATTCTGACTGGTATGCTTGAGCGTATCGTTGGGAAAAAGAAGGAAGAGATGGATCCAGGACAACGTAAGCTGATCAAGAAGCTTCGTATGTATGTTGTCTTGGGTGCACTCACCGGCCTATTCATTGCTGCAATCATTGGCGCGGTATGTCTAGCAGTGTTTTATACATCTGTATCGCAGACAGACGTCTATGGAAATATGGAGGAGCTTTGGGAAGGCATTTTGAATTTGATTGCTGTGATTCTTATTACACCCATGTCCCTTGCCATTCTTCAAGCGGACAAGTCGCGTGTGAAATGGCGCAAGAAGCTTGCGAAGGCATTTGCAGGAATCGACACGATGAAACGGGGCGTTGTTGAGATGCCTAACGAACAAGAGAATGTCAACGATCGTACGGATGCGATTCTTCACCCTGAAGAGTCTGACGGTTCAGGACACACTGTCGCTGCACGAGCCCAGGAAAAAGCTGCTACGCCAAGCGACAGCAGCGCAACAGAAAGCTCCCGTACGAAGATACCCAAAGAAGAGGAGGACATTAGTTACTGGCGCCTGATCCGACGTCCATTTGCTGGCGAAGCCAAGGGAGCAACGGCGATTTTCTTGATTCCTTTGATCACTACTGCGCGTGAAGGTCTGGAAGCGATTGTGTTCATCGGAGGTGTATCGCTTGGATTGCCAGCATCATCAATCCCGCTCCCGGCCATTGTTGGGCTCATTGTGGGATTCTTGGTAGGATGGCTATGTTTCCGAGCGAAAGGATTCAGCAAACTGAAACCGCTGCTGGTGACCATGACCTGTTGTCTGCTGGTGATTGCTGCCGGAATGTTTTCCCGATCTGTATACTACCTAGAGTTTTACCGATATGTGAAGCTTGTCGGGGATGCTGCGACAGAGGGAGGTAATAGCTACGGCACCTATGATGCACGAAACTATGTATGGCACTTGGACTGCTGTAACCCGGAAGACCGTACCGATAACGGAGGCTCTGGATGGTCGATTCTCAACACATTGGTCGGCTGGAACAATACTGCGACGGTCGGGTCTCTAGTATCCTACTGCCTCTACTGGGTCGCGATTGTGGCGATTTTGCTGGTGATGCACGCCAACGATCGTCGTGCAAAGCAAGGCAAGAAGCCGCTTGTGTCCAAGAACCAGCTCAAGTTCTGGAAGAAAGATGCGGCGAGTCAAGCGTGATTTTGTCTACATAGGGTATGTGAGTGTGTATGGGTTATAGTTTATGAGTAATTGGTTCCAACATGTAAGGTGTTTCTGGTCTGTAGATTTCAGCATGGCAGCGGTGTCTCGCGATGCCGAAACTGACTTCCGGCTAAATTGCGCATGGGAAGCCGGTGATTTCCCCTCAGCGGTCGCGAGAATTTGGGCGTCGTCAAAATTGACCTGCAGAAGCCGAATTCCGCGCAACTAGCTGGAAGCATCATGATTGGTCGAACATAATTACGGAGGCTTGACATGGTCAATGATGGCTGTTGTGCCACGCGTCTTGCAACTCATGCTGCACTTGGTCTGAGCGTAAACACGCCGGTGGTTGCCACGGGTTATCTCGGAGATGCGATTGCATCAGACTTGGCTGCCGCGATTCGACCCACTGATGCGCCATCTATCCATGCTAAAGGCTTTACCAAGGGAAGAATGTCGGCGGACGATAGGGGTAATATGAGGTAGGGATGACGAGAGTGCTGGTGGATATGAACGGAAATGGAGTGTTTTTCTATCTTCAACTGCTCAATAAAGAGGCTATACCGTTTCAAGCGAGACGTTATGTGACCTGAGCGGAGCGATTCAGAATTGACACTAAGAAGAGGACCTTGCGTCAAAACGACGAATCATTGCGTCTGCAAGTATACCCAATGAGAAGAAAGGCCCGAGCAAGTTCTTGGCAGTAGGATTCAGTGCGAAGAAAGATATTCTACAAAATCAAAATGGGGAACCCAAGATGAGACAAGCGCATGCTATTTAAACACAAAGCCTTTGGAAGTCTTCAAACAATGCCAAAAATTGTGTGGTTTAGTGTTGTTTGGGCAGTTGTTACTTGCGTGATTCTGGAGAAAGTGTACGCGGCGAGTGTTTTACGACGTGCCGATATACTTTCGCCGTCTAACGACCCTTTTTATCAGCCGCCTAAGGGCTGGGAGGAGCAACCGTTAGGAACGATTTTGCGAACACGGCGCATTGTACCAGCACTTTTGACAGTGAAAGAAGTCAAAGTACAAGATGCCTACGAATTATTGTATCGAACTAGCGGAACACACGAGACAGATGCTGCTGTGACGGTCACGACCGTGTTGGTACCTTACAATGCGCAAGAGAACAAGCTTGTCAGTGTGCATTCGTACGTGGATTCGGATGGCGGTGACTGTGCGTTCAGCTATACGATCCAAAAGGGTAGTGAGTTTCCCGGTGATCTGTTCAAAGACTATCAAATGCTGCTGATGGAATCGATCTTAGAAGCGGGTTATATAGTGACGGTGCCGGATTATCAGGGTTCTGAACGAGCGTTTGCCGTGGGGCCCTTAGCTGGTAGGCAATCTTTGGACGGAATTTTGGCGACATTGCGATATGCGCCTTTGAATCTCACAGAAGATACGCCAGTGGTAAGCGCAGGGTATTCTGGAGGGGCGATCGCAACAGGATTTGCTGCTGAGCTACATCCGACGTATGCCCCGACGATCAACGCGAAAGGGTTTGGGATGGGCGGCACACCGACGAACATGACTGCATTATTACTCGCGTTGGACGGAACGATCTACTCTTCGTTTGATTTGATTGGACTATTTGGCATTGCGTATGCAAACCCAGATGTGCTGGACTGGCTTCAACCGCGGTTGACGACCAAAGGGAAGCAAGCGCTCGAGTATGTGCGAAGTCATTGCCAAGTGGAAAGTATATTGCGGTATCCTTTCTCGCGTGTGTTGAGCGATGACTTTGTCAAAGGCGGTAAAGACTTGTTGCAAGTGCCGTGTATTGAACCAGCTTTGCAAGAGTATGTCATGGGAGTCAATCGGTCCCACACGCCCACTGCACCCGTGTGGATGTACCACGCGCAACACGACGATGTCGTGCCGTATGATGATGTGTATCGGACGGGTGTACGATGGGCAAAGCACGGAGCAAATGTGCATTTTGAGACGTTTACTTCACCGTTATTGGCGCACACTACTGCGCAACTAGCGGGAGTGCCAAAGGTGTTGTTTTTCTTGGAAGATCGATTCAATGATCAACCGTTCGCTCAGGGATGGCATGAAGACCAGGTATGGAACCCGCTGAGTGGTCCGCGCGTTGTGCAGCAAGGATTACAGGATCTGGTCGAGATTCTGAAAGATCTGATGGGTGACCAAGTCGGGCCGAAAGACCGCATCTTAAAAAAGAGCATCCAAGAAAAAGCCGCTTCAAAGCCTAACAAGGAAGGAGGATCATATCGAGATAGAAAGTAGAATTCTATTTATTGTATTGATACATTACTTTGCTAGGTGAACGTTTCTAAGGTAATTAACAATGATGTTTTGCGCCAGAGCGGCCAGACCAGAAGTCGGCAATGGCGGTCATGACAGAGATGTTGAGAACAGCAAAGCCAAAGATGGCACATGCTATACTCAATAGTTTTGTGGATTCCCACCACCTGAATTGCTGTTGTGGTTCGCGTTGATGAGCATTTGCGCCTGGGCGGAAGGGCAAAGCGATTTCCTCAGCCTGGACGCTCTCGTTTTCTAGGTCCTCCAGGGTGTCTTCATGATCGGATTCAGGCGCAGCAAAATACAGAGCAGCGCGATTGATGTGAGTCGCGTCGTGGCTAAGTTTCAGATAACATATACTGGGAAAGAAGAATGCTAGAGCAGTAGCACTAAGACCGCCTGTCACTTCCAGTACGATGCCCAAGTCGCAAGTAAAGAGCGATACAGTCATTGCTGAAATTACCAAAGCGGAAGTAAAGAACACATGTCGTTTTTGCTCGTATTCGCCTTGGTAGAAATAGGTCTCGAGGACTTCGCGGCAAACGAAGCATTCTAACGGCAAGGTGGTAAACATGTTCAAGCCGAAACAGAAGCGAGCTATGTTTACAACGGTATCCGATTGCGGGAAGTTGTTCAGGACATTGGATAGAGTCTTGTCTTCGAATGACCAATATCCAGCAACGGACATTGCTAAGGCTGCAGAAGCGGAAATCAAGGTGGAGTAATGAGTGATGGTTTTAAACTTGTCCATAGAAGGTTCCTTCAAGCTACCGTAGATCAGCAAGGAGTTGTGATGGCATACGAAAGCAAAGCTGATCACGGAGATGGAGCGAATAAGTTTCGTTGGATGGACCAGAGTGAACTGCATAAGTAATAGGAACCTACACGTAAAGCAGCATTGCCTGTGAGCTCCGCAGGCATAGCAGGACCCCGGACCACGACGGCGATGATAATGAAGACCATGGAAATCAATGCGACAGCACTGGCCTTGCTCAAGTTTTCGATATTTCGATACAAACTTAGAGGGAAACTGATCGCCATAGTGCAAGCGATGATCACCACCTGCCGATTGGTGAAAAAAGTATGTTGCAGTGCAGGAAAGACGGATTTTAACACATTCGGGATTGTATCACCGACCACTACGCAGAATGCACACATCCCACCGAAGGCAAAAACGAACTGGAATATGGAGACTGCGACTAAACGTGAGCAAATCAGTACGTACGTTTGCCATACCGACCGAAACAGTGTTCCATTATATCAATATAGGTTGTACGACCCGACAACTTTGCATTCAGGACGATCAAACGTATGGTCCAATCGGTAAGGAGAGCGATGCCAACAAGCAGCACGACGCCTGCGACAAAACCGGACTCGCGCATAGAGTAGGGTAGTCCGACGATACCTGCACCCAAGATACTGTTGGCCATATTGACGGTGCCTTCGAATACACCAGCGCCGCGTTTGAGCCAGTCAGGCAATTGATCCGGATCACCCAAAGCATAGCTGATGGAACGCACACGTTGACCAAGAGTATCGAGCGAGGTACGGCTCGTAGACGATGGATGACGAGGTAGTGACCAAGTACTGGTATTCGGAACGAATCGCGTGTCTGGCAATGTTAAGCCTTCCGCTTCGTCCAAAGAATCGCTATCTAGATCGTACAAGATCTCTTTGGAGGAGCCTGTGCTGCGCATAGGCAATGGTCCATACCGATTTGGCGGCGTGGGCGCAACCTTCGATGGAGATGTCGGCGGTGAGTGTGCCTGTTCCGCCTGCTGCGAATCCCACGACGGCATAACGAGCAACCTTAATTGCAAATTATTTAGCACAAACACCGATCCACGCGCCTGGAGTTGGACTGGGAAGTAAGGCTTTACGTGAACGCCGCGCGAGACGCTTTGCATTGCATGGACGGCGAAGTGCGACGGCGTGCGTCGCGTAAAGACGTGGTCAGCGATGGTGTACGACAACGGAGTGAAGATGATGCGCACATCAGAAGGAGCCAAGCGTGTGCAGCATGTGGGCGCTGGATGACTGGGCAATTTGTGCGGGCGTTAGGTGGGGTGTACCATCTGGACTGTTTCCGTTGTGCCGATTGTCAATGTACTGTTGCCTCGAAGTTTTTCTCCTCGACGGAGGAAATGACAGGAGCATCGCAACGAGCATTTCCCTTGTGTGAAACAGATTATTTCCGTCGGTTGGACTTGTTATGTAGTCAATGTGGACGCGCCTTGCGCGGGAGTTATATCACCGCGCTGGGCGCCAAGTATCATGTCGAGCATTTCACCTGCTCAGTGTGCCCGCGAGTATTTGGCGCAAGCGACAGTTATTATGAACATGGGGGACAAGTGTATTGTCACTTCCATTACAGCACACGCTTTGCGATTCAATGTATTGGTTGTCATACCGCGATTCTCAAGCAATTTGTCGAGATTAATCGAAACAATGCGGACGAACATTGGCACCCGGAATGCTATATGATCCACCGGTACTGGAAAATCAAGTTGGGTGTACCGACACCGACGACCCCCCCGACGATCCCCTTGGAATCCATCCGACAGATGCCTGGCGCATTGAACCTGTCGCCGAACAGCTCGCAAGAAGCATTAGAGAATCCTGAGCAGTTGTCTATGGAGACGCTACGTCTTGAGGCGCTAGAGACCCCTGAATCCTTGTTGCAAAAGCAACGTACGATGGAGACGCGTGTGTTTACGATTTGGCGTGTGTTGAGTTCCTTTGAAGAGTCGTCTGCGGCATGTATCTCTGATATGCTTCGGCATGTAAGCAACGGCAAGTATTTGGGCGGCGTTCGGTATGCTGGCCGGTTTGTGTTGCATGTCGAGGTGCTATTCTTTGCGATCGATCGATTGGAAGAGCAGTTCCAACGCGTTCATGCAAAGTCCATTCAGTATGTTCGAGAAGCACGGATGCTTTGCAAAAAGATTGTCAACTTTTTCTCGCTGTTCTCGCATTCACAAGCGACAGGAGCACGCCGGATGGGACTCACACAAGAATTCTTGTCGTTGGTGACGGGCGTTGCACACTATCTTAAGATCTTGATCCGTATCTCCTTGACGGGAGCTTTGCGTCTGGACCAAACCTTTGGCGATTCGGAAGCGTTAGAGATGTTCTTGAGCACATTAGACGAACTGGTCCGAACCCCGCATCAGCAGCAGAAGAGCATCGATGCAATGGACACCGATACTGTGCACGGCTATACAAGTTTACCACGCATGCGATCGCATCGCAAAGATTCGCACAGCTTGCCGGAGGCTGCATCGGACTTGTGTGCGCATTGCAACAAGACGGTAGAAGAAGAATGCTTGCGTGTACAAGTTGCGCATCGATGGCATTGGGGCTGTGTTCGATGTACCGTGTGTCAACGAGGTGTGAAGAAGCCGGATGTAGGATCGCAGCGGCGTGAAAACAAAGAGAATCATTTCGGTACGGATCCGTGTGCGTTCGCCACTGTTCCATTGCACGAAATGAGATACAAGGCGTATGAGCGCAGTAGTAAGAATGGCAAGGGAACTACTTTGGTTTATGAACCGTACTGTGTTTCGTGTTGCTCAAGTGAACTTCATGGCGAATTCGTTAGCGTGTCGCGTCTAGAGCAGTATGCGTTTTTGCTGTGTGTGGCATTGAACCGACTCTATACTTTGCTTCGCAAGAAACATGCTTCATTGCAAGCCACTCAAGCATCTGGGCAAGACGCTATCGAAGACACCGAGAGCGAGAGTGGATCGGAGTTGACCGTGGCAGAGTCTGGTACTTATCGGAAATCGCAAGAGGTGAAACGATTAGAATCGATGTATTTGGACCAACATACGTCCAGCACGGTACGAGTGCCACACTTTTCCACCGTGGTAGATCCTACTACCGACGGTGGTAAGACGGATGAGCCAAGAGAGCTGCCACCGTCGTCGAATGATGCGCGGCCCACGCAATTGATTGAGAGCAAATCGGATACGTCCTCTACGCAGCCATTGCATCTCGGCCCTAGCATACAACACCGGTCGCGAACCGAGAAAGAACGCAGTCCGACACTTGTCCGACGGCCAGCATTAGGTTTAGGCCAAGGTCGCGGGACGAGCCAAGTGAATGGTGTTGATGGCGTCGAAGCCAATGTAGACCGGGATGTGCCTTTGCATAATCCGTGGGATCCCGAGGCAAGTAGTGCGGCGATTGTGTCGATGGTAAGTCCTAGGACCGAAGCAATGTCCAAGGAAGATCGACAGCCTTTGGAGCTCGGGACACATTTGCCATCGGAAGAAGGGATCACTCTAGCGGACATCCCTATGATTTTGCAAGCGGAGCAAGACCGTGAGCAATTAGGCGGTGCGGGAGTTGCTGAGCTGCGAGAGAGACGGACTTATTCATCCCTATCTGCTGAAGAGATGTATTTGCTGAAACATGTGGCGCTACTTCGGCTCCAGCAATCTGCGCTGAGTGACTTGGTCGCTGGCGAGCATCTGTTAGAGCTTGTGGATGTGCGGCGAAACACGTTTTGGGGGAAGTTATTTAAGAATTCTAGGGATCGGAAAGATGTGCGAAAGAAAGGCGTATTTGGAGTTTCGTTGGAGATCCTTGTGGAACGCAATGGAGCTGATTCGACTTTGGGCGCGACGCCAACGCCGATGCGTATTCCGTCGTTTGTCGACGATGTGATTAGTGCGATGCGGCAAATGGATGTGTCTGTGGAAGGTATCTTCCGGAAAAATGGCAATGTGCGACGCTTAAAGGAGCTTGTTGAAGCGATTGATCGTGAGCAGGACAATGTCAACCTGCTGGAAGACAATCCTGTACAGCTTGCCGCGCTCTTGAAGCGGTTTTTCCGTGAATTACCTGATGCTTTGCTTACCAGTAAACTGCATCGACTTTATCTTGGATGTCAGCAATTGGAAAATGAACAAGAACGGCATCGTCTGTTGCAGCTGATCACCTTGTTACTCCCCAAAGCGCATCGTGATACAATGGAAGTCTTATTTGTGTTTTTGAAATGGGTCGCAAGCTTTTCGCACGTAGACGAAGAAACAGGCAGTCGTATGGATCTGCCCAACCTCGCGACGGTGATGTGCCCGAATGTGCTCTATTCACGCAGTGAGCCTACGCGGGGGGAAGCGATCTTGGCGACAAAGGTTGTGGCGCATCTGTTGGTGCGGCAAGATGAATTTTGGGTGGTTGCGGAGGATTTAGAAGCACCACTGAAAGATCGGCAGCTGATTGCCAGTGCGTCGGACCTGGGTGGTGCAGAGTTGTTGAAGCGATGTGCGAAGTATGCTTAATGATTATGATCAGATGTTATGTACACTATACTCCATAGCTAATTACGCGTGAGAAGTAAAATGGACGCTGATGTTGTTGGCGTGGGAATGGTAAGATTTCGCTTGTAGCCAGATTCAGACTTGCGTGCTGGACCAGTTCAAGTTTATGCCAACGCCCAGGAGAAGGAAGCAAGTGCAATGTCATTTGGAATCGGTAGTTAGGGAGCGAAGGGTCCAGCAAATCCTCTAGAACTACTGTTGCATCGTGTTTATCCGAAAGTAGATGCCAGCGTCCGACTGTGAGTCCCTTTGCATGAACCCCTGGGTGTAGGAGATGCACCACGTCTTGTGGTGGGTCGGTGGTCAGCATACTAATACACTGGCCCTCTGGAAAGAAACGCAAGTACCTATAAAACTTGACGACGTGCAATACACGTACCCAAACGTTTTCTTCCGACATGCCTTGCTGGGTATATTGACAGCTTGCAATGTAGGTTCCATGCAACCGTAATCGCGGCTGGTATATAAACAGATCGCGCCAGCTTGGCTGGTGCTCCATCAAGAGACTAGGCAACGCTGTCTGAGAGGCAATCTGCGGCGGCTGATAGGTATGGTATACGATGCTGCGCCATAGTTGTGGGTGCGAAGTGAGCAATCGGAGTTTCCAGCAAACTCGTGCACAGGCTTCTAAAGATATATAGTCTGGTCCTGTGAAAGCTCGCCATGTATGCGACGGTGGTCGGTAGCTTGTTTGGTCCGAAGTGCGAGGAGTTGCCGCTGGCGCACGCACTGGCTGAACCAAATGCAGCAAGATACTTACCAAGACCTCGTCGGGGACTTGGCCGAGAGGAAATGCAGCCTGTTCATCTGCTGCATACATATTGTACACAGTTTGGATTGGGCGTTCAAGTATAGATGGTGACGTAGACCGCGTAGGTGACGACACACTCCGTTCTGGAGATAAAGTAGGGTGCCTAGCAAAGGAAGACTCTGCCTGAGGTGAAGTCCCTAACTGAGAATCTTGCTGAAATGTTGTAGGACTCGGTGGCTGAGACACGTCGTTTGCTAGCTCACTTGCGTTTCGTATCGCAGTTCTTGTGGTCTGTGCGTCAGCGTCGTCCCACGACCAAGTCTGATCCAAAGCACGGTCTACAGCTGGTATTGCGCCGTCAGGATAACTCTGTGCAATGCTGTTTGATGTGCTAGGAGCCTGGTTGGCGTGCATCTCCTTTGCGTCATCTAATTGCAGCTGAAGCAGCTTTTGGCCCACATTCTCGAGAGCAGCGGCTTCATGCGCAGGCACTAGCTGATCAAGCAAGCGGCCTAGCCTATCTTTTGGTAATGTCGCCTTGCCAATCGAGCTATTCGTCGATGTATCTGGATTATGACTTTGGCTCTGTTCCTGTTGATCAACCTGTGCTGCGGCCGGTGGACTGCGTCGCTTCTGGTCCGCTTGCGCTTCTGCTCGCAAAGGCGTCGGACGTAAGCGCCGACTTGCGACTTCCTGTTGCCAACGAGAACGGAACTGCTCCAGCTCAGCACTGGACGACATTGTCAAGCAGCTCGTACTGAGATGGTCCAATAAAATGCGACAATTTTACGATAATCGGTATCTTACGCCAGGGTCCTACTCCACATTCAACATGGTTTCGGATTGAAGGCTACTTACAAACAAAACTATGGAATAGGCTCTACATCCATATCCACATTCGATTTGGAATGCAGGTTTGCTTCATTAGAAAGAGGCATAGGCGTTGGTGCGGATTTCAGCAAGTCCGGCTGTGGTGCGGGCTGACTTTGAATCGGGTCGGAATCTTGCGCTTTGCCGACTTTTTGCAGGAATCCCGACACGGCGGCTAAATCCGTTTCTGAACCGATGGATTCCACAGCGGCTACTAGCTCGTCAAGCATGCCGTCAACCTTATTGGGTGGCACATGTGCACACATCGCAACGATATCGAGGTATTTTGCGCGCTGAGACTCTGATGCACGATGCGTATCTTGGATTGTGGCCGAGAGCTGTTTGGCTTGATTATGGTATTGCATTGCAGCCCAACGGAGTTGCACAATATTCACGACATACTGTTTGCGCTGCTCAGAGGAAAGAGTGCAATCATCGGATGCATGGGATGAATCCAGCACATTCTCTGCTGAGGCAATGAAGGAGTCCAGGACGCTCGACGTGGGAAGTGCTTGATTTGTGTCGTGAGAAAGCGATTCAAGCGCATGCTTCAAATTTGCGAGTTTTTGTTTGGCTTCTTCACGATGTGCTGCAGCTTGTTGAGCACTGGCAACGAGTTTGCGTCTTGTGGCCAATTCACGCGTAGCTTGCTGTAAATGTTTTTGCGTGGTATAAATAGCCTGTTGTTTGCCCTGCGTCTCGCGCTCAAACACCAACTGCAATTCGCTCAATGTGGCGGTGAGTTTGTGGCGTACATCGTCGCTCTTTTGTACAGGGCCTGCGGGTGGGCGCGTCAGTGATTTCACGGCATCTGCCGGTCTGAAAGAACTAAGTTCCTCAGCGACAGGCTTGGCATTAGGCGAGTCAGGCAGGCCTGTGATCCCCCAATCCATAGGTGTGATGCCCAAGTAATTCGGTAGATCTTTTCGAGCACCTGCATCCAACAGCATCTTGATCATGGGTGTGTTTCCTAAGCGAGCAGCTATGCTTAACGCCGTCTCGCCCTCGTCGTCCTGCGCATCTAGCAAGTCGCTGGCATCTGATTGCAGTTTGGCCAAGACACAGCTCAAGTAGTACTTTGCAGGGGCTGCACGGCCTTTAAGTCCAGCAACCAAAGCGATATGATGTAGAATGGTACGTTTGCGAAGATCGCGCGTGTGCAGAGAATCATGGAGCCAATCGAGTAATTCGGCAAACTGGGATTGCTCATATGCATTCGTTACCAATACAGAGCGATGCAAAGCTGTCTCCCCAGCATAGTTGCCAAGAAACAAGTTGGCTCCATATGGACGAGGGAGTGCGGTCAAGATCTTGACCAACGGTAAGCGGCATAGAGCCGAAGCCCAATGCAATGCAGTATGGCCGTGATCGTCAATGACCAAGTCTAAAGGCGAGCTTGCTCCGTTATTAGAAATAGATCCTTTGCTTGATACATCTGCAGGCACAGCTACGCCTAACTGCTGAAGCAGAGCTTCAAGTTCCGCTCGTCCGTCACTTGTGCTAGGATGGGTATCTTCCACGAACAGACCCGTCAAGACTTCGCGCGTGCGTCGTTCACGATCGTCGGCGAGGTTCGGCGGGTGGGCTTTGTCCGCAAATCTCGGTTCGTGCAACGAGATACTGGGTGATACCGATGCGTCCAGGCCCGGGTGGACTGCGGCTCGATGCGGAGTATTGCTCAGCACATTCAAGTCACGAATCGGTGACGAGTCGAATCGTGTTCGTTTGGGAGATCTCTCGGGATTCGCTCCTGGCGTCGATTGGCTTCGATGCCTATCCACCGGTTCGTCGTGAGTGCTGTTAAGATCACTCGTAGGGTGCTTAGGCGTCGGTGGATTCCCAGCATCTGTATTGCTATTCCAAGAACGCGCTTCGTATTGGTACGCACCGGCTGGAATCTCCAACGGGTCCTGCCGAGCCGGCGGGGTATTGGGAGGGTGAACCAGGCCGCCGGCTAATAAGGGAGCCGATGTGTTGGGCGGCGGACGTAATGTAAGAAAGCGAGGCTGTTGAGATGCTGGTCGTGCATGTTGTGGAGTAGGTGCTGACAGCGGCGGGTTATCCGAAGATGCCGGCGTAGTCTGTTTCTTTTTCCCGAGGGAAGGTGCAGCAGTAGCGCGCGTCGCCGAGGGATCAAAGTCCAGCAAAGGCCGAATCAAATGGTAAACGCTGTAATTGATCGCGAGTTCTTGAGCGCGTTGCAGCGGAATCCAAGTACCCTGAAAAGTGCCGTACCCGCCTTGGACTTTGTCGTGCTCACCAGTAAGAATTTCGCGTTCCAAGATCCGCGTTCTTCTTGCCTTTTCGATGCCGGCAATCTTCAGAATTTGTGTTGCGTTTAAATAACCGTCGGACCTCCGGCGCATCAGAGCAATGCCACGTACGGTGATCTCATATACGGGAACGCTAGAGTAAGTCGCGAGATACACGGTGGGAGTCGGACCTGAGACTGGCGAGTTGTTTAGGTGAGGGGGATGGGAAGCTTGGTGGGACCCCTGAGCGCTATACTGTGGGGCAGAAGGGCCAGGCCGGTTGATCTGGCCTGATGAAGAGGTGGCAGCACAGGGATGCCCCGGAGACGGCATTGATGTGATATTCATAGGAGCATGAAGATACGATGCGGGCGGATGTGCGGAACGCGTTGCGGTATTGGCTGCAGACATAGGCGATGTATTACGGGGATCCATAGGATAGTAAGAATAAGCATTTGCACTATCGACCGGGCGCGTAGGACGCAGAGGTGGTCTCTGCATCGTCGGATGTTCGCGATGTGAACGTGCGCCATACATATCGCGCGGCATTGGCGCGGGATGGGAGGGCGAATCCTGTCTAGGGAGCATCGTCCAAAGACCAAGGCAACGCGCGTGTGCGAAATGTCAATGTGCTGCGCGCGACGCGCGCTGCCGGGTCTCCCGTTACCGCCACATGGCTCCACGTGACACCATTGTTGCATCTTGACGCTGCGACCAGTGGATTGCAGGGATGGGACTGCTAGGCTTAGCAGTTGCGGCGTATGCGTATGATGCACAAGCTGAGGACGAGCTCTCAGTAGTGGAAGGCGAGCAATTATATTTGGAAGAACTGGTGGACCAAGAATGGTATCGGGCGCGCCGTCGGCATGTCGATAACGAGGGACATGTACTTGAACATAGTACCGATACGGGCCTAGTGCCTGCGAATTACGTTGAATCTGCGCCGCCATTGCGAACGGTGTATGCACAATACGATTATCAATCACAGAATGAAGACGAATTGAGTTTTCGAGAGGGCGACCAGTTGAGTGTGTATGAAGTGGACGATGCATGGCTATTGGCCAGCCTCGATCAACGATTTGGTCTGATCCCTGCGAATTATGTTGACGATGCACCTGTAACGAACGAGGCTGCAGACATGGCACCTGTCACTCCACCGGGCGCTTATGCCGGAGATACGGCGGATTCCGAGGTCAATGAACCCGTACGCATCGAGCCGCCAGCGCCGGCAATCGCGGTGCCACGCGCAGTGCCGATCCCGCCTGTTGCTGCACCTGCTTCGGAAGTGACTCCGATGCGATCTAGTGCGCCCACAAACGAGATGCTTCCGCCGCCTACACGGCGCACCAATACGAAAGCAGCGACTTCAGCGGATCCTGGCGAAGAATCCGATGGAGAACGAATGACCGGACCTGTGCCAGTCTCGATCGATAAGCAAGCACGCCCACTAGTTTCTGACGAGATGCAGATGTGGTCGGTAACGGTGAGTTGCATTGACACTTACCAATAGGAACTCGACGCTAAGAAAAAGAAACGCAAAGCAAAAGGGACATTGGGTATCGGGAACGGTGCGTTGTTTTTCGCTACAGATACCAATGGCGCGTCTGTACCGCAAATAGAAATACGCGCTATTCATGATGCGGAACTGGAAAATGCCAAGACACTAGTGCTGCATCTGAGTGGTACAGCGCAAGTGGATCATGATCAGCTGTTGTTCCATGTCGGGAACAAACGTGCTGGCGATGCGATTCTTGCCAAGATCCAGGCTAGTAAACAAGCGGTGCGTGAGGCGATGGGCGACTCGAAAGCGTCCGGTATACCGACTGAAGCGAAACAGCCGCTTTCTGTGTCTACCTCGCCGCCCAACAATGAACAAGATGTCGTAGTGGTGCTGTATGACTTTGAAGCACAAGGAGATGATGAGCTGACTGTCTCCGAGCACGATCAACTTGTCTTGATCGAGAAGGAGAACGAGGAATGGTGGAAACTCCAAAATGCTGCAGGTGCGATTGGTGTCGTACCTGCCGCCTATGTGGAAATTCTAGACCCTGTGCAATCGCCGATCGTTACGTATGCGGGGCGTGATTTAAGTGAAAAAATTCCCGCACAACGTACAAATAGTATGTTGGTCAGCTCCACAAGCAAAGGGTCCACTGTACGAGGAACATCTAAGAAAGAGAAAGAGCCGCAACCGGCGGCACAGCGTGTGACATCGTCCAGTGCGCTGAGAACGAGAAAGTCGCCAACACGTGTAGGGTCCGGGTCAGCGTCGCGAGACGGCCAATCCTTGAGTCGTTCACGAACTTGGATCGATGCTACGGGCCGGTTCCGTGTGGACGCCGAATTGATAGCAGTGCGGCAAGACTCTGTATGTCTTTTGAAGAGCAATGGCTCGAAAATTGATGTGCCTTTTGCACGCATGTCGGACGCCGACTTGGAGTTCTTGGAGCAGCTTACTGGACGGAATCTCGTGATGTTACCATCGCAAGCGATGCATCGTGGCGATAGCCAGCGGGCGGCGAAGAGTCGAATGGACTATGACAAGGATCGGAATGATGCGAAGCGCGGAGCTGCGTCGAGCAAGTCCAGTAGCCATATCACTGCGCGGGGGCAAAGCAGTCGAGCTAGCAAGCCAAAGCCTCTCGACTGGTTCGAGTTTTTCTTGGAGGCTGGTGTGGACGTAGATAACTGTACGCGATATGCAGCAGCATTCGAGAAGGATCATATGGACGAGAGTGTACTGGAGGAAGTCGATGCAGGTATGCTGCGTAATTTGGGATTGCGTGAAGGGGATGTAATCCGTGTTCGACGCTTGATTGATCGACGACTCGGGCGTTCGAGTGGTATGGCGAGCTCAGCTCGTGACGAGACACGGCAGCAAAGTGGACGAGAATCGAGTCCTGAACAAGATCTCGGCACTCGATCTGAAAAGAGTGAAGAACAACGGATGCGGGAAGACGAAGAATTAGCGCGCAGGTTGCAAGCACAAGAAATCACGGCGCAGCGAAGAAATACGTCGGGAAGCAACGTGCGTGCATCACGACCTACGCAACCGAGCGCATCGACGACGACTAGAGAGAGTTCTGCACTTGACCGACGACCAAAGAATGAAGAAGAAATTCAGAAAGAAGCCACTTCTCTTGTTCAGGCAGAAGCGCGTGAAAAGCGAGGGACGATCGATGCAGAAACTTTGGCGCGAGCTGTGGAACTGGTACGAGAAAGAGAAAAGAAGGACGCTGAAGAGGCTAAAAAGGCATTGGCAAGCTCCCAGAAGAAGGAGACCAGCAGTCAAGTTCCGTCGGAGAAACCAGAGCGAGTTGCAGATCCAGAATCTGCTTTATTCGATAAATTGGCAAAGATGAAACCTTCGCCAAACAATACAGGCAGTCCATCGATGAACGGTGGGATGGGATTCCATGCACCGATGACGATGGGGCCGCGAGCGCCGTATGCGCCTGTACCTTCAAATCAAGGCTTGTTGCAGCCTTTGATTCCATTGCAAGGTACGGGTCAGATTGTTCCTACGGGTGCGGGAGCCTGGCCCATGCAAGGACAAGCGACAGGGTATGGCTATGGGGGAGGAATGCCTACGGGGATGCCTACAGGGATGCCTACAGGGATGCCTTCGCAGATGCCTACGGGGATGCCTACTGGGATGCCTTCGCAGATGCCAGCTTCGCCATTCGCAGGTGGGCAGCTACCTATGATGCCGACATCCAGTATGGGCAGCTCCACGACCGGAGGGTCGATGCCAAGATTAGGGCAAGCTACGGTGGAGACCACCAATGAACCACAAGACCAATTCAGTGCAGCCAACGTATTCCAGCAAATGAAGACGGGGGCGTTTGCTCAGAACAGTGATGCCAAGCCGCAAAGCAGTGGGAAGTACGACGCACTGCGTGCGCAGCCTACCGGATTTGCCGCAGGAGGTATCGTGGATAACCAATGGGGTGCGGGATCTTCTCAACAACAAATGCCTAGCGGCGGGATGCCCGGAATGCCAATGGGATACCAGGGTTGGCCCACGGGAATGGCGCCAAATGGAACGATGATGTCTCAGCCTACATCGCAATATTGGCCGTGATTAGCATGTAAATAGCGAAAAAAAATCGGAGTGTATTCAAGTTCAAAAAGTGACCCTGACCAGGCTCGAACTGGCGACTTTGGAGTAACACAAGGGTATTAGCTCCACACTCTAACCAACTGAGTTACAGGGTCATACAGTAAACTTGGCTGATCTTGTTTGAATATAGAGCTAAAGCGTGTGGGGCACCGTTCACGGACGCTGGATCGGGCAACTTCTTCGTCAGTGCGTCGAGAGCGTGTGGGGAGCGGTGTACGCTCAGGTTGCGAGCCGGGGCAGGAATATGGACGCGTAGGTCGCCATACTGATTTAGCGATATTCTTCATGGCTGGGAGGCGTGTATAGAGCAAGCGATTGACTCGCTAGTTCATTTGCATACGGATTCAGCGCCAAAGAAGCAATGGCACGAAGTCGTAACGACCCAGCAAGAAGTAGGTGCGCCAGAAGAATCAGACGATGAGAACAATAGGGACTGCGATACAGAATGTGCCGGTGCAGATGCAAGTCCAAAAGTAGCCATGCTGCCGCAAGGACTGGGAGGGAAAGATGTGTATCGAGCTACATGGTCGCTTCAGCGCAATGAGCCAGAAATTACCCTGAGCGAGGCACATGCCGTACTGCAGAACGCGTCGCGCGTATCTACGTGGATGCCAGTGGTAGAAAGCGCAGAGCTACTCCAAGTGCTTGGCCCTACTTATGCTGTGATCAAGACGCGATTCAAGCTTGGATGGCCCACGAGTCCTCGAGACGCTGTGCTCTTGACGTATTTAGAAGCAAGTGAAGATCTGCTGATATTTGTTGCTACGTCTGTGCCGCGTAATTTGGAGTCTGTGGCATTTCTGAGGCCTTCACCACCGTATGTGCGAGCTAATGTACATCTTTCCGCGCTGGTCTTGCAGCGCGTCGATGTGGATCACATCTCACTAGCTTCTTATTGGTCTTGGGACTTGCATGGTGCATTACTTGGCGTGCGCACCAATGCAATGGGCACGTATTTCCCTCGGCAACTCCCTAGTCTCATTTCGTTTACCACGCAACAAGGAAAGGAATTGCCGCTACTTGGTAGGTATGGTGCAGGAGTCGAGATCGAGCTAGTGAATGGCCAATCGACTACGTTGAAAGATAAACATACATCGGAAATTATGTATACGGTTCGCAAACCTTTCGGAGCGAGAGGAGGCAACACCCAGTCTGTTGATTCTCCCAACCTTGATCATGTCAAGTTCGGGCCAGATTTAGGGATGGATCAAGGTACATTGAGTCTGATTCTGGGCCTATCTCAAGGATGGGCCATGGAAGTGGGTGCTCAAAACATCAGCGAATCGCAAGCAGTCGACCGATCGAACGAGCGTCGCTGGAGTGCATCAGTGGTACAGACCACAACGCAGTATAAAGTGCGGCTTCAGCACAACTGTGCTATGCGTGTGCGGGTTACTGTGCATAGTACTACGGATCACAAGGGTGTAGTGATCAATGAACAGCACCAGGAAGTCTTAGCGAATTCCCCAGAGGCACACTCACAAGATCGAGTTCCGGTGTGGATGGAGCGAATAGCGGGGGTTCAACGTGTACCAACGCCGCTATCTCTACGTACTGCGAATGAGGCTCGTACACAAAGCAAGCGTGAAGTGGATGTTAGTAGTATAGCGCAGCCTGGCGCGAATCTGGACGAGGGTGGGGGAAGAGAGATGTCTTGTGGTACGCCGCCGACACCTACATGGAAACCTTTAGCAAGTCTAGTGCGGCGAAATTATATCTATTTCACTTCTCTTTTACAAGAACCCGAAGCGAAGTGGAAAGCCGTGTCGGATCTGCGCGGAGTCACAGTGACGCAGTTGGATTCCATCGATCCGACATTGGTGGTGTACCGAGCAGAAGCTACATTTGTCGGGTTATCTGTATGGGATTTCTTTAGTACACTTAACTATCCTGAACTGGCGCAAGTCTGGGATAAGAGCGTTGGGGAAGCACGATTGGTATGTGATATCGGCGGACAGAGTAGTGTATGGCATCTGAATACGCGAGGTAGCTGGACGACGAACGCTCGAGACGCTGTTGTGGTGCAGACTGCCTATACAGCCCCGAGCTCGATTCATTTGTTTGCGTTTTCCATCGATGCACACACCACTCCGGGACTTGAAGTGCCGGATGTGCGATCGGGCACAATTCGGTCCCAGGTGGACCTGCGCGGATGGAGTATGGAAGCGCTTTCCCCTACGACGGTGCATGTAACGCTCATTGAACAGAGTGATCCGGGCGGATGGATGAGCAAGACCAGTTTGCCTGCTCAGATGATCCAATCGATGGCTAGTGTTGGAGAGTATACGATCCGACATGGAGATCCGCCAGTGATGACTCGCTTGTTGCATGCGCGTGCGTCAGAGTGTCGTTATGTGCATGAAACAAGTACGTACACCTTGCGGTATAAGCCTGTAATGCAAGAGCTTGAGCAAGATGCGTGTGTCGAGTGTGAAATACGATGCAGTATGGAGGCGTGGGCACCGAATGTGGATGTCGCAGTGATACCTGCTCCGCAGAATATCGCATGTCTGCATCGGCACAAGCTGTCGTTGGGCGGCGGAGGACTTTGGCTAACGCTGGAGCATAGTTCTTCACAACTTTCGGCTGGTCAAGAGATCGAAGTAGTGATCCGAAAAGGACCTGCGCAGTCCAAAGAACGGCATGTAGTGCTTGTTAATGGGACGAGGATGCATGTGGATGTAGACGATCTGGATGCTGCACAAATTCAAGCGTTGAGCAAGAGAAAACGCACCAAGCCGCAGCGTGTGCCATTGTTATTTGAGCAGCGATTATCTGGCGGAGCTAGTAGCGAGAAGGTTTCGGCACGCAATGAGTCGCAACGGGAAATTCTGGCAGAGTTCGACGAGGGGGAAGTACCTGAATCGGTTGAGTCTGTCGGAATCCCTCGAGAACCGAATGGTCTGCCAGAGCCAAGTGGTGAAGTGAAACGAGATTCAATGCAATCCGCTTTGGATGCGATGTTTCTTCTACGGCGGATTAATTCTGAACGCCATCCCGATCCATCAGGAATGCCTGCCGGTTGGGAGTTGGTATCTGAACGCGGAGGGATGTTTGTTCGACGGAAGCTCTTGGAGTCGTTATCCCCTACGGTGGCTGTGCAGCGTGCCGATAAGATTGTTCAAGGAATCGACGCAGAAGAGTTGGCGCGTCTCGTGTCCAACCTTGGATGTAGAAGCTTATGGGACGAACGTATGGGATCCACCAAGCATCTCGCGAGTTTTGGGAGTGGAGCGAATATCGCTTGCTGGACATCCAAAGCATCGTTCCCCTTTCGCCCACGTATGTTTGTCGTGAGTAGTTTGTCGGCGTTTGGTAGCGGAGTCGGGTCTCTAGGCCAATCTGCAGGGACTCTATCACCAGGAGGCCCATCGCAGCCTGTGTATTTCCATGTGTCGGCGTCGTGTGATGCCGATGTAGACATGGGGCAAATCAACCCACAGCAATACCCTATGGGAAAAGTGTTGATTGATGGATGGATTTTTGAAACTTTGGATCCATACACATCTGCGCAATTTCCTATCCCTAGCACGCGTGCAACGCATGTAGTTGCTGTGGACTATGGAGGCAGTATGCCAGCAACGATCAATCATGTGTGGAACGCAGGCTTACCTCGAGCTTTAGTTCACTTAGAAAAGTTCTTGAAACGCCGCGGTCCACCACCCTCGTTGTTCTTGCCACCGAGCTGGATGCAAGTTGTAGGGGATGGGCATGATGACGATCGGACGCTGGTCTGGACACTACAACGTCCACGGCGTCCTGTGCTGCTTTTGTCGAGCGACTTCCATGCATCGCAAGGAAGTTATGATGTATATGCTGTGGTGCCCGCACAGAATCTCGCAGCGAGCTGTGAAGCGAATATTCCACCGCTGCCTCTTATGGAGTCAAGTAGCTCACCGCAATCGCCCTCGCACACATTGCATCGCTCAGCAAGTCGGACGTTACGCAAGTATGACGACCAATCTGGAGTGATGCTCCTTGTTGAGCTGCAATTGGAACTTCAGCATTATCCGCAAGGATATGCACTGGAAGTGACATGGATCGATGCACCGCTCCAGGATTTCGGGCAACAAAGTGTGTACGACTTGGGTTTGCGACCTGATCGATTACCCAGTGATGCTTTCCCATTACAAGTCCGTGTTTTAGATCGTCCACCAAGTGCATTGCAAGCCGCGACGCGAGATGCAGTCGATCGATCCCACAAACACCTAGTGCAAATTCATCTTCCTGTCTCAACAGGCGCTACGTCCCATACGCCGAACTCGGAGAAGGAGCGCAGGACTTCAGCTGCACAAAGCAGTCAAATCAAACGCGAACATTCTTTATCGTGGCAAGATCACTTACAAGAATGTGGGAAAATGGTGCGTATCACTGCCCGACCGCTTTCCAAGGCATGGAATCAAGTGCGCGCGAGCGATACAGGACAAGTGCCTGTGACATACAATGGGAATGTAGCAGAGATTGTCTATGGTGACGAAGCGAATCGCTTTGCGACCAGTTCTGAGAACAATACGCTATTGGATCAGCTCGAAAGAGTATCAAGATCCGTCGCACTTACACCCTCTACGCCGAAACAGCCTGCAAAAACTTGGACGCGGACCATCCATCATGATGTGCTACGAGAACCGATCGCAGTTTCACGCTCTTTCTATCAGCAGACCGATCAATCTCAGGACAAGCTGCAATCCAATGCAAAGTCCATGTTGACAGACCCACCTAATGATCAGCATGCTGACCATGGTTCATCTACAACCCCGCCTACACAATCGCGGTCACTACTATTTACGAGCAACAGCAAAGGCGAAAGCAAAAAAGACTCAAGTGCTGGTAATGCGCCTGCACCGATGTTTGGCTTGCTACGTACAAACCAAGCTTTGAATTCTACACTGAACAGCGTGACGAATCTTGTGTCGTATGTACATCCAAAGCCCTCGGAAGAAGCGGGTCCCTCAGACACAGCAGGAGCAGCAGGTACAGCAGCAACTCCAAGCACATCATCGGCACCGCCGCCGCCACCGACTATGCAAGCCCCTGGTCATTGGAACATGGAAGTGTCTAGTTTGCAACCATCGTTGCATCGGGGACTTCCGCGACACCGGCGATCGACCTTGGTCCTTGTAGCGATTGTGTCGTTCCTTCTAGGATCTCTAATGCGGTCTCTACTGCAGCCTACGGACTTTGTGCTGGTCCAGTCAATGGAGCAAAGTGTGTCTAGTTCAGCACACGATTATGAGCCGAACTTATACGGGATGCCTGCCAGTGAAGTGCAGCAATTAGTGCAGGCGGCGCGTGCGTGGAATGGTCTTGAGCCTATGACGGAAGAAAAAGACTATGCAGAAGCTACTACGGCAATTGATGACGAGGAGATGATTGGATGGCGAAAAATGCGACGACTACTTCAAACTAGAGTCGCGCGAAAATACGATCTGATGGTTGCCATAGTGAATCGATAGCCTTCATAACAACAGGGTGTTATAGTGGAGGTGTTCGGAACGCGAAACGAGTGGAGGAGCCAAAGTACGATTTGCTGACCAATCGAGAGACTTTTTTTCGGTGTGAGAAAGCTTACCGGTTTTTACGATGCAGTCGGATGACGTGGTGTGGTCCTTGATTGGGCATCATTTCTGCTCGTACAAGATCAAATCCACGACGCATCAGACCTTCTGTCGAAATGAATACAATTTGACGGGGATGTGCAATCGGCAGTCGTGCCCGCTAGCGAATTCAAGGTATGCTACTGTACGAGAAAAGGAAGGAATTGTGTATTTGTATATAAAGACGCCTGAGCGAGCGCATTCACCGCGAAGACAATGGGAACGAGTGCGGCTTTCTAACCGGTACTCTACTGCGCTTGAGCAGATCGACAAGGAGCTGATATACTGGCCGAATTTTGTCGTGCATAAAGCCAAGCAGCGACTTACCAAGATCACTCAGTACCTGATCAAACTTCGCAAGATTCAACTGAAAGAAGAGGAGCAGTATGTATTATGGATCACTGACGTAGACCCGAGCTTGTGGGAATCAAGAAAAAGACGGAGCGTCGCGAAGCGACTCGAGAGGTGAAAGCGCTACGTGCAGCAAAGATTGAGAAGTCGATCGAGAAGGAGCTCCTTGACCGATTGAAACGCGGAGCATATGGCGACGCACCCTTGAACGTCAATGAAGATGTGTGGAATGCTGTGCTCGAGAACGCACAAGCGAATGCGCCAAATGCGGACGCTGACCAGCTAGCTCTGGAAGAGGAACTCAGCGAAGAGGAGGATGAGCAAGATATCGAGGACATGGAAAGAAACTTACGAGATATGGACGAACAAGATGAATATGGGCAACGAGAATTCGTCAGTGATGACGAAGAAAGTGACGAAGAAAGCATCGAAGATCTCTACTCGGTACGTATCCGCTACTAATCCAGGATGAAGATTCACAAGAGGAATCACAAGATTCGTCTGCGTCCAGTGATCAGGACGAGAAGCAGCAAGGCAAGCGCAAAGCCAAGAAACCACATGCACCCAAACCCGCCAAGCGGCCACCTCGAAGCGGGCAACGAGGTATGCAGCACACCACTTACCTCCAGGCGCGCGACCAGAATTGGAAGTGGAATATGAAACCACCACTGAGCCACTCACTGCTGACCAACTCGCCAATTGGTAGAGTCTTTCATAGAAGCTACGATCCTACTCCACGTGGATGGTGGAGGTGGAGATTCGCTAGTGCCTTAGAAAGCGGTGAACATCGTAGGAAGAGATTCATTGCTTGTCTCCACGACGTTTGCGTTGCTGAGTGTTGGTGTGGATGCAACGACCTGTTCGTTCAGCAGGTCGGCGTGACCGTTTATGGCCGCGTGCCGCCGCGAATGAAGCACGCCATGGTGCAAAGCGGAAACGCCAACCAGTCTATAATAGGTATGACGATGCAAAAGCATATAGTGTCAAGGTGAATGACGGATCATCGCTAGATCATGACGCACTATGGGAAACAATGCCAGCTAACGGAGAATCCAGCATACAAGCACAGCAAATCACCGACACAAGTACTGATTCACTCATAGAGCCAAGCACATCTATTGGCGCACGGATGTCGGCTGGAATGGGGCCATGGTCATCCTTCGGCCGCCGTCCCATAGCACGGTCCACAATGCAAGCAACGCCGCTACGCACATGGCGTCAGCGGAATAGTATGCAAGTGCATGCGCGGCATTCTGAGCAACATACCCCTACCAATGGCAAACAGAAGGAAACCAGCTCTGGATTACACGAACCTTCTCTGCATTCTAGATGGCCCGTAAAACGTACGGCTTTCCTAAGATCCCCCCATTCAAATCGTTTACGAAGACAAGCTAGTCCAGTCAAGGCGAAAATGCATCGAACTGCTGGCTGGTCACCGGCGGTACAAAGACGTACATATTATTCCCAAACTCCGCCGGGATATCGCAACCTTGGACTCGTACCTGCAACTGAAAACATGGACGCACGTCCCGACTCCGACGCTCTCAGCTGGGATGATGCTTCAGATATCAATTCGTCATCATTGAGTGATGTAGAGAGCGAATCAAGTCTGTCATCTGTATCAGCGAGCTCGTCACCCTCACCACTGCCGAACTCCATGTCGTCTCCTGCACACAATGCAGCGCTTAGTCCTTCACTGGAGCCGCAGCGATCGTTATCGTTATCGCAATCACTTTTGACGGATTACATGAGCTTAATGAGGCCCAAACCTGCTACTTGTTCATCGCCTACAAGCATGAAGGATCTACACCGACGGTCTTCATCTATACCTGTGCCTGTGCACATGAACGCTTCCCCAACATCTGCTATGACAAATACTGATACGACTTCTGTTCCACAGCAAAGGAATCCGCATGCTGAACAAGATTCACATTCTCATGCGACGTTGCAGCGTCGACGGCGTGCGTCGTTATTGGAGATGTGTAAAGCGCGCAATCTTGTTGTTCCGGGGGATAGTACGAAGCAGACACTGGTTCAGGCCCTTGTTGCTGCTGACAATGTCGAAAAAGGCAGTCTTGTTGCAAATCATGCTTCGCCTGCCGCAATCTCTGCGCAGCCTGACGCTGCGACTGTGCATTCTCCAGGTCCAGACCCACGTCCTGAATCTGTCGTGCCTGAAAACGAAGAAGCTGCGCATCAAGTAGATCTGGAGCAATTAGAGCTCACGGAGCATGAGATCCCTCCGGAGAAGCTCGAGAAGATGGAAAAGATCGGGTCTGGTGCGTTTAAGGATGTGTATCTAGGAAAGTACTATGTGACTCGGAAACGAATTGTGGATGTGGCCATCTCCGATCTACGTAACGAATTGACGGACATGGATATCAAGGAGCTGCAATTCTTGCGTGATTTACGTCATGATAATATTGTACGTTTCATTGGGGTTAGCGTTCCAGCAGTGCCACGTACTGTACCTATTATGATTGTCAGCGAGCTATGTTCGAATGGTGACATGTTTGACTATATCCGGAACACACCTGCGCCATGTGATGCTGATTTGTTCCAACTGTTGCTAGAGATCGCGCGTGGACTAGAGTACCTACATACTCGTACTCCGATGGTGATTCACCGTGATTGCAAATCGACTAATGTGCTGATCACCAAGGATCGAGTTGCGAAAATTAGTGATTTTGGGTTTGCTAGAGTCAAACGATCGAACCGAGTGATGGTGCGTTCGATTGTCGGAACGGTGAACTGGCAAGCACCGGAGTTGTGGGTCCCGAAACCGAACTACAACGAAAAAGTGGATGTATGGAGTGCCGCTATGACGTTTTGGGAGGCACTACAATGGCATAACCCTGAGAAACGATATCCATTTCAAGGGCTTAATGAGCATCAAATCTACCACAATGTTGGCCAAAAACAGCAACGGTACGTTGCTCTTTTCTTTACTTACGCAGTCCGTTTGTTGGGAGTATGCGTCGCCGATTCGGTGACGAGATCGTAGACCTGATCAATTGTATGTGGTCGCAAATACCGCGTGAGCGACCGACTATGCTATCTGTTTGTGAAGAGCTGGAACGACTGATATCTATGAAGCGTCAGAATAACGCCTAGTAAGCCAATGCTACCTTGCTAAATCCCCCCCTGGTTTTGTTGAAACATGGTTCTATCGAGCTGACGACCTAAGAGGACGAGAAATTCGGCTATAACGTGTTAGATGCTTGCATGGAAACATGGAACAGTTATGTGGAGGCCCTCTGCTTAATCGGAGATTAGGCATCCCGTGTAGATAAATAGAGCAATCTTCCAACTACCCCTTTTACTATTTGGAAAGTATGGCATCACAACAACTTGCACGACAATTCTTGAGTGCGGTCGCCAACCGCCGGTCGATCTATCACTTGTCGAAGAAGCAGATTTTGCCTGACTCAGAGTTGGTCCAATTGGTTCAGCAAGCTGTGCGCGAAGCCCCATCTTCGTTCAACGTGCAGAGCAGTCGTGTGGTAATGTTGCTAGGGAAAGAACATGATCGATACTGGAAGCAGACCGTGGTCGATGCGTTGCGATCTGCTGCAGGAGAGAAGGCGGTAGCCGCATCCGAGCCCAAGTTGCAAGGCTTTGCAGCTGGCGCAGGAACGATCCTTTTCTTTGAGGACGAGAACTTAATCAAGCAACAGCAAGAGACCTACCCGGCGTATGCCATCAATTTCCCTGTATGGTCGCTGCACTCTTCCGGTATGGCTCAAATCTATACATGGTCGCTTCTCGAGGCAGAAGGGTATGGTGCCAACTTGCAGCACTACGGCAACATCACTGCCGAGGTGTTGAAGCAGCAGTACAACCTTCCCGAGTCCTGGAAGTTGCAATGTGAAATGGTGTTTGGCTACCCTGAATCGCCTGCTGGCGAGAAGGAATACATGCCGGATCACGAGCGCGTGATTGCCTATGGACACAGCGACGAGACCAACGCATAGATAGCTTAATAGAGAGAGTTAGATTACGAACGGTTCATTTAATCGGATCTGAATTGCATCTATGTAAAGTTAGACGAACAACAGATACGAATTGACTCTTTCATTAACTATATACAAAGCGATATGGAGTCAAGTACGAACGCAAACGACATCATAAGCAATTAGGAATACGTTTACCACGCAAGGAGCCGCTGAGATTATTTACTGTGCGGATCGCGAGGTAGGTTGAGAGGGGCTGGCAGGGACCGGACTTATTCTAGACATTGGATGAATCCAGACTTTCCGAGGAATTTCCACATGGAGGTGTTCACCATCGAAGCGAGCGCGTATAGCTGTCATGTCAGCATCAGCTCCGAATGTGACACGACGCTCAAAGAATTCATTTTCGCCATTGTCCCAACGAGTAGCGAGAATATACAAAGTTCGGCGATTGAATCCCTTTGTAGCAACAGTGATGCCTTCAAGGGAAAAGTGAGGGACATTCAGCGACAAAGTATACTGATATTCGGTGGACATGAGCGTCATTCGAGTATCGCATGTCTGTACAAGCTCTGTGCCGTGCAATGTGGTTTGTCCACTACTGCAGGAATCTGGTGTACAGATTTGAGGCACAGAGTCACGACGAGATGTCGAGTGATCATTGCCTGCTGGCTCAGCATCCGATCTCATATTATCCAGCTGGGATCGGTGAGGATTGAGACATTGAGAAGGTTCAGAATAGCGACTAAGAGCGATAGGAGAATCTCGGCGTTGAGAATGACAAAGTGAAGGGGGAGAAAGCGACAGAGAGGACATTCGTGGAGTGCGGTTCTTGGCTAGCAAAGCATAGCCCGGAGGCAATTGTCTCCTGGAGCTGGTAGGCCATTGTTCGCGGTCGTTGTGATTTACATCGGTGGTGCCCTTGTCCAAAGAAGGGCGTGAATCTGTTGTATGAGCAGATTCTGCGGTTTGATGAGTAGTATTATTGTCATAAGAAGCCGCTCCGTCCATAGATCGAGGTCGCATAGGGCGTACATAAAGGTTGGAGGAGGAGTCACAGGATATCGCGTGGATCCTGGGTTTTTCGCCGGCATCTTTTGATGCAGTTTCTAATTCATACATATTTGGAAGTCGTTCGTGTTCATTCCAGATAGGAATAGGGGTGACTGATGTTCGCTTTACGAACAAGTCAGCACGTCTTCCGCACGCGACCTGTTCCTCGTCTTCGTCGTCATCCAAGCCGGAGGAAAGATGATCAAAGGACCCAGGCGGGCCTAAATACATATCATGGGAGTCTGTGTCGGATCCAGGCGATTGTACACGGAGTAAACTTCGCCAACTCTGTTCACCAGAAGGGATAGTATGATGATCGAATCGTGAAGGGTCGTCCTCAGGTAAGAGCGAACGCCATGATTCGCTCGCTGACGTATTGTTTTGCGTCTCAGCAGCTGGTTTGACCGCTTTGCTATCCTTTGGATCGATCAATTTGGCAAGCGCCGTCATTCGCGCACAGAGCGTGTCAGTGTCTTGGTCCAGCTCTTGGCTGGAGCAGGAAGTCATGACATTCGGTCGCGCAGCAAGTATCGGTACAGGCTGCTGCACGGCGCCTTCTTCTGCATCCCCCACCATGCTGAATCGCCCGCAATGGTTTCAGCAGGTGGCAGGCTTCTCTCTTTCAATGCCAGCGAACTGTGTCAAAAAGTAGTCCGGCGGAATAACTTGCGCTGAATCCCAAGTCTCCTTCGGCCGACACAGCAGAGTTGCGCAATACTGGAATAACAGGAACAGGACTAGGAAATGAATTGAGATGCACCACGTGGAGCCAAGGAGAGAATCCGACGGGTAGGCTTAGAGGAAATTAGGTTGGGACGACTATGGTACAGTACGAGATTACGCAGATCATTTCGGGTGGGAAGGTGGTCCGGTGAAACTAGTTGGTGTAGGCCCTTCTACATGACCCAGTGTATAATTTGGATGCATTTGCACGAGGGATGTATAGTAATGTTGCATAACGGTTGACGTTACGATTAAACGCCAATCGATGATATCCAGAAATTCTTTTTCGAGAAGATTCAACTCGGCCAAGGAAATACCGCCAACACGCGCATAATGGGCTGAAATTAGTCGATGGACATACTGTTTGTACTGAATGCGTCGCATAGAGCCTTGCTTGCACACACGACAGCTGCGCACACAAACCGATGCACCGTTAAGCTGCATATCGTAAACCCACTCAGCCTCTCGCACACACGATCAATATACACAAGGATCACCAGCATACAAGGCTTATCGAGAGTGGTGTATTTGGCCATGCGTCGAAGATACGACCCAATGCTAATGCCTGGTGTCGCACGAGAATGAAACCGAGTTAAATCAGATGGGTGCAAAGGGATTCCATCATTATGAGACATGAGCTGGACCAACATATCCTCTGATATTAGCAAGAGACGCACCTATCAAAACAAACAATTCCTCGGGTTCGCAATCGAAGAATCTACCAGGCAATTCCCTCGAAGAGCTAGCAGGTTTTACAACCTCGCGATCAGAAGTTGATGAAGACGATGTACTCCTAGTTATCGGAGTCGAAGTCGCTTCCGAAGACTTCGAGGATAGCTGAGAATCTTGTGTACCAACCGCAAGTACTGCAGACGGAGACCATTTCTGCTTAGTAGGTTGATTTTCTTTCGCAGGTGACGCATTATCGTTCATAATGTAGCAAATCAATCTCTACTTCCAAACTCCTCTACTCCAGACCACATTGCACGAGCTCGGCAAGTGCTAAGACGCCAGCAATGGGCCGCGAGATAGCTTATTGTAAACGAAAGCAACTTTACTTGAGGATTCCCTCACACGCATTCCCCGGGAATCACGTGCAGGATCCAGTCTTTACGAGGGGTTAGATGTGCTGCGATGAACGAAGCGCCTCCTCATAGTCGGGTGTTGGAGGAGAAGCTTGCACGCATCCAAAGTACCAATGAGCAGCTTCGCAGTGATATAGATAGGCCTTTGGTGCGAGTGTCAGAGGCAAGTGAACGGTAAGGGAATCATTTTGGGCTAATTGCAGACTGATCCGATATTGTGCCAAGACCGAGGAGCCGCTCCTGTCTTCTGTCGCGTCCGAGACGCCTACCAAGTCAAAGGGGTGCTGTACAATAATGTGAAAAACTATCAAGCTATCCCATGAGTTTACTGATGTCCTCAGGCGGATACTGCGGTGTAAACACAGGATCCAACCTACCTTGGTTTGAGCAAAGGTCATAAGCCTTTTCAGACTTTGGATATATTTGCGACTCTCTTCATCATTGAGCACTGCACCAAGTCAATATGCTTCTTTGATCCAACTTACCGTGCGCAACATTGGTTGTATACAATTTCTCTTGGCCGGATCGCTCATGAATACTAGGGATTAATTCGAGAAACATACCCTACTGCAGTGACTCCAATTGGCCATGGAGCATTACCGATGGAAAGCTGCAGATAACTATCGTTTGCCATACGATATTCACGCTGCTGCATGTGATGCACAATTTCAGCAATGCGCATTAATACATCTGGCGCAACTTGCTGATTGTCAGCTTCCGTGGGATTACCACTCACTCTTCGTCGAAGCCCTTTGAAAAGCGGTTTGAGATACTCGCGTGTTTGAATATGCGTCGCTGTAAGTGCGCGGCCTTGTGCGCTGAATTTTGTTTCGTCTGGCCGCTGGGCTAATGACTCACCCCATTCATTTAATAGTCCCTTTAGTGTGTAGTAAATGATCGGATACACACGCCCCGTATCCTTTCTGATCAGCTCGAGATCAAGCAAAGAGTTCATTCCTACTCCCTCGCGTTGATCAGCAGAAGTCTTGCTATTTAGCGGCTTTGCGTCTTCCACGGACGCATCAAAGTCCTGGTTCCCAGATGCGTTCTGCTTGTTTGAAGAAGGGGATTGCTTGTCCACGTCCCTTCTGTCGAATTCCTCCGCCTTTTGCATGAGCTTCGCGGAATCATTACGCCCATGCGGATCGCCGCCGTGCTCTTCGATCAACTCAATTGCGCGCAGACGTAATCTACGATCCTTTTCCGTCTCCCCGAAAAGCTTGATAGGCTCACGTCTTTGACGCAGCCGTTGGATAGTATCCTCGTCCGGTATAGAAAATAACTCTGGCTGTTCGTCTGATTCAGAATTCAATACACGAGTCACTGGTGAAGTCGGTGGACGTGCTTCAGTCTCGACCGTATGCTTAGTTTCAGTCCTAGCACGGAGCTCGCCGCGTCGAATATACTTGCTAGACAATTCATTACCGTCAGTTGCTTGTCGTTTCCTCGCTTGGATCTGAGCTTTAAGTGCCTCCATCAAGCCAGCTTCAGAAGGACAGCACACACGTGGCTTAATGGACGTAGTGAGTTTTGGAAACAAAGTAGATGGACATGAAACTAACCAGACTTACTACTCTATGAAGCAGCACTATTGAGGAGTGAAGCATGCGATGACTGCTGGGTTTGCATAAGTAGCTCGCAAAGGTCGCCGTGCGCAGAAACATCGCAATCAGTCACCAGACGACCTAATACGCGTACACTTGCCCTGACCAGCTCATTGGCTTTTTCCGCCTCATGCTTTGTAGCATTCTCGCGTACATTTCGAAATATGATTGCACGTAAAGCTGGACTTACTTCATCCAAGTATGGTCCGATCTGATCAGCAGCAACGTCCGTGAGTCGCGTCAGCATCACGCAGCCAAGCAGCTTTATGCTATCCTCGTCCTTCAATGCTTGTATAGCGCAACGCACAATATCCTCGACAGCAAGATCTGACAAGCAAGTCTCTAGCAGTGTCAATAGAGTTTCTAACGCGTTCTTCCTTAGATCCAAACCGTCATCTGTAATCACCGTGAAAGGACCCATAGCCACTTTTCGCTTCAGATCCTCGCGCACCACAGTGACTTCATACAGCTTGGGAAGCAGACTGGGGAGGTGCTCGCGAACCAATTCGGGTCGGTTATAGAGCGTGGCATGAAGCGCCATGACTGCGCCACGGCGCACCAGCAAGTTTTCATCTCCCAGCAGTTGTAAATAGCGCCATAAAAGAGGCGCTAATATACTGTCCAACGTATGAGCGCGATCCAGTGTCACCAGTATTCGAATGACGCCCAGAACTGTAGCTCGAGATGCTACTGAAGAAGATTGAGCCTCGAATTCTAGCTGCTCGAGTCGATTCGACATATCAACAAACACCATGCGAGCTAGGCATTCGCACAACAAGTCAAAATTACTTTGTGAAGCCTCGTTCATCTGCAATGATGAAGCCTCGGCCAAGAGGCGCGACCAAAATTGAGTTTGGAGACGATAGATCTGCTTCTCGTTTCCATTGATCAGCGCCTCTCGTAACACTTTCAAAGCATTGAGTGAGTTGCTAGCGAATAAATCACTCAGAATTTCCGAATTTCCAGCGCCATCCAAAACCATCCCTCCTAGTGCAAATGCACACCCGGGTCGATCAGGCGTTCGGAGAACATGCGCTAGCGTTTCGCGGAGTTGCGGCCATTCTCCAAGTGCTTGCTGCATTCCGAGTACTCCGATGATATGGTATCCCAAAGTCTGAGAGGTGGTGTCGTTCTCGTCGTTGATCAGGTCCTTGGCCCATTGCAAGGTGTCGCGTATTGTCGCGGGCGTGTTAGTCGCCGCGCATAAGCATCGCGCGTACGCGAAGGAGTTAGGTACAGTATACATTGAACTACCCTTTTGCTTGGCCCAGCTGTCCATCAAAGTCCTAGTGAGACTAGAGATGACCGAAACATTTTTCTCTCTCAATAAACTCAACAGATCGCAGATTGCAGTTAGAGCCTCAGAGGGAAGCAAAGAAGAGCTCAGTATGTCTGTGATGCTAGGTAATAGCGTCTCGGCAATCAAGTTACACTCTGCAGTGCCTGACTCGGCCAGCAGCTTGATCACTCCAAGTGTTGGTACAAGACTAGGGGACTCGGCTTGGAATTGCAATGACTGCAAATGACGAATAATAGCGGATCGAGTTTCCTGGGGAAGCGTCATACCTATTAGTGATAGACACTCATGGAGACATTGAGAAGACAATGCCCTGCTCGATGCATTCACCGAGCTGATCGCATGCAATAGAGGGTCAAGTAATGCTTGAGCAAAAGCTGAGACAGCCGGCAAAGGACGAAGCGTGTCACTACCGAGAATCTCGATTGAGACTTTGAGACATGCAGTACGAATGAGCTCATTGGTAGTGCGAGCACATATGACGTCCAGACCCGTCCTGATACCTTCACCAAGTTCCTGACCAATACAACGCATAACTACGCTCAATGTATTCAACGCAGCCTCACGAAGATCTTGTTCAAGATTAGGGCGTTGGAAGAGCTCAAGCGAGGCTTCATACAGCCTGCTAAATTGCATAGCAATACGTTTACTGCCCAAAGCTGAGCCCACGTTTCGAGTCACATTGCTTGAAGCTTGCAACCCTTCGAGCATTGTTTTGTGGAAATTTGATCTGATTGCCAGAATCAGAACGTCGATAACATAAGGTAGTGCCTGGCTTGTCTCGACAGGTGCTGCCGACGTAAGCTCCGAAAGTAGACTGATGCAAGTCAGATCTCGGTTCCGGTGGAACGAGCTAAATTCTTGAGTTGAAGGTAAGGCTCGATTCACGGCTGAGATGATCTCTGCACAGTAACGTTCTATATTCGAGTCAAAGATGACTGTTAATTGATTGAGCGTATCAAGCGAGGCAATTTGCGAAGCAATCGAGCCACTCTTAACTTGCTTACACAACGAAGATACTGCGTGAGGCAGCAAGTCGACGAAAGGTGCAGTTCTCTCTGCCACATCCCTCTTTCGCTTATGAACGGCACCCTGGGGTACGACAGCTAGATGCTGTAGCAGTTGCACGAATGTACCCAATACTTCCAAGCGGACACTCTCCTCGTGTTCGCCAAACCGATTAACGAGTGTACTGGCGACAGTGTAAGCGACTGGCCGGACTGAATCTAGGTGATAATTGCAGAAGGTTGCGAGTACTTTTGCAGCGGCTCGCCTTACCCTCCAAGAGAGGTCGTCATCATCAGAGTTATAATTATCGAAATCGTCATCGTCATCCTCAAATTCCTCCTGCTCTTCATCCGAGAATGCTGCATTCGGGTCAAATTTGATCAAGGAGAGTATTTGCACAATGAATGGATGAAGGTCTACCGTTCCAGGCTTAAGTACGTATACCAAAAGTGCGTTAAGGGTTTGCAGGCATGATTCGAGGAAATCATCCGTTTCAGACTCTTGGATATCTGTAACTTTTGAGATGACCCTAAGCAGCTCAGAAGCTCGTTCAGAACCGACTGGACGCAGACGCAAAGGAGTTTCTCGGGCAAGCACACCAAGCAACTGTACTGCAGTGCGGGTAGATCTAGCTGAGAAGTTTGCTAGCGAAGACAGACCACGATCGACGATCTGGTCGTAACGCGATGCAGAGCACGACGTTCCCAAAATACCTAGGCCTTGTATGGAGCGTTTGACAATTGCCGAATTCTCGCTCAGCAGACTGAGCAATGCCTCGAGCAAAGACTGCTGCAAAACTTCCTGAGAAACGACCAGTGAAGCGAAATGAGAGAGTATATCCAACAATGCATCAAGCGCGCTCACTTTCTGTGCATAGCTTGTAGCTGGAGACTGTACCTGTTCAACAAATGCCATAACTAGATTGTCAACCAGAATCATCCCAAGATCCTTATCCGTATCGATCTCGTTCATGAGCATACGCAATGCTGTTGTCAGACATTGACGTACCTAGTAAGGAGACATCACGTTGCTCTTCATCTTGAGAACGGACATATTTCCCGAGGTCCGTGAGTATTGATACATATTGGACCTTTTGCACTCGCTTTGGAAGCACGCTTAGGCTGGGTGAGTTGCTAAGCTTACGTTGTAGCGGCGAGGTTTTTTACCTCTGAATTTTTGTCTGTGAGTAGTTCAACAACCTGTTTTGCAATTGCAGTCTCAACGCTGGAATCCAGCGGTTGATAAGCGAAGGACTCATGGGACAAGTGTGAAGTCAAATCAGTCAGCGCCATATAGCGAAAATCTGCATCAAGGGATTTCATCTGCAGGTGTTAGCTTCAGCGAAGTCTACATACCTTGTCCAAGAGTGCTAACACTATCGTACGGCTCGTGCTCATGATGCCTGGCGCGCACGTTCGATCACACTCCTACTGTCACCAAAATGAAGTAGCGAAGGCTACTCCACAATTTGTCACTGCTTGGTCAAAGCGCAGCTGAAAATAAGTTGGAACTATGTTAACTGCCTAGTGTGCTTTCAGACGGGGTTTCTTGGAATGTCTCTCCTCACCCTTAGATTCGTTGTTCTCTACTTCGTTTTTGTGTTGATCATCGGCAAGCGCCATCCCGGCCCATATGTCCTCGTCTTTATCATCTGAATCCTTGGCGGGTGAAGAGGTCTCGACGCTCTTGCATACCATTGATGTGACGTTGTCTACGCCAGTAAAGTAGCTAGCCAATTCTTTTCCACGTCGTCTTTGATTTTTGCCATAGATTTTACCGACGTCAAATAGGCGAATGAGGCGATCGAGTGACGACCCTAGAAGATACGTTGACACTTGTGACTGTAGCTCCAGTCTTAATAATAGTAAGCTTGAGATGGAGCCAGTGATGTCTAATGTCAGTTGGTTTGAACTCACCTTTGTACTGGTATGAAAGGTGACCGGTCTTGGCGTCGACTGCGTAGAGATTTTTTGATGTGTCCCCCACGAAGAACATGTCAAGCTCTTGGGAATATTGAAGGACACGAATAGCTCCTTGCTTTTTAGGTACAACTTGCCATTGGGAGATATGCTTTGATGAAGAGCCCGTCGGATGGTATACTCTCACTAGACCGTCCTTGGTCCCCACTGCAACGGCTGCGTCAAAGAGATTGTGTGACCCTTCGTTCTTCTGCGCTGAAGTGTTTTTGAGTGGAAAAAACGTGATGGAGCGTATAAGTGGATACTGTGGTAATGATAGGGCCGTATTTGGAAGACTTTTGGCTCTCCAGACCTCTCCCATCAAAAGATTCGAACCAGCCTTTTTGGATGGGGATCGTCGTTTCTGTCCCGTTGCATGATTCTCTTCTCTGTTTGAATCTCGCGCACTGTCGTGATTTTTAGGTCGATTTTCGAGCGAATGCTGTTCCAATGTTTTGTCGTAATCCCAAATAGATAGAGCCACATGCTCTCCTCCGTATGCGAATAGTCGAGGTTTACCTGTGTCCGGATAAAACACAACTTGGTGCAGGGGACCAGTGACACTCCATTCGATAGAAATCTTCTCCAAGTCTTCCTTTGTGAGCTTCAAGGCGGGAGCTTTCTTATCTCGCTTCTTTAAATCGTCGAAATCAAGTTCTAGATCTTTAAGGCGGGTGAAGCGAAATGCACCTCCAGATGTACATGAAATGACTCCCCTAATGCGTCAGTATACACAATCGGAAGGACTTACTCTTTTGTTATTCTCAGTCCCACCCAACGCTCTGCTCCGACCCGCATTCTACTTTCATTGATAGTGCAGAGAACATTTGCAACGTCTTGATCTTTCTCGATAATTTCGTTCGCGTCTTCCGCATTTTGCGGGATCACAATATCGATATCTGCGTTTTTTCGAGCTATCGCAAGCTTGAGATAGGTTAGCCTCCATGCACGACAAGACGACGAAACTTACAATAGAATGACTAGTCGAATTAGGAAGTTGTAGATCGCCATAGGCGAGGAGTTGGCATGCTAAGCCAGCTCCATAGCTTGCCCCAGCAAAAGCTACCCTGTTATAATTTTTGCTCCTTGTGTTCAACACATGTATATGGCCTGCAGAGTCTCCGGTGAAGACTGCCACGTTGGGAAGACCTTCTAGAGTTTCTTCTGTCATGGTCTTGAAGAATAGAATTCTTCAGATTCAATTTTTGGCGAATGACATAAAGCATCTTTAACGCTGGTAAAAGCAAAATCCTCGAAACACATATATACGACAGACAATACCGAATAAATGCAGTAATAATACTTAATCAAAGCAATATTTATTTTAAAAACGAAACAGATTCAAATTAAGCATCGAAACAAAACCGCTTTTGCAGATATATTTTTCCATATTATATCAAAATCTTACAGTATGATTATTTATTGGAATTAAATTTCTATGTTTAGCTTTTTACTATTAATATACATCATTGATCTAGAATAACAATTAACATATGAAATCTTGTCAATTAATTTTTCTTTCGATTATTGTGATATTTTTTTCGATAAAATTGTTACCAGAGCCTTTACATATTGTTCTCAATATAATTGAATTCTATTTTCGATTTGGATGCATAGGCGGTGGTGGTAAATTTCTGACTTCTTCGCGTTGTTTCTTTTCATAATCCTCATCTAGCTCGTCTTTGATACCGGCCCTTTCCAATGCGACGAGTTGCTCTGGTGTTGGAGGTAGCTGAAGTTTTTCACCCTCGTTAAGGACATTCATTCCTTCATCGAGTAATGCACTGGTGTCTGGTCCTTCTGGTATTTCACTTTGCTGAATAGACTCCAAGATTCCCCCTTGAGCTACACCTGTTTCTGCTTCGTGTAAGGCTCGGTACAATGGATCGACGATAGGAGGTGCTTTCACTTGGCCTTCCAAAATGTTTTTAGCTTTGATACCCGGCCAGTAATAGAACCGCTCGTTCTCATCAAAGCGGTCGATGAAAACTTGGCCGGACAATTCGATCCCTGCATAGAATCCACGAGAGTTGATGTAGGAGTATATCGGCGTCGGCTTCAGCTGAATGTCAATTTGACCCATAAATGCTGCACCTAGTGGTCCAGAGGAGATATGGGTGTCAGCGGTGAGGTCGAATTTGTGCGTCTTGAAAGACTCAAGCATCTCATCGGTGTTGATAATGAGGACAATCTAGGAGTCAGTATGCCTCTGACTCACATCAACGAGATCTAAACCGTAAACAAATCCAGCAGAATAGTAATTTGGGAGGATAGCCGAAGGCGCAGACCACGAACCATCAGGTAGGCGACCCAAAAGCAGACCCGAGCCATTCATGCCTCCAAAGGGTGCGATAGCTGATTTCATGCTCGAGTATATACAAAGTCCTTTAGCGTCACGTATGATTTGTGGCGGAATCTTTTTGCTGGGTCAGGGTCATGAGACTCACGTCACTTTAGGAGGGTTGATATGCCACTTCTTTCGACTTTGCTCATCCTGTTGTGGTTTGACCTGGACGCCTTCTGCCGTAAAGGATCGTAGAATTCGGACGCATTTCTCAATCTCAAGAGGAAAATCTCCAGAAGAAGGCCAGAAGCGCTCTCCTCCAAGACCTGTGTAAGTCATAGCACCCACGATTCGAGCCTGCATTCGCATACCCAGCGAACCAGTCAGAGATCGCGACTCCTTTCTTGATTGCGGACCCTGTGAATACTTTCCACTTCGACTTTTCTTCCTCTTTGCTCTCTGAGCCTACACAGGCTTCTGCGATGCGTTCAGGCGGGGGGAGAATCTCTTCTGGCATCGTCGTGCACGGATCTTAATCGCGACTTGGCGTCCCTGAATAGTCAGGAGGTCTCGTGACTTTATCAAAATCGACGCGACGCGTGTGGACCACACAATATACACTGTTCTCCACACGACGCCCGCATATATGAGCTCCTCCCGGAACGACGCTCAGGCGCAGAAAGGGACTATGCTTGAGTCATGTCTTTACGACGTGGTTCTCTCCGACGTGGCATATACACAGGGTGAGTATATAAGCTAATTCAGTCTCGCATCTGGAGCGGTTCCTTCAGCAAATGGGCCCACAAATTTATTCGCACCGAGCCCACAATCAGAATAACACAGGCAGCTGGGCAAGCTCACTTTGTCTCGCCAGTCCATTGACTAGGACAGAAAGCTTCCAAACCACTGAAGATGTGCCGGTTAAGATAACGAAGACACTGGAACACGCTCTGAAAGAGTTGCTAACATCCGAACGTACTTACGTGAAACGCATCGAAGCACTGCTCCATGTATGTCTCATTTCTAACGTAGCGATATGCCATTCCACTTCGCCAGCTTGCTCAAGATCAAGACACGCAGATTATCCCTGCGCACGAAGCGGAGCGCATGTTCGGTAACCTTGGCGAAATTGTTGCTGCAAACAAGATGTTATTGTGCGAGCTAGAGATCTTGTTTGAACAAGGTTATTCTACTATGGCCGCCTCAATAGGAGATACTATGGAGCAAAATGTATGTCCAATTGCTCATACAGATGCATCGGTTCGCGTGCTACGATGAGTATATGGGCGACTTTGAGCAAGCAAAGACCATATATACACAGATGTTGAAAAACAAAGCATTCCGCGGATTTATTGAGGTATGGGAGATACTGACGTCTAGCGTACACAACACAATGCCAATGATTTGGGCAATGCTGGGTTGCGTGAGCTGATGATTGAACCACTTCAGCGTATACCACGATATCGCTTGCTGCTGAATAACATTATGAAAGAGCTTTCTCCTTCTTCAGAGCAATATCACCGTCTTCACGAGGCCAACAGCTTAGCTGGTCGCATCGCTTCGCGGGACTCGAACGATGCTACTCGGCGTTCGGCAATTCTATGGAGTTGCTCCCAACAGATCGACAAGTTCCCTTTTGACCTGGCCACTTCTCGACGGGAATTATTGGGCTGCATCGATGTCGAAGAGCGCACACCGGAAACGCAGACCGGCGTGCTAAACGTTTTTGGCTCTGTATTAGGTCGCAAGCGCAGCTCAAATTATGCTCTTCTAATCTTTGATGACATTCTGTTACTTTCACAAAAGCACTCTAATACACCCACACACCAGATACTTCAGGTGCAGAACCCGGAGAAGCTAATTGACTCGATGCAAAATAGGCAAGCGCAATCTTCGAGCGCGCCTAAAAAATACGAGTTGACTTATGAAGGGCAGATTGATTTGAGTCAGCTGCTCGCCACTGGACTGGACGGTAGCCAAGCACGACTTGCATTTTTCTCGCAACTTCGTGGTTCTCATAACAAATCCATGACTCGCATCTTCTCAGACGCTGATCCATCCCAGAATTTGCCGCGGATGTCACTCTTTTTGGACTGTCTGTGGAAGGCGCAAGCTGTAAACCGTGCCCGTTCAAGGGCTATGCAAGTGCGCGCAACAACCATCTCGGCTAAAGGCGAGAGGCCTGCACATGTTATGCTATGGACCATTCTTTCTCCTTCGCAATACAAACGTTTCTCACAAAAACGTACTCCTCTGTTCCAGATTGGATCGCCGTCGAGTGCTAAGCAGCTTCAGGCAGCGCACGAGATAGATTTATGTGTAAACATTGAACTGCATCCGGTCGAGGATAAAGGAACGGTTACGATTTTTGGTGCGGGAGATGCGCAGCATGAACAGACCTTGAGTCTTAGCGAGATTCCAAGACTGTGTGCCGATGTCTGCTATAACACCGTCTCTCTTTCCGATATGCTGAAGATTAGCGAGCCAACAAGTGTCGAGATCCCGGTCCGTCGCGCCAAGTCACAGCGTTTGCCATCGCGAAAAGGACCTGCAGCAAGCCGATCACGAAGTTTGATGAGTGAGAAAGTTCGTGTGAGTATCCAATCTAGTCTAGAGGCTGTGATGGAGAGCCAGGAGTCAGAGGTGCCACCGCCACTGCCAACTGCCCAGCCTAGCCATAAGCGAAGTATACCGCTAAGTGAAATTAGCAACACCATGGCCAAAAGACGCGCATTATCACTAAAGTCCAGCAAAGAGGAATCTGCTATGAGTGAGGATCAGCTTATCAGTGAATACCAAGGCATGAACACCAACGCCATCACGGATTTACCTACCAGACAGATGCCTCAGCAAGCAAATGCACTTACTATGCCGGCTGAGATCTCCAAAGAACTTCCAAATCCCTTTGAACATGAGGAACAAGGCGCGAATAAGGCCGAGCAGTCGGATGCTGAAAAGGAGGAAGAATCTGAAGTCGAGGCACAGCTCAAGGAATGTCAGCCGGAGCCTGTTAAGACGGATGTTTCACCTGCTGATTCCAACGAGTTTGCAACGATGCAGGTGACACCAGTGAAAGTAACCCCAGTTCTTTCTCAGCAAAGTGATAGACCGCCAACCATCACTGAGAGTGCTGCGGACTTCGACGGAATTGCTGACGGAGATATGCAGGAGGTTGCTGCTTTGATTGAATCATACGAGGCTGGCAAAAACGATAAAAACAACGATGACAAGCCACCTATGCTTGACTTTTCGTTCTCTTCTACGATTGGCGAAGTGCGTCTTGATGAGTCGATCTTCCGAGAAACAGACAATCGGGTAATTCCTGGCCGCGAGAACATTCGTGCTCAATTGTCTAACCAAGGAAAAGACTACTCAGCAGATCGCGATGTTGACAATGTTCTTCAGGCGGCCGCTGAACAGCCAAAGTTGCTTGATGACTTGCCCAAGCAGGAGTCTTTGTTGGAGTGGAATTTGCTTGACACACCGCAACTTGCTGATCTGACAACACAATCAATCCTCTCCGCTGATCCCGGCTTAGCAAAGCAGCTTTCCCACGAGGATAAGCCGTCGAGCTCTGCTGTTCCAAGCACAAGCAGCAGCCATGATGCTGACAAGCCATTGCCAGCCAAGCCGGGGCCTCTTACTGACAATGCACCGGGGGCAGGTAAACATCTTCGCCAACCTTCCAATTCGCTGCAGCATCAAGTGACTGAAGAAGAAATGCAGCAAATGCTCCGCCCACTTCTTGGTCAGCTCCATGATGCCCCAACTGTTCAGCATGTTGTTCGGGAAGAAATCAAGGAAGTTCCTGCACCACAAGTCGCCGAGATTGAGGAAGAGGCGCCAGAAATGGATTTGACGATCCTCCGTCTCCTTCATGAAGAACAAGATCGGGAAACCGACACGCCTCTTCTGTCTCAGATTCCAGATTTGCGGGTTGCTGAGCCGGATACGCCGTTATTGCCTTCCGTTCGTGCAGAGTCCCCTGTGAGAGAGCCCGGTCTTGCAATGAAGCAGGCCATGCGTGGCATGAATGAAGCTATCGCACGTTTGCGTGAACATCGCGATGCATCCAAGGCGGCGTCTTGGTCGAGTGATTGGACTGCTTTCAAAAATGCTGTCACGATCATGAACAGTTGCTGGGCGGATATGGACCGTGCTTATGAAGATAAACAGATGCAGCTAGCTGCATTGCAGCTGTCCGAGCCAAAAAGCCCTCAACTGCAATCTACCGCTGGTGAATTGCAAAGTTTGCAAGACGAGGCGAATATGATTCTTCCTCTTCGCATTCAGATTGAACAACTGAACAAAAAGGTCGCTTCGCTGACTGCATTGGAGGAGGACACCCGAATGGAGAATGCAGAATTGTACAATGTATGTCCTAGTGCTAACGCCAGGTTTTCAATGAAGAGCTACAAAATCTTTACAAACACACATTCCGACCTGCTGATGAGGAGGTGAGCGCATTACGCCAAGCGCTCATGGAGGCCAAGGCGGAACTTCACGAAGTAAGAGTTGAGAACCGGGCTTTGAGGCAGCAATGTGCGTTGGCCAGTGCGACGTAGATGTAGTTTAGTCAGCAAACAAGAGTGTTGTGCATTGCTTAGGTTCATACTGTAATGAGCGCGAAGGATGATGGAAAGCCGGTAGATGGCACGTTCACCGTGGGAAAACTAGGTATGTCAGATAGTACCTGATACAGATGCTGGGATTGTATGTGGTTTTTGATTGACATAGGCTATATTGATTGGAGAGCGTGCCTCATTGATCGAGTTCCCTTCCCTCTTGCTACCGCAAGGGATCAGCGTCGGAAGTGTGGTAAATATCTTGGTGACGCGCAATGAAGAAGAAGAGCAGAAGAAGAAAGAAGATTTTGTGTCATTGCAGGACGACATTTTGCAAATGTATGGTATTAACAGCCCTTCACGTAAGTATTCAGTCCACTCACAAAGCGCCGACATTGCGATTACGCAACATTACTCAGACCACCGTCACGCTGGAATGGGACCCATTACAGCTAGCCAACGCAGACCTTCACTCGCTCGACATCGTACGCAATGGCCAACGTATTGCAAAAGTGCCGCGACCGCTAAGCACGACCTCGACGAAACTTTCCGGTTTATCGATGGATGCCGAATACACTATTCAGTTGGTCTTGTACACAAGCGCGGGCACTTTTGCATCAGACGAAATTTCTACGAGAACACATTCTATTCAAAATACCAGTGGCATTCATGCTTGTCTAGGATACATCGATGACCCGATTCTTCTCGAAGCTACAAAGGACATAATCAAGTCACTGGGTGCGCATTGGACAGACAATATACAGATTGATACTACTCATCTGATTACTACACACGCTCCATCATCTGACACATCAATTACTGAAGAGGCCAAGGTATACGACAAGGCTCAGCAATTAAGCATACCCATCGTTCAACCATACTGGCTCTTCGCCTGTGAGAGTGAGAAACGGTAAGTGAAACGTATTGACCAAGTATGGTGAATATTTCTGGGTACTATGTAGATACACTGGCACCTAATGCGATGCAAGTGAAAGAGAGCCTGGCTAAGAAGAATGGAAAAAACCAAACAGCTGCTCCTGTACCAAGCAACGACACGCTAGGAACTGAGAATAAGGCAGTTGAAGTGTCAGGGAATACAAGCCACCTGGTATCTGAAGAAGAAGCAAACGACAACAAAAAGTCTCTTGATGAGACTCAACGTTCGATATCTAAGGATGCCAGGGATTCCAAAGTTGAATCAGCATCACCCAATTTGGAAGATGCCACCGATACAAATGAAGACACTGCTGGGCAAAGCAATCGAGCGGATGAGACTTTGGAATCGGAAATGGAAAATATTGCACTGTAGGGTATAGCTATGATGAAATAATTGTCTCGCACTCGGTCTGAATTCGTCGAGCGCCGTCGACACCAGCGTCGATCCATTCCTCGATGGTCTTTTTATGTTCCTCATAGAGCTGTCTGGCTGATGACTCGCTTACTTGAGCTTCTTTTCGTAATCTTGAGGGTAATGTGACAACAGGAGCCACTGAGCGGTCCCAATCGACTTGTTTATGATCTGCGGAAGCCTGGCTTGTGACAGTCTCTCTTTGCGCATCGATCGCAGAAATTTGATCCTTCAACTTGTTGCGACGACTTTGTAATTCGGAAAGCCCACCACGCATTTTCCCGATGCTCTCGCTGGCGGTGACCAGCTCCTGATGATGATTATATACGAGACTTTGATGATCGGCTTTAAGGTCTTTGATACCTTCGTAAGTAACACAGTACGAACCTTCCATCAGCTCCACCGAATGTTTTATTAGAGACTCTAACGAGTGTGTTCTTGCCCATTCCGTTGCCGAGATTTTCGCTACTGAGGGCGTTTCGCTCCGTTTCTCGGCCAAACCGTAATATTCTTGGAGCGTCGCTTTCTCGTTAGCCGCCATCGTATTTCTTATTTCGAGTTTACCTCCACTCTTGAAACGATGAAGGAGGAGCGATCGGTGAAGAATGAAGGCGAAGCGGCGGCTTCGTCTCCGGGCTACCGGGACATTCCTCTATATTCTACAGACTGTAGAAGTTTGACGACGCACTTGATGAAGTTTGCGCACCATAATCGTATCGATCCAAATGATACGCAACAGTTTATTCCACCGGTTAAGCTCAATCGAAAGATGCCTTTGCGCGTGAAGCAAGCGCCAGCTAAGGCTGGTGATATTGTAATAGATAAATGGGGCAAACCAATCATAACTACAGAAGGCAAACCGCTCAAATGGCCGGGACCAAATGATGATCTGGAAGCATATCGACCGTTTATGGACCTGGATAAAAAATCGTACGTGACAGAACTTGGCTGACGCAGCGATGATGAGAACGATGTCGCACCAGGATCAGGGCATGCAAGCCAGGGACGTCTTTTCAAGAAACGGGTACGCGAGGTTCATAAGAGTGCAAATGCCGCTCGACGCACACGTAATGAAGAGTTCTATCCTTGGGTACTAGAGGATTTCGAAACGTCGAATGATTGGGAATCTTCTCGGAACCCTGCCGCTAATAGCATTCAAGCTTTGGAGGCCTACTACGTGATGGAACAGGAGCGTAGAGCGCGAGCGGCTGCAGCTGGGATGGAAGATGTCAAGCCCATTAAGGCCGAGATCAAAACGGAAACAAATCCCACAGCACCCGCTCATGCTCCTTGGATTGGACAACTTGAGGGCGAGTCCGACGAGAACTCACTTTCGCATCATGTACTCTTTGCATTTGATGAGCGGAATGCTGGCGGATTCAAAGTGATCCCGATTCGTCGTCAATACAAGTTCATGCAGTCGCAACGTCCTATCTTGGACAGCGAGGAGGTGGAAGAGGAGTTCCAGAAGTACCAACGTTCATCCGAGTCAGAAAGATTAGCAATGCGTTCAAGGCTGCAAAGCGGGTCTAAGAGTGGACAAGCGAGTCAAGGAGCGCCTCGGCGATTCCCGACTTTGGCTCTTCCCCGTGGCCCGTCCCTTGGTTGGGACAGCAGTCAACGATTAGTCGCTGTCCGAGGAGAGAATCGAGATCGTGACCCTGAAGATGATATGTATGTGGTACCCAAACGGGAAACCACCTACGACGAGCTGGATTTCGAGGAGTCATTCGCGGACGACGAAGAACGACCGGACACTGTGCTTGACGAGGACCAAGAGGCAAAAGAACTGGAAGAGCGGATCAAACGCGAAATGGTAGCAGATCACGTCGACGATGATGTACAGATCAAACGTGAACCTGATGAGATGGACGATGCTGTGATGGTTAATCGAAGAAGTGGTGCAGACGGATTGATGGAAAACAACCGCGGAATTCATGATAATGCTCTTTTGACCAGTAGCGGACGGCAGATGCGAAATATTATGAAAGCATTGAGTCGTCGCGAAGGCAATGATATCTATGATAGCGACGAAGAAGCTAAGAATCCCTATGCAAGTGATGAGTCTGAGGACGAGGAAAATCTGGATGTACTGCACCCCGAGCGTGCGATCATGGAAGCAAGAGAGGAACGTGCCAAACAGGAACGATTGGCGAAGGAGAGTGCTGCACAGACTGCCACAGCTTCCGTTCCGTCTTCACCACGTTCTGAATCGGCAGCAATGCCGATTCAATCAGGTGAAGAATCTCTTAAACGTAAGGGAGAATCAAAGAAGGATTCTACTCAAAAACGCGCAAAGACCAATGAAAGCAGCTCTAGAGCTAGCTCGCCTGGTCGAAGCATGTCGCCACTTGAATCAGAAATCGCGCAGCTGATTCGCGATGGCAAAGTACAGGGCACTGCAGCTCTTGTGCAGCATTTCCGCCAGCGACTTAAGAATGATCCTTCTTTGAAGGAGCAGCTAAGCTTGGCAGTGAAGAAAATTGCATATATGGACAAGAAAAGCAATCAGTTGAAACTCAAAGAAGGATTTTAAACTATTGACGTTGGAGCCAGCGAGTGGCGCGACTGTCGTGCTCGACCATAGGAAGCAACTCATGACGACAGAGCGCGTTGTGTTTGTATAGCCAGGTTTTTTCGTTTTCATTTAGCAGCCTAAAATCGATCATCTTTGTACTTATTGGAACGCGTGTAACCAACTCAAAGTGTAGCCATTTACCTCCAAAGTCCCGATAAGTACCAATGGACTTTACAAGAAATACGGATTCGATCCGGATACCAAATTGGCCCTCTTCATAGAAACCAGGCTCATCGCTAACAGCCATACCCTCTTCTAAGGCTACAGGCGTGATCGAGCCGCCGGATGAAGAAGAGAATCCATAGGGACCCTCGTGAACATTGAGGAATGCTCCAATACCATGTCCAGTTCCATGCAAATAATTGAACCCGTCTTGGAACAAAGGCTGGCGAGCCAACATGTCGAGCTGTGCTCCAGTTGTTCCCTGAGGGAAACGTGCTTGTGCTAAGGCCATATGTCCCTGAAGTACTCTGGTATATGCCCGCCTTTGTTCATAGGTGGGTGTGCCGAAGTGCACAGTTCGCGTCGTATCGATGGTGCCGTCATGATATTGCGCGCCAGAATCGTTCAGATAAGGAGTTGCTCTGTCAATAACCCGTCCATGGCTCTTTGGTGTCTCATAATGGGGCAGAGCGGCATTCTCATTTGTTGCGCTAATAGCATCATAGGACTCCATAGCATACAGAGGATCTTGCTTTCTATAACTTTGCAGCACGTCGGCGGCTTTCCTCTCGTCGATCTCTTCGTTGTTGGCCATAGCTTCCTCAAGCCATGCAGCCCAACGGACCCAAGCTGCACCATCACGCAGGTATGCGTTGTGCATGCCCCTTTGTTCTACCTCATTTTTCCTTGCCTTGGCCATGGCGACTGGGCTGGTTGCCGGCAGGAGACGAGCATTGTCTTGGCCAGCAGCCTGAACTAAAGCGACAGAAGCATCATTTTGGAAATAGAATTGCATGTCGTGCCATTTGTTTGATTTAATCCAGCCCCATATGTCATCATAGGCGTGAAGCTCTACGGAAATTGAGGCAAAGTAAGTTGCAATATCCTTGTTCACCAACCTCGGGTCGATAAATAGATGAGTACCTGTCACTTTAACGACTGCGTATGCTGGAAATACTGGATTGCATGGAATTGAGGCGCCTCTCACGTTGAAGAGCCAGGCAATCTCATCCAAGGATGACAGAAGATAAGCACTAGGGCTATTCTGCTTCGAAAGCCATTCACGAACGTTACTGATTTTCTCCGTGGCTGACACACCAGCATACTTCATTTCATGTTCGTAAATAGGAAAGAAGACAGGCTCGGGACGAGAATTCCAAATTTGATCAATCAAGTTACTGTGATTATAGTGCAGAGCAATGCCATTCTTGCTTAGCATCGGTGCCAACATACTGGCTGATTGGTTGGACATCAGAGTCGGATCGATGCCCACCGCCATCCCGCTCGAAAGATTCTTTGCAAGCCATTGAGGCCAATCGTCAACCTGAGGCTGTCCCACTTTGTGCAATGTCCAGTCATGATCGAGTTGTTGGCTCGCCTGAATATGATACCGTCCATCCGTGAACAAATGTGCAGATTCTAGTAGTACGACAGCTGTGCCCGCACTCCCGGTGAAGCCACTGATATACTCACGCCGCCTGTCGCAAGCAGCAGTGTATTCTGAGTTATGGGCATCTGCGGTAGGTACGATGTAAGCATTCAACTGCTTAGCACGTAAGTTCTTACGAAGCGCATCAAGACGTGTTGCAGTTTCGACTGCTGATCCCGGTGCAGAATCTTTCCATGCTTCGATCAGGTCTTGCTTCTCTTCTGAGCTGAACCTCGCCTCTCTCTGAGCGCGAGAAGCCATACACCCCATGAAATCTTATCTGAGGTCAAAGCGCTGAAGAAATCAATAGTTGTGCCTCCACATAGTTTGAATTTTTGGAATGCATCGAAGAATGGTAGGTCTCTTTAGCTGATGAAAGGAGGACGAATCTAGCTTGTAAGTATGCTTGTTCTAATCGAGACCACCACCACCAAAAAAGGAAAATAAGTCTCTAGATGAGCAATTGCGTTCCTTCGATGAAGTGCCGTTGTTCATGCAGGATCTACCTTCAGGAGGAAGCGGGGATTCCAATACGGCATTAGATGCATTGCAGGCGCTTGCCTACGAAGGGCATCCCGATGATGCAGCGAAAACATTCAAAGAGCACGGAAATGATTATTTTAAAGCGAAACGGTATAAAGAGGCACTTGGATTCTATCACCAAGGGCTGGACGCCAAGCCTGGTAGTAAAGAGCTATTGGAGTCATTGTATTTAAATTGTGCAGCGTGTAATCACGAACTAGGTACGTGTCTCGCTTGACTATTGAGAAAACTACGGACGTGCCCTGCATGACACACGAAATGCCATGCTTGTGAATCCTCGATCGTTGAAAGCGCTATACCGTGCGATAAAAGCATTCTTGGCATTGGATCGACTGCAGGATGCTCTTGGCGCGAGTGATTTAGCACGCGAGCTCGGCGCTGATAAAGATTTTGATTCACTTATCCAGAAAGTGCATGATCGTGCGGCAGTACTGGAGAAGCGTAAAAAGGAGCAGGCCGAGCGTGAGCGACGTACAAAGGCTATGAACGAAGCTGTGAGGGTTGCCTGCCTTGCGCGCGGTCTCTGGATTCAACATTCATCAAGCCAAGATGATGTGCATTCCCCTCATTTTGACCCTGAAGCGTTGACTGCAAATTCCTCGCCAAGTCTACCACTCACTGGTCGTGAATCTTGGCAAGCGCCTGATCCTATCCGAACACCGCTGCTTTTCCCTGTGGTGCTCATGTATCCGCAACACGGCACCTCAGACCTGATCGCTGAATTTCATGAAGATACTACAATCGGCCAGCATCTCGATGCAATGTTCCCGCCGGAAGCACGCGGAAGCCTACCCTGGGACACTGCTGGCGAATACGTCAGCAAAAACCTATCAGTGATCGCTGTGACACACCAGAAGCGGTTATTACGTGTTGGGCACAAATTGTCTCTACGGACGTTTATGGACCAAGCAGCGAAGGACCCATCCAGTGGCAAGCCAGAAGACCGAGACGGCATCGTTCTAGATAACGGTACGATCTCATTAGCCGTCTTCCCTAAGAACAGTCAAGCTGAACGCACGTGGCTCGATGCTCTCAAAGCACACAAGTCCACGTGAACTATTTGGCCGGACGCGTCAAAAGTGTTAGAATGGGGACGTGCCAGGATGGTGAGGGGACGACAAGCATGTCTGACTCGTTAGAGGGCAAGACTGCAATGGAGACATACTTTGTTCATAGCTCATCGAGTGAAAAAGATATGTATGCAGGTCGAGACGAGGAGGTGGGTGGCTTTTTTGACGCAGAGCATTGAACGACTTGAGGAGGAGATCGACGCATTGACATCCTCAGTGCAGGGCTTGGATGCATACTACGTTGTTGACAAGCTTGGGGAAGGCACATTCTCATCAGTATATAAAGCAGTCGATTTGCATCACGATTTGTATCGCAACGAGCCATGGACACTCAGTAATACCCCTCGCATTCAGCCGCGACCTTCAAAGCCAGGTGCGGTTTATGTTGCACTGAAGCGAATTTATGTCACTTCCAGCACGGCAAGAATAGTCAACGAACTTGAAATAATGGAAATGCTAAGGTACGCTACAATGAATACAGCTAACTATTAGGGGACGACCATTCCTAGCCTACCTCATCACGGCCCTTCGTTCGGCGGACCAAGTGATTGCCGTTATGCCGTATAGTCGACATACTGAGTTTCGTGACTACTATCGCATTATGCCAATCTCAGATCTACCTTGCTATTTTTACTGTCTGTTTTCTGCATTGGAGGCGATGCATGAGCTTGGGATTCTGCATCGAGACGTCAAGCCGGCCAACTTCCTATACGATCCACGCACAGGGTACGGGACTTTGTGTGACTTTGGTCTTGCTGAACGCATAGAACCGAGCGAATGGAGGAATAAATGCCATCATACTTGCCCCACGCGCGAGCATCCACATGGGCAGCAATGCATTAACCATGATACCTATAGTACTCATCTGCTTCCTGGAGGTGCTTTGGCGCGCAATGAGGAAACCAAGTCTTTATCAAGTGGAACGGCACGTACTATGGCGCCACCCAATCGTGTCGGTTACTTGCGTGGCGATCCAAGACCTGGGGTACGAGCCAATCGTGCAGGAACGCGAGGATTCCGCGCTCCTGAGGTATTGTTTAAATGCATGGATCAGACTCCCGCAGTGGACATATGGTCGGCTGGCGTCATTCTGTTGTCCTTCTTATTGAAACGTTTTCCACTATTTACCTCAAACGATGACACTGAAGCTTTGCTTGAGTTGGCAACAATATTCGGAGCTAGACGCATTGAACAATGCGCAATGCTACACAATCGCACATTCGCCTGCAATCTTCCAACCGTAGATCACCCAGGCCGTCGTATTCCTGAACTTATCCAACATATACGACCAGAGCTATTCGATCCACCACCGGAACACCCAGATCCAAGTGAATACCGAAGACAGGTGCAACAAGTGGTGCATCTTGCAAACGTGTGCCTATACCTGGACTGCACACGCCGCTGGACGGCACATCGCTTGTTACAACATGCTTTCTTCCAAGACCTTGTGGAGAACCGCCCATAGAAATCTTTTACCAAAAAAGTTGATACCTTTTAAACGAGCTCCACATGCATGATCCTCGACACCAGCGGTTCGGTGGTGAAGGCCAATCGTTAGCAGCGAGTGCGGACATTTTGCGATGCTATGAGGAAGCAGTGCAAGAGCCGATGGTGGAGTGCACCAATCTGGATGCGTTATATACCAACGCACAGAGAGCAGACTCAGATCGTATGGATGCATGCATCATGAGAGAAGACTTTTGTTCTACCGCGGTAGTCGCGCGTACTTGGCTAACATTACGAGAATCCAATCAGTCTCAGGGAGTAGACATTGATCTCAAAGCACTACAGGATTCACAGAAACGATGGGGGGCTCGACAAGTTCGAATACTGCAGAGTCCTGCTTATGCTAATGCAAGTCATACAACTGAGCTTCCATTGCCGGTCGATGCCATTAATGCGTCGGAAGCCGCCAGCAAAGAGACGCACACACATTCTACCTGGGATCAAGGGCAAGCAAGTGCACGATTTGAACGGAGGTTCGCAAAAAGGCAGCAGCAAAAATCTACCAATCCTAATGCCAAACCAGCATCTGAGCCGCGCATGACGCTGTTACACAGTGATGTACTCGACCTTCCTGTACCGCCTATGCCAAGTGGAGAGACTCTAGAAGCGCCCGATCTAGTTGCTGCTCTAAATTATGCTATGGCCTATTTCCATGACCGCAAAACGCTGCTGGCATACTTGACTTCGGTGAAGCAGTCCTTGAGGCCACATAGCGGGGTATTTATCACAGACATGTTTGGAGGTGCATCCTCGGGAGAAAAGTACGAAGATCAAAAAGAGCTATGGGACCGATTTTGGACCGAACCAGGATTTTTGCGGTCAGACGCGGATGCCAAACAGATGGTGTTAGATGCTGATCGACCCCATTCTAAATACGCGCGTGAGATCAATGACGATCTCCAAGTGATTCCTGCTCCGGATCCAGCTTTGATAGGCACACGAGCAGAATGGCCTCGCGGTCGATTGAAGCTTGTTCGAACGGGTACTGAGCACGGAGGATTTGAATATTGGCGTGAGGATGGGCCGATTGATTATGCCACTAATCGGTTTCGAATGAGTCTAAGTTTCCGATTCAGTGACAAGTCCTGGTTGCGAGACGTTTTTGCATATGATTTCCGCATTTGGTCATTACGTGAGCTAACAGAGGCATTAGAAGAAGTAGGATTTGCATCAATACGCATCTTGGTACTTCCGCGTAATGATATGGACAGCTACACGGCAGAAAGCGATTCGGACGCTGCAAGTGACGTTGACTCAGACGACGGGTTTGCCTTCTTGCGACGTACCGAGAAAGAGGAACGACAACGTCGTATGTTCCACACTGTGGAGCCTGGCGAGAAGATATTCTGTAGTCGTTCGTTCGCAACCTACATTGTTGCCCGCGTACCTTAATAGATATTGCTTAATACGTCTACCATCACAGGCTGAACTACTTTGCGATTGGCTTTGGTATTGCCTTGAGCAAACACTGCAGCGTGAACATGCTCGTTAAGGCGGTCATCCGTAGTTAGGCCAAAGGCGTGTTCTGGCATTCCATCAACAATCCGGGGACTGACATATGGCGTGAGATCCAGTGAAGGGTCCGGGTGCATTACAAGCTGCTCAAGCACTTGTGAGAAACTGGATTGATCCTGTCCACTGCTGGCATACACCAGTACGAGGTCTCTACGGCCCTTTCCGGTTTCTCTGTCGCTGTAGGAGCACAGCACAACCAGGACATCGAGTCGTTTGGCAATGCGGAACTGGTCGACTGAGTTCCACCACTGTTTCCATTGCTCCTCGGCAACATCTTTCGATGTGTTCTCTGGAGGAGTATTTGTAGCGTAGCTCCCAGACAACCAAGAAATTAACGAGATGGGGACCGAAGCCAAGCCCAACATTCGACGTTGCTTAGCAGTATTGACCCAGGTTGCCTTGAAATCGCGCGCAAGAAGGTCTTGGGATGTCAAATGATCTACACGCATCTTGACCGTTCGCAAAGCATAAGCCCAATCGCGAGTGTGTTCTTCAGCCTCACGAGAAGCACCGGGGGCTACCGAGCTGGGATCGTCCGGCTCTGCATCCATACCTGTCACACTTCCCACGCCATACCTCTGAGCAGCCTCATGAAAACGATTCGGCTCAAAAAATCGGAAAGACGAATGAGGTATCAAGTATGCGTATGCTGCAGCATCAGTTGGTGTAGCCTTTCCAGATGGCGTCATACGTAGCTAGATTAGTTGGGTAGTCACGTACATTCTTTGTATCTAGTAGAATAGCACTAAGCAGCAGATCTGCAACATCGCGATTTATGCGCTGGTCGGTTTGTTCTGCTGCCTGTTTGAACAAGTTAGCCACAATACTTGAGCAAGAACCGACGGGGTCATTACTGGGAGATCTCACGATACGTAGGCGAGCAGTTTCGTGAGCGTTTTCATCTTCATGGTGGTCGACTACCAGCTCGACGGGTTTAATATCTCCCCATTCAGGCCCAAGACGAGCATGGTCCACAATACCAAAAGTCATATGTTCGTGTAAAGACAATTTGTTGGACAGCTGAGGATCTACACCTAGATCATCGACGCACAGCAAGCTATCAACCGGGATATTCAATGCGTCGTACACCATAAGATTCTCTCTTCTCTGTGAGAGAGATGTGCGTGGCGTCTGGATTAGTGGCGCATACATCGTTCCTGGATAAAATCCAAATTGCGAGCCAAACTCGGGATAGTAAGTCAGCAGATAACTCATTGCAATCGCTGAAGCAGCTGAATCAAGATCGCCAGCCTCGTTCCCCATAATCAGCATTAGCCGACTTGTAGGTCCAGCACTTTGTATATAGGCGAGAGTCTGTTCTTTACGCCATGAAAGAAATCTAGGCAAGTCAATAGTACTAGTCGCCATTCTGCTTGCTCTTCGACGAAAAAGCAATCCAATTCCCACACTCAAGCCTCCGATGGCCCAAGCGCGCTGAAATTTCATCCAAGCACGTGGTTATAAGCGAAGATGCTATTTGCTTCTAAGGGTTTTGCCCAGTTGGAACAACTTGGAGTGTTGCGATCGGTGCGGCATATTCATACCAGTGCTTTAAACTATGCTACAGCACAAAAACCGCGGTTCAAACCTACCAACAAGCATCGGCTAGATACCGTGAGAAGTAGCACTGCGCACCGAAGTAAGGCGACGACACCAAAGAAGTCTTCAAGACAGGAAGCAGCTGCGCACGAACAGGATGAAGCACGCGCAGGGGAATTGCCTCCGCTTGAGTTTGAAAGTGTAGAAGCAGCTAGTACTGCGGCACGCACATTTGAATCGCCGCCTTTGTCTCAGGGGTTACTTAGTATGGTTCATCAAATCTTGGGACGTCGTGCAAGGCCCACTATCCCTCAGTCTCAAGCGTTAACGCATTTCTTCCAGGAACAAAAAAACGATCTCGGCGCAACGCTCCTTGCTGCTGAGACCGGGAGCGGCAAGACACTTGCATATCTTTTGCCAGTGCTTCAGCAACTACATACATCGCGAGCTATGTACGAGCACATGGATTATCAGCGAGTAGCAGCTGGATCTGCCCCCCGCTTGATGCCGCGTGCAATTATTCTTGCCCCGACACATGAACTCGTGCGGCAAATCAGCGAAGTGGCTAAGGCATTGAGTCATCACGCCGATCACAAACTCCGTGTGGAATGCACAAGTACGGGATTGTTCGATCAACGGACTGCGAAGGCGTATGGACAGCTACAACAATATGCGAGTCAGATCAACGACGTGACGTCTGCTGCGCATTCTGGTGCACCATTATCCCCCGACGTGCTAATTACTACACCAAAGCGTCTTCGAGAGCTGTGCGATGAAAACCATCGTACGCCTTTCTCTCTGGAGAATGTCCAGAGTCTTGTAGTTGATGAGGCTGATACTCTTTTTGACGAGGGATTTCGCCCAGATACAAGTGCGATCATGAAAGCAGTGCGGGATGTGGGTGATGTGAACATCATACTTGTTACAGCGACTATCCCACGTTCCATGTCGGCGTTCCTCCGAGAAGAGCTACCAAACCTTGTGACGCTTGCCTCGCCTAATCTACACAAGCTACCCGCCAAACTTACCGCGAGATTTGTCGATCCCACCGGGTCGAAACATCTGGCGATTTTGAAAGAAATTTTCCGCATTTGTACCACTCCGTCTTGCTCTGAAGATCAGATTCTGGTCTTTTGTGACCACCGCAAGGGTGTAGAATCGCTGAGTCACTACCTTAAGCTACGAAATGTGGATCATGTTGCGCTTACTGGAGATGCTGAAGCACGCTCCGAACGGACCGACAAGCGACTGAATCTTTTCCTAAACAAACCTTATGCGAAACAAGTATTTGATCCAAAAGCACCCCGAGTCCTCATCACGACATCGGTGCTTTCGCGCGGGCTGGACTTTGGTCCACACGTTCGACATGTATTTGTTCCGGATGCTGGGCGGCATGGGAAAATCTCCGTGCACACTGCGAACCACAATGCATTGGAGCTGCTTCACCGTGCGGGTCGCTCAGCGCGCGCTGGCAGGGAAGGTAGTGTCGTATTTTTCGACAGAGCTAGTGCTCCTGGAAATGCCAAGGTTCTGATAAACCGCAGCGGGAAGAAAAAAGGGGTAATTCGTGGACAGATGGACCTGCTTATGCAGTCTCTCAAACATAAGCGAGGAAGAGAGAAACGAACAAGCAAAATAACGCACAAATAGCGGCTAGATTCTGGAGTATACCACTAATATTCACCTCATCGGCCTTCGTGCCTTCCCCCCTCTCCATAGGGTCCTCTAGTCTCGCTAATTGTTTCGAACTAATTGAACTACATCATCCTTGTAGGATTCACCTTTCCAATACAGCCTCCACATGGACCGCGAGGTGGTGCAGCATTGGCTTAGCCAAGTGTTGGTGCCGGTAAGTTGGCTAATAACGGCGAGCTGACTCAAGTATGCGGAGCGCGACAGAGTCGCAAGGGATTTGAATGAAGTTTTGGATGAGTTCCTTGGCTTATTGCCTCGTACAGATGTGTACAGTGAGTTATCAGTCTGACTCGCAGCGTATGACGATGGGCGTGCGATGCTTTTATTGCTCTTGGATGGAACGTTACCAGTTGAATATGCGAATGCGACCTATAATATCCCAATGAACATTTGGATACCTCGCGAATACCCGGTCCTCCCGCCTATGATCTATGTTGCTCCTACGAAAGAGATGGAGATTCGAAGGAGTTTCCATGTGGACCCCAGCGGACGTGTCAGACCCGAAGAAGCTGAACACTGGACTAAGAAGTCAGAAGCAGCGAACTTAGTGACACTATTGCATGCATGCCAGCATTTGTTCCATCACGAGCCACCTGTTGTCGCGAAACTTCGACAGCCTAATGCTGCCGCATCAAGCTCGAGGAATACATCAGCAACTTTGATGCACGCAACAGATGCCAGGATGTCAGATTCACGAACTGTCCAGCAGTACGAGCCTCGTAGACCGGAAAATCCTGTGCATAAACCCATGGTTCCCCCACGTCCACCAACGTCCAATTCGTTCATGGAACCCCCTCTCGGCTCATCTCAAAGCCGGTCTAATAAACCGCCTGTTGAACCTCGACCCAGTACTTTGAAACAGGGACTTGCAGACGCTATTGTAAATTCCCAACCACGGGTCAATGGGTCTGGCAGCGTACCGATGCGGCCTATTAATCCACAACTTGCGGCTTTACAGAATGCCGCGTACGAAAAACTATCTGCACGAAGACTTGAGCTTCGTGATTCACTAACCCAAGCTAATCGAGATTTACGGGCTACCTCTGAAGAACTACAAGCAGGGAAACTGGCCATCCATGATGAGATGCAGCGACTACGTGCCGTGCGATCGATCTGCGAGACTCGTCAAAGCAATTTAACACGGGTCATGCGTGCTGCAGAGGAACAAATAGCCGATCTGCATGCCCGCCCTAATATTGTGGTCGATAATATGCTTACGGCAACGAGTCTCGCGGAGAATCAGTAAGTGAAGCAATAGAGTTCTAACAAAGACTTGTACAACTTGTCGCCGATGACGCAGCACTCGAAGATACCATGTACCAGCTAGGAAGAGCTCTGTATGCTGAGGAGTTGTCTCTAGACCAGTTTCTTCGACAAGTTCGCATTCTGTCTCAGGAGCAATTCTTCCGACGCGCACTCGCGAAGAAAATCATAGGTGGCCTGCGGGAAAATAGCTAGCTTTTCGGTAGTATTGCGAACGGAAAGCCAATGCATGGCTATGCGGTTTCTATGCGGAACTACAAATGATTTTTACGTGGCAAAGGTCAAGTCACGTCAGGTAAGAAGACGAGTCGAAATCTCCGGCTTGTTCATCAACACCCGCCTCGTAGCGCAAGCACAAGCTGGATAAGACTTTTTCACATACATGGAGCACCGAGCCTCCTTCAATTCCGAAATCTTTCACGGTTTTTTCGTCATTCCTGCATGAGTGCTTTCAGCATACATTTGCTTCCCGCCGAAAATCAGTCGTTGTTGTGCAGGTGGGATACCCTCTTTTTCTTCCACACGCTCTTTTATACGAGTGATCTCGATAAGTGTATCAACCTACTTTGTCTGTCGCATCAACGTCCAGCTCAATTTCTAAGTAAGTGCCGAGCTCACCTACCTTTCCCAGTCAACGTCTTAACTTTGATCAGCATACTCTGGGGAAGATGAATGCCACGTGCACGATAAGCGATAGCAATATCTCTGGATAACCTATGCATCTACTACCGCGAGAACGCGACAAACTGCAGCTGCGGACCGCAGGCTTACTAGCTCAACAGCGTCTGTCGCGCGGCATACGATTGAACAAGATCGAGGCGACTGCGCTGCTTTCTGTAGTACTTTTGGAGCGAATTCGTGATGGAGACTCATCGGTGTCTTCGCTGATGCAGTACGGTAAGACTATCCTGGGATATCGACACGTCTTACCAGGTGTAGCACAGATTCTACGTAGGTGTGCAAGACTGATAAAGATGAAGTTATGGTCGAAGGAACATTTCGTGACGGCTCGTTTCTAGGTAGGTAGCCTAAGCTAACCAAGTGACGTTGGTTGATCCGATATGTACCCCGAATGGTGACTTGGATCGAGCGCTGTATGGTTCAGGACTTGCCATACCGGATGAAAATTTATTTCCTGCTCGCGAAATACCGGAAGGACCAGTGCCAGGCGAAACAGTGGTATCAGAAGACGCCGCGCCCATTGTGTTATTCCCAGAACGACATCGGGTTTCTGTCACAATGACAAATGCTGGCGACCGAGCGGTTCAAGTTGGTTCGCACTTTCCTTTAGAGAAAGTCAATTCGTCGCTCGTTTTTGATCGCGAACTCGCGAAAGGTCGCAAACTCGATGTCGCCGCAGGGACCGCAATCCGTTTTGAACCAGGCGACTCTAAGAAGGTGACGCTGGTGCAGCTTGGTTCCGCTGCTCATAGCGTCAAGACAACTACTAAGGATACTTCTGATCAATCAAGCACGCAGCCAAAACCCTTTGAATTAAGCCGTCCTGCATACGCATCGCTCTATGGTCCCACTGTTGGAGATCGAGTTCGTTTAGCAGATACAAACTTATGGGCAGTTGTCGAGAAGGACTTTGCTCTTTATGGTGATGAATGTACTTTTGGTGGTGGCAAAGTGATCCGCGATAGCATGGGCCAAGCAAGTGGTCGTCGAGCTGCTGATGTATTGGATACCGTTATCACCAATGCCCTAATCATTGATTATACTGGTATTGTTAAGGCAGACATTGGAATCAAAGATGGGGTGATTGCTGGGATCGGCAAAGCTGGCAATCCAGACACCATGCAGGGTGTTACGCCGCATATGATTATCGGGTCTTGTACTGAAGTGATTGCCGGCGAAAACCTGATCACCACGGCCGGTGGCCTTGACTCTCATGTCCATATGCTGTCGATGGATATGTGCGAGGAGGGACTCGCTAGTGGACTCACTACGATGATAGGCGGGGGTACAGGGCCCGCATCAGGCACACGCGCGACAACCTGCACGCCTGGCCCTTGGCATATTCAGCGGATGTTGAAAGCCAGCGACACTTTACCGATGAACTTCCTATTCAGTGCCAAAGGAAACGATAGCCAAGCGCCAGGATTGATTGATCAGATCGAAGCCGGCGCAGGATTTTTCAAGGTGCATGAAGACTACGGAGCAACGCTGGATGTAATCGATTCATGTCTGAAGGTGTGTGACCAATACGATGTGCAGTGCGCTATCCATACCGACTCTTTGAACGAGTGTGGGTTTGTTGACAAGACTCTTGATGCCATCGGTGGAAGGGCTATTCATACATACCACTCGGAAGGTGCGGGGGGTGGCCATGCTCCGGATCTCCTACGTGTATGTGCGGAAAGCAATATCCTGCCATCGTCTACGAACCCCACGCGTCCCTATTGTAGTGGAACGGTGGATGAAGCGTTAGACATGCTTATGGTATGTCATCATTTGTCGAAAAGTATCGCTGAGGACGTTGCTTTCGCTGATTCACGTATCCGGCCTGAAACCATCGCTGCAGAAGATGTTTTGCAGGATATCGGTGCAATTAGTATGATGAGCTCAGACTCACAAGCCATGGGACGCATCGGCGAAGTGATTTCTCGTACATGGCGCACGGCTGCCAAGATGAAAGACATCCGTGGACCTTTGCAAGAGTCTGGCAGTCTCTTCGACACACAGACCTGTGACAATTTCCGAATAAAACGCTACATTGCGAAATATACAATCAATCCAGCGATTACGCACGGAATCTCCCATCTGATAGGCTCTGTCGAGGTCGGAAAATTGGCGGATCTCGTACTTTATCAACCTGATAATTTCGGAGCACGCCCAGAGACCATAATCAAGGGAGGACAAATTGTGATGAGTAACATAGGCGATTCTAACGCCAGTATCCCTACTGTACAGCCGGTATACTTGCGACACACATGGGGATCTCAGCCGGAGTGCGTTGCAGAGAATAGCATCGTGTTTGTGAGCGGTGCAAGTGTTGATAAAGTTCATCGCTATGGTTTGAATAAGCGCATCGAATCTGTGAAGAATTGCCGTTCAATTCGCAAAACGGATCTGAAGTACAATGGAGCTTTGCCGCATATCACTGTGAATCCAGAAACGTTCGTATTTGCTACTACTAACTTGCAGCTACGAAGTACGCGCAGATGGACAGCTACTTAGTGTACCACCTGCTACCGAATTACCTATGACGCAGTCATTGAATCTCTTTTAGCGACTTGCGCGTCTTAGCGCCGCATTTTTGACTCGCACAGGAATGTTCTCCCAATAGGCCCGTTCCTGCGCTCCTTGCAGGATGGAGGGTCGGACGATGAATTCACTCGACATTTCGCACAGCTTTCTTGCAGCGTCAGCGGTTGCACAACGAACAAACACTTGGGTATTTTCAACTTGGACATAATCGATGCAATTGGGTAGTAGCCGAGCCAGTTCTGCTTTGAAGGTTGCGGAATCGACTTTCTTAGCGTTTTGTAGGACGACGATTGTTTCAGACGGATAACTTTGTGATGGCTCTGTTTTCTTTGAAGCTGTTTTGGAAGTGGTAGGCGGTAGCGGGTCCGAGGATGATGTAGGTGTCATGAGATTAGAGGAAGGAGTTGCATGTACACGTTTCTGTGCAGCGTGAATGTTGCGATGGATTAACTCTCGTTGCCAGGCTTGGTATTGATCTGCACGGTGCTGGAAGTCGGCATAGGCTAGACATCTGGTTTGAGCATAGACAGCATCCGAGATAAGATGCGATACTTGTTTAGAATCTAACCAAGAACGGTCCAGCGCCCAATTGAACCGGCTGAGCATGTACTTTGCAGTATTCTTATCGGTCACGACTAATGCACTTTTCAATTTCGAGGTCACGGCACTGCATAAAAACGCCTGCTCGGCATCTAAGGAAGGAGGTGCGATGGCCAGTATAATCGGCTTTGGAAGGTCGACTTTTGCTAAAGCAAATACTCGTTGTGCGACACTTAGCGGCTCACAAGCTCGATCACACACGTTCTCCTAATCATTAGTGAGGGGAACTTACCACGAAGACAATCTCAGTAGATTGCACGTCGAAAGTATCGAAGTAAACGAGGAAGTCTTCGATACGGACCCATCGAAAGCATTCCAGCTGCCGTATACACGAGGCAAGCTGACTACTTGAGGTACAGTCAATCGCTTGAATCTCAGGTGTAGCAAGGAGTCGCGCGACATGCACCCCCTCGCGGCTTTCTTGTGCACTCTGTACAAGCTTCGCAAGCGAATCGGAGCGTCGCGAGCATGTCCATGGCGATAACAAATTCAACAATCTACCGGAAATCAAGTCATCACCATCCGAGACAGACGCATGCGTCGGTACTATACACGCTACATCTCCACGCAAAGGATGTTGTCGCTTGGTCCCCGCGACACTGCGGGGGAGAAACATACCTCGAGGCAATCGGGGTCTGACGTGTCGAATCGGGCGCATTTCTCTCGGTCCAACTCTTATACTGGAATACGATGCGGGTTGTTTTGGGAATCGCGTTGGGATTGCTCAGTGTTGCCTTGGTACATGCCTCGAATGTGCTCGACTTGACCAAAACCGAAGCATACGATAGCACGATCGGTGGGCCAGCTGGAGTGCTTGTAGAGTATTTTGCCCCTTGGTGTGGACATTGCAAACGACTTGCTCCGGAATGGGAGACGCTTGCTGATGCCTTTGCAAAGAAGAAGGAAAAGGTGGTGATTGCCAAAGTGGACGCAGACGCGAACAAGGAACTTGGTCGTCGTATCAATCTGGTGGGGTTCCCGACTATCAAGTGGTTCCCTGCAAACTCGGAAGAAGGTGTAGACTACAAGGGTGCCCGAAATGCTGAAGCACTTGCGCAATTCGTCTCTGAGCAGAGCAATGTGCGAAGCAAGCTGCCAGCACCTGAGCCATCGCATGTTGTAGAATTGACCAATGACAACTTTGATCAGATCGTCATGGACAAGAACAAAAACGTCTTGGTCGAGTTCTACGCACCATGGTGTGGACATTGCAAGAATCTTGCGCCAATCTACGAAAAGGCTGCGAAAGTATTCAAACGTGATTCAAATTGTGTACTAGCGAAGCTCAATGCGGACGATCCACAGAATGCAGACGTGAAACGCCGATTCCAAATCAACAGCTACCCCACTTTGCTGTTCTACCCTGAAGGATCTGAAGACAAATGGCCCCGTCCATGGCTCAAGGAACGTTCGGAACAAGACTTTATCGATTTCATGAATGAGAAATGTTTCACGTTCCGCAAAGCCGATGGCTCTTTGACGCAGTATGCAGGGCGAATGCCGTCCTTAGATGGACTTGCTGCTCGCTTTTACACTGCAGCAGAAAATGCACGCGAGGATCTCGTGAAGGAAGCGCAGAGATTTGCCGACGAGCTCCACAAAAAGGAAAAATCACCTGCTAAGGACACGGCCGCAGCATATTACCTGCGCGTTATGGACAAGGTTATGAAAGAAGGTGTTGACTATGTTAAGAAAGAAGCGGAGCGTCTGAGTAACCTACTTGAACGTCACGCCAAAGGCACCGTCAAGTTCACTGACGACAAGATTGATCAATTGCAGCGCCGTGCCAATGTTCTTTCTGCATTTACGAGCGAGAAAATCGCCTCGGTGGCCAACAAAGCTGCCTCTGAGGCACAGAAGCAAACGCAATCCGCCAAAGACGCAACACAATCGCTCTCTCCTGAAGAGGTGGAGAAAATCGCAAGCAAGCAGATCCGCAATGAAGCTGAGCAATTTGAGTCTGTGCGTAGCAAACTAAAATCGCAAAGTGCATCGCAAGCTGCATCTAATGCTGCGCAAGACGTCCATGACGAATTGTGAGCAGATTGCCGTTCAGCGATTAGCACCGTAGTTTTGTAGCTCAGAATGCCAAGCCTCCACCCAAACCTTGATAGTTATTCTTGAGGAATTTGATCGAATGAGTGGGGTGGTATTGGAGGGCTACTTGAATGAAAAGCTCGTGAAGGCCTTTGTCGAGGATGCGCAGCTGGTTGTGCGTGCAGAACAGGAGCTTGTACATCTTCCCGTGGAGCTTGTGTTGCGTGCATCGCTAGTCAACACGAATAACTCGATCCTGGTTCAACTCAAAGTCTTGGCACCCACACCGAGTGATAGGTCATGTTCCTCTTGCCTTCCGACACCGAACTCGAAACGAAAGCACATTCTCACTCGCGAACAGTGGCAAAATCGCGATTGTGATCCGCATGTCGCACACCTCACACACACTAGTATCTCAATCCACGTCCCAAACAAGAACCAAGCCGAGGCAAGTGCTTGGATCGACCAGGTGCAGAAGCTCGCCTACCCAAACGAGAGTCGTCAGCGTATATTGGTTATTGGAAACCCGGCAAGTGGTCAAGGGCGCGGGAAAGAGGTTTTACAGAAACAAGTCATCCCGATTTTCCAATCAGCTGGTTGCACGTTGAAAGTGCACCAAACACAAAAACGATTCGATGCGTTTCGGCTAGCACAGGATGCTCGGACGCAAGATTACGATGTTCTGGTGTGCGTAGGTGGAGATGGTACAATGCATGAGGTGGTTAATGGCCTTGCGTCTCGTGAGGATGTTGCGGAAGCAATAGCTTTACCGTTGGTGCCAGTACCTTGCGGAAGCGGTAACGGAATGTATGTGAGTTTGCATGGGGCTTCCAACTTTAATGTCTCCTTGGCGTGCCTCAGTGCACTGAAAGGCACCACTCATGCACAAGAGTTGTGTGCAGTGACACAAGACGCCGCGCTGTTCCCGAACGATGGTGCGTTTGCATGTCAAGGACAAGCATCCAATGGACGCAAATACGTGCAATATTATTCCTTTTTGTCTCAAGCAATAGGACTGATGGCTGATGTGGATTTGGGTACAGAGAAGTTCCGGTTTATCGGCGATCTCCGCTTCTCACTAGGCTATATCATGGGAGCAATGCGTAATAAACGCTGTGAGATCGATATTCAAGTGGTACTTGGCGAATATGGCAGCACAGACCGTGGTCGTATGCGGCAGCGTGCTTTGAGTGACGTTCCAAGTACTATAAGCAAAGGAGGACGTGCTGCTTCAGCACGAAAGCTGCGCTATGGTTCTGTTCTCGAACCGATCAACATGACCGAAGAACCATTGGAACTCACTCGAATGTCTGCGCAAGATAACGGAAATAGCGCGTCAAGAAGTTGGAGAAGAGTCAATGAGTCTGTTTCAACGCTGTACGCTGGCAAGATGCCATACGTGGCGCGCTCTTTAATGGCATTCCCCTATGCATCCCCAGCTGACGGGGCTATCGACATCCTCTTACAAACGCAAACATCCAGTTTTTTCCAGAAAATCGGCTCTTTGATCGACGGTGAGGAGGGCAATCATGTTTTGAGACCCGGAATGCACTATTTCAAGGTCGAAGCGCTACGTGTCACCCCGAAAAAACTCGCACGGCAACGTTATTTAAGCATCGATGGAGAAAGTATGCCATACGGCGCATTCCAGGTGGAAGTTTCGCGTCTCAGTATGGTATTGCTATCGTTGGACGATGAGGTGTGGCGAGCACCCATTTTGCAGCCGCCCGCTGCGTCCAAGCACGAAACAACCCAAGATCCTAATCGCCCACAAGGTCATTAGATCTAACACTCGATATATACTCCGCTATAGCACAAAGTGTCTAACACAAATTGCATCGCTTCACTATCCACGATTCATGGTATTCCCCGCGCCGCGTTTGAACATTTCTGTGTAGTTGTCCCAGTGGATTGCTTCTTGCCGTGCGGCTTCTTCTGCCTGGTCCGCTTGTAATGTACCGTCCATCTGACTGGTTTCTTGCTGCTGCTCACGCGGTGTAGCTGCTGCTTGCTGTGCAGGCCCGCCGTCTCGAATGACATTTCCACGACGCTCTTCTTCTGCAAGGTATTCATCAATGGTCATGGTCGGTAAACGATGCGAAGGGCGGAATACATTTGCTTTCGTACTTGACCGTGCATCCATATCCGAGTTGGAGCCGGTGATTACAAACGGACGCAAAGGTTTTCCACCATCACCTAATAGTGGGCCACCTTGACTACCTGAGAACCAGCGCGAATCCAGTCGCCAAGTATCGTCGGCGTCTTTGGGAGCAAGGTTGCGATCCATATCGGGAGCCGGCGCATTCTGCAATAGCTCCAGCTCCTGCTGTGCTGCATTCATAGTATTTGCTGTTCGTACAGCGTGCAAGACGAGTAGCATCAGCAGATAATCCCTTAGAGACTGAGGAGCTCGCGCTTCATAAGACTGCTGTGCAGCTTGCGCAGATGATTCTGCAGCGTGATCTTCTTCTTCTTCCTCCTCTTCGTCATCGTCCGTATGCGATACTACTAGCAGGTCATAAAACACGTCAGAAATCTCCGGCAACCGTTGAGCAGCCGGATGCTTTATCGACGCTTGCGCTCGATATCGCGTTCGAAAGTCATTTAAGTAGGTCTCTAGCTGTCTTTCCAGTCTCATCAACTGAATTTTTAGATGTCTTCGTTCCGCGGGCGCCAGTTGGGACTTGCCCTGGACCTGCTGCTTGAGCATGATTGCGACTGCTGCCGGTATTGCTTGATGTCGAGTCGCAGAGGTAAAGAATAGACGCGATGCACCGATACATGCATCGACTTGTTTCTTCCTGTGCTTCATCCTATCTAGCCCGTTCTGTGCAGAGGGACATGGAACACTGTCCTCGATCTGTGCCTGAAGACTTGGCAAAAAGAACACACGAAGAGAGTGCGTTGGTATCTCTCTTATAGGCTCGTTCTCACTGATTACTGCTAGAGCATCGGCCATTCGCGCGACGTCGGTCAAAAGCGCTAAAGCATGCTTAGGATCATCGCGTTGAGAAGCAAGTCGAGCTGCAGAATCTAGCCGCCCCGTAAGCGACTCAGAGGAAGCCATCAAGCTGGAAGAACACGATGCTTAGTCATTACGAACGCTACGCGAATATGAGAAATAGGCGGCAAGCAGGGTCCAAAGCCCACCTGCAACGACGAATTCGATGGTCGCAAAAAGCAGGACAAATAGACCAAACGATAGGATCGGGTGATGGTACATCGCATAACTAGGTGAGATGTTTCAACATACATGAAACCTGAGATATGAGCGTCAAAACGCAACACTGCACTTTGTACCTGGAGATCGGGAGTATCGATCACTAAATTCGCGCGAGTTGCCATCACACTGCGACTCTTGACTTTCATCCAAGGAGTGACACGACGCAATAAAGGCACACGAATCTTCTGCGTCGGTACAATCGGTTCGCGCTGGAACGGTCGATATACCACCCTAGCTATGCGAGCGAGCCAGCGCACGATCCGTGGCTCAGCAACCAACAGCATCGGACGACTAGCATGATAGAGAGGTGTTTCGCCGGAGACCAGATCGAGACGGACCATGGCGTCTGAGTCAGAGAAGATGTACGTACTATTCTGTGTATTGCGCGGCATCAACACGCGCATTTCCAATGCGACATCATATTCAAAGTTTTCATGGAATAACGGTTGAACAGGATCTGTCTGCCATACAGGCAAGTCTGCTTGACCACCGTCCAGTAGTACACTGGCATAGGGTGGAGTTGGCTCATAAGCGGAACCATACTGTAGATATACATCTTTTTGCGTCGTTGCTACAGGCACCCAAGTATGATAAAAGCCAGCATACGCAAGAATCGCCATCCCCACACAGGCGACATGCAGCGCAGTAAGCATCACGAGCCGTAGCACAATTCGATGCGAGGTTGGTGACCCGACCAAATTGTAGATAGCATCATAAAGCCTAGCAGCAGGACGCAGCACTATCGCTTGATACACAGCATACACAATTGTCTCGCCGCGCTGCGCAAGCTGAAGCTGTCGACGTTCCAACGCACGTTGCCGCGCCTTATTCGATACGCGCGTGGGGCGCAGACGACGTCGCCCATACATGGTGACACACGTGACCCTCCGCTCATCATGGCGACGAGCTCAACAGGAGGCGCGGCTGGCGAATATGGAAGCTCCATGCGTAAATTCAAGCTTGTTTTCCTGGGGGAGCAGTCTGTGGGAAAGACTTCGTTGATCACACGGTTCATGTATGATACTTTTGACGTGAACTACCAAGCAACGATTGGAATTGACTTTCTATCCAAAACGATGTACTTGGATGACCGTACTGTTCGACTACAATTATGGGACACGGCAGGACAAGAGCGATTCCGATCTCTAATTCCGTCTTATATCCGTGATTCTTCCGTGGCGATCATCGTATATGATGTAACCAGTAAGTTATCTCTATTGACATAGACCGAGACTCGTTCAAAGCGACTTCGAAATGGGTCGAGGATGTGCGTGCGGAGCGTGGAAGCGAAGTGATCATTGCTCTGGTCGGAAACAAGACAGATATGACAGATCAGCGTGTAGTATCTACGGAAGAAGGCGAACAACGAGCCAAAGAATACGAGAATGTGATGTTTGTCGAGACTTCTGCCAAGGCGGGTCACAATGTGAAGAATCTGTTCAAAAAAATCGCTCAAGCACTCCCAGGGATGGATGAGCATGCAGCTGATGGTATTGCCTCACATCAAAGTAAGTTGCTCGACTCACACAGCTATCGATGTTTCTGCGCAAGCCACCGAGGAGAAATCCTCCTCATGTCAATGCTAATCCGGATAAATAGACACCGCCATCGGAGCCCCTCGTAGAGCTGATAATGCGAGCAGTGGAATATATCGTAGTGACTTTAGCACCGCGCTGCAATCATCGAGTAAATCACTCAAAGAAGTCGCGCAGCTTTGCAGCTCATATACGCTTGAGTGCGAAACATGAAACACGATACCTTGGGATATCTTACCAGGATTCCAATACCGCAAAATAATAGAGTAGATCGGAAAGGCGGTCAAAATACCACTTGCGACCATCAGGCTCGTATAGACCATTAGCACTGCACCATAACCTAACGCACAAGTCACATAGAACAGTAGCAAGGTCGGAAACAGGAATACAAGCAACGTGAACAGAATCGTCCCGAGAAATAATTGATCCACTTCATAATGCGCGGCATCGAGGCGTCGTTGGTGCAGTGGATTGCGTTTCCTGCCGCGAAACACGTCGAAAAGCGACCTTGTAGAGCTTACAGAGAAACTATACACGCGCCTCAGAATCGCATACATAATCGCAAGATGCATGCTGACTACTCTCAGTGAGTCTGCTAGGACACACATAGCACCTGCAATTCCCACCCATCGGCACAGTCGACACGCTGTAAGAACCATACCATGGGAGTTGATCCTAGACAACAGAAAATAATCATACACCTCTGCGACACTCGATAGCGAGTCACGAAGGAAATGAGACATCTCAGTATTGAGCTTGATACCGAATGGCCAGCTTGCCAGCCAGTGCAGAACCTGATGTACAGCAGATGCTCTTAGTCCACTGATCGCTTGATCGAGCTGCTTTGCACATGATTTCGCATGTTGTTCGACTTTGATACTCAAGATCCAGCCGAGAAACAAGCTGATGAGCAGTAACAGCAGCGTATTCCATGCTCTAGACAGACTTGCACGCGCTTTTCTGATATTTTCAAAGAAGCTTGTGTAGTCTTTACGTGACATACTTGACGCCAGTTGCGCTCGATGCTGCAGGTAGCGTAACAAAGCCACGACTCCTCTTACGATCCAACGCGCGTAACGATATGTCGCAGAAAGCGTAAGCAGAGCATTGAAATACGGAGACATTGAGCAAAACACACAATCAAAGTCCAGGTCAAATGAAAAAGTAGGAAGTGGGGCAAGCATTGCATACTTTGTCGTATTGATATACGCCAGCGCTTTCGCCAAGCCAGCGCTGGAGTTTCTGGTCTGTATAGAATAGCGGCGATCTGGGTCAAGAGCAATCAGTTCTTCGAGTTTTTCATTTAAAAAAGAAGTCACTTCGGTGCTAGCTTCGATCATGTACGACTCCAGCGCTAAGGGGTCAGGAGGGGTATATATAAGTATTGTCACAAGGCAATCTGTCGAAAGACGAGGATGATTGAGCCTGTATGAGAGCTTCACGTACCAAGCAAGCTTCGGTCCTGATCGAACATGCATATCGATCTCTTTCTCGTAGCGAGGAGGAATAATAGTCTCTGAGCTAGTCCCTAGATATTGTACATCAGCTGGCAGCTTTTTAGAATCGCGTTCTGCGTGAGCCCCAGCTACAACCACATAGAATACATCAGAACCGCTTGTAAAATACCAGCCATATAGGTGCACCAGTTGACTACACTGTAGCGTCTTTGGCCAATATATCTGGACGGAGGACAGTAAATTAGTCCCGCAATGGGAATGAATCGAACGCAACGCACGATCCGGTTGAAATTTTTCAGTGCACAATCTGAATTCCGCTTCGTATCTTGCATCTTTGTCTAATTGTATCTTTGCAAGCTTTTCAACTGCAACATAGGTACATATTGTTACACACGATGCTAGCAATAGCGGATTCGCAATATGCTGAAGCACATCATCTTGCATACGCGAAGTGGAGTTTGGTAAAATTCTGTCAAATTTTATCAGGCTCCATTTCACACGTTGAATTTCGTTCAGCGTATCTAAGAGACTTCAGAGCAATCACACACTGTCAAGCTACAACTTTTTGAATTTAATTACCCATTCTTCGGTACACAAGAACGAACGAATAGCCTGGTCCGAAAGCTAGACTCTATTTAGACCTATATTCGAATGGCTTTATCTACTGTAGGTCTTGGGAATTTCATGAACTCTTTGCATTATCTGCCGAATCGCCTTGAGCGTCGTCCGAATCGATTTGTATCAAACCAAGTCGTGGACCGGCAACTCCACCTTTCTTAGCTTCTTCTCTCGCACGGCGTGATTCCTCCGCTTGTCGCTTGATGGTATGTTCTTGAATGGTATGCGCACGCGCAAGCTGTTTTAATGAAGAAACACGTACTTCTTTAGTATGATGAAGACACTCGAGATAGTCATCTTTCTGAGGCATACAGTCTCCAGCAGACTCAGCGGTCACATAACATTTTCGGAAATCCTGCCAAAAACTGAAGCAACGCGAGGGGCCTACGTCAGACAAGTGAATCCTTACCTCCGTTGAAGCCGAAACCAGACTACATCCATGTTAGTATCTGTTCAATGATTTCCAGCTTTACGTACTGCCATCCTCTACGATGTCGTCGACGGGAGAATACACGGCGGCCGAGGGTACTCGTCACGTGATCCAATCTCTGCTTGGCTAGAGATACATCGGGAATGAAAGCGCCTATGGAAAGGTAGTGGATGGGTGGCCTAAGATTTCACTGCTCTGCAAAATCAATGCAGCATGAAGTATCTTGATCCGATATAATAGGGTTGTGGGAGACCATCGCGTTTTTCTTGCTTAGATTAACAACGGTTGTCGCTTCAGGTCCCAACGCCGGTCGTCTGCATGGTCAATCTCGGTTGTTGCCGTTACGTACAGTCGGTAATAAAGGCGGCGCATAATATTACAATTCGTTCAGATAGGCTTAGTTCATGTGCATCGGGCGCAATCTGGATAGGGTCTTTGTTTTCGATCTGTAATTTGATTTTTTGGTGGTTTCTTTCTTGATTCGTACCGCAAGGCACTTGAATGATCTTCCTATCATAATTTCGATCGTAGCAGACTACCAGCGAGTGTACTGTAGTGCCAATCAATTTGCCCCACCTCGTGTCAGGGAAAATAGATTTACTTACCTTGGTGAGAAATTTTCAATACAGCTTATAACTTTCTGCTGTGGACCGGTGATTGGGATCTTTCTCCAGTGGCCCTCTGCTACTGCGATGGGACGAAACTGTGATCCATCTCTAGAAGCTGGAGTCCCATCAAACAACAAATATTTTTGGCATTTAGGTTTGAACAGTACGGTTCTTATCCCTCCAATAAGGTGTTGTCGTCGAGTATTCCCGCTTGATTCACATAACCAGATCTCAGCATCGTGATGAATACCCATGTGCTTTCTTGTAATTCTCAGAATGGGTATGCCATCTGGATCCTGCACAAGAAGTCGTAACTGATGAGGCTCGGCGCCTTTTTGAACTCCTCGTAGATCCTCATATGAAAAAGTCCCCAAGAAGCTGCCATCTGCTGAGTACATTTGCATTGGTGGGTCCAATAAATTATTCGTGCTAAATTGGTCAGAAGTATCAGACGTACATGGGTTTAGTCTTGCGAGTCATTGTTATAGCTGGGTGCATTACCATCCGACTCAGCTTATCAGTCACCTCAGGGCTAATTAACACCGAATACCCCGGTGGCACCTCTTCTGTGAATGCAGGTGGCGATACCTCACTGAACGGATTCGCCATCTTCCATCAAGTCTCGGTGAGAAGGAACAATCTAAATTTCTAATCCGACTATCTTGATTGATAACCCAAAGTCGATTGGTCCGTGCGCATTTTCGAATGGAATTCTTGCCTATTTGGCTGGAAGGGTGGCTAGGAAGCATCAAGCTCGCAAATTAAACCGGGTCTTGGCAGGAATTAGGTATACTACAGCCCTAGCGTGTATCGAAACAGTGTTATCAACCCAGAATCCTGCATTAGGATTATAACAAGTGGTACCGTCCATGTTTCTGGATTGTATGTCTTGATCCCGCTTTTGTCCAAAGCCGCTAGTCCGTTAAAAGCTAGCGATAGCAGGCGCGGCAAACATCGCCCGGCTATCCATTAAATCGTTACCTTCCTGCATCGTGACATAGCAGTCTTCTGTCGATCAGTGACGTTAGACATACGTTCAGCAATAAACATCGCAATCAAGATCGAGCCGCGCGTTTCCCAGCAAGGAGCAAGTTTTGCCTCAATGATCGGTGTATGTGAATGAATTGTTTTGAGTGACTGAAATGCCAGCGAAGCGTTTCTTTTATGTTTGGTCGGGATCATGACCGGCATCGTTGGGCTACTATTCGCGAAACGAATTAAATGTGGAATTGGCCGCTCCAGTATATTCTTTTGGAACCATCTATGTTTAGTAGATGGTTGACAACTTACGAGTAGCTTGTATAGTAATTCTCAGCTGTTGCAACAACTTGGCTGTCTTCGCGGCGGAATACATGGATAGGATCCTTTGCACGAGCTTTAATAAATTGATACGGTGAGGTATTGCACATTTGTGCTTCTCGTTGGTTACTCAAGCGGTACAACATCTCGGCGTCCCTCTCTTCTTTCACGACCCTAGCGACAACATCTTGCGTCCCTGGTAGAAATACAACGGTCTCGGACTGATTGCCTTGTCCACACCGGCAAAAGTCCAGTAAGGTATGATCATTGGTATCCACCAAAGAGTATAGAAATTTCATAGAACGTCGCTGAGCAAGCATCTTCTCTACACCTCGAGAAACGATCGAACCGAGGTGTTGGCCTCTTGGTGTTGTAAAAACCGTGCGTAATTCCGATCTTTAGTTAGTAGTGATGGTCAAAGGCACTTACGTTGAGCCAACGCGAACTCGCGCCATTACCAGCACATCTTCATCAAAAAGCGCCTCACATTTCTTCAACTCATCAACCTCGTTCTCACCAAGTGTACTAACAATGCTTTCTGCCTCTAGCATTGTTTAATTGGCCCTGCCAATTCACTATGCTGGTGGAGTGTGGGGATGCACGTGCCACTCTGGATGTCTTTATCTGAGCTTCTCCGCAATCGGGAGGACTCGCGCAAATATTGAGGTGGTTGTATGATCGACCGCCAATCCAAATTGCCTGATGCACCAGACCAGCATGGTGTTCATCGTGATACAAATTTTCCCATAGATTCGCTGGCGCATGTTGAAAGTATGGTGCTTACAGGAGTTCCAGCGCGCTGGTAGGTTGGTTATATCATTAAGTTAGGTCGTCAACGCTGTTATCAGAGTCTTTGCTTCTGAGTACGATACGAGGGGAGAAGATCGGGTTTATCGGTTGTGGGAGAAAGCTTGGTCGAGTTCAGTTTGGTAAACCGAGGAACATTGAATTTGATATCTTGCAAGCCGAGCAGCTGCCGATCTATCGTATCCAACGTGCTGGCGATGAACGTTATAGCAATGCCAAGGTTCTTATACCCTTTGGAGATGAAAATCCAATTGGTGAAATTGTCGTCCATACATATACCCATCAATCCATGCAATTTCGAATCTCTTACACGCTGTACGAGATTCAGGCAGATGGAATGTATCGTGAGCCCTTCGCTACGGTTGAATCCCATCACTTTGCTACAGAGTATCGATTTTCCTGTAAAGGAAATACGGTTGCACGTATGATTCAGGCCAATGATGTGTGAGTCTCGCGAGTGATACTGATCAATAGACGTATTGGGTTGCGAACCACTGCGCCGAATTATCTGTTGTGTCTAGAGGATATGCCAAGTGGGATGACTATTTGTGTGCCAAGCAAAATGAAATCAGACGGCCGCATAACGCAAACAAAGACTATAGATTCTCGTCACTATCAACCAAACAACGAAACTCCACCCACGCTCTCAGCTAAACAACGAGGAATCGTGCTTGCGACGGCGTTTCTTCTGCATTGTACGTTGTCTAACCTTAACGAAGCAGACGATCAGCAACAAGATCCACGGTTCCCTCGATCACAGCGAACATGGCCGGATGCATTGGGGAAGATGTTTGTTTAGTACAGTGAATCTTATTTCTGATTTCCATTATGAATATGTTACATCTAAATTAGCTCTTAACAATATACTCACAGTCCAAAATGAATGCCAAGACAAGCGTCGTTAGACGTTGATACACGTTTTGAGTTTTGAATTGAATTTTGAACCGATGCGACTCCCAAATACGATCAGAGTGCCATCTGACTTAGCTTAAATCTGACTTACAAGAATGTTGCATTTTGAATAGAAGCCAAACAAGTTTTCTGAGCATCTACTACATCTGAAGACGACTTGGCTGGATTCTCCGTCAGTCTGCCGAACCATTCAATCCTGCCAGAAGTATTGCTACAGTACATGTCGTATTTTGACCTGAATGCTTCTAGATCCGGACATATTTGGCTAACGACATGCAAGTCATCAAACTCGTCAAGATCAGCTTGCAAGAAAACACGGATATTGCCCTGACTTCCGCCATTTCCTAGGTCTAGCGTTGCAAGTGTGTTGCCCTGAGTATCAATAAGATCTGCTTGCATCGCTTGGTTTCCGCGATGCACGAGAGTCATTAGCATTTGTCCATTCGTATGTGTAATGGCATACTTGACATTCAACATGTTCATCTTCCACGACGCATCTTCGGATGACTTTAGCGGATATTTCTCGAATTGTCTACGCAAAAGCAACGTCGGCTGCATAAGTATCGCGGAAAGCTGCGGTGGTACATCCAGCGGCTCAAAGTGACTGCAAGAAAGACTTGCTTGTAGACTATCGGACTGCGTACCTAAGCTTCGTATCGAGATTGATCCAGTGTCTCCATGCTTCATCTGACTCATCTTTGAGGTGGAGTTGGAACGACTGGGAATTACCAGATTTCCATCAAGCATGATAATCAACATGGGGCTTTGCGGGGGAAAAGTATGCATACATAGCTATGTCTTGGACGAAGCTTCATCACAAAGCCTACCAAGTTCCTGTACATTTTGTAAAGCCGTCTCTAAGGTGGCATACGACGGGGAGTCAGGGTTTGTATTGGACAAGAGATCCCGCAGCAACAAGCAATAGCGCGGGATTCGCTGGGTGGGCATAATTGCAACATCCACCGGACTCAACTCTTTTTCTTTGGCCACCGGTTTCATTCGTGGATCAGACCGCCGATCAGAAGATAAGTCCAGATTGGCATCGGAAATTTCGGAATCATCGCGTGATGAGGTGCGTCGGAAAGGCATGTGTGTTTCCGTGTGTGGCGGATCCAATACAGGTACCAAACCTAACCGTCCTTTTGCTCGTGATTTGCTAGATTCCGTAATGCGTAAGGCACGCAACGTGCCGCTAACCACTTTGCTCCATGCCACATGCACTTCCTCCAGCTGGTCGCGAATTACAATAAACGCGTGCGCCACCCCGACACTGGAAGGGGACTCCTCGATGCGGTACACCAGAGCACGGCTGATGGAAATTAATTGCGGAAGCATTTTGCGCAGCGTCAGCAAATGGGGCGGGGGTGCATTGCCACTGGGCATACGTGATGAAGATGGCATGGTTTGCAATGAGGGCATTAATACATTGGTTTGCATGCGTGTCGAGGTGCTGGTGGTGCCTGTCCATTTCAGCACCACAATCAACAGACTTTCCAAGTGGCGTGCATAGCTGCGTTCCGTCTGAACTAACTCGCGAATCAAAAATAGAGCTTTTACTTCCTTCTTCCAGTCTGCATCGTTTGTAAATGGCTTACTTGGAGCGTTGCCAGTGGCTTGACCGATCCCTAGTTCATTCGCGATAGATTCATTCAAGCTGGATTCTGACGACGCAATGGACTCGGCATCTTCACGTGCGTCGCCATCCCATGCCTTACTTACAGGCTTTGACTCGTTCTGCTCATTCGCACGTGTGACACTAGTATCACTTGCGCCAGAATCCACAGAAGCCGCATCGGATCCATGTGCAGAATGCGTGTCAAGGTCCAAGAAACTCGAGCTATTTCGATCTTGGGACATGTCATGATCTTCGCCTGGCTCAGCGCTATCCTGAGTCTCATTAGTGTCTTGTCTTGAGGAATTCGCATTATTTGTATGGCTCAGCTGCAATAGCATCTCTTCTTCATCTTCACGCATATGTCCACTTGCGGCACTAGACGTACGCGACGGCTGTGCATTGGTCGGACGGTTAATTTTCCGCATAACCGGAGAGGTCTGACGCAAGTTCGGCATAGACGCTTTACGAGCTGTACGTGCTTGCGCACGTAGTGCGATTCGTTTCTGGTGTTGTGAGCGTACCTGTTCCAAAGCCTGCAAGAACTCATGGTCATCGGCGATACGTAATGTCGGCTGACTCTTGTTGCGTTTGGTTCGATACAGCGGAGGCTCGACCGATGGCGTGCCTGATATAGCCACGCTGTTCGACAGGTTATTGGTGGATGGATGTGAGGAGATCATTCCGGAGCTGTGTGCATGCTGTGCATCCAATTGTGCTGCACTGCGCAGATCCACGGCACTTTTATGCGATATCAAGGAGGATTCTAACGGCGGTGAATGGTCCAAGCGGCCCTTCCGACGCAAAGAACTAGGTGGAGGCGGAGGAGGCGGCGGCGGATATGCAGAGGCCGGCGCCGCGTCCTGTGTGTCGTCATTGACCAAGCTGCTTGTACCGAAGGAGGAGCCAGTTTCGTCGTCGGCGTAATTCGCGTCCAAGAGACCAGATGCAGTGAGCGCTCCAGATGGTACAGGCATTGCTGGCATCGGGGCTGTCCAATCTGAGCGTTTCTTTGCCTTGGATCGCTGGGAAGGATGGGCCATAGCATTTAATAGGCTGGACGACTTGGACGGCCGAAGCATCGATTTCGGTACCATAGTTTGAGGCTCGTCGTCATCCACGTCGTGCTCCCAATGATGACGCAATGGCGACGCAGACTGTGGCCCAATGATCGTCGGCGTAACACTCAGTAATTCTTCCGTAGCTCTGCGCGAAGGCGTTTCTTGCATGTTCGCTACAGTGTTTGCCTCATGCAAAGACGGACTTCGGGAATCGATGCGTGGCTTACCTCGTGACTTACCATGAGACCATGCCTGAGTCAAGGTCGGACCGCTGCTTGTCCCGCTTGAGGAGCTAGGGAATTGGGTATGGTACTCGATCGAGCTTGCAGTCGCAGGTCGGTCTAAGGTAAATGGTGAAGTGTTGGAGGAGGCCGAATGGATGCTCGAAGGGGGGATCTTGACACTAAGCGGCTCAAGATGTCGGCCAGCCGATCCACGTCGCTGAAGGCGCATATTTGGCGTACGAGGCGCTAAAATGTCTTGGTCGTCCTCAGCATGACTTATCGGCCACCAAAGCTCTTCATGAGAGGGTGAGCTAGGATCGTCATTCACTCTGGGGACAGCATGAGGATTGTTCCCTGTGAAGCTTGTCTGTGTGGTAGATTGCAGTGAGTTGATCTCGTCCTTGGAGTCGGATATTAAAGAGGAATTCAGAGGCTTGCTTTGCGATACTGAAGTACTTGCTGTAGGCCGATTGGATGACAATTGAGAATAAAGCGACGCTGGGCTGCCGGTCCCTTCTGCAGAGGTTGGCTGGTTAGTGTGCTTATCCAAACATAATCCCTCTAGCAAGCCTTGAGATTTGTTTGGACCGAGTTCGCTGCCGCTCCTCGCCGGATATACCGCAAGATCATCCCAATCCGTATGAGAATCGTTCCATAGCATCGTGTCGGGGGACTCGGACGTATGCAAGGCCATAGACTGTTTGGCATCATGCGCGGTTTGCGTTGGCATAGAAGAGGTTAGCATATGCTCGATCTGCGCAGCAACGTCGTCGTTAGAATGCACTTGTGGTGGCGAAGACTCATCTACAAGATTTGACCGCGCAGAATGCACAGTGTGTATGCTTTGCGTTCCTGTGCTGCCACTTCTCGTCAAGTCCCCTTCGTTCGACACAAGATCTCTAGTAGCTGTCGGGGAAATATTTCCACTGGCAGATCGCGTGACACTCGGTGATGAATTAGCATAAGCTCTTTTAGGCGAGGCTCCTGCATTTGCACTTGCATTCGACGGCGTGCGCCGTGCATTGGAAGTTGTGGGCGTAGATCGGTGGAGTGCGGGGGAATAGCGACTATCGCCCGATTGCGCACCGACCGATGGCAAGTCAAAGTACGACATGGATGCCGACGTATCATACAACGGCGTTCTAGGCACGAAAGCTTGCGAGACTCCACCACTCCACGACATCGTCCCGCTATCGGTTTGGGACGCACCGTCATCCGCAGGTCCGTGCGGTTGTGGTCCGGAGAGGGACCCTACCGAGACATCCATTGAAGAAGTCTGGTGATCCAAAGAGCTGATAGGATGGGATTTCGGTAAAGTTGCAGTAGCGTTCGATGCAGTCTCACTAGACGCACGCGGCATATTAGTCGCTTCCTCAATTGGCGCAGGGTTGGTGGAGTCCATCCCCGTGGACCCAATCGGCATATTTTCGGGAATCCGAGGCTCGCTTGGCACCCGTGCGGCGCGTGCCGCTTCCGGTTTACGAAGCTTTTTGGTGTTGGACCGGTGCGCGTCTTTGCTGCCATGTTTCGTGATGTTCAACAAACGTTGGAAATGATCCACACTTTTAGTGCGCGCTCGTAGAAATAAGGCACGTTTCGAGTCTGTGCTAGGATCGGAGGGTGGTGGGGGTACATTCCGTGGGCGATTCGGCGAGCGTTGCGATGCGATGTCATAGGTATTTGTCGCGCTGCTAGGAAGAGATAGACTTGGCCTTGGTGTGAACGAGCTGGCAGCTGCGTTACTGGAACTGCTTGACGCAGGGTTGGCCAGAGACGAGTTCAACGGTGCACTAGCACTGTGTGGCGCTGCATTTGTGGGAGGTAAAGGCGAGTCAACAGCTTGTGTATTTGCTTCACTCATCTCCGCACGAGTTACCGGAAGATTGGATTCACGGATAAGCGCACTAAGCGGAACGTCAGCCACTAGTGCGGGCGCCGCGACTGCCGGTGGACTTTGGCTAATGGTCGAGGGCAAATTTGCACTCTGCTCGCTTTGCGTCCGCGAAGTTTCAGCTGAGGTGCTTTGCGCCTCAAAAGATTCTTGCTGGCTTGCCAGTTGCATCGGTGCGATGGATGCAGTCACCGCCTGAATCACATCTGGGGGCAATTCGCGGCTACCAGGTACAGACCCGGACTGAGATCGACTATTGGACGCGATACTTGAGCTGAGTGATTTACGAGATCCCTCGGAATCAGTCCTTTGAAGATGTCGTTCGGACTCAGAGTCCATAGACGGCGTCGAGTTTGCTGTGACGGAACGATTTTGCGGTGCTGAAACGTGTCGTGTGGATGGCGCAACGACTCGCTCGGGGTATCTTCGAGCAAAGGAATATGCGGATGTGTCTTCATCATGTGGATCCCCCGTATCATTCGAACTTGTACCCAGTTTGGACCGCCAGAATGCACCGCCTCGCTTCGCCTGAGTTGGACGAAGGACGCTTGGTTCGTCTTCGTTGTTTGATTGAGTCTCACTGCCGTCCGAGACGTTGCGACGCAAGCTCGAATAAAATTGACGTGCATGACGCATCGCATTCCGGAATCCTGGCGCATGTTGATCGCTGGTGTCCTGCACAGGTTCAGCAGTAAGAGAGGGCGGGTGATGTGCGGAGGACGCCGTAGAAGACGTCGTAACCGAGGGTTTGGCACTGAATTCATGGATCGGAGTCATGTGCCAGTTGCCGGAAAAGGATGCCGACGATATACCATCACTGCTGCCTGGACGCGATGATGAACTGCTGGACGCATACGAAGTATCTGCAGCTCTCGCAGCATCGTATGACTCTGCCTCATCTGGGTTCATAGGTAAGGGAGCATGTATGCGACTAGTCGAGATACGGTCCGTAGATGTCTCACTGTTGGTGAAAGTTGTATCAGCATTCTGTGCCGAATTCCAGTCTGCACCGCTCGGCCGTCGCGGTGAAGCGGTAGAAGGCTGATTCGAATTCGAGTGGTTATTGCTTGACGCGCTTGCTGGTGATAAGCCCCATCTTTGGAGCTTGCCAGACATAGCTGCGTATTTTGCGCAAGTTCACACACTCGCTTTTCGCCTCAGAGTGTGTGAACGATAGGCGAAGCCGCCTTATTCTTCGCCTTGGATGTCGACGTTCCGGACGGTAGCCTCGATCGGTGTCAAGACCTGCAGGCCCGTGACCTCGGCCGAGAAGAGGATGCGTGCCTTAAGGAAACGATGCCCAATTGTGGAGGCTCGACAGTCTGGCTCTAGCGACGGCCCGCCGAAAACTTCCCCGGACTGGGACTCGGAAGTGGAGGTTCGTAGCTTTTCCAAGTTCCCAAAACCAGTGTCTCCATGTACGTTGCAAGAAGCACGATTGCTGCATTGCGCCTTGCACGATCGTATGCGCGACTACCAACAGGGATTAACGCATCAGCTTTACACAGAATGTCTCAGTCTTCATCCTCTGCCGCGTACCGTACAGTTGCGACTCCCAATGCCCCTAGTGCAATTGGTCCTTATTCGCAAGCTGTGATCCACAACAACACTGTTTACATGTCTGGATGCATTCCATTTGATCCCAAGACGATGCAAGTTGTAGAGGGAGGCATTGAAGAACAAACAAAGCAAGCTTTGTCTAACTTGATGGCGGTTGCTGAAGCATCTGGCGCAGACAAGAGCCGGATCTTGAAAGTAACTGTGTTCTTAAAAGACATGAACGACTTTGCGAAAGTCAATGCTATTTATGAACAGGTGTGTATTTTTTCCAATTTATACAGGCATTTGCGCCCTACAAGCCTGCCAGGTCCGCCGTAGAGGTCGCTCGTCTTCCTCGCGACGTTCTCGTGGAAATGGAAGCCATCGCGGCAACTGCTGATTGACTCACTTTGTCATCGAGAAATAGCGCTAGTTTGTAGTGATGGCAAACAATTTCATAGGAGTCGCTCAATGCAAGCGTAGTTCTTTGTAAACATATATTGCGCTCAGGTCAATCGAATCACTATGTACATCGCTACCCAGCTGACAAACACCATCGCCATGCTCAACAAAGTGAACCAGCCCATACTCCGTGCCTTCTTCGAGAATACACCTAGCTGTCCACGCGTCCGGGTCATCAGCGAAAGGTTCTGATCAAGACGCGTACCGGCCTGCTCGACAAGAACTCGATCGCGCTCTAGTGCTTCGCCGAAGGCCGCTGTGTTGCGTCTTAATACTCTGGCCATACGTAGCAGCTCTGATGAAAGCGCTTCTTTGATTTGCCCATCAGATTGAGGTGCTTGCATCGCAACATCCATGCCACCTGATTGTTCAGAATGAATGGGTGCCTGTTTGGATGGCTCGCCGTACTCTTCTTTCAACTCAGCTTCGTCCATTGAATCAGGTTCAGACAAATTGGGTCCAGGTTCAAGATGCTCTTGTGCAGGCAATCCATGATCGTTGTGCTCCAGGCCATTGTACAGATAATTGTCCCAATATCGATATGCTTGCTTTGCTTTTGTTGCTTGCTCTAGTGGGAATGCCTGCGTAAGTTACTCGCACATACAGTCAGCATACTCTCTAAATTTCCTCGTGCTTGGTCCGTTTCTTCAGCTAGTCCATTTGCCTCTAATAATGAGCGCAGGTGCTCAGCACGCTGAAGCATTGTCTGAAGTTCTTCCAGCCGCCAGCGTTGTTCAACCGCATTGCCTATTTTCGTGAGAGATTCCTGCTGCGCTTCAGAGATTAGACCCTGTAGTCTGGATACGTATTGTTTATAAAGTACCGCTTGGTCACGCAGCGGGTCTGTATCTCGGCGCGAGGCACTGCGACTCCAACACTGCACTGTGCTGCTCATGCTATGGCGCGATTACGTAATTCTGGCTCTTCAGTCGATGCCTTTGGGCGTCTTGCATCTTTTTCGAAGAAGACAACTTATTGTTGCAGTTGGGAGACAAGTCAGAATGTCGCACAAGCAAGCGAATCTGGAGGCGGTACAAGCATGTCGTGCTCAGATTACCAGTCAACTTGAAAAATTGCAGCAGCTCGCAACAAGCGAGGCAGAAGCCAAAGCGTTGCAGCCGGAAGTCTCGTTGCTACAAGGGATCACTGAGCAGCTTGGGCAATTAAGTGTGAAGCCAAAGAAAGGCAGTAGCAAAATCACACTCAAAACGCCCAAGGGCACTCGTGATTGGGACCCTCTATCGATGGCGCTTCGAAAGCATGTCTTCTCCACCATTGAGCGAGTATTTGAGAAGCATGGTGCAGTCACCATCGATACGCCGGTATTTGAGTTGAAAGAGATCCTTTCAGGCAAGTACGGTGAAGATAGCAAGCTGATCTATGATTTGCAAGACCAGGGTGGAGAATTGTGCTCGCTGCGTTACGATCTCACCGTTCCGTTCGCAAGGTTCGTCGCGATGAATCCAACCGAGTACGGCAATATCAAACGGTATCATATTGCCAAAGTATACCGTCGCGATCAGCCGGCGATGTCCAAAGGCCGATTCCGTGAATTCTATCAGTGTGATCTGGACATTGCCGGTGTGTATGATCCAATGATCCCCGACGCAGAATGTCTATGTGTGGTAACAGAGGCTCTAGACGCATTGGGGATCGAGGGATTCACTATTAAGCTGAACCATCGCAAGATTCTCGACGCAATCTTTACCATCTGTGGTGTACCGGAAGACAGCATTCGGCAGATCTCTAGTGCAGTCGATAAACTGGACAAGAGCCCTTGGGAGGAAGTTCGTAGAGAAATGGTTCAGGACAAGGGATTGGACGGAGCAGTCGCAGATAAAATCGGGACCTATGTTCAATTGCATGGTGGTCGTGACTTGCTGGCTAAACTGCAGCAAGACTCCGAGTTAACGCAAAACGCACGCGCCGCCGAGGGTTTGAAAGATATTGCGTTGTTGTTCGAGTACCTGGAAGTGTTTAAGATTATGGATCGCATCTCGTTCGACTTGAGCTTAGCCCGTGGACTGGATTATTACACGGGCCTGATCTATGAAGTGGTGACTGCAGCGAGTGCCCCTCCCGGATTCTCGTCAAAGGAAAGTGCACCGCTTGCGCCAGCAGCAGCGCCTCAGCCCGCCACTCAGAAGAAGGAAGATGGCGAGTTAGACGAAAGCACAGTGGGTGTTGGCTCGATTGCTGCAGGAGGTCGGTATGATCACCTTGTGGGAATGTTTAGCCAATCTAAGAAACAGGATATTGTGCCGTGCGTAGGTATCTCTGTGGGTGTTGAGCGGGTGTTTTCTATCTTGATGCAACGGATCCGCGATGCACAAGCACGCGGCGAACGTTCAGCGGTGCGTCAAAAGAACGTTTCGGTTTATGTGATGAGCATGGGCGATGGGTTACTTCTTGAGCGAATGCAGGTATGCAAAATGCTCTGGGATCATAACATCAATGCCGAGTTCGCCTACAAGAAGAAGCCGAAACTCCAAACGCAATTTGCTGTCGTTGACAAGGAACAGATTCCCTACGCAGTGATGCTTGCCCCGGGAGAGTGGGCCGAGGGCAAAGTGCGTGTCAAGCCTCAAGGAAATAAGGACGATGCAGGGAATGACAAAGGCGAAGAAGTGGCGCTAAGCGAATTATGTACCTATCTTTCGCAGAAACAAGTTCAATAGAGGAACCCCTTGATAGCTCCGCCAACACTTGCCACGTCGATGCTTCAAGTCAGTAGTAGGATACATACAGGAAACTGTCATGCCCGTGCGGCGCGTCTAATTCATAGTACATCACGGATCGATTACCATTCATGCGGAGACATTCCGCAAGTTCCCTCTGTTGTTCCACAGGAAACAGGATGTCGCTTTGCACGCCAATGATCAATGTAGGCACATCACGTAGTCTGCTTAAGCCCCGCGCTAACGAAGGGACGTAATGATGTGCGCCTGGGTTCGAGATGGTCGAAATATGTTTCCGTTGGGTTTTGGACGACTGTGAAGTATCAGGGAGATCTTGAATCTGGTCAGATGATACCGGTAGATTGCCATCGTTGCCATGCACCAATGCTCGAGTCTCACCGAGATGTGCTAAAGCATCGTCCGACATGTCGAACAAGTCCATACTTTTCGAGATATAAATCAAAGAGTTTGCATCGTATTTCAGGCAGAATTGCTCGCCTTGATGATCCAAATAAGTTTCTACCAGGAAGTCTGGGCAGAGTGCTGGAATGCGAGCCTCGGCAATAGCCAGATCGCGATTGGACGTGCGACGGATTCGTCCAAAGCGCTGCTCCCACTCTGGCCCAGAGCGGTAAGTGATCGTAGCAATTTGCCGCGCAAGTTTCATCCCAGTATGTGGAAGCATTTGATCTGAGCCATAATAGAAGCCTCGGTTCCAGTTTGCATCGGCCATCAACACACTTCGTTGAGCATAACGCAATGCGATGCCTGAGGGGGCAGAGCGTGCCGTCCCACTGATACTTGCCATTTTATTCACTCGTGTAGGGTATAAATGTGTAGCTGCAATACTTTGCATGCCTCCCATACTCGAACCAATGCTTGCATACAACCGATCAATGCCTAAATGATCCAGTAGCAGGAACTGCGCACGGATCATGTCAAAGATGCTCAGAATCGGGAAGCGAGTGGCATAAGGCTCACCATCCTGAGGACAGGGACTGGATGGGCCTGTGCTTCCAAAACAAGACCCTAGCACATTTGTGCAGATCACATAGAATCGATTTGTATCGAGCGCTTTGCCGGGGCCAATGAAATCCTCCCACCAGCCCTTGGCAGGGTTCTTGTCTGTGCTCGCCGCATGCGAACTTGCGGAAAGTCCCGTGTGTAACAAAATTGCGTTATCTCGCGCCTCGTTCAGGGATCCCCACGTCTCATAGGCAATCTGGAAAGAGGGGAGCGCTCCGCCATAGTCTAGTTCGAATCGGTCAGTATGCAAAAAGACTTCATAACCAGATTCGGTTTTTTGATAAGCAGGTTCAGGTCCTGCGCCTTCCATTGCATTTGTGCTCTCATTTTGGACTTGAATGCCCTGCTGTCGCTCGACGCGTAATTGCCGCTCACGAAGGTCATGCTGATCAACGCATGGGAGCGGCATTGCCTCGAAATCCTGCTTTGAAACAAACCCACGACGAAGCAGCGCACTTTGAACACCTGCTGTTGGCGCATATGCAAAGGGGCGCGAGCCCCATACACCTCGAACACTTCTGAGCATACTTCAACTGCGTCCAGGACTCCTCCGCACCTAGCTACCTCAAGATTCCTAGAATCGATGACGTGATTAGCCCTGGGGAAGCCCCAAGACTACATCACGTGGGCATATTCGGGCCCCACCGTCGGTGGTGTGAACTAGGCGTGCAGAGACAAGACGTAGCGAGATGGTGCAGTAAGTGGGTATGGCTGATAGGCAGCGCTGAAGCGGGGATCTTACCAGACTATATCTCCACCAAGAAAGACTTCTACGAGCATGTTGGGTCGCAAATTGCAAGCATCGTTGACGGTCAACACAATTGGGTCACGAATCTTGCGAACGTGAGCTCTGTGTTGTATCACTCGATGAATGCGTTTGCCGCATGGAAACACAAACCAGTGAACTGGGCGGGATTCTATCTGATGTCTCCCTTGTTTCCGGGTGGAGGCCTAGCAGACGTACAACAACCTACTCTGTGGCTTGGACCGTTTTGCGGAATGCCCGCGTGCCAAATCATTGCCAGCGTGCCGGGCAAAGGCGTGTGCGCGGATGCAAGTGCTATTTTGCCGCCGAAGCCAATCTGCGTTGGACGCACCGATGAATATCGTAGGTGATAAATGCTCACGCAGCGGGTCACATTGCTTGTGATTCTCAATCGCAATCTGAGATCGTGGTACCGATGATGGTATCACGTAACAAGCTCTCAGCCAAATGTCAGGATGCGTTAAGTGGCATCGGTCCTCCGGAGCTGATCCGTGCGTGGGCTGGCCGAGGTGATCAGGAAGAGATCATTGTGGGTGTACTAGACATTGATTGCACCCAACCCAACGGATTCGATCAAGAGGATATCGATGCATTGCAAGATCTCACACGAAAAGTCACTTCTGCGTGCGACTGGCTGGTGTAGTGCATATTCGGCGTAATTACCATGTCAATCACCGTCATGCCCAATCAGCCCACACGCTAGATTCCCCGCGCGAATCGGTTCCAAGGTTATTTACGCACGGACCCACTGCTGATCGATTGTTTGTCCCGCCGCAGCAGTGACATAGGATCGGATTTTTCCACAGTGGTTTTGCAACTGCCGCAGCGCGCGCAGTGCTAATGATATGCCTCCACCTCCACTGTCGTAAAAATGATTGGCTGAATTTCGGCTAAGCACCACCTGCTCCACTTCGTCTGACACCTAAACAGGGGATTTGACGAAATTCGGCAAAAGTTTGCAGTCTGTTAGCCGTTGTCTGGGGCAAATCCATTCAGGCACGCACTGCCGTAGGGAACACTAAGCGCAAAATGCTTCCAAAAATAAGAAAAAGAAAATGGAAAAAATTCGGTCCGTGACTGAGGGTGCACAATCCACCAAGTTTCCTTCGCGAATCCAGAAAAGTGAACCACTGCACGGATCTTGTTACGTGCTGTGCGTTAAAACTGATACCTTTGCATCCCACACAATTATTTGAACGAGTTGGTTTTCGGCAGCGCTAGCTGAGGCGACTGCAATTCTCCATGACCACCTTTTCAGCAAGCAATGCGCACACCGAGCATGGTGGAGCTACAGCGGTACGTGATAGGGAATGGCCGACTTATGCAGACGTGTACGTATCCACTTAGTGGGCGTACGTATGGCAATGCGTCCACCATGAATTTCCGATCAAACAAACCCGTCGGGAACCCGGCTATGACGGAAGCCGGGCGGATTGTTCTGAATGGTCATTCCCCCGTCCCCAGTATGCATGGGGCATCCACTTCGTTGCGTGTGCCTCATGCATCGACGCGTGCTCGCTCGCCGTCTTACAGTAATAACCTATCCACATCGTTTGGTGCGGCGGGCGAAGCCTTGTCACATTCGGCCAACGATCCTCCTCGTTGGTCCGCTTCAGATTCAGCTCCCGGGAATCGACCAGGCTCAATGGGATCGAGCGAGCCCCGTGAGCAGCGGGCATCCAGTGCACAGTACAGTTCCACTGTACCCACGCATTCGTTCAGCTCGGTGGATGGAGTCGCACACCAATACGGACTAGCGTCTGAAGCTAACCGGGAAGGGAGTGTAGCACGATCTATGGGAGATATTGCTATGGATTCTTCGATGAATCTCAATGAGTCTGAGCAGGATTACAAAGATGCGAACTGTGCTCACCCATCGAATCAACTCCTACACAAGTGTGAGAGTTGCTCGAAAGTGTACCGGCATCCAAGTTGTCTTGTAAAACACCGTTGGGTAGGTCATTATGCTTACATTCAGGAACATACCATGTATTGGAAAGAGGCATCCAAGTTCCTCATGAGCAAGCATCAGCAAGTGCAGCTGTTAGAAGCTGCTGCGATCCTGGTCGGTATGGATAGCAATGCACGATCATTACCGGAGGAAAAGGCACTCTGGCCAGCAGCTGTGAGCCCGCCATCTTCCGGATTGCTCGGTTGTGATCAAGTGAACTTTGACAAGTTGATGGCGAGCAAAACACGTTCGTCACCCGTACCATCGGTCGAATCGGTGTCGATGCCATTCGGCACATCGGCACCAGTCCCGTCTCATGTTCCTTCAATGATCGCACACCGCGGTATGCATATGCGAAAGCATAGCGGAACGCGCCTACCACGTATGGACGATGATGCGGAAGACGATGGAATGGGTGCAAATGATGATTCTTCTGAACTTGAACTTCCTCCTCGAGAAGATGGTTATGGGCTACACTCAGGCGGCGATGTCATGGCCGATATGGATATGGATGCCGACGATTAGGTCCTGCGTCTCTCAAACCACCCCTTAACATAAGCTCAATCCCTCTCATAGTCACCTGCGGCTTTCTAGCCGAAATTGTAAAACTTGTCATCTCTCCACTTCTAATCCACTCAACTCAAACTTGCGCTTGGCGCCGAAGATGTGGGGCTAAGCATCTATGTAATTCGGCCGAGACGCGTGATTCACGCGCGCTACTCGTTGTGAATGAGGGAGTGTGGGGAGAAGTCCGAGTAGGTTTTGTGTTTGCGTGCCGGTCGAGGTTATTAAGATTGTTCGATGTCCGTGGTGAAGAATGACCTTGGGGAGTCTATCCAAGAAGGATACCCTGGGAATTTGACCCCGGAGCATAAAAAGAAACTTCAAGAGTTCTGGCGTCGGTTTTTCCAACTGACGGAACGCAATGTACAACGTTCAGAAGATTTGGATAAGCGAGGTGGTGCCAAGGCTGCGCAAAGTGGTGATGAGCTCGCCAAACAGCAGGAAAGTAAGGATTCCAAAAAGAAGAAAGATTCAGATGAGGCCAAGAAGGCTGGCGAGCTGAAATCGATCGAAGAGGCTGTGAACAAGTATGGTGGGCCTTATCTTCGCAAGGCGATGTTTTCCATGTGTCAAACCGACTCGCCGGACGCAACCGCGTTGCGGTTCCTGCGTGCGCGAAAATATGACTTGGATCGATCGCTCGGGATGTGTGTAGCTGCTTTGCAGTTCCGCCTGGATATGGACATTGATGACATCCTATGGAAGGGTGAAGAAGGATTGAAAGACGAACCAGGATTCATGAACCAATATCGCCGAGGTATCTCGTACATTGAAGGCAATACTTCACCAGAGAAACACGAGTTGCCAATCTACTTCATCCACGTCGCCAGGCACTTTACCAGTGCTCAGAAAGCCGAGACTTTACAACGTTTCGTGCTTCTTGCCATGGAGAATGCACGTACACTTACCACGCCGCCATTAGTGAAAGCCATTATTGTTTTTGATATGGCTGGATTCGGTTTGAAAAATATGGATTGGGGTTGTGTGATGTTTATTTTGAAATGCTTAGAGGCATATTACCCCGAGTCACTCCAGCGAATCTATGTGCATGGAGCTCCTTGGATCTTTAAAGGTATCTGGGCTGCATTGCAACCGCTGATCGATCCTGAAGTCCAGGAAAAAATCAAGTTCAGCACGAAGGCTTCCGAGTTGGAAGAATATATCCCCAAGTCTCGTCTACGTAAAGCGATGGGCGGTACGTTGGATTGGGAATGGAACTATCCTGAGCCCATTGCTGGCGAAAACGACCTGCTGAAAGAAGACGCAACTAGAGAAGCAATTCAGAACGAGTTCGAAGAACTCACGCAGGAGTTCCAACAAGTTACCATGGAATGGGCTCAAGCTCAAGGCCAAGAAGATCAGCTGGATTATCAACGAGAAGTTCTCGATAAGAAACTCCGGCTGAAGTATTACCAGTTACGACCCTACCTGCGAGCGGTAAGTGTCTATCAGCGGACGAAAGTCTTGCGAAACGATGGGCTTATTACTTGGACTTATCCGCAAACCACCGGGCAAACCGAGTCTCAGCATGTGTGTGATCGTCATAATGTGCCGCAACTTATTGCGTGGCTTAGGGAGCATGACGAAGATACTTTGGAAGACTCCGTCGGAGGCCAGAAAAGTCCTGCTTGTATTGCTGGTGAATCCTATGATGTGACTGATGCTTTGAAAGTCGCTCCCAAGAAAACCAAGAGCAACAAAGCAGCAGCCGCTAACACCAAACGAGACACTGCTAGTGCCAATTCAACACACACTCCATCCAGTGAGCAAGAGTCCGATCAGAAACCTTCGCCGAGTAGTCCCGATGACAAAGCGGCATCGCCGAAACAAGCGAGTCATTCCGCAGCCGAAGCCGGTGCAGCTGGTGTCGCTGCAGGAGCCGGTGCAGTTGGAGCCGGTGCTGCAGCAGGGAATGCAGCGACAAAGCGTGAACGACGTACGAAGTCCAGCAGGAGACGCAACACGGAACAGTCTGAATCTGCGAGCACTGAGCCAAGCATTGCAGAGAAGCAACCCAACGGTACCCGAACCGGGTCAAAAGCCCCTGTTAAACAGGCAAGCAGTACTCCTAACGAGGAATCCTCTGCACAAAACGCGACCCGACGACGTGCACGCAAACCTGTGCCGTCCATAGACGACAAAGATAAGCCAGAGCGCCGAAGTACGTCGAGTCGTGCACAACGGTCAAGCGCCGTGTCGAGTAGAACACCCAGCGAGCGAACAGAGTCCATGCAGCCAGCAGACTCTACCAACACCGAGTCTTATCAAGAGATGAACGATGAGCAACCAGCGTCCTCCCTCGGTAAAGCTACAGCAATGGGGACAGCGGCTGTTGGCGCTGTGACTGGTGCAGCTGTTGGCGCTGTAGGAGCGGCAGGTGCAGCAATAACAAACGCAGCACCATCACTCAATAGGTCGCGACGCGAACCTAGTATTCGATCCTCGTCGTCATCGGCGTTTGAATCGGCCGACGAGTTTGTAGAGTCTGGAGGCGATCGACAATCAACACAAGTGAATCAAGACCTGGTCACGGATAGTGATGAGGATGATGACGATATGGTGGAAGACGATCGGCCATTGCAAACCAACGGCATGCGTTCTGCAACTGGGAATGCCTCCAATAAAGGCGCAAGCAGTCATACTATGCTCGCGCAGGAGCGCGAGTTGGATGATGACGAACAAGAACAAGTAACCGATAGCGATATTGAAGAGGATGACGATGATGAGGACGCAATGTCCGTCACGCCCGACACCGTGCTTGCGCCTGAATATACACATGCCAAAGTGTCTGCGCAATTGTGTCATCAGTCTGACGCGGATCTCCGTGATGACTTGGAGGTGGCTCATCAAGCGATGGAACTTTTCTTGAATTCGCAAATGCATGATGCAGAGAACCTGTGCTTAGAAGGCGCCGATAGGCGACTTTATCGATCGGTCGGAATGGCATTAATTAATTGTGTGAAATCCGTCATGACATTTGAGCCGACCGATCTGCAGATTGCGATGCAATGCTGTAGACATACGATGAACATCGCAGATGTCTTGCGGAAGAAACCCAGTAAACTGGCCAAGTTCTTGCCGTTGGGACAGGTGCCATCGTTCAAAGATCGCAGCTTAGAACAGCAGCATGCAGAATTGGTGTATGCTGAAGCGATGATGCTCCGAGCCGTTTTGGGGATCGCATATGCAGGAGGTACAATAGGATTCGTAAGGCAAGCGATGAATCTCCGGAATGCTTACGCCATTCTACGTACGTTGTTGAAGAACTTGGAGGAAAGCGATGCTTTGGTAGAAGAAGCTCGAGTCACTGGCAAGTCGTCTGTGAAACCCATGGATCAAGATTTGCGATCCGGGATCTATTTAGGAAACGGATTAGCCCAGCTGATCCTCTCTCTACTACCCAAGCCACTTTTGGGAGTGATGGAGAAAGTGGGGTTCGTTGGCGATCGCAGGCAGGCTATGCAGATGTTCGAGCGAGCTGGCGGATGGACACGAAACCGGCGTATGCCTAGCGTTCCTGCCGAGCAAGAAGGCGTGCGTAGATCGCTTTGTGATATGATGATTCTCATGTATCACCTTGTAATCTCAGCATACGTGCCAATGACGGATGTTGACTTGGCATTGGCCGATCAAGTGCTTTCCTGGAATCTGCAGCGATTCCCGCGTGGGATCTTTTTCCTATACTTTTCTGCACGTTTGTATGCGACGCAGGCATTGCCGGAAAAAGCTATCGATTGCTACCGCGCTGCCATTGAAGCCCAGCGAGAATTCAAGCAGCTGCACCATCTGTGTTTCTGGAGCTTGTCGTTGACCTATCTAAGCACCAGCGACTTTGATCGTGCATACGAATGCTACGATGTATTGTCGCGCGAATCCAACTGGTCCAAAGCCATCTATCAATATGCCAAAGCAGCGATGCTGTATGAGAGTAGCGCATACAACCGCAGCCAGAGCAATGCTATCATGATGACGGTGCCCAAGCTAGTGAAACGTGTGGCGGGACGGCATATCCCCTTTGAGCGGTTTGTCCAGCTGAAAGCGGCCAAGTTCACACAAATGAGTCAGTTAGGCCTTCCAGCGATGGAGTTTTCTTATCTGTGGCACTGTTTGGAACAAGCACCGGTATTCTTGCTGATCAGCAATCAACTTACTCGGATTGACGAAGTGATTGATCAGCTAGAAGCATACCAGTCGCCCAGCACGTATGGCAGTGGTGAACGAGACTTTTACTCGTTGTACTGCTTAGCGTTCTTCTTGCGTGGCGTGGCCCTGCGGTATGTCGCCTACCCGGAACCACAAACTGTCGTTCGGCATCCGGTCGGAGAAAGAATTAATGTTGCCGAGGTAGCCGATGACGCTATCCATTCGTTTATGAAGGTATTCGAGTATGGACACTTTTTGGACGCAGTCGATCGATACCTTGTGTACTTTGCGCACTATGAATTAGGCTGCCTGTATAGTGCGCATGGCAATGAAGCTGATGCGAAGCGAGAACTGGAATTGATCTTGTCTCGCAAGCCGCTGGTTGCTCAAAACACGAAACGATTCCGTTCTGCGCAAGCGAGTTATCTGCTGAGCGGGATGTGTCAATTGCGTGCGAATACCGCATTGGAAACGATGCGAATCAATCGGGACCGACGTGCAGAGCGCCTATCAAAAAGTCGTTCTCTTCGAAGGCAATCTAGTTCTGCTGCACGCCGAAGATCTAGTGTAATCAGTAATTCTAACGGCGGTGAGATCTCGACTGGTTTGTCTTCGCAGCCGTCGTTGCGTTCCGCCAACAAACGGAGTCAGTCTCAAAGCCACCGTTCCCGTGCTAATCGTCTTGTAACTTGAGAATAGAGATAATGTAATACGAGTTTTGGTTGCTTTGTACTTTAAATGGGTTCGTATGGTTTGGATGGTAGGTTAGATACTGGCTTGCTGGCTGGATGACTGGATGACTGACTGCCGTCGGTAACTCATTGAATCACTCGCTAAGTAGTTCGCATGATAATTGGGTGACCAGCTGGGCTGATGACTATGTTGTAAATGGCAAGGCAAGCTTTGTGGATGACCAGCTGGCTCGCTGACTAGCTATGCTGACCGACTGACTCTCTAGCTAGCTCGTTGACCGACTATGCTGCAGATGGCTCATTAAATGGCTCGCACATTAGCAGTCTGGCTAGCCAAACTGAGTGATCGACTCACTGGCTAATTCGCTTACTGGTCGATTGACTGGCCGACTGACTGGACGACTGACTGGACGACTGATCAATGGCTATCTAGCTCACTGGTCGATTGACCAATTCGAAAACGGCTCGCACCAAACTATAAGCAGCTTATCGATCCGTTTGTATCGTCTATTTGTATATCTATGTAGATTGGATTTTATTTGCCGCGGTGCAGTGCAAATGTCTCCTTAATCCCTTTGCCCTTCCGTAGGTCCTCCATGCACCGCTCGTCGACATCGCGGCCTTTTTGTGCAAGTTCTATTACTTCCGTGATGAGATCTTTCGGAACACTAACTACTCCGTCCACGTCAGCCAGAAGCATGTCGCCAGGATTCACTGTCACACTGGGAAAGCTTCCATCACCTGTCGGATCGGAAATCTCCAGAGGCACCTGAAGTTCGGAAGGACGTGTAAATGGCGACTGCCCAAGAATGGAATGTCCCCGTGCAAATACAGGGAAATCGGAAGTACGATGCTCATTAAGATCTCGGCACCTGCCATCGACCACTACGCCTTTCACGCCAAGACTCTGAGCGCGTGCCGTCATCAATCCACCCCACACTGCCGATCGCGTCGAGGACGGTGTAGAGATCAAGACAACTGCATCGCGTTCCGCAGCATCAACGAAATGCTTTTCTGGCTTCGGAGCATTTGTGTCACTCTGCAACACCATCTGACCAGTGAGCCTTTTGGGGTACGTACGCGAACCGTAAACGCAGGTCCACAGATCGACCTTGTACCTGCTACATATTGCGGAGAATACATCTCGATCCCGGGCAAATACCCCCCATGAGGGAGCTTTAGCTTGATCAATGCGTCTGCTACTTCACATGAGCTAAACGAAGCTAGTCGCTGCACCAAACTTTTCGAAGACATGCTTCTCGCAATCAATTCCGATACAATCAGTGCCTCTGCGCATGGGCCGTGCTCCCAGCTAGGTGAGGCTGAGTCATCCTCCACTTGCCACCATCATGTCGATGGTATGTAGAAGAATCACTGATGTATGCAGTTCGGCGAGGTCCCGTCGCAATTCGGAGGCGGAAGATGGGGCGGATTAAGACAATTTATGGGAGGATACGAGCGGCCATTTCCCGCACCTGCACAAGCCTATGAGGAGTATTTCAAGGCTTATAGCATGACGCAGTTCCGGCAACGTGAACGGAATGATGTAAGTTATGGCGGGAAGATCATTATGCCTCCGTCGGCACTTGCCTCAATAAGTAAGTACACCAGTATGCTAACAGATCAGCGGAATTGGAATTGGAATCCCCTTGGATATTCACCTTACGGAGCACCGGGCGTGGCCAACATAAGACAACGCACGGAGGTGTCGTGGAGTTTATCGCAGAGGAGGGGATCGTGTATCTGCCCGCGTGGATGATGCGAATGTTAGAATTGAGCGACGGCGATCCGATTCATATCCAAGGGACACGGCTTCCAAAAGGCAAGTTCGTCAAGCTTCAGCCACAAACCGTCGACTTTCTGGAGATCAGTGACCCGAAAGCTGTTTTGGAACAAGCGCTACGCAACTACCCTACACTGACTCCTGGAGATATTATTGAAATCAGCTACAACTGTCTGACATTTGAGATTCTGATTATGGAGGTGGTGCCGGACGCCGAGGGAATTTCGATCATCGAAACAGACCTCGAGGTGGATTTCGCGCCTCCCAAAGGATACGTCGAGCCAACACCCAAAGCGCGAGACCCAGGTGCTTCGATGGCGTCTCGCCTACACATCGATACTTCCAAAGTCGAGACATATGGTGCATCTGGATCCCATTCCGACCCCAGCGCGACGCCGTTCCAAGGTCTTGGCGAGACTCTTAGCGGGAAAAAGACTAAGGGCAAGAAGAATAAGCCGATCACACCACATGATTCCTCAAGTCGAGTTCGTCGCACAGAGTATGTTCCCCATTACTTACCTAGTCGACCGACCATCATACATAGCGATACGCTTCTCGACGAAAAAAAGGTTCCTGCCGCCCTCACTCTGCCATTTGGCCAGCTGTTCTTTGGGTATAAGGTCGAGAAACTAGATGTGCCCGTGACCGAGGCAGAAAACTCACAGCAAAATCAAGATACTATCAACGAAACCATATCCACTAGCTCTACGTTTCAAGGCACTGGACATTCCCTCGCTTCAAGACCCCAGCCAGAAGTGATCGAAATTGACGACGATTAAATAGCTATGGATTTGGTAGTGTTTCTCCCGATACCGATCCCTCGACTTCCGCCTGCGTTCGCGACAACGAGTGCTCACGTGAGTGGACTCGTGGGAGTCTCGACGAAGGTTTGTGTCTTAAACGATGGCAGCGAAGGTCAGTAGCACATCGCAGACCACGCCAGGATTCCGGGCGTTCAAGAAGTCTGATAAGCCAGATGAGGTTCGTCGGTCGAATTTGAGTGCGGCAAAAGCGGTGAGCGACGCGATTCGTACATCGTTGGGCCCTAAAGGAATGGACAAAATGATTCAGACCTCTTCCGGAGAAGTGGTGATTACCAATGACGGAGCGACGATCTTGCGGCATATGGCAGTGATTCATCCCGCTGCGCGTATGCTGGTCGATCTGAGTCTGGCTCAAGATGTGGAAGCCGGTGATGGGACAACTTCTGTCGTAGTCTTGGCAGGAAGTCTGCTTGGCGCCGCAGAACGGTTGCTAGCCAAGGGAATTCATCCTACGATCATTGCTGAGTCGTTCCAAAGTGCAGCGAGTCGTGCAGTAGCATGTTTGAGCGACATTTCGATTCCCGTGAATCTGCAGGATCGCGATGCATTGATTCGCGCTGCTACCACCTCGCTCAGTTCCAAAGTTGTGTCGCAGTACTCATCGGTGCTTGCGCCGATCGCCGCGGATGCGGTTCTACGGCTGGTGACTCCAGAAATGCTGCGTGCCTCTGCCTCGAATGATACCAAAGTCAGTACGAAGAATGAGGATTTCATTGATTTACGAGACATCCGCCTCGTGAAGAAAGTCGGGGGTACCATTGACGACACGGAATTGGTCGATGGACTCGTATTGGAGCAAAACGCTGTAACGTCTAGTGGCGGTCCATCCCGCGTAGAAAAGGCCAAGATTGCTGTGTGTCAATTCCAGCTTTCTTCGCCAAAACCAGACATGGACAATCAGATCGTAGTGAATGACTACAGACAAATGGACAAGATCCTCAAAGAAGAGCGTCAGTACCTGCTTAACATGTGCAAGAAAATCAAGAAAACAGGATGCAATGTATTATTGATGCAAAAAAGCATTTTGCGTGATGCAGTGAATGATTTGGCGCTGCACTTCCTAGCCAAGCTGAAAATCATGGTTGTTAAGGACATCGAGCGTGAAGAGATCGAATTCTTATGCAAGTCTTTGGGTGCGACGCCGATCGCAGACATTGATGCATTCACCGAAGACAAGCTTGCCGCAGCAGATTTGATCGATGAAGTACAACACAGCGGCGCGCGTGTGGTGAAAGTAACCAAGATCAAGAACCCAGGCCGGACAGTAAGTGTTCTCTGTACCGGGTCCAACTCCCTGGTACTGGAAGAGAGCGAGCGTAGTCTTCATGATGCATTGTGTGTAGTACGGTGCTTGGTCAAGAAACAGTTCTTGATTGCCGGCGCAGGAGCTCCAGAGATCCACATGTCGCGTGTCTTGGCACAAAGCGCGCAGACATTGCCGTCTTTGGAAGCCTACTGTTATCAAGCGTTTGCCGAAGCGCTCGAGATTATCCCAACCACCTTGGCGGAGAATGCCGGACTCAATCCCATCGCGATCGTGACCGAGCTGCGAAATCGGCACGCTCAGGGCGATAAGAATGCCGGCATCAATGTACGCAAGGGCGCCATTACCAATATCTTGGAAGAAAACGTGATTCAGCCGGTGCTCGTGTCTACTAGTGCATTGGAACTTGCTACAGAAACTGTCTCGCTACTGCTTCGCATCGACGACTACCATCTCGCACGTTAGCTTGGTCTCCATAGGATCTTATTCAGTTAGTTGGCCTTAGACGTTGAACCGCCACCTCCACTTTCACGACGATGGCTTCGAGACCTCTTCCGCTGCCGCCGGCAAATCAGGAGACGGGTCATGAAGTGAGTGTGCCTACGCAACCAAATGCGCGGCCTGTCTACTTACAGCCGTATCATGACTCTGCAGTATATGAGGATGATTCGATGATGCAGCGAACTTCTCAGTCGTTCCAAGACGAAGCAAAAGGGGAAGAACCAACATTGTCTGCATTTGACACATCCACTCAGCAGCACCACACTGAGCCAAACGACATGTACTTTGCTGATCCTACGTATGCTGAACAAGGTATGTCGCGGAAATCACGTCGCGGAATATGGTCGTATGACGATCGACGCGCGTTCCAACGCCAGCCTTGGTGGCTGAAATTATTGCGTATTTTGGCGTTTATTCTGCTTTTTGGCTTGATTGTCGCATTGTCTGTGGTGATGCTGATTGTTCTTTTTATCAGACCGCCCAACATCGGTCTCCAAGGCTTGAATCTGCCGAACAGTACTTCGCAAATCCAAATCCAAGACGAGTCGTTCACAGTGAATGCGTCTCTGGTTGCTGTTGTATCCAATCCTAATTATATATCTGCGAGTGTGAATAATTTGACGGCAATTGCCTACGATTCAAATGCTCGTGTCACATCCATTGGAAATTGCAGTGTTCCGCACCGTACAATCCAAGCACGAGCCAATACAACTGTCACTGTGCCATGTGAACTTAATTACAATCTGCAACAAGACAAAAACTTGACGATTATTCGTGATCTCGTCCGCCGGTGTGGCCTTATACAAAGCAGCTCGAAACAATCGCTGCAGATTTTGCTCAATACACACCTCACTATTCAGGTACTGGCATTCCATATTCCTATTACTGTGTCCCCTACCGTGTCGGTCGATTGTCCAATCACCAAGCAAGAAGTGAAAGAATTACTAGGCAGTCATTCCGATGTATTGCAGGAGTTGGGGCTTGGGTCGTTAAGCCGGCGAGCGGTTATGGACTCTGTCCGAGAACGTCTTCGCTCGTTCATTGCGCAAGTAACGAACAGCATCGACTACATTGACGATACCGAGGAAAACCCAATTTTGCACGAGGAAATGTAATTCAGTGTACCATAGCTTTCTTCATCGTAGCATTGCTAAAACCTCTTTCACTCCACTTGGATGCCGGAATCGTATGCTAGCTTGGCTCATTTAGCATGGAATGTCAAGCGTCCGCAGTCTGAATGGCTGAATATGGGCGATTGGTCACACACTCAGTCGTTTCCAGAGGCGTGTGAAGGTGCGTTGAAGTGATCTTACCTTCAGCGCTCGCCCGACGTTTGCAGGAAGCGGCGCAAATCCCTGAGCAAGCGCGGGTCTTGGATGTGGGGCATGGATGCGGCGATTCGCTACTGATGCTTCTTCAACGCAATACAAGCTATGTTCATGGAGTCACTTCGTTACACGCACATGCAGCTCGCGCACAGGCTCGGTGTGGATCGCGCGCCAAGGTGCATTGTCTGGATGCCACAGAATATCTTTCGCAGACACAGCATACCTATGACACGATCCTCGCTCTTGATTGCGCATACCACTTTGATGATCGCGCTCGTTTTTTTAGAGAAGCATACGATGCTTTAGCGCCAGGAGGAAAACTGGCCTTGGTCGATTTGCTCGCCGCGTATCCATACCCCAGCCAAGACACTGTCGAGCCATCGCGCTTACCTGCGCCGAGGCGTGCACCCAGTTTGTGGCGCAGATTTATGCATTCTGTTGTGTGCTTTATGAGTGGAACTCAGCCCAAGTCCTTTGTCTCGTTCGAAACCTATCGCGAGCAGTTGTCTGAAGCGAAATTCTGTACAAAAGACATTGAAATGCATGATATTTCTGCCGATGTATTTCCAGGGTTTGCAAACTTCCTACAGAATCTCAATACAGGAGAACAACGGGCTTGGCAGAACCTGCCTATAACTCAAACGTATGCTCTGCATCTCTTTGGTCGCGTCGTGAAACAGTGGGCGCACGGAGGAGATTCTGGATTAGTGCGCTGTGGACTCATTGTCGCTACGAAACGCCCATCTAAAGATTCACACGTACGGTGATTGCGTCTTGCGGAAGTGCGTTGACTTTTACATCGCGCGACTCAATCACGGTCCCATCTATACATGTAGTGCTTGCACGGTCATCATTCGCATGCCATGAATACCCCGAGGCCCGAAAATATTCCACAACGCTCGGTCCATCTCCATGAGTGCTAATACTGCCGTCTGAATTGTATTTGAATTTGACGTGAGATCCTTCGTTGTACATTCCCTCGAACAACACCTGGGTCAGCGGTCCATGGCCGAACGCTCTGCGCTGTGATTCGCTGGCATTCCTGTCTAGGATCGGATTTTGCGTTGGACGAATGACGATCACATCCAATTCTTCATTCGAACGCCGAAGTGACGGCTTGCAATGCCCCGAAGCAAACGGTGCAGGGACAAATGTGGGCTCAAGCCGCTCAACGACCATTGCATTCATATACACAAAGGGTCCGTCCACAATGATATCTCCCTGTTGCGTGTTTTCGTAGCCATTCTTGATTTCCTCGAACGAATCTGTGTCTGTAATATAGCGCTTCACTGCACGATTTGGGCCCGGGTGTAGAGTCAGCCGTGCATTCCACCAGCAACTTGCATTCTGCGCCGCAGCGATTTTGAACCGTTCTAAACCTGGGTGCTCAGCGCGCAGTGCCTCGGAATCACGCAGTATGGCTGCGTGTAGTGCATGAGAAACCACTACGCAGGCATATCGAGTGTTTCCGGAACTGATCTGCATCAGCGTCAATGGATAGGTCTGCGCGCCGTTGGCACAATGCATCGCAAGCCATCGCCAATCGTCATTCCCCTCTGCACGGACCACCGGCCGATATATCGACTCATAAAGAGCATTCGCGGTGCCCGTTGGAAATATCACAAGCTGGATCGGATGTAGCTGGTGTGCACCGCCTTGCAGTGCGCCTTCCAGGAATTCATGCACAGTTCCGTCACCGCCTAGAAGCACCACGCGAAGATCCTTCCCTTTGGATAAACGCTGTGCGATCTGTCTTGCTCCTGAACCTGGCTCCGTCTGATAGTATGTAACTTGCTGGCGATCGTCATTGAGCGACTGCTCAACATAGCGTCCTACACTTTGATCTAGAAACTGCTTCGCTTGGCCGTGCCCCGCGTTACTATTCCATACCACAGCCCAAGGCATGGCGTTTAGTCATTCGCCATCTACCGCGCGGGGTAATCATCAAGATGACTACGGATGGGACTGTAGATATGCGCGACTTGAGTGATGCGTTGAGCGAAGAGAATCCAGAGCCTAGTCCAGAGTCTCGAAGTTTGACTGATGAGCCGAAAATCCAGCGAGAAAATCTGGTGTACGCTGAGCAAGTCGCACAACTTCAGAGTATGTTTCCCACGATCGAAGCACAGAAGCTAGATCAAGTTCTGGTGCGGCATCACGGTAACATCGAAGCAGGTATGTGAAAGTTTGACTTATATAGCTATTCCCTCCGTTTTGGAAGTGAGTGACCCTGATTTCACGCCTACGGCTAGTGATCGAATGATGCAGACGCAAACTCGCTTGCGAAGTCAGGACACAAACCAGGCTCCGCAGCAGCAATGGGATCCCTCACAGCTGCGATACAGTCCGCGTGTATCGCGAGGACGTACTAATCGTTCTCACCTCGCTTTTACACCGGGAACGGATACAAGCACGCCGCCTCCCGTGCCGATGCGTCCTAACAGTAACCCTCATACTCAGACATTCCAACAAGATCACCCGAATTTTGCTTATACTGCTGATGGTGTTACGCAGCACGATACCAAGAAAATCCAGGAGGATCTCAAGCGCTTAACGGAAAGTACGTTACGGATCCTACTAACCGAATCAGACGGCTTAGCGAAAGTCGGGACGACGATATTTAATCTGCGCCGTAAGGCACAGACTGCCATGCAGAAATTGGAACAGGAAAGGCAGCTACGTGCGCAACGTGAGCAAATGCAGTCGAACAATGCACAATCGTCATGGACAAGCTCATCTTCTGCGTTGGGTCAAGATTACGACCAAGACCCGCTACCCGTCCAGGATAATGAGCTGGATAGATTGATGCACACGGAGCAAGATCCTAAGGAACTCAACATGGGCACCGAAGCAGAAAACTGGTCCCATCCTCAAACATCCAAGCAAAAGTCTAGGTACATGCAAGGTGATGATCATAATGTATCCCATACGGATCCCCCAGCAGTTCCTGCGAAACCCAAGTCAAACACACCTTTATGGGGCCAACGTTATGCGGCTTCTGCATCACGGCCTTCTTCCATATCGAAAGCCACAGTGAGTACCACGCAAGCTAGCAATCCGTCGCTATCTTGGGCGGATGTCGGTCTGAACGACGCTGAGGACGATTTGCGCAAATCCAAGGCCAATAGCAAAGTGTTCCGTGCGGATCAAGCTAAGAAAGACGCACAGCAACAGATCCAGGCGAAATTAGACGAATCGTCGCAGACTAAATCTCTGAACCAGCCGGACAAAGTATCACATGCAAGCCATGCGCAACCGGATGGTCAAGCTGCAGAGTCGGAAGCTAAACATAATGCTGCCGAACGGGGACCATCTGCTGATATGACTCCAACTGGATCCGAGTTAGACAAGACCGGAATCGAATCGAAACCTACAGCTGAGCCAATAGCTGCAAATTCCATGAGTGAATCTCAGTCTGCTTTGCAATCAGAGCGAGGTGTGCCTGAAAGCGAAAGTGATGAAGACGACTATGTGCACAACCCCTTTGACGATGACGATTAACATACTATGGAGACTGTGGAATTATAGCATTGATAAACCCGCCCCAAGGCATGATTCCGGTATCATTTTGCTGTAGCGCTGCATTCAATTCTTGGTTGGTAGGGACTCTGTTTGAGATGCCTGGCATATAGTCAGCATGAGCGGCAGTGGTACTCGGCATAGCATTAACCGCAGAATTCGTTGGATTGGTTGGCGTTAAGATCGACTGCGGTTGTGAAGTAGCATATGGAGTGTAATCAATCCCATTGAAGCCAAAAGCATCAGAATCGTACAGAGCCAGACGTTGGTCAAAGGGGGTTCCATCCACTGGCTGAGGTGCATCAGCAGGCATACCCAATAGGTCTAGGCCATTAATGTCTAGACTCATTGGCGCTGCTAAGTAGGTGTTGTCGTGCTGAAGTGGCAGCTCATTAGTTAATCCTGGTGGAAACAACGACAAGTTCTTGTTGAATCCACCAAGATTCGTTAGGAATGACTGCGCCGGCTCATTGCCGTCCCACGACAAGCAACTGTCCGAAGTAGAAGAGGATTTCTGTGAGCCGCGTTTGGTATCTGGGGCAGCAGATGAACGAGACTGCCTCGTAGAGTGATTAGAGTTTCGACCTGATTTCGATGCAAGCCGGTATTCTTCTGCTTTGGCCAAAAACATCCTTACGATCGCAACTTCACGGCGTGTATTAAGGTCACTGCGCGATTCATACCCTTTCACAAAGTCTTCGAGAATCGCTTTGGAATCAGCAACTCGCTGAGGATCAGGCTCTAAAAGTAGCATGATCCCATGGATAAGCATTGTATTGAACAAGCGATACATGCCGCCCAACTTGCATTGTCGCGTACGAGTATGAAAAGGAACTATTTTTTCAAATGCTTGACGAACCACCATATCTGATCGTGCCGTTTGAAAGGCAATTTGACGAGATTTTTGATACTTTGACTCGGATTTCAAAACGTACGGACGATGTAGGGTTATCCGCGTAAAATTCAATTCGACATGAATCAAATATCGATGGAACACAATAAACTCGAATTGCTTGTCCATTGAGAAATCTGCTCCAGGCTGGTCGGGCGTGCGTAAGAACGATGGAAGACTCTCACGAAATTTGGCGAGTTGTGCATCAAGGCGTAGCACGTCTTCATAACGCACAGGGGCTCTGAGGTCTTGGTATAAATCGCCGATCTGACCCATGAGTCTGCCCAATTCATAGCGTACTGAGAAAAAGGCAAACAACGACGGTGGCTTGCCGTCTGTATGTCGAATAGGAGAATGCGCTGGCGCCGTTGAATCTAAATCTTCCAATGCAATCTCCGAAGGTGCCAAGGTATCACAATGAGCATCCTGTATTGCTGACGGACGCGCGACTAAGATGGAAACCGCTTTGTCCCAATGGTACAAATTGGCCCACAATCGACGTCTGCGCTCCGTAGTCACTTGATCCAAGCCGAGCTTCTTGCCATCCCGATGCAGCCCCATACTTTGTGCGCCACGGATAGCAGCACCTATATACATCCAAACTGGAGTTGTACGTCGCATCGTAATACAGAATTTACTTGCCAGGAGGTTCGCCAAGACAAGGTCGATATGATCCGCACGTATAAACGATGCTATATTCAAGGCGCGTGAGCCTGCGTGAAAGTAGTGTAGAGCTTTCTTGACAGCTTCATGATCAGGACAGTTTTCCTGAGGCAGCGCCAGTGCGGAATGTGCGCACAAGAAAAAAAAACTTGTGAGAAACGGAATGAGGCGTGCTCCCTCACTGGGGTTTTTAGAGAATGCCTCGCCAAAGCGGAATTGCATCAATTCGTCAAACAACATCCGATAGCCACGCTCGTGCAGAGGAAAGACAATGTAATTCAGCTCCTTAAAATAGGTTTTGATCAAATAATTACAGTCCTCTTGCGATGGTAACATCTCCATCAGAGAGCGCACAATACCAGGTGGTGCTCCACCCTCGCCAACCAAACGTCTGACCATGTGCGACGCTGGAGAGCGTGGGATAGCACTTTGCACCTCGACGGCCTCACCATCGACTTCCGCACGTACCGTACGTTGTGAAATAGATGGCAAAGCAAGTTCTCCAAAATAGCTACTTCCTTGATCTGATAGAGACTCATTCAACGGTTTCCTTTCCTTTTTCTCGTGGCCATGCTCCAAACGCTTGAGTTCCTCACGCTCCATTCCATACAACATTGACGGCTCCTCAGACTCACTCACTGTATCATGGCTCATCTCTGGTGTCCCAGTGAACGAGCGCGAGCCTAGTAGCTTGCTTTCGTCCTGAAGCGAAACCAAGTGTCGTTCCACATTCTTGTGTTCGGACGCAAGCCCATGCACCAGCACCTCTAGACGCCTTACACGTTCATGCAAATTTCCATACTCATCGCCTTCGCCATACGGATGGCACAGATCTGCGGTCCCGCGGTCAATACACGGTTGACATGGTATCTTGCGGTCGCACTAAGTCAGTTGAGTCACAGACCCTACCTTGTGTTTCCTGCGATGACATTCTGCGCAACTGTAATGGATACGCTTCATAAACGCTTTTCACCTACCTGACGTTTCCTCCTGGGTGGCTCGCTGAGCGCCGCCGACACAACATCAGCCACCGACGAGCCTTGCTGCGCACTCTCCAACTGTGCCCCTCCTACCATCCCTACAATAATTTCAACAAGAGGCACGTGGCGTTGCGAATCGCGATCGCGAAAGTGAATGAATGCCGGGGGAGAGGTGCAAATCGGCGTATGATGTTGTAGCGAGCGCACGAGGAGCGATTAGCAGATTGAAGTATAGTGTCGGTGGGGACCAGGCTCGTTTGCATGCGTGGAACCAGGTGACAGCCGAGCAGCTAGTATTGTATCCAATGGAAGCGCCTAACCAACTTCAGTTGGCGCGTGAGTCGTGGGAGGATGCTATGGCAGACTTGCAAAAGGCTGTGACTGCATTGGACCAACAGCTAGGAAGCAAACATGGAGCGAAACTTCGTGAATTGAGTCTGCAAGCCGATGAATATGCAAGAGTCGCGAATGGTATTGAAGCATCGGCTCATTTGAAACAGCATCCAACATCGATCCCCGAAGCTTTGTACGTGGGAAAGTTACAGAATGGATCTCAGCTGTGCGGAGACCAAGCGTCCCGTTCAGTGATTCTTCAAATTCTGGACGGATTATGTACAGCGATAACCGATGTCGCAAAGCAGCTTCAACTTGAGAGCTTTGTTGAACGTATGGAAGATGCACCGACCAGTGCCGAGTCAGGCGTAGAAAATCGCTCAGAGCAGGACTTTCATATGGAAGAGGCTGTTCAACGCACTCATACTCTGACCAGCGGTGGACGCAGCATCGTGCTGGACATTGAGATGGGATTGGACACCTCGTTGGATAAACCCCATGTTCGACTACATATTTCTTATGCACATGCCGAGAGCAGCTCTGATCCCGTTAGCTCTGATACCCGTCTTGCTGTGCTACTGAGCCATTTGCTACAAGAACTGGCTGATGTACTGAATGGCTCGCAACCCAGTAATCTTGCCGTTCTACAAGCATGCCCAGACCTTAACGCTGCTCCTACGTATTATTCCAATGCTGTGCGTCTTTGGAATGGGTTTGTGCGTCACTTGACCACGCTAGTCTCTCTAGACCAGCTCAGCGCACACGCTGTGTGTCAGAACGATGCGAAACGGGCGGTGGATTTGTTCTCAAGATTGGAAATGCTCGGGCACCTTGCAGAACAGATCTGTCATGAGCAGATTAAAGAGCTTGGTGGGGATCCTGACTTGAAGATAACAGACCTACTCAGTATGCACCCGCAACTAGCGCACCAGCTTATCCGATGCAAGCAAGGTATTGCCTTCCAGCATACACTTTCCCCTTATTTGACAATGCTCTACGCTCGCACTACTCCCGAATCTCTCTCTGCACCTGTTAATTACCATGCTACAGTACGACTTGCCCCTTGCAATCTGCCGACGTCGGTGTCCAGCAACAGCGCGGCTTCGCTAACATTACCTGAAACCGCTCGTCGCAGTATCCATGCTGACGGCGAGATCCGATCCAGTGTGAATATATCGCTACTGGACGGGTCACAGAAATCTGTGTCACGACCGGTTGTCTATATTGCGATGCTAGAGCCCACTGTGTGTATCTCCCATCGCGCCGCATGGCAAATGGCCGGCACCGCAAGCAGTCCTAAGACAGACCATTCTGCAACACAAAAATTCATCACTTACATGCTACCCACCGACACGTTTTGTACAGCAGTGAACAGCCTTGAAGATGCTTGCTGTTCTATTTCCTCTTTTCCATTTGCCTGCCTAGCAGAACTGTACGAAAAACTTGGTGTGCTGCGCGATCAAGTGAGATTTTCTCAACTGTTGCAAAACTCGCATCAGTCAGCAATTAGCCGGCCTGTTATGTGCGAGCTAAGCTTGGGCGCCAAAGGCTGGTGCATGCAACTACATTGGGACCATACACCCGATATAGATTCGGTGCAGATCTTTGCGGAGATTTACTGTGATGTCAATTATGCGTCCGGCTATCGACTGGAAGTGGACGTCCGGCACGCAGCACGGTCGATCGTTAGGTGTACAGACCGTCAGATGACAAATAGCTGGGCTGATCAGCTCGCGAGCTCTGGACGTCTGGATCAACTTACGCAATCTGTTCACCTATGGGCTTCAGACACAGAAGAAGGAGCGGTGCATGCGTTCATAGACGCCCAAAAGCAGCCTAGAGCTATGGAGTGAGAAAGATTTCTATTCAGATGAAATCTCGCTCAACTGTGTTCACTATCTAACCTTCTAGATTTGCGGGGAAAGCACCATTCTCACGTTGCTCATTCCACTTGTCAATCTATAGTGTAAGCAAGGAAAGTTGGACGTACCCATTCGTTCGGACACAGGGAGTGGAAAGTGTTGTAGAAAATTTTGCACGGCTCGTAATCTTCACCTTTCTTGTTGATGCATCGGTAGTAGTCCGCATAGCTGTATAAGTCTTTTGGCAGTCACGTACCTGACCCAACTGTTATAACCGGCGAAGAAAGCCTCGGTCAGTATCGGATCAAGTCAAAGAACAATACACATACCAGTGGCGCGTTTGGTTCTAATGTCAGCTTGTTTCTTGTTCACATACCTGGTTCGGGAATCGCGAGTCGAACTCAGCGGTTTTCAGTGTGACTTCGTTCGGCATTGCACAATCAATCTCTCGGTATCAAAAGCCAACCGAACAACTAATCCCTCAACGCCGAATGGGCCCGAATTTGTGTCGGCCGAACTCAAGCTCATCCCAAACTAAGCTACGAGTCACCTCCACCCGAGAATGGCGAGCAAGGCGTGGGAGATTGCAGGGCCGACGTCGCCGTTTGCATTGCACCTAGATCAGCGATACCTTTTGATTCCGGAGTTGGTACTCGCCAGCGGCGAGACTTTGACTAATGCCCCTGTCGCATTCAAGACGTATGGGAAGCTCAATGCGCGAGGTACGAACGCGATTGTCGTATGTCATGCAGTGTCTGGCAATGCACTCGCTGCAGAGTGGTGGGATACATTGGTAGGACCAGGAAAAGTCATTGATACCAATCGTTTTTTTGTAGTATGCTGTAATGCTCTGGGATCTCCTTACGGCTCGGCAAGTCCTGTGACTCGTCAGGGAGGTGAGCTGATAGACAATGGCGAATGGCGTCCAGCCCCATTTGTCCACGCTAGTGAATCGCAAACGCAAAAAACATGGTGGGGTTCCGACTTTCCTCAGACTACCTTGCGTGACGATGTACAGTACGTATGAAATACCGCTCACCCCCAGTGCACACAAGCATGTCCTGGATTACCTTGGCGTCGAACAAGTGGTGCTCGTCATAGGTGGTTCAATGGGCGGCATGCTTTCGTTAGAATGGCCACTCTGCTACCCTGTGCGAGACCCTGCTTCGCGTGATGCACTTGCGGATACCAAAGACGCATCACGCAAATATATCAAGGCTGCTGCCGTGATGGCATGTCCTGCGCGGCATTCTGCTTGGGCTATTGCATGGTCTGAAATTCAGCGTCGGACTATCCAAGCAGATCAGCGATTCGAAAATGGGGCGTACCTCTTGTCCAACCCCCCAACACAGGGTTTAGCCGCAGCAAGGATGTGTGCTATGATCACCTATCGATACTATATCAGTCTCGAGAGACGCTTCGAAAGAATGCGCGGTAAACAGAATTTGCGCAAACCACCTGCACCTGTCACCACTACACCTACCTCTGTATCGATTTCAGTGGTAGAGAAAGAAGATGCAGTCGCAGCACCTGCAGGCCCTCAGCCGGAAGATCCTCAGGAGCGCGAAACATACGCAGTCCAATCGTATCTTCACCATCATGGACGCAAGTTCAACGATCGATTCGATGCAAACTGCTACATTCATCTCACTTTGAAACTCGACGAGCACGACGCAGCGCGTGATCGTCATACCTGGTCACACCAAAAAGAGTCTACGGATGGACTCGGGATATTGAGAGACGTACTAGGCCATTTAGGTACCTCTCCCGTCGGATGCCAAGTCCTGGTCTTTTCCATTACATCTGATGTGCTATATCCTACTCAGGAACAGCAATTCCTCCATGAATGCATTCCAAACTCGAAGCTGATCACTATTGATAGCAATGAGGGCCATGATGCATTCTTACTCGAATTCCATCAGATCGAAAAACCTATACGAGACTTTATCCAGAGCGTAGATCGTCCGGGAAAGATCTAATTCTGAGGCCAAGATTGCTACGGGTAGTCCCTGTGCTTACTCTTTATTCAAAAAAAAAACCAACGGTGCTTTGCGTCGTGTACTTGGATAGATCTGCGATCATCAGTATATGCATCGCACTTCCAAACCGCACCTGATCGCAACAAAAACCTATGTATTCAACCTACATACCCGTCATTCCCTTCTCCATGTCAAGCGCTTTGGTCTATGCATGATTCCCTATCCTATTCTATGTAGTCCAACCTGCAGCCTAAATCGAATTCCAAGTATAATACGCCGACTTTGGTGTTCCTCCACATATCGTCGGTGCTTCCGAAATGTATTGCCTTCGGTGGTGGCTCCCTGTCTTTTTGCTGCCGCTCCCAGCCGCACCGCCGTTATTTTTGTTGCTGTTCATTTTGAGCTATGCACTACAAACTCGGCCTTGGTATGTTCTGGAACAATCTAACACCAGCGTCTATTGTGGAGCGATTATCGCTATGTTGTTCTTCACCTCTCGCTACTGGCATGCGCCTCAAGAGCCTATCGTCTGGTCACTCCCTAATCCATATCCAAACACATGGCTAGGTAAAGCGATTGACAATACATCCGAGTTCTTCGGACGGTTGTCTGCACCGACTTCTGAGCTAGTTCCGGACTTTGCGCCTGCTGCGAATTGCAATGCAGGCTGGACGGATCTCGGGCTGGCCACTGGCCGAAGCCTGTTTTCCTTGATACCCCGTCCGCCAGCGTGCATGACAAAAGCCCCGGTGCAAAGTTCCGCGACGTTTGTCGGGATTCCAGGGACCAAATTAGGCTTTGCCTTGGACTGGAGTATGTTTTTTCCCTAAGTAATTATGTATGTAGCTGATGTATTGTGCGTCTCGGCAATGAGAGCGTACGTAGATGGTCCTGAGTGTTAGTGATAGCACGAACCTTGATCCATTCCGTTCGTTGCTCGGGAACATGAGCGAAAACACGATAACGGCGGTCGTTTCGGAGCACAGCTTCCATCTCCGATATGTCGACGTGGGACGCCATATCATAAATGGATTTTTCTTCAGGATCCATATCATCATCCTCAGCAATGCGAATGTCATCCGCATCCTTCGCGTGCTGCTCTTTCTCCTTCTGAAGTCGGCCCCAGAAATCTACAAATGCGTTCTCTTTGAGCATCTCGAAAAATTCAGCACGCGCACGCTCATGCCTTTGGCGATCCCATGCCTGGTATTCGCGTTCTAATGTCGTGAAAAGCGACCGGTGTGCGCCTGCATCTTCTCCAACAAATCTTTTTAGGCTGGTATGCTGGAACATATCATCGCTCCTTACATGAGCCAATACAGTATCTACATCGATCTTGAGCTGCTCTCGGCCATGTTCGTCTTTTACGTGCTTGGCAAATAATTGTGCAAGCTGATCCCGCTTTTTTCTCCGCAGTCGTTGTAAGTGCTCATCAAAAAAGCGTCGCTTGCTAGCATCATCCAAGGTATCCTGCGCATTATCTCTTGGCTTGTATCGTTCATCCCGCTGCAGTACAGTCTGTGCATCTTCCCATGCTATACATGCATCCCGAACCGAGTCAACTAGGAGCTGTTGGAACTCTAATTCACGTTGCTCCAGGACCACATCCTTTCTTGCTGCGGTGTTTTGTCCGTGCAATCTACCTTGTTCCCGACGAACTTGTGCTTGACGCTGTCGAAGTGCGCGTTCTTGGCGTGCAGCTGCTTCATCATGCGAAGAGTCCAGAGACCGGTTTGCAGGATCAGGTTGAGTACGAGAATGGTGTTCCGTGGGGGTATCAGATGGGCTCTGGACATAGGATACGAAAAGCTCAGCGCGCCTGGTTGCACTGCCCACAGCATCGTACCTTTTGTCTTCTACCAATCCGGGCGTCTTTTTCGATGTAGTCCACATGTCCAAAGCTTGTTGTTTTGTGGGCATCTCAAGTTTAGCGTTCCCCCGCAGGATCGCTGGCGTTGGAAGCTTTTCCGATAAAAGTCGTAAGAATGCATCGTCTGCTTTTTGGGCTAGTGAGCGTTTAATTCGTTGAAGCTCTTGCATCCATTGATCAAAGACTTCTCTTGCTTTTTGCTCACTGAGTTGTGAGAAGCATGCATACGACTTGTACTTGCGTTGCACATCCTCGAAAGACGTACGAGTAGATACGACATGATGCTTGAACAAGGAGTAAAGCTCGCGCGCAGGATCAGGTCCATTAGATTCTCTCGATTCTGACTGTCTTCTTTTGCGCTGCTTATTTTCACGAATCCGCAGCTTGCACCACTCATTGAATGCGTCTTCGCGATCACGCGTACTAGGCAAAGCACTGTACGCTGGTAAATGGACAAACTTGACCAATTCGCGATCCCATGGTGCCATGGGATTGACTTCTTGCGGCGAACCATTTAAGGAGGTAAGCATATTCATGAACAATGCCCGGCCTTCCTCTAATGAAAGCTGCGTTTGCATTGAAGGTACAGCGGTAGTTAACGGTGAAGATGCAGCTTCTTCAACGTCCTCGTGGGGGAACATTTCAGCAGGAGTCAGATCTTGGTCCTCGTTTTCGTCTTCGTCTGTGTCTATCTGCGTATGCCGAGAGTCATGTGGTTCCGCAATTTTCGCGCGCTTCATAGGACGTCCTTGCATCGCATCCACCTGATCACGTATTTCTTCTGGTACATCCCATTCGGACCGTTTTGTCTTTTTCTGTGCATAGAATACATTACCATGCGTGGTAGTCACTCGCATCCATCCATCTGTGCCTGGAATGGGGACCTTTTCGCATGGTCGTTCAGATTCCATCGCCTATAGACACGCAAAGATCCTTGAATTTCTCGATGAGAGACGATCCCTCCACTTTCCCCGCTTGCTTCGTGCAGAAGAGAGAAATTCTTGGCTGCGATTAAGTGTGGAGGCTTGGGAGTCGAGTCCTATCTGCATGTCGGACAGTGAAGAGGATTATGGGCCGATGCCTGCGGCAAATTCCGCTCAGGAGGTTGATGCGGCGCAGGAATTTCGAGAACGTGAGCAGCGCATCCGAGAGTTGCAGCAGGTAGGTGCTGTCTCGCTAATGTAGTCCTCGGCGCAGCCATCTCGCACAACGAGCCGTCCAGAATGGATGGTCGAAATGCCAGAAGACCAAGGGATTGCAGCTACTCTTCGTCCTGATGCAGGTCCCTTGAGATCTCGCGGATTCCAACAGGGAGGGAGAGTGCAACGCCACGGAGCGGGCAGCTCCAGCTCGGGAGATGCTGAGCAAGCACGCCAAATGTGGACCGAGACACCAGATCAGCGACGACAACGTATCTTGCGTGGCGACCAACCGGAAACAAGCCGCAAATCTGAGGAGGATCGGCGAGCACAAGAGCTGGCAGCGAAACGAGATGCCGAGACACGGGCTCGAATCACCGAGATGGTACGTAATTGTACGCTAAACGACAGGACCCCTCACGAAATATGCGGCTAATTGACCAGCACCGAGAGAAACAAATTCAAGCACGAATCTCAAAAAACAAAGAATCCAATTCTGACCCTACAAGTATTCCTGACCGGCCAAGAAGTGATCACAACCAGCGCTCACGAGCTAATGACTACGAACATCATAAACACCCTACTCACTCCCGAAGAGAATCCTCTTCAAGACATTCACGGCACCGCGAACGTGATCATAGCAAACATGGGTCACATCGTGATCGAAGCGATTACCACCGGGATCGTCACAGCTCCGCTTCCTCTTCGTCATCCAGTAAGCGGCGCAGGACCCCATCACCTCCACGCAAACTCACACGTGCGGAGCGAGAAGCGGCCGATCTCGCACAGGGCACCACACCTTATTTCGATAAAGACAAAGTTTTGGGCGCAGGTTCACGCATGCTCGACTCACAAGCGCGTGCGCGCACCGTAGCAAGCGCAACAGACCTCGGCTCACGATTCTCCAACGGAGCTAAAGGGTCGTTCCTATAGCGAGTGGCCATAGCGCCTAGGGAGATGTTTTGTTCGGCCGAGAGACATCCAGCGAGCCTTGAGTCAGCAGCGTATTATTGTCTGTTGAGCAACGGTAGTCGGCGGGACGCGATGGGAAATCTGTGCAGTTGCTGTACTGGCACGCGTGGTCCGCAATATGAGCCGCTTCTGCTAGACAACGAGCGGGATGCTGTTGCTGATTTGCTACAGTATTTAGAAAGTGCGTGAAGGAAACTGATGTAGATCGATCTGAGACGGATTTCTTTGCGGGCGAACCTTTGCGAGCGTTATCCACACTATCGTTTAGTGATAATGTGGATTTGCAGCGAAGCGCTGCGCTCGCCTTTGCCGAGATTACCGAAAAAGAGGTTCGTGAGGTGGGACGCGAGACTTTGGAGCCTGTATTGTTTTTGCTGCAATCGCATGATGTGGAAGTGCAGCGAGCGGCGAGTGCTGCATTGGGCAATTTGGCTGTGAACCCAGAGAACAAGCTGCTGATCGTTAAGCTAGGAGGTCTTGAACCATTGATCAGGCAGATGCTCAGTCCCAATGTCGAGGTACAGTGCAATGCAGTAGGATGTATCACGAATCTTGCGACGCACGACGAAAATAAGACCAAGATTGCCAAGTCTGGAGCGCTTGTACCACTCACTCGTCTTGCGCGATCCAAGGATATCCGAGTACAGCGGAATGCTGCAGGTGCTTTGCTAAATATGACGCACAGCGATGAGAATCGACAACAATTGGTGAACGCCGGTGCGATTTCTGTCTTGGTGACGCTGCTTGCCAGCCCTGACACGGATGTGCAATACTACTGCACTACTGCGCTGAGCAACATTGCCGTAGACAGTGTCAATCGCAAGAAGCTCGCTCAAAGTGAGCCGCGTTTGGTGCAAAACCTGATTGGATTGATGGAAAGCGGCAGTTTGAAAGTGCAGTGCCAGGCGGCTCTGGCTCTTCGTAACTTAGCCAGTGACGAGAAGTATCAAATTGAGATTGTGCGAAGTAATGGTTTGCATCCGCTGATGCGACTTTTGCGATCTTCGTTCTTGCCGCTGATCTTATCAGCTGCAGCGTGTGTGCGGAACGTCTCGATCCATCCTCAGAATGAGAGCCCAATCATTGATGCCGGATTCCTGCACCCTCTAATTGATCTGTTGAGTCATGAAGAGAACGAGGAATTGCAGTGCCATGCCATCAGCACATTGCGAAACCTTGCTGCAAGCAGCGAGCGCAACAAGGCTGCCATTATCGATGCAGGTGCCGTAGAAAGGATCAAGGATCTGGCGCTGCATGTTCCGTTGAGTGTACAGAGCGAAATGACGGCATGCACTGCTGTTCTTGCCTTGAGTGAAGATCTAAAACCACAGTTGTTGGACATGGGGATTTTAGAAGTGTTGATTCCTCTAACAGCGTCGCCTTCCGTAGAAGTGCAAGGCAACTCTGCTGCGGCTATCGGAAACCTGAGCAGCAAGTCGGAAGACTATGCGCCGTTCAACCTCGTGTGGGATAAGCCAAACGGTGGATTGCATGGCTATTTGGTACGCTTCTTAGAATCGGACGATACCACATTCCAGCATATTGCCGTCTGGACTCTTGTTCAGCTGCTGGAGTCCAACGACGCCGATCTTGAGCAACATGTGCACGATAGTCCACACATCCTATCGCTTGTGCGTCAACTGCAATCCCACGCCGACAGCGAAGACGAGCGGTTGGATGACGATGATGCGAATCACTCGCAGACGGACTCTGCGACGCCTGAGCGTGAGATTGCAGGACTTTCCCGGCGTATTGAAGAGATTTTGTATGAGAAAGACAACCAATCACGGACGAATGAATGAGATATAGTGGTGGAACTATGATACTAAATAGCCTAGTTACTCTTCATCAGCAGCATAATTGACGTCAGGATTGAAGAACAAAGATTGGTTTCCCCATGGGAACTTCTTCTTCCGGATGTTCAGGTATGGGTACGGAGGGCGTTCAGGCAACTGACCATCGTTCTCGTGAAGGATGTGTTCCTGATGTTCATGGTGAGCGGACTCGATTTTGTATGCGTAAGCGCCGAAAAGCACACATCCAGGAATCATGGCATACAGCGAGATATTACGCCAAAGACTTGTGCTCTCTAAAGGTCAGCTATCTTTCACGTACTGGCAGCATGCTCAATGACATGCTTACGTTCCTCGAGGAAATGTTTTGCGTCCTCGGCCCTAGTTTGCCAGTACGCCTTGGTATCGGTGGAGATGGTGCGAGCAATCGGACTCGGCTTGGCTCCACGCGCAAACGCAGCTCGGGGGACCACACGCAACATTGACATCTTGAATAACAATTGAGTCGTAAAGAGCTATCGATTGCAAATCACGGCCCGAACGGGTCCGAAGTCACGTGGTGTGTTAGATCGTGGTCGTAGCAAAGGGATGTACCTCAGGTTCAGAATCAGCCGATCGCTTCTTAAGGTTGCTTCTAAGAGCAGAACCTAAGCAAGCAACGACATACGCTCAGGAGTCGCGCGTAAGGATGACACGCATCATCGGTACAGTCCAATAAGCACATACCTTTTTAAAAATTGGATTTCATTGTGTGTTCTTATTTTGGTGCATAGCTTGCAAATTTCGTCCCGTAGCATGTCCATTTTCGGCTGCTTCTTCTTGCATACCTGAGTCAATCGATTCTACTTACGTTGTTCGCGGAACCGCCGCGACTGATCAAACATCTGTGCAGCACCTGGGGTGAGGTGTTTGAGCCCATTTCGCGCTTGCCATTGCGATTCAGTTTCTCCCAATTTCAGCGTGGTCCATTCATCTTCTAGCTGCTGTCTAGTCAATGATGATCGATTATCTTGCGTGTTCAGCTGTGCGGCAAACCATGCACGACGCGCAGGGTCTTGAAAATGATCCACGTGAAATTTATGCCATCGATCCATTAACGCGCATAAATTTAGCGAGTGGGTTGTCTACTGAAACTACTATGTGGAGTTCGTAAGCTACTAGTCACAGAAAAGCCTCTGCATTTCACTAAACAGACGCTCCTTGTCTGCGGCATCAAAGTTTGCGCCATAGCCAGCAGCGATTGCTTCCTTGATTGATTCCTTGGTGATAGACCCATCGGTTCTGCCGATCTTCTCAAGTATGCCACGGTACCAGTCAGGCATGGCTCGCACAAACATCAGCAATTTCGTGCCTAGGGGTTGCGAGATATTTTGGGACAGGCCGCTGTCCAAAGCATCTGCCATAGCTTGAGCCACCTCAATAGGTTCTAGAGTAGGGATTATGAAACTGTTGTGGGCATCTTTCAAGGCGTGTCCGAGCTTGGTGCGCACCTTAGTAGGGGTTACGACTGTAGTCCTTACACGAGGAGCCTTGTAGATAGCACGCAGCTCTCCACGAAGTTCTTCATGGAACGCCAAGGCAGCTGCCTTGCTCATAGCGTAACTGGATAGCATAGGGGGTGTATAATAGGAGGCGCTACTGGCGACCGTCATGTAGTGACCATGGTTGTTCTTCACCATGTAAGGAACGAATTCTTGAGCGAGACGCAGATTCGCAAATGCATTGATTTCCATGGTCTTCAGCGCCGTGTCAGTAGATAGGGCCAAGATAGGAGCACCAATTGCGATACCAGCACAGGATACGACGACCGATGGTGAAGCTCCGAACGTCTCGATAATCTTTTGATGTGCCGATGCAATCGCTTCAGACTTTGTGATATCTGTGCGAACGTAAAGGATCGGCGATGCACCTTGCTGCGCCGCGGCATAGGTGGGAGGTGTGATGTCCAGCACGGCAATTTTGGCTCGGTACTTGCGAGATAATAAGTCCACAAGTTCTTTGCCAATCCCCGTAGATCCACCGGTGACAACCACAACATCTTTGGACCAGTCAATCGGGTCTGCCTTCGGCTCGCCGTTATTTGCAGCGCGACGAGAAAAGTAACGAGAGGCGGTCTTAATTAGAATAAATACAAGCGCTCGGCGTAACCATTTGTGCTGGTTAAGCAGTTGGCTAAATCCCTCGCGACTGAACAGCCACGGCAAAACCTCTGTGGGCGACAGAGACCGGCAATCAAGGATTGCTACCAGCAAAGGCAGTATCAAAAGGAATGGTGGGGAGAATGGCACTTTATTCAATGCATGAATTATTGTGTCCAGGCAAAAAGGAGGGCGATAGCGAGCGGTCGACATCTTGACGCGGGGGAGAAGACTCTCCGGTGGAATTCTTATATGCAGATCCCCAGATTCTCAACTTTCTCCAGATACCGTTTTCACAAGCCTGCAGATTGGGCGGTGCTGAGTCAGCGTTCTTCTCTGGGAACCATGGAGGAAGTGCCAAGGGACGTGCGCATAGCTCGCGATGCAGCTAGGCGGCGCGTGCTGGATGTGCGAAGTGTGCAATTTGACCAGCTGATGGCGTGTAAAACGTTCTCAGACTTGAGTGTGGCAGAAAGCGAGTTACATGCGACGATGCAAAAGATATCCAATTTGGTCCGTGAAGTTCGAGAAGCTTTAGAGGAAAGTGAAACGCCAGCCGAGGCTCAGGCCTTGCAGCAGGCTCTACGGGAAGATCAGAGTGCTCTAGATGCTTTGAAAAGAGAATCCCGTCGCGTATTGCTTGCAGCGCACCGCAAAGTGCAAGCTAGTCGTGAGCAGTCCGATCGAGGAGCTTTGCGGCTTCCTTCCTCGTCTGCCCCTCCTGGAACCAAAATAAAAGCTGCAAGAGAAGATCAAACACAAGCAACTTCCCAAGACGTACATACTGCTTTGCAACGCACGGTTGCCTTGATGTCGAGCGAGTTGGAAAAGTCTGGCTACTCTGCTCAGCTGTTAGAAGAATCCTCCGAGAATCTCACGCAGATAAGCGAATCATACGCTTCCTTTGGGACACTGTTGCACGACTCTATTGACCTTATCCGGCAGATGGAACGAGCAGAGTTATGGGATTGGGCGATCTTGGTGATGTCATTATCGTTCTTCGTGGGTTGTGTTTCCTACATATTATATGTCCGGGTCATCAGTCGTGGCCTGTCCCTGCTTGGCCTGTTGTACCGTGCATCGAGCTTGGCTAAGCGCAAAGGCATGTCATTGGCTCCCTTCGTCCATACTGCCTCCATCAGTACAGCTTCCGTCAGTACAGCATTACGTCGCTCGCCTGCTGAAGCGCCTCGCAAGGTGCTGGGCCACCGAGAAAACCTAATGGCAGATGCAGGACGTAATTCGCGTAACGATCCATTGTCTTCGGTTGCAATAAAGTCATCGAGGGCCCGAGGCGCGAGACGAGGGGTAGATGCTCGGCGCAAGGCAGAAGCTTTCCGCAATGCTGAGGAACAAGCACTTACGGAATCCGCGGAAGAAGAAACAGTTGATACGTATACACAATTTGATGAGGATCAAGCCGATCAATTGATCCAATCGATCGAGGCAAGGTTCTCTGGATCACCCTCAGAATACGTTCTGGACCCACTCCTTCGAACTCTTACCGATTCTCCTAAGACACACTCGGCTAGAAAACCACGCAGAAAGATGGGCACCATTCAATCGTCTGCAACCATACCTAGTTCTAGCTCTCAGACCGCTGAGACAACAAGATCAAATACCCCTAGTCCAACCGCAAATGTGCCAGAATCGCCTGCAAGTGACAACACGCCTAATCTTCTTCAGCATGGTGTGACGACCGCTGATCCAATTCATCATGCACCATTTGTAATCTCTGGGTCTCAGGACACCCAACCACAAAGTAGGTCGCACGATACAAAACCGATTCAACATGCAAGTTCTCCGGCTGTTTCTGATTCTGATTCCTCGAATCCTAAGCAAGATACGCTAATTACCTCAAGTTCGTCACAAGATGATCTGCATGAGTCTATACGGCAAAAAGATCATTCTGGCATGCCTAGCCAATTAGATATCCAAGACGAGATGTCTTATATTGACACGGTTTCACTGCGTGTCGCAACAGAAGGCAGTCATACTCTTGCATTCAGTGATAATAATGATCAGCGGCATGAGGAAGAACGAGATTCTCGATCACTCGATAGTTTTACATCGTCGTCTGCCATCAATACTGAGAATGACGCTGCATCGTCTTCAAAAATCATTTCAGATGAAGATGAAGACTCTGCCTCTTTATCTACGACCAATACTGATGGAAAGTCTGCGCATTCATCTACCATCGGCCCTGCGCAAGACCCTGAGCCCTTAGCAAGCAATACTGAGAGAAACTTGGCGCCTGAATCTATTATCAATATTGAAGATAACTCAACGCCTCTACCAATCATCAATTCTGAAGGAAACTTGGCGCCTTCATCTATCATTGATACTGAAGAAAACCTGGCGCCTTCACCGATCATTGATACGGAAGAAACCTCAACACCCTCATCGATCATTGACTCTGAAGAAACTCTATCGCCCTCACCGATCAGCGATCTTGGAGACCAAGACATTCTAGCCAATGCGGATTCGCATATCTCTTCCACTCCAGAGGTATCGCAACTTCAAACAAGTAATGTCGAACCGCATCATACCTCAATTCACAGCGATAAAGTGCCAAAGACAACAGCAACACCAGAACCAACACCAGAACCAACACCAACAACTACAGCAACAATACAGGGCTCGTCAGTACCGACAGTATCAAATGCAAAAACGTCTCATTCAGGAGATCATTCACAAGTGGTCGCGGCACTAAGTTCAGCTTCGGCCTCTTTACGAGCTGCTGCGCCGACGCTCGACGCTACTGTCGTCGAAGCTATGTGGAAGAAATTGAATTCTGCGTCTGAGTCACTAGAAAAGGTATTGAATTCCGAACCGGAGCACTCTAGTGCGCGAACCTCACCTACCTCGCAGACAACTGAATCGATTTCAAACCAATACGATTCGGAAACAGATCTGCCGCTGTTGACGAAAGCGTCGGTATTCGGTGAGCAATTGCTGAGTCGCGTTGTACCGGACTTTGCTATGAACACTCTAAGTTCCACATCTCCGAATTGGACTCCATCTGATGAGCAGGATGTAACTTCAGAAGTAACTAGCATTGAAACATCGGCATCACAGCATCGGATGCATGACGAGCTGTGATGCATCGCAAAATAGGTATTGGACTATGGAAATAGTTTTGATCGTATTTCTAGTTTATGCTTCCATATCAATAGGTATGATTTGTGTCTTGACACTGTTCGGTAACACCGTAATTGGGACAGAGCATTCGACAATCTCCAGCTTCGATTGTTTCTGTTCAGCGGCAAGTGATTTTGTGCGTTGGGATATGGTATGGAACGCACTGAAGGAATCTGGGACTTTTTCAAGATGCTTCGGTGGACCGCCGCCGCCGGAATGTGTCAAGAGCGAAACTCGTAGGGTCCATCTTAGACGCAGCCCGCTCGTGGAGAATTCTGGCGTAGCTCCGCTTGGGATCGTCAGCATGATACTTGTTTGCTGTGCATCCAGAACGCTTTCTTGATAGGTGGCATACACTTGCCGAGTTATCCGCTGAAATCGCTGGGGTGGGATCATGGCAAACTCCGGGTCTAATTCTTCGTGAGTCTCAAGTGAAGCGGCAAGTCGGGCTATGTGAATGTGACTTGAATGGAGATTCATCCTGAGAATGGCATGAATCGTATCGCCGAGACGATATCGAGTTCGCGACAGGCTGAGTACTGCTGCGATTTGTCCGTCTTTTGCGATATCATATGAAACTGTGTGTTAATTGCTGATTGCGGTGACAATACATACTTTTTCCCGCAGTTTGTACGAGATGCTTAGCCTTTTCGAGGCAGGTAGCGTCGATTTGATCGCCACGCATCGCTGTCGCAGCTGCCGCATCGCCGTTTTGAAGCTGTTGTACTAACGAGGCGATTTCGTCTCTTTGACGTTTGGTATTGCTTCTGGCGACAATCGCATCTGGTTGTAGCGATACAATAGGATTTAGCCAATCGAAAACTATCGGAGTTCCGTTTGGAGTGACATGATTGTATACCCTAAAAGGAACATGAAGCAGACGCGAATGTTGTGCTGTGGCCCGAGTGCCTCCCTGTACGCGATTTGTCCCGACACTCATGTAATAGTCAAAGTGCGCGGCATGGCCATGGAAAGAAGGAGGCAAGTCAGCAGGAAGACGCAATCGAAAAAGGACTGTTATCAGTTTTATCACATACAGGAGCGTGATTCGCCAGGAGCAAGCACAAGGTCGATCCCAAGAATGGTCGGCGGTGTAGAGTAGGTAGGCAGCGTTTTGCTATGTAGAGCCTTGGTCTTCATATCTGATATGGTGGATCCAGACCGAAGATGGAGTCGCGGCGATCGCATTGCTGGGCTGCTTTGAGTTGGGGTTGGCGAGCGTGGAATACGAAATAGCAGTGCAGCAAGTGTGGCCACAGATGGAGTGTGTTCCGCACGTAGGTCGGAAAGACATTCTCCTGTTTCCAGATGCAGAGCATCCAGTTGGACCTCGGTATCGTAATCAAGTTCTCCACCACCTACGAAACGTGGTTGACGATCACCCGGCGTAGAAGGCGTAGTGGGATTACTCGGTGTCCATTCTCCGCGAGCGAGTCGCATACGTAGCTGATCGAAATCCGCCGGACGAATCAGGGATCGATCCAGCTCCATGGTTCCTCCGAACTGCGCAAATGCCCAAATAAGTTTTTCGTGACCATCAGGAAGAGCATCAGGGTATAAAGGGCTATAGGGTACACGGGCCAGCGATGAACCAGCTTGTTCTCTTGACCAACTGGTCAGCGAGTCACGTAATACGGTGTCAACTCGATCGCTCCGAGTCTCTGAATACTCATTAGGCATTGGAGAGCGATCAGTGAGATTCTGTGCAGTAGTAGACAAAGAGGAGTCCAATGAGGTATCAGCATGTACATCTCCCGGCATTCTACCGTTCGGATCGACCTGTTGTAGCTGAAACGCGCGGGATAAGTCCTCCATTTGGTATTCCACGACAGATTTCTGGCGTTTGTGAGGGTGATTCGCAAGCAACAGCTGGCTTCGTGGAGTAGGCCATGCCTCGGAGCGAGAAGCAAATTTTCTGTGCCTTTTCTCTGGCTTCACCGCATTTCTACTAGCTTGAGAATGCTTCGCAATCCGATTTCGACGCTCAACATGAGAAGATCCGTCGCCTTTGCGCGAATCTTCAGCATAGGAAACCGCTCGTCGAGGTACGGCGGGGAATGTTTTTTCGACTACACGAGGACCATTCGTATTGGTAAAGGTAATCACACACTCCAACTCCTCCCCTGCAAATACAAACGACTGCTTAGGCTCAATCGACACCACCAATCCCCCATTGGATGTCATTGTGGAGGTTGGTAGGTGTCTATATGAAACGGGCTTTGGAGTCAACGGGAGACGACTCGAGCACGTCGCGATCCAAAGGGGCACCGGCATGGCGAGCTGCTGCTGCGCGTCGTGCAGCTGGACCAGCTGCTCCTGGTTCCAAGACGATTCCAGATGGCGCACCGAACTGTCTTGCTGGATTGACGATGGTATTTACCGGTGAGCTCTCAAGTCTAGGTCGTGATGAGGCGGTAGATTTAGCAAAGCGATATGGTGCAAAAGTCACCACTGCGCCCTCTTCCAAAACATCTTATGTTGTATTGGGCGAAAATGCTGGTGCAAAGAAGCTGGATGTAATTCAAAAGAACAAAATAAAGACACTATCTGAGGATGAGTTCCTGAATCTGATTGCTCAGCGTGGGTCCCAAGCATTAGATCCCAAGGTTGTGCAGAAAATTAAGGAAGAAGAGAAGAAAATTCAACAGGCGGCACGCGACTTGTCCCCCGCAACTGATGAGCGCCTAGGCGAGTTATGGACGGACAAATACTCACCCAGACAGCTCAAAGAGCTCGTTGGAAACAAAGCCAACATCGAGAAGCTGCAAGCCTGGCTTCGTGACTGGCCAAAATCTAGAGCAGCCCATTTCAAAAAACCAGGACCAAATGCCACCAACACATTCCGAGGCATGCTGATATCTGGCCCGCCAGGTGTAGGCAAGACGACTGCGGTACATCTAGTGTGTAAATTAGAAGGCTATCAGCTTCTGGAATTCAATGCAAGCGACACACGAAACAAAAAATTGTTAGAAGCGGCATTGACGGATGTCATTGATAATAGGTCTATTCAAGGATGGACCAGCTCACAAACTGCAGCAAAGCAAGGGCCGCAATCGAATCGAACGGTGATCGTAATGGATGAAGTCGATGGAATGTCCGGTGGTGACCGCGGGGGTGTGGGGGCGATCAATGCCCTGATTCGGAAAACCAACGTGCCGATCATCTGTATCTGTAACGACCGACGGAATCCCAAGATGCAACCCTTGTATAGCACAACGTTCAACATGACCTTTGCCAAGCCCACCGTCCAAGCAATACGCTCACGAATGTTATCGATTGCCTTCCGAGAAAAGCTGCAGATTCCTGCAGAAGTCATGGATCAGCTGATTATTGCAGCACAGAGCGATTTGCGTCTGGTAACAAACATGCTTTCTACATGGAAGCTATCGCAAAGTGCTATGACATTCGACGAGAGCAAATCTTTCGGCGCACAGAATCACAAGCCCACGCTACAAACACCTTTCTCTTTGTATTCTGAGCTTTCTAGCTCACAGAGGTTCGGCCCACTTAACAAGCAGAACATTAATGACAAACTAGACTACTATTTCCAAGATCATTCCATTGTGCCTTTGATGGTTGAGGAAAATTATTTAAAGACAAATCCAGTGCTTATACAAAAAGAATCAGGGCCTTTACGCGACTGGAAACATCTACAGCTGGTCTCCAAAGCCTCGCGATCCATTTCTGACGGAGATTTGGTGGATACTTTAATGCATGGGTACGTTAGCAGTTCACTGATGTCCTAGTCCACAGCAACATTGGTCATTGATGCCTCTGCATGGCATAACCTCAAGTGTCCGTCCATGTTCGTTTGTTTATGGGTCGCATGGGGGATTTCCATCGTTTCCATCGTAGGTGAAAAGCTAATTTGCAGATTTCTTGGGCAGAATTCGAAACGGCTTCGACTTCAAAGAGAATTAGTCGACGTGCAAACGCGGATGCGATTACGATCTACAGGAAGTAAGGAAGCTATCCGGCAAAGTTATCTATCAGCGCTCCTTACGCGACTTGCCGATCCTCTGTTGCAGCATGCACAGAAAGGCGCAGACGAAGTGATCCAGTGTATGGATGACTACTTACTGATGCCGGATGACAGGGAGGCGTTACTTGAGCTAGAAGTCGGAGAAGCTAATTGCACGTATCTCGACAAGCTGAAGAAACTGCCTGCACCCGTCAAGTCAGCATTTACGAGGGCATACAACAGTCGTGATCAGTAAGTGGATTGCCTAATAACAGCCCTATTGCCTTCCAACGAGCTACCAATCTACCCCTTTCCGCGCAAAAGACCAAGGCAATCAGTACAGATGCTCAGCCAGACAACGAAGATGCTTATGGGGTACGTCACTTACACTCACACAGGTCGATGAAGAGGTCATTCCTGCTAATGAGCCAATGTCAGAAGATGAGGATACCAAGGATCCACTCATCAAAGTCTCGGAGTCCAAGCCCAAGGGCAAAAGAAAATCTAAAGCCAAATAGCCTCGAGATTTGCTACTGAATCCCCTCCTGCACCTGATTTCTCGGCCAGGCTCCGAAATGCGGGGATAGCTGAGTCAGCAACTCAACGCCTGTACTCACGTGGAGCGGCGTAGCCTTTTTCTTCTTGTAGTAACGCTCGATAACAACTTGTTGTGCTGGGTGGTGACTGGGATCCGTGTGGTGCTGCCTGAGGTTTGAATTCATTCCTTTAGGCAATTTGTATGCGGTATACCCTGATACGATCTTTTTCTGAGCGAAAGTTGTGTGTATTGTAGGAAAAAATTTGGCTCGAGTATGGCGCATCTCTCTGATACGACTACGAACCCGACCAATAGCGGGTTACTTCCACCCGCTGCTGCGCCTATGGATGGTCTGAGGTCCAAAGGAGTGGGTACCGATATGGGTGGAGCAACTCCTATGTCCGCGAAGGCGCCTGGTGCACCCATTGCTCCCGTCTTCAACGGCCAGTTTTTATTTGACGATGAATTGGAGACCGCCGACGACTCTGCTTTTCTACGCAAGTACAACTTGTCCAGTGAAGACGACGACTTTCCTGTTCTACGTCAGGATCAATTTCCAAGTGCAGTAAGTAAAGAATTTCCGCTGATTCAAAAGCTTTCCACGTTCTCGTCTGCTTTGGATTTGGCACCCCTATCGCAAATGTCTCCAAGACAGCATCGCCTTCACCCTAGCGGCGGCAATCAGTCGACAGTATCTCCTTGGTTGCATACTGCCAGCAACGAGTTCTCGCGTGGCGTAGATCCGTCTGTGAATGATTTGACAAATTCTGCCGAAGCCTTATCGATAAGTGAATCTCATCGGTTGGCTCCCGGTGCGCAGCGTGTCTCAAGGATCGCTCCGTTTTCTGCACCTGGCGCTGAGCTGTTTGATCAAGAACCTCGAAGTGCTAGGTCTAAGGGATCAGCGGCCTATCCTCCGATCAACATTCGGTCGTCGACGAACTCTAGTGCTGCAAGTAATGCTTCGTTCGTTGCATCACGACCGACCTCCGTACATGATATCTCGACTTTGGGCGTGCCAATGTTGGCCTCATCTACCGGCGCCCTGAATATGGACTCTTCCTCGCCTAGACGTGAATCGTCCATGGAAAACGCCATCGACCCTGTCTCGCGTTTTCCCAACACGGACTCGCGCTTACATTCCCGCTTCAATTCGCGAGAGGGTCCCACTCCCAGCTCAAAGTCTGGGCATTCAACACCGCTTACGAACGTGAACAGTGGCATGCCAACCTCTAACGGCAGTGCGAATAACTCGCGTGCCAAGCCTGCACGACAGTCTTTTGGTACAGACAGTGTACACACCTTGGAAGATTCATCAAAGCGTCGTACAGATCTAGACTTATCTACAATGCGTCTTGAGAATCTACGTGGCGAACTATCGCAGCTGTGCAAAGATCAGTACGGGTGCCGATTCTTGCAAAAGAAATTGGAAGAAAACGATCGCGGACAATGTGACTTGATCTTCCAAGAAACCTTTCCGTACTTTGCCGAACTTATGACGGATCCATTCGGGAATTACTTGTGCCAAAAACTCCTGGAATACTGTACGGATGCACAAAGAGACCAAATTGTCGATGCGATCGCCGACGATCTCGTCACGATCTCGCTCAATATGCACGGGACGCGTGCTGTGCAAAAAACCATCGATTTCATCTCAACACCCGCTCAGACTCAAACGATCATTGCGGCGCTCAGTCGGAATGTCGTGACTCTCATCAAGGATTTGAATGGCAATCATGTGATCCAAAAATGTTTGAATCGATTGGAGGCAAAAGACAGTCAATTTATTTATGATGCAGTGGCCCAGAAATGTATGGATGTAGCGACGCATCGACATGGATGCTGTGTAATGCAGCGGTGTATTGATCACGCTACGGATGCACAAAGGCACCAGCTAGTGCATGAGATCACTCGACATGCATTGTCCTTAGTGCAAGATCCGTTCGGGAACTATGTGGTTCAATATGTGTTGGATTTGAACGAGGCGACTTTCACCGAAGCGCTCACCAAGCAGTTTGTCCATCACGTTTGTTTGCTTTCTGCACAAAAGTTTAGTTCGAACGTGATCGAAAAATGCATTCGAGTAGCCAGTCCTGCGTCTCGGAAATACTTGATCGATGAGTTGATCGACGAGACCAAGCTGGAATCTTTGCTGCGTGACTCGTTTGCAAACTATGTCGTGCAAACATCGTTGGACTATGCCGCGCCCGCACAACGCACGCAACTTGTGAACTGCATCCGTCCGATTCTGCCTGCCATTCGTAACACTCCATACGGAAAGCGAATCCAATCGAAACTTCAACGAGAAGGCACTGAGCCCCCCTTCACCAACCGACCACCGCGTCATAATGGCACACAGCCTTATGGGTTTATCGGCGGGGGCAATGGCGCTCCAGTGTATCGTGGGCACCCTCGCAACCTCCCCATAGGATCTCGGGGCAATTCTCACGGTGGACATCTTCATGCAGCTCCTCGAGGTCATCGCCGCAAACAAGATTTTTCAGGGTATGCTATGCCCAGTGATGCTTCGATGTATGCATCTATGCCGATGTATGCGCCGGTGCACACCATGAATCTGACGCAACCGCCATCCGATGCTCCCGAGTATGTCTCAGCACCGGACAATCCCATAGCAGGTCGTGCCTCAAACAAGACCCATTGGTAAACTATGTACTTTACGCCGTATAGCGGATGTATTTTGTAAAGGCTGTGTAGTACGAAATATGTATTTTGCGATTGTGGAATGTGAAAACAATTATCGCTACAATGCAAAACATACAGGTCTACCTAATATTCCTGTATACCTTTCGACTTGTTCGGGCCCGACATATCCTCAGGGTCCATCGTCCGTAAAATGGTATCCTTGATCTTGGGGAAAACTACTTTAAAAGCATCCACACCAAGCACCATGTCCATATGCTCATACCCTTGAAGCTCAAGAATATGAACAATCTCTACATTCTTTTCATAGTGTAGCAGACGGTTAATTAGCGGTTTTCCCAAGACAAGGTAGTCGGTTGTGCCATACACCACAGTCAATGGAGGAAACTGCCGTGGGAACCAAGGAGTGGGGATCTTTGGATCAAACAAACAGCCGCGGCCCACGAACGAGCGCATGTAAAAGTACAGCAATTCCGAGCTGGTGGGCACACCTGTGGAACGGAAGATTTTGGGTTTCAAGCGATTGACCCAATTATGGTCGTGGAAATTGAATAAGTATACAAACACAAGGAATGCCAAGTGGCCAAACATAAACGCAGGCAGAATATCACGGCCTAGTTCGATAATTGGGAAGAAATCTCGCACACCGAAAACTAACGACCAGGCAAAGCGCGAACGGAACTTGGCCATCAACCTAAATGGCAATCGTTTCAACGAGGGTCCAGGGAACACGGCAGGTCCCATGGCGGTAAAGGAGCTCAGTTTGCGACCTAGTTCCGGATATTTACCATGACTCAAAGCTAGGAACATCGATGCGGTTCCTTGGGAATGACCAACAAATGCGGTTTGCGAATACTCCGTGTTGTCCACAACATAATTCACGACGTCCACAAGATCATAGGCAAGTTCCATCATACTCCAAGCCCAGAATCTCGGATCCCATCGATCATATCGAGTATGTCCAGCTTTGTAGTTGGATCGGATATTAGTAGACCAAACGTCGAATCCTTGGTCAACCAGCCAGAACCCAAGACTGCGCTCTTCGTTTGTGAAAAAGAACAGCGAATTACACAGAATCCCGTGCTGAAGAATCACAGGATATCCACGACCACCACGGCGCCGAGGATCAGAGATGCGATGTGCCTTTAATATCCAGCCTTCCCTAGTGATGATTTCATGCTCCTCGCACTTATAGCCCCAAAACTCTGCATAGTATTGTACACGCTCACTCAATCGTTCACCAGTGATACGTTTTTCAAACTCCGGATCACATCGGGCTTTCGGGGGCGATTTTCGGAATGGATTGAAGTACATGCCGAATGCCAGATTGCCAAGCAGCAACAAGGAAAGGGAAGTTAGTGTGAAAGAGAGCAACTGTCGCATCTCCAAGTAGATTCGTGAGAAAAGGTTGAATTCCCCAAATTGGCCCACTTCGTGATTGAAGAACGCAGGGAAGGCTTCTGGATCCTCGTCGTCGGTCGCTTCAGGGAATCTCGGGTCATACTCGTACTGTTCGTCATTATCGATCTTGTCAGATGGTTCATATTCTTGACCGTAATCGCGTGGCCGCTCGACATGGACATTACGCTGATTCATTGATGGTTCTTCATACGCGCCTTGATACGAAGTTCCGTCGTAATTCCGTGTTCCTGGTGCATATCGACGAGGTTCCCTCGCTTGGGACTGCGTATCTTGATCATATGAGGTTGGATGGTCAGCATATAGATCGGTCATATGGTTTCTCGCATCCTGGTCGTCATCTGCTTCGTCCTCATATCCACTTTGATAGGTTGAACTTTGCGCGGCAGCTCGATGACTCGGCTCGTCAAAGTCGTCCTCATAAGGCGTGGTATCATTGTACGCATCATGGAACTCTCCGCTTTTTCGACCAAGTGTCGTTGTATCATCTAGACTGTTTCTGGCCGCGGTTCCGCGGCGAGACGGCTCCTGTTCTGACACTTCATCTGTATACCCATCATAAAAATCTTCCTGATCAGACTCTTTGGGATCGTCATGCCACGGGTTGGTTTCCTGCTCACCGACATCCCTCATCCCCCGGCTGTAATTCTTCCGCCGGTTGGACATTGGACGGTCCGCCATCGTTCACAAGACTCCACGCTCAGAAGTATCCTCCCAAAGGAAAGCCTGTCGCGAAACGCTGTTTAGATAAATTGTGGGGTTGCCAGTATGAAAGGGGCGCTTATCACGTGGGCGTACGCCTCGGCCGATCAGCCATGGCGCACAGGTCGCAAATTAGCTTAGAAACGGTGGAGAGCAAGGGGCGTGCGTGGATTTGAGCTTAAACTGAATGAGCTGTGGATAGTCGTAGCGTGTTGTTAAGGGAGGCATAATTAGAATTTAGAGTAACACTGAAGTAGGACTAGCCTGTGCCTCTCACGAGAGTTCTATTTGCGAGATATAGTCTCTATTGCAGATTACCTTGCTATACAGGAGCCCAAGAGAGTCGTCGATTACAATACAGGTTGAGGTTCGGATGTCTGAGCCTCATGATCTATGTAGCGGTACCGAGGATGCTGAGCGCGTTTTTCATCGGGACTTTGCGTCATGTCATTGTAGGCCATCCGCGTTTTAGGTTTTGTGGCTGCCGGTAAGGTCGAAGAAGGATTTTGCACCGAAGAACTAGAGAGAGATGCGCTGGTCTGGATGTTACTATTCGCCACAGTAGCAGGATCGCTTCCAGACGGTGGTTCCAGTATCGCCGAGGAGCTCGCTGATGTAGATGCTGGAACGTTAGTTTCAGCTGGGGATGTGGTTCTTTCGTTGATAGGGGGACTTGGTGATACGGGATGAGAGGAGGATCCAGGTATTGAGGCAAGGGGTGACGCATTGTTGTTTGATTGAGACAATGCAGGGGGCGCACTATACATCATCGGCGCATAAGGAGCGCTAGGCGACAAACCTTTCATGAGCGCTTTATGCGCCTCAAGCTGTGCACGCAGCTGATCAGCAGTAAGTGGAGCCTTATCTACTCTAGGACGTTTCGGTGCCGAGGGCTGAGCTGATGCGTCTTGCTGAGCTTGTCGTGCGCCTTTACGCGCAAGCCATTCACGCAGATCCGGTTCGGGAACACCGACCATACCATAGATCTCAATTTCAAACGAGGATCGGCCTGGCAATGTGTTTTCGAGACTGTGATTAGCAGTAAGAACGTACGCTTGAGGCTCAGCCTTGTGAACCTGGCCAAGATGCACAGCAAGACCTCCCGCAGTATTTAAGCGGCGCGGACATAGGTGGCACTTAAAGTGCCGGGCCTTTTGATGTTGTATCAAGACTAAACGTGAGTTTCGTTCAAACTTACCTTTCTCATCTTCGAACTCACGATCACAGTACCAACACCACGCATCTAAAGCCGCCGCCTTCTTCTTCTTGGCCATCGGGGATCGGGGAGAAAGACGTGAGCCTTCCGAGGTTCTGTGCACGTGACATATATGCACGCTGCAGAAAACCCGGCGAAGAACACGCGGCGAGATTGGCCACATTCGCCCCCCGATGCAAATGGAATTCAGCTATAAAACAGCGCGCGCATTGAGCACGCGCGCGTCTCACCCCTTAAGACGCGAAGGCCCTGCGATAGATTGGCGAGCGTGGAGGTTTGTAGCGTGGAGGGCCTTTAAGAAGTTCTGACTTTGCTAGCGTCGAGATGGCTGACAGTGAACTTCATGCAATCGCCTCAGACCAACGGGATGCTACTAGTGCATCGCAGGTGGGAGTTCCAGTGGATTTGCAGGGAGCCGAATCCGCCGGGTCGTTATCCACGGATCTGACTCAGGATAAGCAAACGGAAGAAGATGCTTCAATTGATCTAGCCAACACTTCCGTGGCAGGCGACAGTGACTCTCATTTGGGAACTCAGGATAATGCACAGAAGGATCATGAGCCATCTGTTGAGCATCAAGACTCGCTCTCTGCCGAGCCTGAGACGGCTACGCAATCTACAAACCCCCATTCTACTACAAACGCAGCTGACGATCAAGCGTCCAACGGCACATCACAAGTGCCAGGAGCAAGTATCACAGATGATTCACAAGCATCGCATATCGCATCTAATTCGCCACCAGTAGAGACCAATGCTGAGCACGCCCCGTCAGCAGAAGAAACACTTCCCAACGGATCAGAACCAAGCAGCGTTCATCCATCCGGAACGGAAGATGTGGCCCGTGAATCGCATTCAGTCCCGGCTGACACCGCAGAAAATACAGACCGAGATCAAGTCAGCTCGCCGATGTTGTCTGGTGAGGTGAATGTAGCGAATACCGAGGCGCATTCTCCCTCAACAGGAGATGTACACACACAAGCCTCCAACGACCCAGACCCAGTTTCCAAAGCGGAGGAACCTGTGGATCCGACGCAGATTGAAATGGCTTTGCCCTATGTAAAATACGCACAAAACACCATCCGCTCATTGAAATCACGCCGAGAAGCAGCCGCATTCTTGCAGCCAGTAGACCCTATTGCACTGAAGATCCCCCATTATACCCAAATGATCCGGAATCCTATGGATCTCGGTACCATTGATCAAAAACTCGCATTAACCGCATTCCAACTGAAAGGCGGTCCAAATGCACCGCAAAATCGCATGTCTGATAAATTGAAGCAAGCCGTGGACGCAGGTCGAGTCAAACTCGATCAAGACTCCTACAAGACCCTGGCAGACTATGAACGAGACGTGTATTTGGTGTTTGATAATTGCCGTCAGTTCAATGGTCCTGACCATATCTTTACGAAGAACGCCGAAGTACTTCGGACCGTGTTCGAGAAGCAGCGGCCTGGCCTATTACATGCTGTGGAAGCTGCGAATGAACAAAGTGCATCGGAGGCACGCCGTCGAAGTTCTAATTCATTACCGACCATACGTAGATCGATCAACGGAAGTCGTCCCAAACGAGAAATCCATCCACCAACCAACCGAGACCTGCCTTGGTCCGAAGAGCATCTTCACCCAGCCTCTAAGCGAGCCATCTTGAATAGGCATGGTAAGAACGGGCATATGTCGCAACGAGAACAAGCGTATTGGTCGAAAGTAGTCAACGACGAGCTGAAATTTTGTGTTCGTGTAGTTGATGAGCTTCTGAAACCTGCTAATCGTGACGTTGCTTGGGTGTTCTATGATCTGCCGGCCAAGGATTTTGACTGGGCTCCGGCATACTATGCTACTATCAAGAAACCAGTCGCTTTGACTCCCATCCAAAAGAAGCTCAAGACCGGTGGTTATGCGGACTTGGCGGCGTTTGATGCAGATATGCAGTTGCTCTTCCAAAATTGTTTCACGTTCAATCCGCCGGACTCAGACGTATATGCCATGGGCCAAAAATTGAAGGATGTGTACGAAAGCAAGATGCAGAAAAAGCCCGTGCCTCCGCCTTTTGAGCCAGAAGAAGAGATGGATGTCGACGATGACGACGACGATGACGATATTGATCCCGACGACGCGAATGCTGTTCTTGTCCAGCAACTTCAGCGGCAAATCGCTGAACTAGAAGGCACGTTGGAAACACTCGAGAACTCCAAATCGAAAAACCCTGTGTTGATCACGTCCACACGAGTAGCATTGAACTCTGTTCAGGCCGCTTTGGCTGGCGCAATGAGCGTTAGCAGCATGATGAACAAAAAGGGCAAGAAACGTTCGCAATCGGATGGGCTTGGCTCCGCTAAGAAGAAAAACAAGGGCGAAATCAAGAAGACAACTCCATCGAAAACCAAAAAGTCGAACCATTCGCCTGCTCCCCGTAAGCGATCGGCGGGAAGTGATGACGAGGACGTTCGTACGGTGACCTTTGACCAAAAAGAAGAGCTAGCCGCGAAGATCACCGAGCTTACTGACGAGCGACTGGAAGGTGCGATTCGGATCTTGAACGAAGACAAACCACCTGGACAGCAAGGCGCAGAAGACGATGAGATCGAGTTGGACATCGACGAGCTTTCCCCACAGACTTTGTTCAAATTGTATAAGTATGTGGTGCGGCCTAAAAAGAAGGTCGCAGGTGCAGAAGTCGGGGCAAATGGAAAGCCCGTGCCTGCTTCGCAACCGATTGACGGAAGGAAACGAGGCACTGGCGGCTTGAAGAAAAAGAATCTCGATGAAACTGAGGAAGCTGAACGGATTGCTCGTCTCCAACAACAGCTGGAGCAATTTAATGATCCCGATCATATGCCGAAACCTTCTACGCCCGGCGCAGAGCCAGACGCTAGCAGCAAACATGATGATCTGGTCCCATCTGATATTTCTTCTGGTGAAGACGACAGCGACTCAGAAAGCGATATGGATTAAGATAACATTAGATAGCTGGTGATGCCATATAGATGCCAAATTACTGGTATCGTACAATGCATAGCAAAGAGCTACTTTTCTAAACGGAATACACGGTAGACTTTGAGCTAAGTGTAGAAGAGAAGCTATAGAGATACACATTTTCCGAATATCAAGATACTCGTACGTGAAACGCACATTGAGGTAAGGCCGTCGCATTGGTCTGCACTGTGGCCGGAACGCCAAGTCTACGTAAAGCGCCCTGAACGAGTCCTGCTGCAAATGCCAGTTGCTGAATCAGTATGCCAACCTACCTGTGCAACGTAGTCTGGAGCATTGGTGGCATGCAGCAACGGTCGAAAAGCAACATCTTGCAATACAAACATTCCCTAAAGTCAGTCGCCAAGCATGCATGACATACGCGGTGGTTCGTACGTAAATTATCAATCTGTTTATCCCATAATGCCATCCATAGCTCTTTGCAGACAAACTTGACATTGTCTAGAGTCTGTGTAGTGCGTAATCGATTCGGGACCAATCTAGATGAGTATTATGCCAAAGGTGGGGATACCTACTGTTCAACAAGACATGCTCCTACATGCATCCCAACTGACTCCATTCGGTTTTGAGCAAGCTCTGCTTCTTCAGCTTTGTTTAGCATCGGAGGTACGCGCGCATGAGGGTCATCTATTTGTAACTGCGCAACAATATCGTTAGCTCGACGAGTCTTATATGCGGCGCCTGCTGCTAGTGTCGTGGCCATTTCGATCTGAAGAAACTCGAAACATACACGGTCTATCTCGATTGGTTGCTCGCGGAGTACACTACGCACACCATCGTGCACAAGCGGCCCACGACGCGGTCGCGCGCCCAACACTGTACTTGGCACCGAAGCCTGCATGCTGGAAGCTCCACGTGGCGTCTCTTCCTCATCACTTCTCGACGCGATGAGTGGGGTTGAGGCGATCGTGGAATTGCTTCCTCGTATCGCAGCGCTTCCCAGTCGAGAAGACTTGGAGTCGTACCGACTTACAAGTGTCCGTGCAGCGGGAGTGCGTCGAGAGCTATGCAATATTTTGCTGGATTCAGTGCCTCATCAGTCGCTTTTTCCAAGCGGTTCAGTGAGGTCCAAGGAGCAAGCCAAAAGCCTTTTGGAACAAAACCAGTACAGTCTGTCTCAAGTGCAGCGGCGATCAGAAACGGAGAGTTTCAATGGTACATCCCCATCCAGCTCATCAGTGCATCTTACTCAACCAGAGTACTCTGTGCATCGCAGGGGTATGGCTTGTGGGCATGTCTTCCGCAAAGGCGAGCCGATATTCCGTTGCAGAGATTGCTCGTATGATGATACATGTGTGCAGTGCAGTACATGCTTTGAGAACTCCATTCATCAGCGTGAGCAGCATGATATTGTATTCAGTCTTGCAGACGAAAGCGGAGCATGCTGTGATTGTGGTGACGTCGAGGCATGGAAATGCGACTTGCGGTGTGAATACCATAGCCTGCACCCATTATCGTTCGGGGATCACACGGAAACTTTAGGCTCAGAGCCGGAGACTTTGCAAGAACTCTACTCGCATCTCCCAGAATCCTCTCGGAACGCCATCACCCAGTTCGTCGACATGCTTCTAGTGTTTCTCTTAGAGGTGCTGACTCTTGCTGAACAACGCAGGGCACCCTCATTGGGTCCAGACATTGTCGAAGACTTGAAACGGATGCCCACATTAGAGCGTGCTTTCGATGTGATGGAGCTCGCAAAGAATAGTGACTCTTGTGTTCTGCCCCAAGTGTTTACCGCACTACTATGGAACGACGAACGACACTCCTTTAATGAAGTCTCGGACAAGATCATGGAGGTCAAGCCGAACTTGTCTGCGCAAGCTGCACGATTATTCGCCGAGCATGTCGATAGGCATGGACGCGAAGTGCTGGCGGTGCTTTCTGAGCCGCGTCGGCTGGTGAAAATGGCACGAAGAATCAATATTCATGGTTTACTTGTCACGATTCAGCCAGCCTTCGACTTTTATGTACAGGAAGTGGCAGGAGTTGTACTGGAATTTCTAGTAGACCTTACCAGCTGTGCGCTTTATTCCGACGGTGAGCACGTCGATGGACGCGCATGGAAAGTGATTATGGCACACTTGTTCTTGACTCCCTGGCACAATGCTTCTTGGGAAACAGCCAGCTCTACGATTGCTCGTGAGATCTTTGACCCGTCGAAACTATGCAAGTTGGACGCACTTTTGCTTTTGGACGCGCGTATGTGGAAAAAAGCTCGACTGGATGTACGCGCTGCAATCATGGACACCATCGCATGTCGTGAAGCAAAGCAGGCGATCGGCGTCCGCTTTGCCTACGTATATCCGCGTCTGATCGAGACATTCATCTTGCATGATCGTGAACCTGAGCACTCTATCTACCATATTGCCGTACAACTGTTTAGTGTACCAAGCGTAGCATCTGAGCTTGTGTTGAAGCATGGAACGTTGCGTACTATGCTGAGTATTCTACAAGCTTTGTTTGCCAGCGAGAGTCATGGCCGCTTAACACACCTGACCTTACCACCGCCATCTTCTGCTGAGATGCAAGCGAATCCTAGTGCTGCATTGCTTGGGCAGTCGAAATGCTATCGCGTGTTCCACGATACTCGGTATCTACTCTCTCCGCAGGATGTTCAGAAGGATATTGCTCGACATTCTCAGGACTATATGCAGCCATGGCTTGCGTTCTTTGCGTTATTCCATGGCATCGGCCCTGACACGCGTGCGGTGCATGCACATGTCGAGTTTGAAAGTGAATTGTGGCACCAGTTATTCCTTATGAGCTCGCATTTAGGTCACATTGCAAAGCTCTTGGGAGAAGCATTCAAGCATGCTACACCACAACAGCGCAATGAAGCATTGGCATTTGTCTCACAGAAAATGCTGGATCATATCGCGCTGCTTGAAACGATTGACCCCTTGACGCACAAGGCGTGTGCTGCGCATGTGCTCAGCTTCCCTACCGAGTCCAGTGGCGCTTCGGCGCCGTGCATCACCGCACCTGTGACAGAATTTGTGGTAGCACGGGATCCTGTGTCATTCCATCATCCAATGCATTGGCTCCTCGCGGAGATGCTCAAGAGTTTGAGTGGGGAAGACGTAGTGAGTCGCGCTGCGATCCCCGAGCCGACGATGTTTGCCCTGCTTGAGCATCCACTCCGGGTTGTAGTCAAGTTGGCACAGATCCGATGCAATACTTGGGTTCGCAATGGGTACGGACTCCGCTTGCAAGCATTCCATTACCGAGATAGTATGTGGATGCGAGATATTATGTATGACCAAGACTTGTTCTTGCTGCAATGTGCTTTGGCCTTTGTTGAACAAGAGCGCTTCCTACTCACGCTGATGGATCGCTTCGATTTGGTGGATTGGTTCAGTGGACAAAGTCAAGAGCATGAAGTGTATGATGCAGAGCAAGCCACAGCTATGGCCGAAGAGTTGCTGTTGCTACTCGCGACGCTCTTGAGCGAGATCAATATCGCAGTGCATCGTCCTATTGAGCAACAAGTGCGCCGCGAACTAATCCATTACCTTGCACTTGGCTCCAATACCTACTCAGAAGTCACCAAACAAATCCCCGAACGATACACGGACCATAACAGTCTCGACCGAGAGTTGGCTCAGATCGCCACGTTCCGGGCCCCGGACGGGACAACAGATGTAGGCATGTATGAGCTGCGTCCGGAATATTATGCACAAGTTCAGCCGTTCTTCCATCACTATTCTCGGAATCAGCGCGAACGTGCCGAGGAAGTATTGGCAGAACGACGTGCTAAGGGCGATACCTCCATCCGTCTTATACCCCCTGAACAATTGCACGTACTTCGCGCCACTCCCTTTGCGAATCTTTCGAATGTATTTACCGAAACCACATTTGTGCAGATGGTCACAAGTGCTTTAGGAAATGCAGTGCATATCTCGACTGAAGCGCCCTCCGACACATTGCTGAGTGTTGTGACGTTTCTGGTGAGCCTCGGTGTCGCAGAACGTGGTGGCGATTTCATACAGAAGATCGTACAAGATCCTGTGCGTATCCCACGTCGAAATCAGCAGAGTGGCACTCTAGAGTTCGTTCCCACTACACTATGGAACGAGCTGCTTGGATTGGTGGACGATACGCGCGTCTCGGCTTTGCATGCGAAGCTGCAATGTATCCTCGAAGCAGGTGCAGAATTAAATCAAGAAGCGGCATCATCACTCATGCAGCGTCGGGCCTCGAATGAAGCCGCTACATCGGTGCATGCAATGCAAGGGAGTGGCGCATCGGATTCCGAAGCTGCACGACGCCAAGCTGCTCGAGAAAGGCAAGCAGCGATCATGCAACAGTTCTCTGAACAACAAAAGAACCTGTTGGCCTCGCTCGAAGAAGAATTGAGCGATGACGAAGAAAACCTTGTTGAAAACTCCTCGGAAGATTTCGGTACATGCATTTTGTGCCAAGAGCGTCTGGATACACACCGCGCCTTCGGGACATTGATGCATCTGCAGGAGAGCCGTGTAGTACGCACCACGCCTCCGCGAGAACATGCCGTTTTTCAAGAACTATTCGACCTGCCGATGGATATGAATCGAGCCAATGCGAACGGCGACAGAGTTCAGGGCAACTTCAAACGTTATGAGCCAAGCAGTGATCCAACCAAACCTCCTATTGCTTTGGGTTACCCTGCTGAGCACCACGTCACTGGCATTGTCGGTGTGACTTGTGGGCATAGTATGCATGTGGAGTGTTTCCAAACGTATATGCTCACGACAGAACAACGGCATGCAACCCAAGTCGCACGGAATCATCCAGAAGACCTGTCGCGCTTGGAGTTTGTTTGTCCGTTGTGCAAAGGTCTCGGAAACACATTGCTTCCGATGCCAGGCTCCAACTCTATGAGCCGGTCGTTGTTCAGTGACCAGCAGTTGGGTTCAGTCTCATTTGATGATCAGCCTCTCACTGAATGGGTGCGTCGAATCAATATTGCCATATTGAAAAACACGTCAGCAAGCGTTAGTGCGCGTGCTGAGCACCAAGAGCATGAGCGTGGTACGGGCTGCTTTTTCGCATTTTATGTGCCAGAGGCGGCTCATCCTCAGAATGCCGATCTTCAAGCGAGTTTCTTCAAGAATAATGACGAAAGAGAGATGCTTCAACGGACGCGATCCGTTCTTCAGCTGCTTGCTTACGACACAAAATGGATCCGCGCCAAAGACCGTCGCGCTACTATTCTGGAACACCCTACGGATGGATCCTTAGCTGACGCAATCTATCTGCCGGAAAATGTCGTGGGCTATACCTTGGCGCAGCTGGAGATTTCTCAGCGTGGTATTCAAAGCCCAGGACCAAGTGTAGCATCAGCGGTGAGCGAGCAATCTGTATTGTTGGTCCGCTCCTTACTGGAAGTACTCCAGGGCCTGGCAAGAATTGCGTGCAAAGACGACGCAAAGTGCGCGGATGCTATGCGACAAGGTCTACTCAAGCGACTTATGCCACATTGGGCTGGAGAGCATGTAGTGCGCAGTCCTCTGCTGCTACGCAATGTACTCGGTGTACTGGTGGAAGCTGCGGTTCTTATGCCACAGCATTTGCTCCATGTTACAGCACTGTTGTACTATGTGACTCTGGTTCAGACGGTATTTGGACTTGCGCAGCCAGCATTTGTTCACGGAGAGCGCCGGCGCGCAGAAGAGGCCAATATCGACAATGCCGAAGCACTATCGATCTTCCCTCATGCACGTTGGCTCGTGACAAGTATTGTGAATTTGGTCGGATATGTACGTGGGAACATTACCTTGGGCTTCGATCACTGTAGCGATCAAGACTTGGCCAAGTTGCTATGTGTCTATACGTTGCCATTTTTACGCCGAGCCGCGCTCCTTCATCGCATTGTTGGTGGAGACTCGGTCATGCAAGACTTCCCGCCGAATCTGTGTGAATATCGGCGGCTGCTCCTCACACTTCGAATTCCCGAACCTTCGGAAGCGTTGCCGATCCACATGGCCCCTGCCGGTCTGATCGCGATGCTGGTGGAGGGCTGGACAAAGCACGCTTATGTTCATCTAGTGCCACTTTTCCGTCCGTTGCCGATCTTGCCGGATTTGGGCGAGGCACGCGCTACGGTGCCGAATCTGGTATTGGAACACCCACACATTTACGAACTGGTCCCGCTCCCTCTGAACCTAGCGAACCTGCTCCAAGAGACACAGCGTCGCACTTGCAAACGATGTCATACACTTCCGCCGCTTAGCTCTTTGTGTCTGTTTTGCGGAGAGCTACTATGTGACCAATCCTTCTGCTGTAGCGATTTGGAGGACGAGGGGCGCGGCGAGTGTCATCAACATATGGAGCATTGTGGAGGTCGGCTAGGTGCGCACTTCCGAGTGGGAAGCAATATGATTGTGTTGCTTTTCGAGCGGAACGGGTGTTTCACCTCCTCGCCTTATCTCAACTCCCACGGCGAAGTGGACCATGCATTGCTTAAAGCGCGTCCTTTGCGTCTATTCCGTCAGCGATATGACGAGCTTCGGCGGCAGTGGTTATTGCATGGGATCGCAAATATGGTCACTCGTCGCACCGAGTCCAACGTCGGTATTGGTGGATGGACCACAATATAAAATAGCCAACTAGCCATAGTAACGACTGCATCCTATTTACGCCAAACCAAATCCCTCGCCGCCTTCGTTCATCGCAAGGAGAAGTTGGCTACGTAGTCGCTCATACGATTCGTACGATGGCAGATCCAACTGGTTAAAGCAGGTGTGTGCCGCAGGCAGACGTCCTTCACCGTATGCACGATGGATGTTGAAACGCTGTGTACCTTGTACACCTTGCAATTGTGCAAAACCCTCCAGAGGTACTTTACTTGTACCGGTAATAAATTGCAGCAATTTGGCCTTTTCCGTCTGATCAAAAGAGCGAACTGCGCGCCAGAACCACTGAATCATAGGGTCACTGCTATTGTAGCCACGAAGTTCAGTATGATTTTTCCATTCGTCCACATCAATGTCCGGCAGACCAGATATGAGTAACTCTAGTTCTTGTTCGGAGAAGATCTCAATCAACTCGCGCGGAATAATCTCGTGGAACCCAGTCAAGAAAGCGTCGATTTGGGATTGGATGGATTTAGTGAGTCGTTGTTCGGTGACCAAACGCACATACTCGTGCTTGTTCTCATTGGTGACGGGAATTGCCGCGCCATTTGGCAGGAGCTCTACGAGGGAGGTCTCGCCAAACACTTCTTCTTCCATCGCAAAAGTCAGCTCAAGGATGTCGGTTATATCATTGTGAAGCATCCATTCCAAACTGTTGTAATATTCTGGATCCACCGCTTCGAGATCCTTGTAATCCACTGCTCGTCCAAGCATGTGTTTATAAAAACTGCGTGTGAAGTATGCATCAAGCAGGCGTCCATCGTAAATGGCTTTGCCAATAATCCGACCGATAAATGTGAAGAACGCCAAATGCATGTCATTGATTGAGCTCATGCGGTTCGGCTGGTAAGTTGTGCGGTCTGCTGCGCAGGGTTGAAATAGTGCATAATCTGGGTTGAACATTTCTCGTGATAGTACTTGAAACCATTCGCGGGTGACACCACCAGCGTCCACACCGTCCTCATTGTGGAAGCGAACACTGAGTTTCCCATGCTTGATCTCGGGGCCTGAGCGTCGTTGAAAGAATTGGAAACTATCGTGAAACACTTGTTTTCGTCGCACAGACAGGCTTAATGGGGTATAGTGTTCACGACGACCTTTGTGTAGCTGCTGTGTGAAATAGTTGCGTTTGTTGTCAAAGTCCAGCACCTTGGAATTCTTCACAAGCAAAGCAAATGAGCCAGACATCAACGATGGGTTTTGGCGCACCATCAAGTTGAGAATCTTGCGATGCTGCTCGGTAAATGCTAGGAACTCCTGCTCCATCTGAGCCCGCCGTGAAGAACTGGGGCTTTCTGGCAAAGACTCTTCTGCTGGCGATGTGGATTGTGAATCAGACTTCAAAGCATGTCGCGATACCACCATCAAGCTTTCAATCGTGGGTAAAAGCACCTGAGCTGAGCTGGGATCCGCACGAAGCCTAGAGAGTGCTTCGCCCAATTTTGCCCATAGCGCGTCCAGTTGGAACGCTTCATATACCTTTGCGAGCCGTGCTTCGTTCGCGACTTTTTCTTCGGTACTTTGTGTCTTTGCCTCTGTATCCTCTTCTGACATGCTATCCGAGTGCCGATGGTTCTGTGCGAGGCGTACTGTGGGCAATGACCGATCGCCTTCCTCTGTGCGATGCACTGATCCAAGGAATGGAAAGCCATGCATCTCTCCCATAGAGCTGTTCTCGGCGCGGCCGCCAGGGCGCATCCCACTCAATACTTCAGCAATACCCTCAGCGGGTATCGGGATGAAGGATGCCAAAGGCCGATCGGACTCTTGCTCACTACATTGTCAGTCCAATTCCCAAACTTACTCGGCCATGGTTTCGTTTCGCCTGAGAAATCTAGCGTTCAGCTGACTCAGCGTGAACGGACGTGCGCAACACCTGCTAGACCCATGCGTGCTTAGGTCAGCGTGAACGGGTTCCCCGCCCCGCCCCGGCTAGGGTGCGTGGACGGGTTCAAAACTGGGCCCGTGCCACATTCACCGGTTTCTTCCCAACCACTTTGAATTGAATAGGAAAATGCCTTTGTTCGTGCTGTCCCCTGTAAGTTGATTTTGCGAAGATGTCTCTAACCATAGGCTTCGCTCGCCCACTCTGCCTTCTTTGCCGGATACTACACTTTCTTGTCCGGTAACGTGGCCTACCAACGCGCCAACACTGGTGTGACGGACGCCAGCAAGGATGTGCCTGAAGGGTCTTCTTTGCGCCGTGCCGTGCGTGCGCACGCCAACTTTGTGGAGTACACTCCCTTGACCTTCTTGCTTTTGTTCCTTGCTGAGTTGAACGGCGCACCCACCAAATACGTGCACGCCGCGTACTTTACTCTGTTCGTCTCGCGAGTTGCTTCGAGCGTGGGCCTGCTTCTCGGCAATAAGTACCAGGCTGCCCGTGCCTCGGGCTTTATCGGTACGCTTGTGGTGCTCGCCGGAAGTGGTCTTTACAACGTACGTTCTATCTACTGACCTAGTTCGGCCTCGGCTACGAGCCTCTGAAGTCGTTCCTCGGCATTCAATAATCGCTATCCGTAGCTATTAAAACATGGTATTGATCTTTGTGGAAGTGGATCGCGGCTTAGGTAGTGACTTAGCTTGCTGCTGAGCCCAATTCTTTCCAAAAGTAAATCCAACCCACATTCCTCGTCCGCCGTCTGCAGCAGAGTTCTTGGCATCCATCGCTTCGACGTGACGTTGTTTTTCTTGGACTTCTTTGTACTTCGCCATATCGGCAGGATCATCAAAGTTGTCAAAGTACCCGGTATCTTGATCGCTCTCGAGCTGCGGGATGAAGGGAGCGTGCATTTCCCGCATCTTTGTTAAATCCACACTTCGGAAGAATGGGTGAGCTTGGACTTGCATCAGGGAATTGTATCGATGCTCGGGCGTATTGATAAGACGCACTATGATATCCCAAGCGGTGTTGGTCAGGTTGAATTGCAAATCTTCTGGCTTTTCATATACAGGACGCTGTAAAGCTTTGCTCCAATTCTTCAAATTGGCCCATGTTTCATCGGGATGCGCGCCACTGAATGGTGGGAAGCCACAAAGAAACTCGTACAAAATACAGCCTAAACTCCAATAGTCCACACTAGTACCGTACTCGCGTCCACGAAGCACTTCGGGCGCCATGTAGTCTGGCGAGCCCACAACCGAGTCCGCGTACCGAACATTGTGTTCTCGCATCGCCTGGTATAAAGAACCACGTTCGGCAGGTGTTCGGTACACCATGTCGGTATCTTTGACTTGATCCAACCGTTTCTTCAACGACTCGATTCTTCCAGGGTTCAAAGCACCTGCTGCGAGACCAAAGTCGGTCAGCTTGATATGGCCCTGTGCGTCGATCAAAAAGTTCTCTGGCTTCAGATCGCGATGGATATATCCGAGTTTGTGCAGTTCATTGACTGCGACAAACATCTCCGAAATATAGAACCGCGCATGCTCTTCACGTAACACACCGCTGTTGTTCAATAGAGTTCGGAAGTCGCCTCCAGGGACGTATTCCTAAATAGTCAGCGAAATCTTGTCGACGTACCATAGCCAAATACACATGCTGCTCATCTTGGAAAGCATACAAAAGTCGGACAAGCCATGGAGATCGCGTTGCTGTGAGGATATCTCGCTCGGTCAACACATGTCGAACTTCGTCCATCTTGATTAAAACACGCTTCCGCAATCGTTTCAGTGCACAGAGTTCTCCTGTGTCGCGTTTGCGGGCTAGGAAAACCTCGCCATACCCACCTTGACCGACTTGAGTCACGATATGGAATTGTGCAAGACGCAGCTTGGTACGTCGGTGCAAAAGTAAAGAGCGTTCTTGCTGGAAATATTGTTGGCGTTCACGTTGGTAGTCCTGATAAGAAATCCTGCTGGAGGTCGGTAGCGCAGAAGCTTGTTGAGGACTGGAGAGACTGATGGTAGCCATTTTGTTTTCCAGCTGATCTTCAGGATGCACGTAGCCTTTCTGCTGCATTTCTCGCTCAAAGTTGGCATGGCGTTCGCGACGATCGGCGAGGTATCGTAGCGAGTCAAAGTAATGGTTCAAGAAGTAGATTTGTGCCAAAGTAGCTTTGCGCTGCACTTCTGGCATCTCCAGCACATCCTTTTCCCAAGGCTGAAGCATCGAAATGGTATTCTGGGTTCTCCAACTAGAATTCGTATACGCGGCAGCTGCAGGATCGATATTTGCAGCTGAGTGCGGAGCGTCTCTTTTGCTCATAGGACTTGCTGAGGCAGTAGTACCTATTTTGGCTTGTGCACGACGGGAAAGAGGCGCGGGTGACTGTGACGTGTGGCCCAGTGTGTCCTTTGCGCGCGGCGAGGAGTACGTATCGCGAGGCGCGTTCTCTTTCATCCCATCGCGCGTCGACGACAGCATCGTAGACCAACACAAGAAATTCTCTCAGCACAGTCCGTGTTTGTGTTGCTTGTGTGCACGTGATACGCGTCTCGGCGGTCGGCACGTGGGTGTGAGCGCTGCACACATTTCGACTTGGCTAGAAATGAGCGCGCCAGATGCGCGTAGGGATCCGAGGCTAGACACAGAAGGCGTGCTGGATTTCTCCCAACTTTCGGTGTCTATCGAGACTTTTACACAAAGGTTCGAGCAGTACGTACGGGATACTGTCGCTGCGAGCGATGCAGAACGACTCGCAGCAGACACGCACCGTGTGGAGGCCCAGGAACAGCAGAAAGCTTTAGAGCGTCAGCGAGAAGCTAGCAAGCAGTCGCAAAAACAACTATGGGAGAGTATGTAGGAGCAAGACTGACATCCAGCTGTAGCATCTGAGCGTGATGCCGATATGAAATTGCGCGAACGTGTTCAAAACTTGCATGCACAACGTTCCTCACTTGTTCAGCGCGCCGCGACACTCACCAACGAAGCCGCAGAGATTCGCGCATTAATTCGATCACGCCGCGCATACAAGACAGAGAAAATGCAAAAGTTGCGTGAACAGACCCGGCGAAATATCCCAGAGCTGATTGCTTTGCAGCAATCCACTGGACTGACAATTGAGGCTGGCGAACAACTTGGCACACTACGTTTCGTATTCCAACATTTGACTCCGCATGCAGGTGAATGTGCATTGGATCTGGACGTGAGTCAATCAAAATACTCTGTACCTGCTCACGATGCACGACTTCGAGAAACCACCGTGCGTGCGCTTCTGCGGGATCTTAATAGCTCTGGGGATGTGTTTGGATTTATCAAGGGATTACGCAAAGCTATGCAAGCTGCAGTAGGTTCCTAAATAGATTTGTACTATAGTCATCAAGATTCCTCCGCTACCACTTCCTCGGCCGCATCAGATTGTAAGGCAAGCATGGCTTTCTCGCGATCTGCATTCTGTCTCTCTTCTCGGCGAGCGAGATCTTCCAAGCCAGAAGCGGCGCGATGCGCTGCTTCGGTATCGAATCGATGCGTAAACAAGGTCTTGGCATACACAAAGTATTTGCGTACACCAGCAAGAACATCAGACGCACGTTCCGTCAACATCAGTCCTTGATAGAAATAAAGGTAGTTCCAGTAGGATGACCAATCGTCCCGAAGTAAACCAAACGACCATCCTTGCGATGTTCGCCGCTGAGCAAACTTCTTCTTATCATTGTCTCGCACAGCGAGTGCACAATACCGTGCGGTGATGATGAACGGACGCGCTGGTCCATGCGTTGTGTGCAGATTAGCATCCAGAGAGCGAGTTAAATCGTTGATTTTCAGCACCATTAGCATCGCTCTCGGAACACTGCGTAATACTTCCAAGACATTGAGGAACATCCCTTCCTTCTCCATCACCGTCTTACGAATATGTTCCTGCTCTGCCTCTGGCATTTTGGTTCCTCCGTCCAACTCCAAAAGGGATGACATACGTTTCTTGCCTTTGACCCCATTTGGGTTCAACTCATCGCTACCTTCGAGGCCCGATCGCCCAGTAATGGCGCTCTCTAGAATAGGATAAAGGTCGTCGCCAATGTTCCCGACGAGCTTTGCATATTTTCTTCGCTCACGCTGCACTTTGGGTGTAGCACGCGATAGTAACGAGAGCCAAAAACGTGCGTAGTTTGAACGAAGCTCTTCATCAATCTCAAAGTATAGTCCGTGATCTAGCAGTACAATTTCAAAGTTCTCCTTGGATCTTGAATGTTTCTGTCGGGGACGAATAAGCAAGTTTCCACCATGTGGATCGGCATGGAAGAAACCATGGATATACAGCATCTGAGAGAAGATCTCGGACAGCTTTTGCGACACACGATTACGGTCGATGTGGTGCTCGGCAAGATACACCAAGTCATCAGGACGACTTCCTTGAATGTATTCCATCGCAAGAACACGACGGTGAACCCAAGGGACTTGTGGGAAAGTCACACAAGTGTGTTTATACCTTTCAAAGTCTTTTTGCGCACGTCTAGAATTGGCAGCTTCGTGCCGGAAATCAAGCTCTAGCGGGAGATTCTTATTCATCTCATCGGCAAGCCATTCGAAGGAGAAATCAGGGAATACTCGTTTCACCCAATGAACCAATGTAGTGACCATCCGCATGTCTACATTGGAGAACCGCTCTACGTTAGGATGCAGCATCTTGATAGCCAATACTTGGCCAGTTTCTTTATCACAAGCACGATGGACTTGTGCCAAGGATGCGACGCCTAATGGTTTGGGATCGATCCATGCAAATGCCTCGTCGAAGGACTTGCCTGTCTCATCTTTGAACAGCACCTCAAGCTCAGCAAGAGGCGTAGGCTCGTTTTGGTCCTGTAGCGGCTTCATGGTATTCGTCCATTCTGGTGGCAGTAGGATGATCGACGAAAGATGCTGACCAAGCTTGATGTACAACCCACCATTCGCTTGCAGTGCAGCCAAGACCCGCTGCGCACATTTCAAATGGCAATCTCTTAGCGCGTCATCTTCCTGTTCCTTAGAACTATACTTGGCATTCAGAGTACGGCGATAGTCCCAAACACATAATCCTGCGGCCTTGACGATGACCGTGGACCGCGCCAGAGCCAGGAATAAAAACTGCGCGGTCTGGGATGCATGTGTATCATTCAAACTGCGCTTTAGTTCACCATACACATTTTCCATGCCAGACAAACTTAATAACCCTGCATCTTGACGAGTATTTCCAGCGTCAGCTGACGGCTTTCCGTAGCCATAATAAACAGCAGACCCGCCAAGGAAAAGCAAACCGCCGCCAATTAATACGACGCGCGATCCCTTACGAAAGGTCGCATGGGAATTCGCAGCTCGATGAGGATGTGGGACAGCTGGCTCACTGAACAAAGTTGTCTCTGGAGCACGAGTCCCAGGCGGGAATTTGGGCGGCGGCGGTGCTGTGCGATGTTTTGGTGCATCATGTACAGTCCGCTGAAGGCACTTGTCTACCAAACGAGAGGCGCGAAGCCTAGCCCGTAGAGCATACATTCGTCGGCCTCTTGATATCAAAGTAATACCGCCGGGACGGAAAAGCTCGGAGTTAGTCAGGCGGATGAGTGTGGAGAAAAGTAGCGGCGCAAAATGAATGTTATCAAGAGGCAGCAAGATATTAAGTCATAGCGTGTATGGAAGAACCATGGGCTGGACACCGACCTGAGCCGGCAATTAAGAATGCTTTGCGGGGCACTGACTCTCCAGCATTACCCAGCACAACCTCAGAAAGACAAAATCAGCGTCGAGGTTCGGTAGGTAGTGTGTTGAGTAGAATCGAGAGAGCGCCTGGGATTTTGTCTGGCGCTCTGGATCGGTGGCAAACATTGGATGCTGAACGTGGGCTCCTGTATGAGTCGCGAGTGGAAACTACATTCGAAGACGATGAGCGCCGTGCAGAGGCCTTAGAACAGCCTTATCCCGATCAACAGCTGGACCGCAAGTCTAGTGCACACTCAGTGCAATCCAAGCAATCCCACTTAGACGATCCACCTCATGATCCCTACCTTGTGACTTGGGAATCTACGCGCTGCGAACACGAGAATCCACGCACATGGACCTATTGGCATAAAATGCGCGTATTAGTTATGTATGCTATGTTCTCGGGAATCGGTCCATGGGCAAGTTCTATGGCAAGTCCTGCTGTGTCTAGCATTGAGAGTGATTTGCATTTCAAGTCCAGTATCGAGTCACAGTTGATTATCGCCATTTTCGTGTTGGCATTGGTCTTCGGACCTCTTGTCTCAGCTCCCGTCAGCGAGACGATCGGACGTCGAAAAGTCGTGCTGTATTGCAATCCAATGTACGTATTTTTGGGTGATTGGCTTAATACAGATTCATCGTTTTCAATATCGGCTGTGCAGTAGCGAAAACAGATGCACAGATGATTGTGCTTCGATTCTTTGCAGGAGTGTTTAGTGGCTCGATGATTCCTATGGGGGGAGGATGTATCTCGGACTTGTTTGAGGCGGACCAACGTGGAATGGCCATGGCTATGTATTCGGTGGTCCCTGTGTTTGGTCCTTGTATTGGCCCAGTGGTGGCCGGCTGGATTATACAGGGTTGGGGTGCAGACCGCTGGCGGTGGATCTTTTGGACATGGACCATGGTTGCAGGTGTGGCGCAAGTTATCGGGATGCTATTTACGCGGGAAACCTATGCGCCGCTGCTTTTGCGCCATAAAGCTAAGAAGTTGCGCAAGGAAAACAATGACGAAAGGTATCATAGCATCTTTGAAAAAGTCAATGAGAATTGGCAACAGAAACTCGAGCGTGTGCTGCTACGGCCTGTGGTGTTTTTGACGACAGAGCTGGTGGTTTTGCTTCCCGCAATATACCAATCAATCATGTACGGCTGCTTCTATCTGCTGATTGCATCACTTCCGCGCGTCTTTGAAGGGAAATACCATTTCAGCGTAGGCATCTCCGCTACACACAATGCTGCGCTCGGAGTTGGGATGATCATCTTTGGCCAAATCCAAGGGATGATGATCGATGTGGTGTACAAATATATGAGAAAACGCAATGGCGGCTCAGCTCAACCGGAATATAAACTGCCTATGCTTATGGTCACGGTGTTCTTAGCTCCTTCTGCTTTGCTCTTGTTTGGCTGGACTGCACAATATCAAAAGCCTTGGATCGCACCGGACATTGGCTTATGCATGATGGGAATTGCGATCATCGGAACTATTCTACAAGTGCAAATGTATATGGTTGATTTGATGGGCATCTACGCATCTTCTGCCATTAGTGCAAATCTTTCGCTTCGATCCTTGTTTGGCTTTGGATTCACCATGGTTGCCGAGCCGCTTTTCAATCGTCTGGATATTGGGTGGGGAGTTTCGCTCTTGGCCTTGATCACTGCCATCTTCGGTATTCCTTCGCCGTTCTTGTTGTATAAATATGGGCCTGCACTACGCCGGAGAAGTAAATATTGTGTAAAAACTTGAATGTAGCTGCTATAGTAGACAATCTTTTCAAATTCTCACCAAATACGATGGTCCTCTCTTAGACTTTCACATAAACGGCTGATCCACTTCTGGTCCTCTCAACTCCACTACAATGAGCTACCCCGCAGTGTACAAAAATTTGTCCGGAGTAGAATATTTCTCATTAGAATGGCTAGCCCCGAACGTGCTGGGTGTAGCGATCAATCGACCACCTGTGAATGCCTTTCATGTCGCGATGTGGAAGGAAATGCAGCGTATCTTTCGCCAGATTAAGCTGGACGGAGAAATACGTGCGGTCGTACTACATGGCAATGGCCGGTGTTTCACGGCAGGTTTAGACTGTAAGTACTACAGGATCCTGACCCCTAAGTACTCGACGCATCTCTTCAAGAAGCTCTCAATGGCGAAGATCCGGCGCGTATCTCGATTCAACTGCGTGACTTTATCGACCAATTCCAGAATGCCATCACATCCATTGAGATATGCGAGCGTCCGGTGATTGGCGTCGCTCATGGCTCGTGTATTGGCCTTGCTATTGATATACTGAGTGCAACGGACATCCGCTATACCGCCGCAGACGCACAGTTCTCCATTCGCGAGGCAGCCATTGGCTTAGCAGCCGACATAGGAACCCTTCAGCGCTTCCCCAAAATCGTCGGCAACGATTCAGTGGCTCGCGAGCTAGCTTACACGGCACGATTCTTTGATGCAAAAGAAGCAAAAGAAATCGGGTTTGTTAGCAAGGTCTTGAAGAATCGAGACGAGGCTTTACAAGATGCTATTAACACTGCCAAGCAGATCGCACAGGTCTCGCCCGTGGCTGTGACTGGCACCAAGCAAGCTATGGTCTACTCACGAGATCATACAGTTGCCGAGGGCCTGCAATTTATGGGCTATATGAATGCTGCACTCCTCCAAACCGAGGATGTAGGTAATGCGATTCAGGCGATCATGAGCAAAACCTCGGCAAAGTTCGCCAAACTCTAAGTAGATCTAAGGAGATTGTGGTTTATCCAATAGATGTAGTTTCCACCGTTCCGAGGCTACCTCAGGCCGGCTCGTGGCAGGGATGCGGGATGTATGACGCATGGCGTACAAAGCAGCTAAAGCCTGAGACGCACTTTCCTCGCCTGGCGCATGCGCTAGGTTTGATACCGCGGCAACCAGTTCATGTTCCACCTGTTGCTTACGGTCTTGAAGTGTCTGAGCCCGCTCGCCTAATGTATCGGCAGCTTGCCTAGCGTGTTCTTCGAGCGCGAGCAAACGTTGCTGTAAAACATTTGCAGCATTCCGATGTGTGGGGCCAAGAGTAAGCAGTGTAGGTAACAGATCTCCTACATTGCGCTGCAAAGCACCAAGCCTTTTCGCGAGCAGGTTCTGTAAGGATTCCAGCAAGTAGGTTTCTTCGTATATACTGCCCTTTTTTCCAGTCAGCTTTTTCTTCTGCTCCTTCTTTTGTTTAGCTCTAGATCGCGAGGCGGTGGCTCGAGTACCTAGGGAAAGCGTCGACATACTTTCTGCAACACTAGGTGCCGCAGTGTAACGAGTAAATTGCGTCAGCTGCGAAAAGGTATCGCTCTGCATGTCGATGTTTTCTAATCCTGGACCATCTTCCGGGAAGTATTGCGTCGGTGCTTCGTCGCGTTTTGAATCTAGCTCTGCAAGTCGTTTCAATTGGCTCGTGAGCTGTTCTTCCCATGCGTCTACTTCCTCCAATGTACTGACCTGTGCATCCAAAGCGGCGGGCTCTATGTGTGTCTTGACAAGATCCATTCGCTGATTTAGTGCGGATCGCCGCATGGCCGATGGGAAGGCTTGCGCAGAACATAGCCATGAGACACCTGCCTCAGCGTCCTGCAAATAATCGAAACAGATTTGTGCTGCACCTTCGTATTGGCCTCTAGCTGTGAGTTGCTCAACAAGCGTTTGTGCAAGTGTCCGGATGTTATTTGCAGGCCAATGCTGTGCACACGCAGTAGTCAGCGCTTCTTGCCATAGATCTGCCTCGCGGAAGGCATCAATTGCTTTTTGCGAGTCGTTCGCAAGAAGATATGCGGAAGCTGCCTCACTTGCACGCTGGTGATCAAGCAAGTAATCACCAAACAAGTCGTAAATTTTGCGTTGTTTCTCAAAATCTTTATTGAATGCGTCTAAGGCTTCGCGATACAATTTGTGCTCCACTGTATAGCTTAGCAATTGATCGAAACGTTCGCCAACATGAGATAAGTGATGCAAAGCTCGTGTATGCTTTCCTAGGTGATCGTCCACACAGAATCTTTGATACGGTTCAGGCTGCTTGGATCGCAGATCCCGCAAGAATGCAACATACTCGCGAGGATCTTTTTGTGAATGCTGAGCGATAAGCAAAGCCAGTTGGAAGTCGTACATCCCGAGAGCTACGCGGAACAATTGCTCGACATTGGCAAGGAAAATGATGTACTTGCAGGCCTCTTCTGCCAATGCCAAGTCCTGGTCTTTGTATCGCAGCAAAACGCGTAGACCATTCTCGAAATCCGGCGGGGTTTTACGGATATGCGCAGTAAGAATCGTGTTCAAGAATCGGCGTTGGTCTATTTCAAGTGCGAGAAGGAATGCGTCGCAAATGGCATTGACTTTGTTCTTTGGATCCGCGCTGTGGTGATCAGTTGCTAGCAGAGGGCGATACAATGAACGCGTCACGTCTTCGTTACTGAATTAGTCGGGACACGTACCGCATCGAGGAGATCAGCAGATTCAAATGATCTACGTTATCGATTTGGGCGACAATCTTTGGCACGTCTTCCAGGAACATGTTAGGTGCATGGTCATACAACAGATTCAGATCAACACGATGTGCACGGCTTATGATGAATGCTTCGCCATATTGATGTCTGTGTTAGTCGATCAACGTACTGGTCAATCAGGTCACGAATCACGTCCAATACCATAGGACGCGGACAAATAGTCTCCAGATTCCCGCGAGGCATTTGCAGGACTAACGCCATAGCGCTTGGGATCGCTGCTACGATTGTGCTCCCGCGCTCGACACGCCGTCCGAGCTCAATTGTATGTGCATCCTCGGCGAGGGCAGCTAAAGGAAGAAAACGAGCTTCATGCGTCCATGTTGTCCAGACAACCAGACGATCTGTCACAGCAAAGGATGTGACGTTTTTAGCAAGGCATCGCTCCGGTGTCAGTAGTTGACCATTACTTGCTAATCCCAAGACTGTGGGGGTCGCGCTGTGCTCTAATACCACAATATCAGCACAAAACGCCGAAAGTCTGAACTGATTGTCTTTTATATCGATCTGTCCGTTAGGATGCTCCAAGACGAAGGTTTTGGACTTGCTCGCGAGGCGCAGGACCTTCGGGCCAGACTCCAAAGCTTGAGTCGTGTTTTCGCTGTGAAGCTCTGTTGGAGTCAAAGCCGCGATGCGAATCTTTGTTGGGGCATCAACAGCGACAGCAACTTGATAAGCATCGTTGCTCACTTCATACGTAGCTACGCGTTGGATATCCCAAGGCTGTCGTTTACCCAGCTTCCCATACGCTATGCGCCATACATGCACCATTCCTGGATACAGCACGGCAAGATAATCGGTAGTAGCATCGCCATCGGCGAGTGTGTCCCAGGCAAGGTGCATAGGCGTAACAGGAGTGGAAGTTGCCGTGTGTGCAGGCGTATCCACGATCCGCTTTGCACACATGGGTGGCGGCACGTTTTGAAGACGAAACGGAGTCAAAAGAATGGCCGAGCCATCGATTACAGCAACACTCGCGGCGTCATGGGGTGGTGCGCCCGAAGAGACATGCGTTTCGATTCTGTATGTGCGCTGCTCAAGAGTATGCGAGCGCAGGATGTATAGCTTAAATGGATCTTCTGGGTGCCAGCGGGAAGTAAATAAATCATCCCATACCATTTCCTGTTTCAAATACCAATGATAATTACGGGTAGTCCATAGCTGTAGTGCATGTTTTTGATCATTGCGAATCAAGTGCACAGCCAAGATGTTCCCGTCTGCATTCCAACTGAGCGATTGAATAGTATGATGCGTATTCCATTCGGGCAATGAGCCGACATCACCTTTGGGAACTGCGCCATGCTCCTCACGAAGAGAAAATTCGTTATGTCGTAAACCGTTGCGCTCGAAGAATACCACATCATGTCTACCTGATCTTCCTGGCGCCCATTCGCGGCCATCTGGAGCAATACCAGCGCGCTGTGTCGTTGCAATCACATTCCCGACCGGCCTCACCGCAAGACAATGGGATAACCCACGAACGGTTGGGTCTGAGGTGGCACTCAAAGCGCCATCACGGGTGAAAGTACGTAGCACACGATGTGTTCCATAATTGTCAGACTCCACGGTAGACACAATAAAGTAAGCACCATCTGCGCGCCATGCAACATGGGGCAGAAGATCATCTTCTTCTACAAGAGGGCCGCGCGTATCGCCCGAGAGTGCATTAGCTGCGGCCGCGGCGGCTTGCTTCCCCTCTGATCCATGAAACTGCGTAGATTTGGAGCCCCAGCCGACATTCACTGGTGCATCGTCGCCGAACTCGTCAGAAATTAAGGAAGCTTCGTGTAGAACTGCGAAATCACGCGTCATGACCAGCAATTTCGAATTGGATTCGGACGAAGGCGAGGTGATCAGCACAAGAAGATCTTCGTCAGGACTCCATTGTGCTGCCAGCAAGCCTTGCTCGACGGACCCGACGATCTCTACACTGCCAGCGTCAACAGGTAAAAGAAGGATATCTCCTCCTGCAGTGACGGTGCACAGCGCAGGGGCATTTTCTACAGCTTCGCCACCATCTGACAATAGCTCAAACAGCAGAACCTCGTTTGATAAGGACTGCGCTATAGGCGATGCAACTACTGCCAACGACGTCAGCTCTTCGCTAGATGACAGAGTAACTCTCGCGAACGATAACCGCAATAGACTCGACTCTGTACCTTTTGTATATTTAGCACCATACACTGTATTGGAGTTTTCTGCATCCGTCGCAATGGCACGCCAGCCATCGGTCCCTGCAAACGCCTCGACGGCAAGCGTAGTCAAGTTACGCATGCGTCAATTGTTTTAATCGTCGAGACTTGGAAGAATTCTGTGATTGTGGAGGCTTTACCAAAAATTTGGTTGATTATGACTTCCAATGAAATTGATTGTAATGAGAATTCCCATTAGGGGTATGTCATCTCTGATTCTCTACAAGGAGCCGAGTTTGTTATTTCGTTGTATAAGTATCAAGCTATGCAGACCAAAAATTTAAAAATGTGGACTAGATCATCTCTACAGATCACACCCAACGACTCAATCGCCTCGCAAGCTCTCGAAATTCACACGGGCTTGTTCTAAAGCATGCTTCTCTGCCTGGAGATCGTTCAAACGTTGCTGCGTACTTGTTCGCACATCCTCTGGCGTTTTTGACCATTCTGGTTTCTGAGTCAGAGCAACCGTACGAGACAATTGCGTCTCAGTCAAGGTGAGTTTCTTGGCTAGCTTGCTGAGCTCTTGATCAACATCGACTTGCCCACGGACCAATACATGGACCTGAATCGTGGAGGAGACAGAGGCCACTACACATCCAGAAGGCACCTCGGAGGGCTGTCCAACGACATGCACTGCATCACATCCCTTGATCAACGTATACATCACCGAACGTTGAGTTTGGAGCATTTCTTGAGTGGTGCTTGAGTTGGTTTCAACATATACCTGAATTTTGGAAGTCAAGCCATAATCAGCAGCAAGACCACGCGCTGCTCGGATAGCAGCAAATACCTCGTCGAATTGTGCAGCTTGTTGAGGGTAGCTGTGCTCCTTTGACCATTCTGGAAGTCTAGTCAGAGCGATGGTCTGACTAGACTCTTCAGGGCGAAGCGGCAATCTATGCCACAGCTCCTCGGTGACGTACGGCATGAATGGGTGCAAAAGTTTCAAACCTGCATCCAACATGGCGTACAAGGTATGTTGTGCGCTGTTTCGCTCTTCCGGATTGGCATCGGCATCGGTCACAGGCTTGATCGCTTCAATGTATACATCACATAAGTCATACAGCCAGAAATTGTAGACTGCGGCAGTTGCCGACATGAACGTGCGATGCTGCATATCATGATCCAATTGCTTAGCGGTCTCATTGAGTTTGTTCCAAATCCATTGCTCTACAAGACTCTTAGGCTGGAAACTCGCTTGCTCTTCCAAACTCAATGGCTGGAATCCGTCCTGAAGTTTCAGGAGTGCGAACCGTGTGGCGTTCCAAAGCTTGTTGCAGAACTTGCGGTAGCCTTCCACACGCATGATGTCCAAATTGATGTCACGCCCGGCTGCAGTGTATGCACAGAGTGTGAAGCGCAATGCGTCTGTACCACACTGCGGGATACCCTTGGGATAGTCTTTCTTTTGACCAGCGGCCGCTTTGGCGATTTCTCGCTCGTCCAAATTGCCTTCTTGAAGACGACGCTGAAGTCCCTCGAGACTAATACCCTGAATCACATCGATAGGGTCGATCACATTGCCAAGACTTTTGCTCATTTTCCGACCGTGAGCATCGCGTACCATCGCATGACAGAAGACCTCTTTGAATGGCAGCTCTCCAGTCAGATACACACCGAGCATGATCATCCGAGCCACCCAGAAGAATAGAATGTCCCAACCAGTCTCCAACAAGGAGTTTGGATAATAGTATTGCATGTCTTTTGTCTTCTCTGGCCAGCCCATAATGGAGAAGGGCCACAATCCCGAAGAAAACCACGTATCCAACACATCTTCGTCCTGTTCAAGAGTGTATGGTTGGCCATCAGCAAGTTTGGCAGCACGTTCTTGAGCTTGTTCCAGCGTACGGCCTACCACCCACCATTTTCCATCGGATGGATCTTGTTTCATTCCTTGGATCTTCACATAGTATGCAGGGACACGATGGCCCCACCACAGCTGCCGAGAAACACACCAATCTTGAATATTTTCCATCCATCTGAAGAACTCGCGTTTGCTTTGCGGCGGCTCAATCGGCATATCAGCCTTGCGCACGGCATCCACGGCAGCATCGGCGAGCGGGCGGCAGTTCACCCACCATTGCGGCTTCATCACTGGTTCAATGATATCTCCGGAACGAGAACAGACAGGGACAGTCATTGGATTGTCTTTGGTCTCGACATATAGCCCCTTTTCTTTGAGTGCGTCGATAATTGCACGTCGAACAGTGAATCGTTTCATTCCTTGGAAGGATCCAGCATTGTCATTGAGCGTTCCGTCATCATTCAAGATATTGATGAACTGCAAGTTGTGTCGTTTGCCTACTTCGTAATCGTTTGGATCATGCGCAGGAGTGATCTTTACAGCACCAGTGCCGAACTCCATATCGACGGCAATTGCATCAGTCACGACAGGAATTTGGCGATCGATGAAAGGATGCTGCAGCATCTTGCCGTGCAAATGCTTATACCTTGCATCGTCAGGATGCACAGCAACTGCTGTATCGCCCAATATGGTCTCTGGACGTGTGGTGGCCACAACCAATCGCTCATCGCTGCCCACAACAGGGTAGGCGAACGAAGTAATTACACCAAACTCAATGCGCTCATTAGCAGGATAACCAGGGACATTCAAAAGAGTTCGGCCGTTCAATTGCTTTTGTTCCACCTCCAAATTCGACAAGGTGGTATTCAACTGCGTGCACCAATTAACAAGGCGGTTCGCTCGGTATAAGATGCCATCCTCATGCATTCGGCAGAAGTTTTCAGTGACGGCCTTGGATCGTGGCTCATCCATAGTGAATACCTCTCTAGAGAAATCAAACGAGGCGCCCAATCGACGCATTTGACTACCAATACGTTCTTTGTATTCGTCTTTCCATGCAAACACCTTTTCCAAAAATGCTTCGCGACCGTAATCGTAGCGCGACTTGCCTTCGGTGCGTGCCAAACGTTTTTCCACGACACTTTGTGTGGAGATGCCAGCATGATCAAAGCCAGGATGGTATAGTACACGGTAGCCCTTCATACGATAGAACCTGATTAAAGCATCTTGAATCGAGATGGTCAGTGCGTGTCCGATATGCAAAGCACCTGTGACATTCGGCGGAGGCAAGGGCACGACAAACGTGCGTTCTGGGTCATAGGGATCCGATTCACTGGGCTCCTTTGGCGCAAAGAATTTTTGGTTTTCCCACCATTCAAACCAAGAGGATTCAACATGCAGAGGATTGTAACCTGATTCCATTGGCTGCGACAGATCCTTTTTCTGGCCAGGAACTGTAGGGTCGGACCACTCTGGTTCCTGTTTCACCTCCTTTTTGACTTTCTCTTTCTTAGGCGCAGCAGGGGCAGACTTGTCTACTTTGAGAGCATTCTTCGCAGCAGCTTTGGCTTGCTTCTCTGCAAGCTTTGCAGCTTTCTTCTGAGCAGATTTCGATGGTGCCTCACCCTCGCCAGGTGCTGAAGCGGGTTGCGACAGATTTTGCGGGTCGCTCATCGAGAATTTTGCAATTCCAACAGATCTTGGTACTAACAAGCGGGGTCGGAGTGTACGAGGTGCAGCAGAAATCCAGAATCGTGCTTCAACCCACGGCCTCATCCACTAGCCACGTCGTGACTTGAGGAATCTTCTGAGCGTGCCGCAGTTCATCACGTGAACACCACACTTCGTGAGGAGGGGAGAGATTGCGTAGCCTACAGGGGAGGATGTTGAACTATTTAGGGAGAAGCTTTGGCGAGAGGTTGCATAGCACAGCATACAGAGATAATAGAGTTTATTTTCGTGTAGTTGTCTTCTTAGTGGTGCGCACGGAGGACGCCTTGCCTTTGGAAGTCTTGGTAGACACTTTAGCAGATGCCTTGGCAGCTGGTTTGATGGCCGTAGATGCAGTCTTTCCTCGAGAAGCTGACTTGCTGGGGGCTTTTGATGCTGCCTTGGACGGTGCCTTGGCCGGTGCCTTGGCTTTGGCTGGCACCTTGGCTTTGGATGTAGCTTTCGTCGTACTAGTCTTCTTAGAGGGAGCCGCTTTGGCTTTGGCTTTAGCAGCTTGTTGCGCCTTGGCAGCGACTTTCGTCTTGGTCGCAGTCTTACTTTGCGCGGATGATTTAGGTTTAGAAGTCGTAGACTTTGCTGTAGCCTTACCAGTACTGCTTTTGGTCGGCTTGACACTCTTAACTTTCTTGGCAGTAGCAGTGGATTTCGCCGTTTTTGCCTTGGGCTTGGCTACAGTAGAAGCTGCCTTCGTTGGCTTTGGTACAGTCTTGGACTCTGCCTTAGCTTTGGCCGGCTTGCCCTTGGCCAACAGGCGGACTTTACCGCTCATGCCCTTCGGCAACGAAAACACACCTTTGTCTTCGCCGCGGGAAATGGCTTGGTTCAGATGCGAGGTGAATGAAGCCAACGAAATCCGGCCTGTGTCAGGGTGCTTGGCCAGAATATATTTCTTGATTGTAGGACGACCAAGACCCAATCGCGCTTCAAGTCCATAGGCAAGAATCGCTTCCTTGATCATATCCTGTCCATCAGTCTATAATTACTTACCTCGTAGGACAAGCTTGTAGCCTTGCCTGAGCGTACTGACTTCGCGGTGGTGCTCTTGGCATTCTTTGCTGTAGACACCATGATAAGACGTAAGGGAAAACAATTACTAGGGGAATCCGATAAAACAACAAATGGAATTTGTACTGGGTACACCTAATCGATGAAATGCGCCGGGGCTGGTGTCCCCACAACGCGTATTTTCCGCATCGCGCGACTGACCTCCGCAATTGCCAAATTGAATCGAGCGATCGGGGAACCGTTCACAGGGCGATTACGCTGAAGGAAATCGCTGCGAGCTATTTCAAAATTGCGCAAATTGGGATTTGCAGCATGTCTGTTGTGTTCTATATAACGCTATCCAACACACCATACACAAATCAATGACACCTGAATTGGACACTGTTGCCTCAGTCAGGCGAACATGAGCGATGCTAACCGCCTAGCGTCTGGCTACGCTGCTCTTCCAGGCCCCCGATCGACATGATCCCGATCGGGGTTGATCACTGAATCGGGGTTGATATATGGGTCAATTTAGAAATCAGTACATAGTGCGAAAGAGCATCGAGAAAGAGATTACAATGCAACGCACCGTGGTCTTGCATGAGAGTGGTTAAGGTGCACGTGCAGCAAGAGCCAGCGAATGCTGCCCGGCAGTAGCAACGCTTACTACGGTCCAAGCGCCTGGCTCACCTGGCATCGGCACAGCAGTTGGAGTACTTTTGCTTTGATCGTCACCCCATTCCGCAGCAGGTTGTCCCATAGCATCGTCTGAAGTAGTACCCCAGGAATACAAAGTGCCATCAGCAGCCAGCGCAAACGTGAATCGCATTCCCGCTGCAATGCCGATAATCCGCGTCTGTCCCTCATAAGTAGAAGAGGATGGTGCATAGGCGGGTGGCTTGGGGAACGGTATACGTTCTGGTGTACGCAGCGGAGGAGCGCCTTGCGCAGTAGCTGGATGCGTGCTTGGAAGACCTAGTTTCCCCTCGTCGCCATCACCACAAATGTAAACTTGTCCATTGCTCAAAAGGAAAGCGGTGTGAAACTCTCCGCCAGAAATCTGCACAACGTGCGCACCGTTGAGATTCGCAGGATCTAATGCTTTTATCCGAGTCGGACGAGCAAGTTTCTGCTTGTTGGTCTCGATGCCAGTCTGACCACGCGTATTGAGTCCCCATGCAAACACTTTCCCGTCGACATCCACGGCGAAACTCGTGTTCAACCCACTGCCAATATGCACAATGTTTTTCAATTCGGAGATCACTGCAGGGGTCAAGATCATTTCCGCAGGTGGATCGCGTTGGGTGAATTGTGCGCGGACTCGATAGAGATTCGCAAAACGGCCCAGCTGAGAAGTACTGTTCAAGCCCCATGAGTATACGCGTCCATCCAACGTCAAGGCTAGAACGTGATTCTCTCCACAGGTGACTTGAGCAAATCGCTCATGCTCCAAAGCAGCAAGCATGACAGGCTGCCATTGCTCTTTTGGAGCGTGATCTATGTCGGTGTCAGAAAAACACACTTTTCCTTCGCCATCCTTAAAGTGACCCCAAGCAACCAGCCTGCCAGTGTCGTCCAGCGCGACACTGTACCCATCGGAAGCAGCGACGCGAGTCGCACGGAAGGACAATTTAGTCTGGTCCATAGCCTTGGCTTTGCTGCTGGCCAAAGTCAAGCCGTCTACGGGGCGGAAGACATAGTAATCGTCCTCTTCACTTTCCTGTGAATCTGCAGCATGAGTACGCCCTAGTGTACCATGATCGTCGCTTCCGCAGGACATAATCCGCCCCGTAGCATCGATTACCAGAGAATGCATTCCACCAGCAGCTATCACTGCGATCCCACCTGGCCCAAAGTCGCCAGCATCAGTTTGCTGAGAGATAAGCTTGTTTCCAAATGGTTTGGGTTTGGCCAACTTGTTGAGGTTCTCATCGTCTGGTCCCCCTAACGATAGCTGGCCAGCTTCGCCAGTACCCCAAACAAAAAGCTTGCGCGCAACGATTTCACCAGATTCCTGCTTGGAAGCTGGCTGTGCGTATTCCGATGCACCCATCGTTCGTTCCCCTGCATTTCCTAATTGCAGATCTGCAGCATGTAACGGCGGCACGGGAGCGGGAGGAGAATTCAGTGTTGATGATTGTGCATTTTGGGAGGTTCGGGAACGTTTCGCAGGCTTCGATTCCTCTGCAGCAGCTTCTCGTTTGAGTTTCGGAACTGCAGAAGCACGTCTCGGTTTCCGAACTTCAGCAGTACGTGCACCAGGCGCGCTTGCCCTACGTTTCGGCGGCATCTGAAGCAATCCTGGACCAACCTTGGAAGACGCAACTCCACGTGGCATCTCTCGCCCAATTTTTTTCTGAAAAAATGTAAGGCATATTAGTTTGAACTACGTGAACTACTTGGCTTCCAGCAGCTTCACGTCGAAGATCAACGTGGAGTTGGCAGGAATGCCGGGAAGTTTTGAGCGGCCGTAGGCTAAAGCCGGAGGGCAGACCAAACGGCGCTCGCCACCTACCTGCATACCTCTTACGCCTTGGTCCCAGCCTAGCAATTAGAAAGCTGTTCAACGTACCCTTAATCACTTCGCCTTTCCCCAAACGGAACGTAAAAGGTTTACCCTTTGTGTTGGAGTCAAACACGGAGCCGTTCATAAGCTTACCGACGTAGCGCATACTAACACGCTGTCCGGGTTTCGCTGTAGGACCTGTACCGATCTTCTTATCTTCAATGGTCAAACCAGAAGGAAGAGTAGTCTATTCAAGTAACCCGTTAGCCATCAAATAACGGGCTAGAAGAGCGCGCACCTTCTCATCCTCTTTTTTCGATGGCGCAGCAGCGGCTGACGCCTCGGCCTTTAATTTCTTGTTCAAACGTTTTCGCTGGCCGCGGCTCAGTTTCGGTTCTTCCTCCTCGATGTCAGCCGCGGAACGCTTCTTGGATGGGACAACAATGATCTCTTCTGTGTCATCCTCTTGATCGTCGTCAAGGTCGTCCTCATCCAATTCCTCCAGCTCCTCATCCTCGTCCTCGTCCTCGTCTTCATCTTCATCTTCAGAGTCAAGTTCCTCATCATCATCTTCAGACTCGTCATCATCCTCATCCTCCTCGTCCTCATCACCACGGATCATCGCGAGACGGTTACCGGTTTCATCGGCGTCCTCATCGTCCGAGATCTCGTCATCATCGTCGATGTCGTTGTAGAGGTCTTCGTAGTCTTCAGGAGCGAGATTGTTCAGCGATGATGGCAACAGGTAGTTTCCAATAATATCAACAGGCTCGTCACCCGATACTGATAACCCGACTTCCTCCTCTTCACTGATCTGCAGGTTCAAAGTCACTTGCTCAACCTAGTGTTAGTTGCTTTGGAGCGCTATGTAACGTACCCGTTCAGGAATTAAAGAGCAGACCACATAAGAATCCTCTTCTGTGAATACTGGCTCATCATCCGAGTCCTCGTCGGAGTCCGAATCGGAGTCTGAATCGTCATCGGAACCAGCCTGGTTGAGGATCTCTGCGATCTCATCCTCGTTCAATTCACCCGACTCGTCATCTTCGTCATCCGAGTCATCTTCTGCATCGTCGTCATCCGAGTCAGACTCTTCCGAAGTAATTTCTTCATCAGAGTCCTCTTCGTCGTCATCAGAGTCCGAATCAAACGCAGGGTGACCAGCGTAATGCACGCGCAGCACTGAGCGCTTTTTGCCGCTCAGCTCTTCCGGGTTCGAATAGCTGACATTTGTGATCTGGATATCGCGGATAGTGTCCAGATGATAGATCTCACCTGGATTAAGGCGTAATGTAAAGAATTCGACTGGTGCTGAACTCATAATAGTATGGTTATGGTAAGAGAAGCTGCTTAGATCTGTCTACAAGCCGAACAAAAATGAATAAATTTTTTCGGTCGGTGCTTACGTGGCCCTGCATGAACGTGCTCGAACCACCTCCACTAAGCTCGCCGCTTTCGCTTGACGGAAAGTACTCGAACCGACGAGTCTGGTGGGGTATTGGTGGATGTGGATGAGCTCGTTGAGTCGGTAGCTGGTTGCTTCAGCAGCCTCTCGGGGAATTCTTCCAGTTGAACGGTGGTCCAGAGATTTTTTTCGTCAAGCTTTTGTTGAGATGTCTGGGAAGTCCGTTTTTGACTCGCACGGTCCAATGCTTCGTGGTATTGTCGAGTAAGTTGCACTGCCTGTGTCTCATCGGACCACTGGCATGCGTCTTGTAGCATATATTTTAGCAACAGGTTTTCAAGCGTGTTAGTAGGCAGGGAATCCGGCTGTGCATGTGGCGCAGACCGTTTAGAAGCCGTATGAGAGTCAGTGGGCTGTGAATTTAGCGAAGATTGCTCGTTGCTTTGTTCCTGCTGTGATGATGCTGTGACTACTCGCGCATCAGGCAGACCTAGCTGCGATACATTCACGACAAACACACCCACGGCATTCCCTGAGCAGCATTCCTGTCGATATCCTAGACTTTCGCAAAATTGATCGATGCCAATTCTATCGAGTGCTTCGCGCTCGAGCATAGCCTCGCGTTGTGCTTGAGGCACGCCATACATCGTATTAGTTGCAGAACGATGTCCAGGTTCGTGGGCACTAGCACATAATTCATTGATGAAGCGACCTTTTGGATCATCATGAAAAATAGGGACCAGCGTTGAAAGACACCGCCTTCGTTGCATCTCATTACCAGACACTTTGCGATGCTCACTGGGATGAGGATGCAGCGGAAGTGCTGGGTGTTCATTAGTTTGGGGATCAGTAAAGTTGTAAGGGTGCCCGTAAACCCATTGGGCGTCACGCACATAGGCTTTGGAGCTTTTTGGTTCCTGCTCGCTTGCTGAAGTGACCAGCGGTACCAGAGGATGGGAGTCAAGTCGACTGTACCCTGGGATCACATAGAATGCCGACACTAGATCATTAGGCTGCGAGATATTGACTTGGTGGATAGACTCGCTCAGTCGAGCTTGCCACCACCGTATGAGTGCTGCATCAGACAAAACATGTTTACGAGGGTGGTTGGACGAGGAGGGAAATAGGTAGGCGGGTTGCGCACGGGCTAAGACATGTACTGAGACATGTGTGATATGAGGTATTTCACGCCAGTGCGACCTTGAAGCAAAATACGTGATTGTGGCTGAAGTGAGAGCAGCAATGACGCTTGGTGTATGACGGTACTCGTCAGGGATCTGGCTGCGTGTCGTTATGGCGCTGGGTGTAAACCCTGTAGAATCCAACTTTGATACATACAATAGACCTGCACCACATGTCGGCAGCGTATACACAAACATTTCCAATGCATACATCATTCTATCTTCTCCATTCTCTGGTTTCCAGCTTGCAGACACAATGACGTGCTCCTTGTATACAGCAGGTGCATCCGAGGTATGTGTTGCTTGCGCATCGGACGGATGAACATGTGCTAAGGGATACAAAGATCTCACAGGGGTCGGTCTCCCGAACAAGGTATCGATTCGGATCGATCCTGATTCACTTAATGGGAATACCCTTTGTAACGCCGCTTCACACGCATTCAATAATGACCCTTCCTGCGCCATACAAAATTGAAATTCTTGTTTTCAGACCTCCACAATACCCAGAATCTCATTATAGGAGGAATGGATTTGAAAAATTTGCAGGAGAGTCTCGATTCCACAGCTCGACAAGCGGAGCCTGCGAGTCGTGAGATGTATGACGATAGACTTCATAGCGAGTTTCGGGGTAGGTTCAGCTTACTGATGGAGTGGCCGCGCTGCAATTGACGAATCTTTACAAGAAGGGGTTGGAAAACGCCCATGACGCATTTGAATCAGGCTATGCACTTGCGCTGCGAGATACCCTCGAATATGTGCAAGGCAAAGAATCCCGAGACGTAAAACAGCATGTTGAACAATATCTTCGAGCACGGCTGGAGACCTTACGGCATCACGATACAGACGAGTCTCATGCTGCGATGGAACCACGTCGCCCACACACAACAACCGCACAAGCGCCGTCTTCAAACCATATACCCAGCACGCCTACTGACTCACGGCCCAATAACATACAGCGGTCTAGCGTCAAGGTCAGTTCAAATGACATCGAAACACCTCGAACAGACATGCTGCAATTATCGAACGATGCGTTGGAATCTACTCCTGATACCCCGACTAATTTGCGCCCGCGCAAGCGACCAAGAGGTTTCCCACGGTTTCCTGTCGATTCATTGATCGACCCAAGCGAAATTTCATCCCATACCCAATCTACATAGCATGCTATATTCACACTCGGAAACTTCCCTGTTTGCCCTCTGGGGTAGAGAGCTCTTTTGCACGTGGGCGACGGGACTTAGTGGAGGCTGGGGCCGTGCTTCACTTAGGCTTCTCGAGCTGGGGAACGCAACGTAGCAAGGCTCAGGGGTGAGCACCATGCAGTATGTGGGCAAGCTGGTGTCGTCCGTGTACAATACTATTACGCCTAATATCAATCCCTCGACTCTGAATGGGGCGATCGATGTGATTGTAGTTGAGCGTGAAGTGGAAGTAGAGGAAAAGGTGAAGCAAGCGGATGGTCGGGAGAAAGTTGAGCGACATACTACAACCGAGTTGGCTGCATCGCCATTCCATGTGCGCTTCGGCAAATTGAGCGTTCTCAGACCTGATGAGCGTAAAGTGACTCTACATCTAAACGGAGCAGCAGAGCCATTACCTTTTGCGATGAAAGTCGGTGAGAATGGCGAGGCATTTTTTGTGATGAAGATTGACGACGCTGGAGAGGGTGTACCTGAGGCGCTAGTCACTAGTCCTATTGTAGGACCAAGCTCGGAACAGACGCCCCCCAAGAGCCCAGAATTGGAACCGCTAGACCTCGGATTGTCTCAGACATGGGATGCCAGTCAGAAAACCAATGCACAGGAAGCGTCAGAGTCAAGTGTGGATGGTTCAGCTCCTACTACAGATCAACAACCGTCTTCAAATGCTTCCAACACAGACAAACAGCGAGATACCACAGAGTCGTTCCCGACTCCGTTTGGCTTCACGATGCAAGACGAAAATACAGTTGGTCCAGAGAATCTGAAGACAGGCGACTCGGAACCATTACATGCAAGTAAACAAGGTATGTGGTTCTTACTGATGCAGTCGTTATGGACTTACTCGATATGGATGGCTACAAGGTCACCAGAAACAAGCAGCAGCTCGCTTTGGCTCAGGGCAAGAAATTCGCGAATGAGATGCCGCTCGGCAAACGGCACGGCGGCAATGGAAGTATGGGGTACGGCGAACGACTGGATCACCATCGTCCCGCTTGGAAACAGCAACTGATTACACAAGTTGATCATCCATTGACTGATGCGACAGAACTAATGAATGATGAGGTATGGCGTCCGGGCCACTCTCGTCGCGCTAGTGACACTTCCTTGCATGTCTCTGCAGAAGGTGAACGAAGTGCGCCAAGTGATGAACGGCCTCCAATCCCCGTGTCGATTAGCGACTCGGCATTGTTGCAGAATGCTAAGTTTATGTTGGATACCAACAATGTAGCATTCCCGGAGTTGGGAAGGGCACAGACGTCTACTGAAGATGACCGCTCTACCACAACAGTACAGAATGAAGATGATCGGTTGATGGGCAAGCTCACATGCGATAAAAACGACCCATATCAGTACCAGTTGATGATGGAGTCGAAACCCATGTATACCTTTGAATTAAGTTTGTGTCAAAATACCTCCTTTGACACGGCGGATTTCTCTGAACGCAACGATTTGTTCAACGAAGCGCGGATTTCCTTTCAGCGATTCTTGGATGATGACTCGATCATGGATGATCCTCGCCTATGTATTCGGCACGACGCTAGCTACCATACCGCATCAAGCAACCAGGAAATGTTCACGGCTTTGGCAGATTATCGTGCAGTTCTTGTCGGGAGTAAGCGGAGCAAACGTATGCCAAGCACCGCACAAAAAGCATCAGTCTGGGCACGTTTGTGGGGATACAAAAATTCCCGCTCAAGCTCAGGACCTAAGACGTTAGAGAGTAGTCCAAAGAGATCCAACTCACTCGACGCCCCAAACGAAATCATTGATACAAAGGCATCGGAACCGGAAGAGCTTCATAGAGCCATGACGAATGTCAGTCTTGCCACCACTGATGGATCCGATTCAGCCGGAACATCGGAGACCTATGTCAAAACGCTTCGACTTACTTCTGATCAGCTGAAACAGCTGAATCTTCGTAAGGGTGCAAACACCATCACCTTCTCCGTAACCTCGTCGTTCTCCGGTGTGGCAACATGTCGGGCGAGGGTTTTTCTTTGGGACAGAACGCATCCAGTGGTGGTGTCGGATATTGATGGAACTATTACGAAATCGGATGCGCTAGGCCATGTATTCACAATGATGGGCCGCGATTGGACCCATATGGGGGTTGCAAAATTGTACCATGATATTGCCGAAAATGGCTATCGAATCATGTATTTGACTTCTCGCGCGATAGGCCAAGCGGAAATCACTCGTGAATACCTGATGAACATCAACCAGAACAATTACAGATTGCCGGATGGGCCCGTGATCATGAGTCCAGATCGTTTGATGGCAAGTCTACACCGTGAAGTGATTCTCAGGAAGCCGGAAGTGTTTAAGATGGCGTGTCTTCGGGACATTGCCCGTCTTTTCGGCGACGATCCTACCAAACAGAACGAGCCTAGCACTCCATTCTATGCCGGGTTTGGCAATCGGATCACGGATGCATTGAGCTATCGAAGTGTAGATATTCCCTCTAGTCGGATCTTCACCATCGATTCTGAAGGCGAGGTAAAGATGGAGCTGTTGGAGCTCGCTGGATACAAATCGTCGTATCCAAACATGACTGATTTGGTGGACCAAATGTTCCCACCGATGCGAGTCAAGCATTCACGCAATGCCAAAGCAGCTGCTTACACCGACTTCAATTTCTGGCGACAAGATATGGCCGATGTCGAGTTACCTCCTGATGACGAATTGATCCCCGTTGCAGTCCAGCCCAGCTCACCTACCATGTTGGCATTACGGAGCCCACGGCAATCTTCTCGTCAAAGTAGCATGTCCTTACGATCTCCAACCACAAATTCTTCCGATCAAGATCGACCCAAAAGATTCTCGCGCTTTGGTTTACCAAGTCTAGGCTTGAGTCGTCGCAAAGACAGGAATGATCCGCGTAATCAACATGCGAATACCTCGCCACCGCCAGCCTCTACAGACTATACACACGCCTCATCGGAGAATGACCGATCTACACTGGCCGGTAAGATGCTAAGCACGTCACCAGGCGCTCGCAGTGTATCTAGCAAAGAGGGTATACTATTTAGTGAACCGACGTCGATCAACGAAGAGGATCAAGTGCTGAGTCGCACCGATGATACCAACGACAAGCGTAGTGCATACACCGAGTCTAGTGAGTCGGATCAAGACAATGCGTCGGATGATGACGACGGACGTCTTTCTCCCGCAGCACGACGAAGACGGAGGCACCGCAGCCAACGTGCTGTTTCGCCTGGTCTCTCTTTGCTGCCGAGCATCTACGACAGAGACCAGCGGGTCAGAGCTGCTAATAAAGAATCGCATTCTACAACAGATACTGTCAAGACAGAGAATGAACCGCCTCTAACGCCGGATTGTGAAGATGATCCATTGCTAGCTGCTGGTGATATACAATTTGAATGGCGGGGATAATGTCATATTTACAGACGAGTAGCTTTCTTCTCTAGACCGCAATAGAAATTTGCAGCATTCCTTGGCGCCACAATACATCGCGTCGCACTAGGTGCTGGCCAAAACTCATCCATCTCATTGGTGAATGAGGGGATGGAATTGGTTGCTTGTTTGACATCTGAGGGAACGCTCCAAGACCGTGTGAATCTCGGCACAGTATTCCTGCACTGTATCACCTCCTGTCCAGCGGCTCGCGTGGTCGCACGCATTGGAAGTGCCTCGTGATCCTCCCAGTCAGAGTCGCTATCACTCAGTTCCCAGGATGCCCATACTCGACCTTCACGAGGTCGCTCGGGCCGCCGTCCTAAGTGCGACAAAGGCACGACACGGATTCCAATTGCATCAGGCCGTCTTGGTAGAGTATCTAGAGGCAACGGCATGCTGATACTTGGATCAGGAACGGTCAAGTAATGACCACCGCCTCGATCGATCACCTTGGAATGCGTTCGTTGTGATGATGAGCTTGTTGAATTCGATTTTTGGGATGCAGAGCTAGGATCAGGCTTTGATGGTACGCTACTAGCTCTCTGACGAACTGGAACTTCCGAGACGCTATCTCTCTTAGCCAAAAGACGGTCTTTCCGAACATGGTTCAATACTTCGGCGCTAAGTGCTAAGACCTCGGTCTCATAACGGCGCTGAACTTCGTCTGCGTCTGTCGCGCTGCATGATCCACCAAATTCGGCGCCGGACTCTTTAGACAGTTTTGGCATAGACACAGATCGACCAAGCAGTGTCCCTGTTCGGTCATTATCGATAGGTATTGAGTCTTGATCAATTGAACTTGGTGGGATTTCTGAGGAGGCCAAGGATACTTTCCGGGCGCGCTCCAAGGCAGCAAATCCCCACAGTTGGTCTTGAATGTTCTGGTCGACGAGTTTCTCGTGATTGGGATCCCCGACTTTTCTTGCCTCGATTCGCTCACCGTCCAACAATGTCACCATACCTGTCCCACCTGGACGTATGGCACGAATCAGTTCGCGTCTGCGCATCTTCTCTTCAGAGGATTTTGGTGCAGGGCTTTGGCTACGTGCAGGCGATCGGTTCCGAGATCGACGCCAGGATCTCTGCGATCTGCCACGGTCTTCATCATCCATCGATAGACGATGTCGTTCCATGGATGAGCGCAAACCAAGAGCACCTGTGCTTAGGCGGCGCAGCGGCCGAGTATTTCGTGTTTCAACCGTAAAACAATTGGAAGGATCTTCGTCATCACTCAAACAAGACTCGTTTTCTTCCTGCTCCAAACAGTCTTCGAATATCGAAGGAGGAAAGGGCGCAAAACGAATCCGTCGCGCAGATCGGCTATATAGCTTCTCTTCGCATGGGCCGCATTCCAGCTGTGATGCGGAGTTGTCGAGTGTCACAGGTAGCGAATAGGTTCTCAGGAACTCCTTAGGATTGTTAGACGAGAGGCACTGAAAGGGTTTCTGAGCTAATGCATGAGCTGTTGCCATACTTCTCCGTGTATTGATGATGGCGTTCAAAGCTGCAAGTTCCTCGGGGTCCATCGGCGTGCAGTCTTCGTCACTATCATCAACAGAAGTATCACTACGCGGACTGCGGCGTCGCGTCGGCATCCAGGACGATGCGGAAAAACGCAAAGATCGCGAAGATGGTGGTACAAGTTTCCAGCGCCGAAGGTTATCCATCCAGTCATGTCGTAGCGTAGAAGAGGTAGCGAGGCGTGGAGCAGCTGGCATCTCTGGGTTAGACGCGCGCTTTGTGGGATTCTTTAGTATCGATGAAGGTGGATCTGGTGCTGATGTTGCTAGCGGATTTGAAGCGCATCGTGCGGATCGTGATCTATCCATCTCGCTAATGCTTTTCTGCTTCTGTATTTTATTTCCCGCAAAGTTCGCAATTCCCTTCTCACCTCCCAACCTGTTCAATCCAACCTATTCACCAAAACTTGCTCGCGGAGTAGGGTGTGGGGAGTGGAGAGATGCGGGGGCCTTGCGAAAAAACCCACCAATAGCAATTTTGCATTGGTCCCAGAGTGATCGGGGGTCATAGCCATGCAGGCTTGGCGATTCAATGTAAATGAAGCGATATCAGTCAGCGTTTCAAAAGCCAAGTATAGAAATGCTGGCATTACGGGATGCAGAATCAGAAATGGGGAGATACTATGAGGCACTGCTATGGTAACGGAGGTAAGCATGATGATAAGAGTGGATAATGGATTTATTTCTCGTCAAATTGAGCAGGTTCCGCGGGAGTGTTCGTACCAGTGACGTTCGGGCCAGGGAAAAAGTAAAGACGCGAGCGATGAAGCTGAAAATCAGGGCATGTCACGTACAATGGGTAGTTTGGGGAACAAGACGAATAGCAAAGCACTTAGGTTTAACCAGAACAACCAAGGATTATAGTGAGAATAATGAGTAGACAGCAGGAATCTAAATTAGCCATGAGCACTTACAATCCAATAGGAAGACTCGTGAGATACTTCTTGGACGGCGTATATTGGTAACCATGATCGATCTGCTCCCATAGAGTCAAATTATCATAAGCGCCAGAATCGAATTCAAATGGTGTACCTTGAACGGAGTGAAACATAATGAAGGACACCTTTGGTAAGGAAGCAAAGACTTACCGTCATATACCCTACATTGACCAAAGTCCATCGGACCGAGTCAGAGATGCCTGGCACTTCATTAATGATCAATTTAGCCACAGCAATCAACAAAACATGGATCACCCATGCACCTTTCATATTGACCCATTCAGCATTGGCATTTGGCGCAATGTTCTGGTCCACAAGCTGATCAGGTGTTTCTCGAACATGTTTCACCACAACAAAACTACTACTTCGACGTCGGTGATGGCCTCGCTTGCTGTCTGGCGAGCTGAGACTGATATCACCACTTTCATCAAAATCGACACTCGACATATCTCGCGCACGTATTGTGCTCGGTTCGGAAATAGGTTCTACCACAGTCGGCACAGCGGATGCCATTGTGGATCGATAATCGACAAGATGCCCAAACACGTCACGACACTATCGTCAATGCTTCGGCCGTGAGGAAAATGATTTGTATCTTTCCTAATAGGTCCAAAGGGTACCCCCCTTGTGCGGTGATCCGGCCGAGAAGGTTCTATGACGATTGGCTAAGGAGTGGCAGTCCCTGACGAGATGCTGTAAAGAGAGACGACCACCGAGGATAGACTCGTTTGTAGAGACTCATAAGTACTGTATCCATTTGTGATAGAGGCCCATCGAAATGTGCTTTGAAATAGCCATGCGTACCGAGTGATTCAGAGATGTGTCCCGTGCGTCCCATTTTGGTGTGCAGGGTGATTGGCTGGAAGTAACGCACATCATCCGCATTGAAAAACATAAAACGAATGGTGGCGGTGCGCTTGTGAAGTTTGTACGGATGGCCGGAGAGCACAAGTCGTTTTGCGATGATCCTGGTCGGCGCAACATCCAGCACCGATCCGGCACCGACGAGGTGCGGCGACTGCTCGGCGCTGATGCCCATGTCATCATATCCGAACTCTTTTGATTCCGATCGCATGCGCATCAATACCACAGGTATATTGGCGCCGCCAAACGTTACCGGCGCATAGATACTACCGACCGCTGCGCCGATTCCATGAGGTAGATAGCGCTCAAACTTGTAAACGTCATTCCCACGCCGGCCGATGTTTCGAACGTGCTGAGAATAGACGGGATTCGCATAGTAACGCCTGAACCCTAGGCAGACCAACAAAGGATCCTTTGAGCGAACCGGCGCCTCATACTCTGTGTTGCGGGTGATGGTGAAGTTCACGACACTCTTTTTGTGTTCATGACGCATCAGTCCAAACAGAACGAATGGAAGGGTGTCCTGTTTTTGATTACCATCAGCATTGTCCTCAGCATAACCACCAACGCGTATCGCCCGTTGAGCTGCAGCATTAGGAACATCCATAATCCATACGCATACTCGGATTCCAGGCGATACACCCTCCATCATAGCATCGCTTTCGACACGTTTACGGGTCTTGTTGAAATCATCAAATTGGAACAGACGCGCATAGTCTTGCGGCAAGTCCTCGTACGGGTCCCAATGACTAGTGTAGATGCTCTCTAATCCTCGGTAACGTGCAAAGCGGCGTCGCGCAGGCACTTCCAATGGGGTATCGACTTCATCAGGGAATTGCACTGCTTTCTTTTCTTCTTTGATTGCTTCACGTTCTTGTCGCTGCTGTGCACGATAGGCTTCAAGAGCGGCTAGGTCTAGTGCGTCCTCGTCTTGTTCACTAGGATGCTCAGATTGCACATCATCTTGATCATCATCCTGCGCAGAATCTTGGGCAGCGTCCAAAAGCGAGGCACTGTCTTCTGCATCGTCGCTCATGTCTTGTTCATCGTCAAAGTCCGGCTGACCATCACTAAGTGCATCGTCATCCTGATCCTCTTCAATGATCCAGGCTGCTTGATACCGTTTGCGTGCGTCCTCCTCGGCCTTTTTCTTGAGAATTTCCCGTGGAGTGGTGCCAGGCGCAGCGGCAGGTAGGTCACTCATAGGTTCCGAGCCATGTTGCGCAGCAGGTGCATCGGCCATTTCCTCTTCGGTTGGCCATGTTTGTTCATTCATCAGATTATCAGGCTGGTTCTCACTGATGAGCTCGTCAGCTTGATCATCCTGCCGTTGATCCAGGATATCTCCAGCTTGGAGCGTCGGCGCTTTGTTAATGGAGGCCGCATCTTCCATTGGCGTGTCCAGTTGGCGCGAAGCATGCTTCGGAGCAAATGTTATCCGGTCCACGGCAAAGTCGCCAAAGTCAGGAATGTGTACCAAACGGTTGGCGCTAAGCGGCGCTCCACGGATCCACCCCTGAACTTTCAACATGCCGTGCTGGTCATCGTTGGAAACAAATTCAGCATCTTCAGCAACGAGCCAGGACCGGAAATCACGCCATGCAACACGCTTTGGAGCCGAAGTCACAAGCGTACGGACAAACACACTCCGACTCGCCGCCTCGTCCATAACGTGGATCTTTTGCACGTCAGGAGCAAAGTATTGAACAAAACTCAACAAGGATTTACGTACTCCTTGTGCGTCTTTTGCTTGAGCTTGTTTCTTGGACTTGGCCCAAGGCTGGTCGTCAGCTGAGAGCAGTGTCGGCACGACAGCCATAGTCATCGGCATACCTTGTGCCTGTAGTGTACGTAGACACAACTCTCCCCAGGAACCAGGCTCAATAGATGTACTAGCCGAAAGCACAAAAACCACAAAATCTGCACATCTGCAAGCATCCATTACGGGGAGCAGTGCCCCGTACGGCAAAGGCAGAAACTGCAAAGTCTGTCGGAAGCGGTGTGCTTCAAGCTCACAATAGGGCATATGCTTTACTTGTGCGTCATCTGCACTGCGTCCTCCGACCGCTTGTAGCCCAAGAGCTTCTCCATCCTGTTCCAAAGCACGAACCATGTCCCATGCAGAGGTATCAGGAGTCAAAGCCACCACAGCACAGATTCGAGGTGCACCTGCTTTACTAGGTCCACTACTCGACTGCCGCTGCTCGCCTCTCAAACCACTTCCAGTAAAGATCCTCGTGCTTTCCAAAATTGCCGCACGTTTCTGTTGAGAGATCTGCTTGGCCTCATTCCGGCGATTACTTCTAGATCCAGGCGCACTCCCAGCGGCTCGGAGTGGATTGCCTTTATGTATATGTTTTGTCTGTGCCTCGTGTTTGCCTATATTAGCGGATTTTTCACCAACCTTTTGCTAAACGTTTCTGTGCACCCTTCGTCGCATGTCCCGACTTGAATTTCTTGTTGGTCTGCTTTAATGTCGGACGATGTGTCGGAGGCATCGTTGACAACAAAAAAAAATGGATGATTCAGCCAAACTCCTAAAGAAAACGAAGATGTGGAGGCGTCAGCACCACTTCTACTGAAAAGGCAGTCTATGAAGGATTAACATCCTGGGAGTCTTTCGACTGGTCACCATCTTTGGATTTGGAATTTTTGGAATCTTTGGGGTCCTTGGAAGACTCCTTTGAATCATTTTGGGCGGTGCTTTCTGATCGGGCCATTTCAAGGCGATTGTTAACGAGTCCATGTAGAGCGATCACAGCGCGAATTAGACTGCTGAGGTATACAATGAGCAAGCGGTCGTTGTTCGCCACACGGAAGCTGCGTACGGTTTCTGGTTTATCGAGATCTGGGAGATAATTGAAGATATTCTGCAGCTCATAGACGATTTCATGATTTACTGGCAGATCGCCGCTGACCACCGCTTCAAGATATTCACGGATCTCAATAAGGCGGCGGTATAAACCACTAAGTGCGCCAAGCTGTGAAGAGACACGCTCCGATAGAGAACCAACGGCGGTAGTATCGTAGATATCTCGCAACAAATGCTCGACACCGACCTCTTCCGCCTCCTCGGCCTCAACAGTGGTGGGGACGTGCATGAACGTCTTTTGCGTTGCCGTGCCGTCGTCCTTGATCTCTTCTACAGCCAAGTAAGCATCGGTAGGAAGCCCGACATCTTGGCGATTTGGGTCAATAATCACCATAGTTGACCGTGGAGTGAATCGTTTCATCAGTTTATCGATTTCAAGATCAGAAGACCGAAGTTTCGGACCTGTATGATACCAACCGATCATCTTTTCTCGTGCTAAGTAAGGATTCTGCAAAGACCAACGCACCATTCACCTTCTTGAACATTTCCATCATTCCTTCGATATAATCATGATCCAAAAACCACGTCTTTCCATCTCGTTCATCTTCTTCGAATGGCACTGCGAAACTGTTCGCTACATTGATGGTCTTGCCATTATCTTGCCCCAGAAGCACTCCAACAACCCGTTTTCCACGCGTTATACCTGCTCTTGATGCATGATCCGTCACGGATAATAGTACAAGCGGGTGTACAACCACCGACGTGCCCGCAAGCGAACTTGTCTCCTCCGAGGTGGTCGGCATATCGTCAAGCCTCCTACGTCCACGCGTTTCGCCCGCGGATTCGATCACGGTGCACGTGATCGAGACAGTGTGGAGATCGTCTCACGCCTTGAGGCGCTCGGCAGCGTGGAGAAGAGTCAGGTAGTAGACACGGAGGGCTCTGAGAAGGGTGTGGTGCAATCCAGTTCGCGCGTGCTCGAATTGGTGGGGATTGCGACATGTGTTGGGAAGTCGGTGGATGCTCGTGTAGGTGATTCTCGTAGAAAAATGGCTAATGCAGACCACAGCATTACACCGATTGATCGCGACAGCCAAGGAGCTGAGTCCCGCTGAAGGCGTTGGTATTACGTTGCGTCGTGCGTACGGTGCATTATTTGCTTGTCTGGAGCTAGACGAAGTGTGGTACGTAGTACAAAACAAAGCTTACCGATTAGCGCACCGCTGTGTACTTTGCTTTCATTACTCACGGAGCGATGTCATGTTCGAGCGTTCCGAATCCGGCGCGTGTAGGTCACTTTAATATGTCTTACCTCTAGACGTGCTTTGTATGCGACATCCAATCGACACAAGGCTATATATGCGTTACTTGATACCTTTGCGACGTTTGCTCCTGCGCTACTTTTGCCTGTAGAACGAGCCGCAAGTGCCTCGCGGCGTGGCGGCAAGAATACGACATTAGAACCAGTTCGTGTTGTACGCTGGGCACGTACTATACACTCACTGATTCTTCCCGAGATGGTTCCAGGATTATGTACCCATGTGGGCGATAGTTGCGTTTCGTGTGTGCCGCAATTCCTACATCTTGCACGATTGATTGGCGTGGGAAGTCATGGCACTGACTTCGACTCGCTTAATAAGGAGGTCGGTGCGAAACTTGCAGCGTCTTTAGGCAGGCTCACTGCTGTGAACTATGTATATCGTCAAAGACATCAGTCCCCACCAGAAGGACACAGGAAGATACCCGCTGACATCGGCATCCCACCGTTTGATCCTGTGGCAAGTGTGATGCTAGACCAAGTTTATGTTCGTTGTGCGCATATGAATCAGGTGCCGCCCACCCTTGTCTCTTTCTTGGCACATGTCGTACATTCAATGGGCACGGATGCTTTGAGTCATTTACAGGATCCACACATAGGTACCTTACACCGATGGGAACAAGCATGGCGGCCAACGCTCGAGATTCTTGCGCGGATCCTTGGCTATCTGTTTCCTGTAGCATGGGACGACGTATTTACACCGCTTCTGCGACCACTCTGTCACATCGCGACTATGGATGGAGTATCTGATGATGTGTCGGCGATTATATTTCGCACTCTTGTCCGTCTATTACGTCGATGGAACTCGGTCGGAGCACACGACGACCGCGCGCGTTCCAACGCCGAAGCACTCTGGTCATGGCTGCTGGAGTTGGAGGAAGCGTTACTGATGGAAGGCAATCCATCGTTATGTCTGTATGCTGCTGCATTGCAATTACACCAACCAACCACCAAATCACAGAATAATGCTACTTTGAATGCCTTGTATCCATTCCCGTTTTATACATTCGCTGCACCTGTTGCGCTACATGGATCTATTGCGACGCTTGCTCCTCTGTTTGGGTTGGTAAATGATTTGCGTATGCGCATTCATAGTGAGTCATTGCCCGCAACACCTATCAACGAAATGATCTTGGCTTTGGTCGATATGGTATGGAGTGGGCGTGCGTATGGCAGCTTGCTGCAGCATGGCTTGCATCTTGATGGACACCTTGTGATTGATTCACAAACGTTTGCTACGATCAAACAAGCATGCGACGCTCGAAGATTGGTTCCGTTTGTGTTAGTCGGATCACTCTCTCATAGTGCATTGCTTGCGCCGCTGTTTGAAGTGTATTGCAATGAGGTGTTGTTACAGGGCGACCATCCGTTCGTCAAAGCGCCGATCACGCCATCTGCATTGCGCCCTGTGCGCGAAAAGTACCTGCCAGTACACACCCATTATACCAACATTCGCCAGGGATTCTTGCAATGGCTTGCAGCGCGTGGTGCGCCTGAACTCTGGACATTGCTTGAGGCGACTGTGCCCTCACTCCGAAAAACCTCGTAATTAGTTCATATGCTACAGAATTCTATGCACGTTGGCGCATACGCGAGCTTACTGTCCGTAGCTTTGCATACACTTTCCCTGGTGGACTTCCCATAATGAGAGCCACGATGGAGTCTTTGGCCATGCGAATATTTTGAAACGCGCCCAAAATATGGATTTTCGAATCTGCTAGAACAATACGTGTTCGACTGGCATTCTCGATGGCAAATCGCGTACGTCCATCCTTTCCTGCAATTCGTCCAATAGCACGACTGAGGTGGTCTCCATGCAAAGTCTTAACATCCTTCATCTCGAATGAGTCCACGTACAGATCATCTAACCGAAGAAGTGCCAATGCGTCGTCTGCTTCAAATCCCAGTGCATATGCCTTGACAAAGTCGGCGGCCTTCTGTAGGACACCTAAGTCGTCAGTATGCTTGGATGTCTTGATTTCTACACTGCGCGTTCTTGGGTTCATGCGCACCATCAGATTTGCTTGTTCTACAAGAGGCGTATAAATTTTCGGCCAGTCGCGCTTCAGCGGGGACATCCGATGTGGTGGAATGGGGATCTTGCGTAGTTGCGACTTAGTCACGTCGCCAGCCTTTGCACGTTGCGCAGCAGCAAGAGACGCAGCGCTGATCGGTGCAAATTGCAGCGTATCATCATCTATTGTAGCAGGTGGTTGTTCAGATTCCATGCTTGGCAGATTGTCCCCTATCATTAGATCATCCTGGTCAGCTTCCATAGATTCCCCCTCCTGCATCGAGAGGCTCTCATCGTCAAAGTCATCATCTGAGTCGTCCTGTCCGAATGGTTTACGTTCTGGTAGCGCAGAAGTGACAGATTCAGACGTGGTCTTTGCACCTCTCTTCGCCTTCCTGTCTCGCTTTGCCGTTCTACCCGCCGTCAGGTCCGCTTTGTCCATAGCGTTTCAGCTCGTGCTATAGAAACAAAAAAAGTTTCCTCGGGTGCCTGAGATTAGTCAGCTATCACAGACAAATTTTGAGAAGCGGCGGCGGGGGAAACAATCGAAATTTGCTCGGTTTGAGTGAGATTGGATGTGATGGCGCAGAGACGCCTTGTCACATAAGCTAGCTACAAAACCCAGAATCTGGCTTAAGGGTGAACCAACCAGATGGATGGAGCGTTGTTACTAAAGAGCTACTCGGATGCCGATGCACGAATTATGGACGGTGTGTGTTCGACACGATCACATCAAATAGGGTGCATTTACAGACCATGGGCTTGGAAGCCGGTGCTTGGGGTCTTCTCCGGTTCCACCGATACGGTCGAGGGCTTGACGCCCGTCGAGCGCGAGAATTGGAGGAACAAGGGGCGGAGCACCTTGTGGTAGACCAGCTTAGCACCCTGGGTTTGGGGAAGAGCTAGCCAGACAATGGCCAGAGTCTTGAAAGTGTAGTAGAATGGGAACCAGTAAAGCACCACACTCACGAAAGACTCGAGGAAAGTGAAGAAGCCGAAAACAACCCAGTAGGTAAGCCACTGCACATCGTCTTGCGGCTGCGGCGACTCAAGCGCAGCGAGCGAGAAGTAAGTTGGGATCAAGAAACCAATAAAGTTGGTCAAGAAACCAGCGGCGCTGCGTTAGTCAGAGGGATTAAGACAACATACATGTTGAAGAACACCAGCTGCAATTAGTTTTATCATAGAGTACGTACGAAGGTGAAAATCGCGAAGCAGCCGACAGCAACGTACGACTTAGGCACAGGCAAGTACCTGTCCAAACGGTTCATGGCAGGGTACTTGGACAACTTTCGTGTTAATTTTGAAAATATCGATTAACATACCTCCTTGTCGAGCTAAAAATCAGGCGCATCACGCCATGTGTTAGTATTTGCTCTTCGCACCATGGCGTATTTACTACGTACCTGTGCCATAAAGTGGTCAAGCTTTTGGTGAATAACTTGTGCTTGCGAGGCCATTTTTTCTGATATGCGGTGAAGGAAGTGGCTATCGGGAAACGGGCGAGTATATATTCCAAGTAAGCAATTGCCCCGATCAGGGTCGCCTACGGCCTAAAGGGCTATGCGGGCTGACGTCTATGTCGCCGCAGTGCGAATGCTGAGTCAGCCATCGACTGTTCTCGATCGGTGGATGAAGTGGAGGACGAGCGGAAGTTACTAACGCTAGAAGGAAAGCATCATGTCGATGGTGGCGATTACCGCAACGCGGAGTGCATTGGGCGTGTTTTCACGTCCGATCCGCACGCCTGCGAGCTTCAGTGCCTCTAAGGGTTTAGTACGATTCTATTCGGATAAAGCTGAAGACAAAAAACCGGAGGATGCAGACCCGGCGAAAGAAAGTCAAGGCTCTGAAGCTTCAGATGCCGACGTGCAGCTCAAAGAAAAGGATGCACGCATCAAAGAGCTCACCGATCAGATTCTGTACGGAAAAGCTGAATTGCAGAACCTTCAGCGCCGCTCTGCTGAAGAAAAGAAGAATGCAAGCGACTTTGGCATTTCGAAACTCGCCAAAGATCTCACGGACTCGATCGATGTGTTGGACCTCGCATTGAAGTCTGTACCTGAAGCATTGCGTACCAGTGATGAGAGCCAGACCAAACCAGAAGATATACAGCGTGCACTTACAGAGCTGTATGGAGGTGTGAGCCTCACGCGAAAGAGTCTCTTGGATATGCTACGGAAACATGGCATTGAGCAATTTGATCCAACAGGCCAGCCATTCGACCCACAGATGCATGAAGCACTCTACCAAGCGCCAATCCCCGATAAGACGCCAGGAAGTGTGCTGGAGTGCAGCAAAGTCGGCTACAAAATTAAAGACCGCTTGTTGCGTGTTGCACAAGTGGGTGTTGTTCAGGACACATCGTAACTTTACTACTAGATCATACCATAGCCTCACTTTTCTATTGCATCGCAAAAACTATTGCGTCCTAACTCTACGGATGTCTACGTATTATCCGCATCCCGATCGCTTCGCTGCGCTGTCAAACACATGCCAAGCCCAGCTAAGGACTGCAAACGATCACGTGATTCAGTCCATTCGGCCGCGATGCAGGCGGCAGGAACACAAAGTGGGGGAGGCCGCAGAACGCGCCTAATTGTAGAAATAAAAAAAAATCAAGTACGGTTTAACCTTGCGTACTCCATCGCTCCCGTGGCTGTCGTTGACTTGCACGGTCTCGTTCCCTAAAGAAAAAAAGAAAAACCTAAAAAACTTTCATCCTCGTTATGTCGTCTGAAGTTGCATCGTCGCAGCCAGCCGCTACGAACGCTTCTGCTGCTAAGCCAGCTTCTGCTGAGACGCAATCCACCGCGCCTTCGTCTTCCACCCAGGAGACGACAAACAAGGAGACTTCTGCATCCGACAAGCCTGCTGCTTCAGAGAGCGAGAGTAAGCAAGAGGCCACTGCAGATGACAAAGAGAAGTCCAAGCCTTCGAGCAATGCATCGCAGTCCAACTCCTCTCTTTATGTCGGAGAATTGGAGCAAAGCGTCAACGAGGCGGTTCTTTTCGAGATTTTCAACATGATCGGCCCTGTTAGCAGTATCCGTGTGTGTCGCGATATGGTGACTCGCCGCTCTTTGGGCTATGCGTATGTGAACTTCTTGAACGCCGCAGACAGCGAGCGTGCTATGGAACAGTTGAACTACACTCCGATCCGTGGACGCCCGTGCCGCATCATGCGATCGGAGCGGGACCCTGGTAAGCGCCGTGCCGGTCAGGGTAACATCTTCATCAAGAACTTGGACGAGGCCATCGACAACAAAGCATTGCACGACACTTTCGCCGCCTTTGGCGAGATCTTGTCGTGCAAAGTTGCTACCAATGAAAACGGTTCGTTGGGCTACGGTTTTGTCCACTACGAGACTAGTGAAGCTGCTGATGCTGCGATTAAGCACGTGAATGGTATGCTGCTCAACGATAAGAAAGTGTACGTTGCACACCACGTATCCAAGAAAGACCGTCAAGCAAAGATCGAGGAAGCCCGAGCCCAGTTCACTAATGTCTATGTAAAGAACATTGACTTGAGCGTCACTCAGGAGCAACTCGAGGAGCTTTTCAAGGGATACGGTGAGATCACCTCCTTGGTCTTGGCCAAAGACGATGATGGCAACAGTCGTGGCTTTGGCTTCGTGAACTTTGCTAAACACGATCAAGCAGCCAAGGCTGTGGATGAGCTCAACGACAAAGACTTCCATGGCCAGAAACTATTCTTGGGCCGCGCGCAAAAGAAGGCTGAGCGTGAAGAGGATTTGCGCCGTGCTTACGAGCAGGCAAAGAACGAAAAGCTGGCCAAGTACCAAGGTGTAAACCTTTACATCAAGAACCTGCCTGAAGAGTTTGATGACGAGCGCCTTCAAGAAGAGTTCGCTCCCTTTGGTACTGTCACCTCAGCGAAGGTGATGCGCACCTCTACTGGTGCCTCCCGTGGCTTCGGCTTTGTATGCTACTCGGCACCGGAGGAGGCCAACAAAGCGGTTGCCGAGATGAACGGCAAGATGCTCGACAACCGGCCGCTTTACGTTGCCCTTGCGCAACGCAAGGATGTGCGTCACCAACAGCTCGCCGCGCAGATGATGCAGCACAACCAGCTGCGCATGCAACAGCAACAAGCCGCAGCTGCCGCTGCCGCACAGATGTATCCTGGCGGCCCGGGCATGTACTACCCGCAACCGCCGAACGGTGGCGTGCCGGGACAATTCCCGGGTCAAGGCCAAATGGTACGACCAGGCTATGCACCGAACATGATGCCGCAGGGAATGCCGCCCAATGCACCTTACCCTCCTGCACAATTCCCTAACGGCGGTGTGTTCCCTCCTGGATATCGCCCGCCGCGTGCTCCGCGCGGTGCTGCCAATTCTGGTGCTCCGCAAAACCCCGGCGCCAATGCTGGCGGCAACGCCAGCGGCAATGCTAACAACAATGCCAGTAACAATGCCAACCGTCCTCCTGCTCAGCGTGGCGCAAACGCCGGCAATGCTCAGCGTAATGCGCCTGCTGCCCCTTCGGCGCAACCTGAGACTTTGACCGCTGCAGCATTGGCTAATGCCACCCCCGAAGAACAAAAGCAAATGCTGGGTGAAGCAATTTACCCGAAGATTGCTGCTACACAGCCACAACTCGCCGGTAAGCTAACCGGTATGATTCTGGAGTTGCCTGTGGGTGAGTTGTTGCACTTGCTAGAGGATGATGAGGCACTTTCCGGCAAAGTCGACGAGGCATTGAATGTCTTGAGAGAGTACGAGAGCCGCGGCGAAGAAAATGCCGAGAACAACTCGTAAAAAGGAATAAGCACATGTCTTATTTTCACTCCACGGTAACGCGAAGAAAGCATGCCGTGCCTTGTACAATAGCAGTCTCCATTGGGGGAACTGTAGCGATCTAGCAAACTACTCTACACCTCTCCGCTAGAGTTTAAGCTAGAAGGCAATGTTAAGATGGCAATAGCCTTTTCTATGCAATGGTGTTTGAGTGTATTCTCACGGTGTTATTCACAATTTCTACCGACCTATCGTTTCCAATTCAAAAGCACAGTAGCCGCTTCGCGAACTTGCGAATTTGCATGAGACGAGCTCAGTAAGAACAGCTCAAACGCCGCTTCACCACTCGGCAAAACCCAAGCGCCCTCCGGGATGCTGGCGTACGGATCATGCTGTCCGTCGCGCACCGAGTCACGATTGTCGATCAGCGACTCGAACCGTGGATCCACTACTGCTGTGCGCGCAAGAATAGTATGCGCCAATTGCAGTGCATGAAGTGCACTGCCAGTCGGCCACTGCATTGCAGCAGTCAAGAGCCGTTTGAGGATTGCCGCTGTTCGGTCGATCGTCATATAGACGCTCTGTCTTGATACTTTCACAAAGCCAAGATGCAATATGTGGAAAAGCATTGCGGATTCACTCCAACGGCGAAGTCCCGGTGTAGGACCGCGGTTCTTGGGTGTTTGGGCAGGAGCAGGTAACGCTGCTTCCTCCTCAAAGCATGTGCTAAGACTCAGCGGTAGCAATAGTTGGTACAACGCCACATAGAAGTCTGCTAGATCGATCTCTAACGATTCTCCCTGCCCCTTGAGTAATTCCATGGCACTGATGATCATTAACAGCGCTGTGCGCATGCCGACGTGACGTGGCGCAGCACGCAGGTCATCGGTCTGGATTTCGTTACTTGCCTCAACTTTCGTCATAGCAGCTTGTAGTTGCGATCGCAACACACGGATTAAGTCGTTAAAGAAATCCAAACTGACATGGTGAGCATATAATACAATGCCCTCGAGAGCCGCAGCTAACAACTGCTGTGGTATATCGGGGGTCTTGAGAATACGGAAGTACAATGCAAAGATTAGTTTCAGAGTTTCAGATTGCTACAGTTAATTTCATGCACGTACATTTCCACTGCGTTCTTCCACATTTACGGCGGCTTCTGCCTCGCGCATCTCTTCCTCGATTTCTCGGAGTTCCTTGTTGCGCTTAGCTTGCTTCTTGCTAACATGCGATGCTAGTCCTTTTCGCACTAATTTGGGATCTGCCTTACGACTTTCCGCAGAAGTTGTGTGACGCGAGGCAGGCTTCGATTTGGCTACACTCGCTGAACCCATAGGTCCTGTACGATGTCCTTTGCCAAGTTCGTCACGCAACCGCAAGTGCGCTAGAATATCCAGGACGTTTGCATGTACTGCCAAGTTCCGTTCACGGATCATACGGTAAAACAGTGTAACAGCTTCGAGCGAGACCTCGCCATCATTATCTTCACGCAGCAAGCCTACCAAGGCTTTATAGCATTCCTCTGACGACTTTGTCCAAGCTTTCCGCGACAATTGCGCAATGACCACCGCTAAAAGATTCTTCCGGTAGTTGAAATGCGAAGCGCGGGTTAACAGAGTACAAAAGGTACGCAATGCAACAGGTGCTAGAGGCGTAGCACTACGCACCTCTTTCTCACATACTTCCAAGAATTCTCGGTAAACGCGAACCAGCCCCTGCTCCCACTCACGACGTCGAGCTACTTCTTGGCTGACTTTGTCCTTCTCTTCCTGTTCAGAAAGTGAACGAATGCGATAACCAGGAATAATGTCCACAAACACAGCCAGTAGCGAAAGCAGAGCGAGCTGCCGGATATAGACGTGTATCTGCACACGCGGTTTACCTTGAACACCTGGCGGTGCCTCGGCTCGAGTCTGTGCAAAGACCAGCAATCGTTTAAGCCAGTGCAAACCCATTTCTGGATCGCCTACAATCTGCGAGGCGAGTTTGGCAATCTGCTCACGGGCCAGTGCAAGACCTTTTGCAACGGTCGCTGGATTAGAAGACTGAGCTTCAACGATGATTTCATACGGAGCGCGAAGGCCGAAACGAGTCGAGTGAACTGCAGAGGATGCGATGTGCGAAGAATGACTAGATCGCTGTTCTTCTTCGCTGTCTTCATCGCTTTCGTGAAACACCACACGACTCGGTTCTGCGTCCTGTGCAAGCTGGTCCTGATCGTCGTCGTACTCCATCTGGCCATCTTCCATACGAATAGGTAAGCGACGATGAGCAAGTGACTCTCTTTCTTTTTCCATTGCCTTTTCTTCTCGTTTGGACCGCTTAGCTGCATGTTGCAGGTATGTCTCCTCGAGGTCACTTGTATTCGGCGACGAATCAATCTGAGATACTTCTTCATCGCTCTCATCGCCGAGGTCATCATCAAGGGATGCATAGGGATTGTTCTCGATATCTTCTTCTGACTCGCTTGCACCTTCCATATCGGTACTGGCATCACTCATAGCGTCCTGCTCCTGCTCACGCTCACGACGCAAGGCCTCCAGTGCTTGTCGTTGTCTGCGCTTCTCTGCTTGAATACGCTCCTTTTCCTTTTTCTGAGCTCGTGAGTCACCCACAGTAGGTATTTTGGCTTTTGAAAGAAATCTTAGCCGATCCACCTCGCCTTGGTCTTCGTTGTCTGCCATTGCCTGTGCATCATTCGCAAGATCGTCCACATCGGACGAGTCTTCTTGCTCTGACTCGACCTTCGCACGCTTCGGTTTGCGAGACGACTTTGACGTAGACGCACGTTTTGACGATTTGACTGCATTCTTCGTTTGTTTTACCGGTCGCGAAGCCCTCCTGGCCTGCACCGTCGCTGCCCCACGCGCCATACGTCGCGGATTCAAGCAAGCGTTCTTCCAAAAAAAGTGTGCCACGTGATGACCTACTCCACACTAACCGCATTACCTTCGCTGATCGTTGGGTAGGAATGGTTGGAACTGTGCAGCATAACAAGCGGTCGTTCTTCGTTGGTGCGCTACCAGGATTGCCACCCGTGGAGCCCGGAAGAGAATTTTTGGTAGAGGCCGGATATCTTCCCGCACGGACGCGCGATGGAAAAGGTGCCGTGAGGGACAATGCGCATCTGTATTTCATGTTGCATCGCGCCATGTACAAGCCCAAAAAACGTAAATTGATTGTTTGGTTAAATGGAGGGCCGGGATGCTCAAGCTTCGATGGGTCAATGATGGAAATAGGCGCATGGCGATTTGAGAATGGGAAGCTAGGTTGGACCAAGCTAGGAGGGAGCTGGAATGAATACGCTGATGTACTCTATGGTAGGCCATCACACACTGACGAATAGTCGATCAGCCAGTCGGCACTGGATTCTCCTATGTGCAGAACGACGGATACGCAAAATCCTTGACACAGGTCGGAGAAGAATTCCTGATTTTCTTGCGCAACTTTGTGTCAGAGTATCCTGAATACGACCGGCAAAGACATAAGGATCGAGGCCCGGGCGGTGCAGTGGATGTGTACATAACTGGAGAGAGTTTTGCTGGCGAATACATCCCTTACATTGCCAACAGTATCTTAACCGTTGGCAATTCAGCGCCTATCAAACTCGCAGGAATTGCGATCGGAAATGGAGATATGGACCCCAAAGCGCAGTCCGGAAGCGAAGTCGATACCTTGGTTGATGCCGGGATCTGGAAGGCAAATGGACCAGAAGTCCAAGAAATGAAAAGCACCGTACAAAAGTGTCAAGAAGCGCTCGCCAAAGATGAGATACCCCATATACGATACCCTGAATGTGATGCGATCCTCCACAAGGTGCTCAACATTAGTACACACAAGCGAAACGACACAGAATACTGTATCAACTCGTATGATTTGCGACTGGAAGACACCTCTCCTGCATGTGGAATGAATTGGCCAAACGAGCTAGCTGCTACTTATACGTTTCTACGAAAGTCAGAGGTCCGTAAAGCTTTGCATGTCGATCAGATCAACAAGCCAGAAGCATGGATTGAGTGCAATACTGCAGTTTCTAGGTCATTACGTGCAGAGTCAAGAAAATCAAAAGCAAGCGTGAGTTTGTTACCTCACTTGCTTGATTCTCAGCTACCCATTTTGCTCTTTGCAGGGGACAAGGATATCATTTGCAATTACTTGGGTCTGAAACGAATGGTAGATACATTGGAGTGGAGCGGGAAACGTGGCTTGGATGGCACTCCGCTAGACTGGCGTATCAATGGTGAATTGGTCGGCACCTGGCATGCGGACCGCAACTTGACCTTTGTACGGGTGTACAATGCTTCCCATATGGTTGCATACGATCAGCCGTTACCTGCACACGATATGATGCTGCGATTCATGGGCGTTGACATGAATTTGGGTGCCAATGCAGCCGCTCTTAACACAAGCACCGTCGGTTTGGATGCCCGGATCTTGGTGCCAGACCGCGGCAAGACACACATTCCAGGCCATGCGACACCCTCAAGCAGGTTGCCTTTATCATCCGCGGAAAAGCTAGTCTCGCCACCTACATCAACAGCCACGGACAACAAGAGCGGTGCATTGGCAGATCGCAACTCGCATTTCGATTTATGGGGCAATGTGTTTGTAATTGCATTGGTGGCTTTGGCGGTAGCAGGATGTCTCTTGGTAAGAAGACGCGTGCGAATGCGTCCAGTACGATACCAAGCGGTTGAGCCTTATCAAGCAGGCATGGATGTAGACCCGAACGCACAGGTGTCTGTGCCGCCTTCGATGGAGCATGATATGGAGATGGAGCCATTCGCATTAGGAGATGAGGAAGAAGTTATGACCCCTAAATAGATATCAATACCTATTTTTGCCTATACATTTCTCTAGATCTCTAATGACTCGCGACTATACAAGGGAACCAACAGACTTGCCTCGTGCAGAGCCAATCGTTTGGACTTAGGGTCGGGCTTAGCATTGTTCTTGGCCTTGTCTGTCTGTCCGAATGTGGCGAGCGGGGTTTGCAGCTTGGTCAGGATCTGCAACTCGCTAGTGTATTGCGTTAGTACGCGAGTGTATTCCGCAAGAGATGCATGCGTTGCCGAATCGGTAAGGAGTTGAGGGAAAAAGGTATCGAGCAGGTCTTCTCCAAAAGACACTACAGCTTGAATTGCAGGTGCACGCACGTCACTGGTGCGGTAGCTGATCGAAGTGGTTGGAATAGTTCGTAGACCCTCTGATGATCGTACCTCTTGCTTGGCATCACCAGTAAGAGGCGCATGGAGCACTGTGCGTATCCAGCCGAATACAATGTCCAGCAGGATTAGAATGTGTGCATTGTCAGAGATATGTGCACGCAGCGCCATACGTAGCGCCGGCTTACTGAATGGCGGCGGTGCAAGCACATGTTGGAGAACACGAGCTACAGTTGGAGCGGCAGGATTTTCTTGTTGATTCAAAGCATCACTTAGCGTGATGATTGCATGAGATTCGGCAAGATCCGGTACATAGCGGAGCATCAGATACATAAGCGACCAGTCCTGCGTAGCACGGATCCGTGTGGCAAGTGCGTTGCCAGGCAACAAAGAAGTGCTGAGCAATTGACGTTCCAGCATGTAGCGTAATGTGTGTGGGGCATAAATAGGTTGCTGGCCTTTTTCGATAGCAGGCAAAGCATACATCAGTACCTGCTGAACGAAAGCCAAAGGCAACGAAGGTTTGGGTGCTTTTCGCGAGGCTTTTACCTGTTCAGCGGCACGTAAGCGCTCTGATTCTTGCTGAAGAAAACTGGAAAAATGGTTATCCAACTCAGAGGTGCGCTGGGCCGGTGCGAGCTGCTGCATCTGCGAAAGAAACATTTTGTGTGGTGCGGGAAGCGTAGCTTGCTTAGCCTCTTGGTTCGAATAGTCTTTTGATACACCATGGACCCAAGCATCTGTCTGCTGCGCAGCATGAAGAGCGTGCACCAATAAGCCCTGCGTCGGCACACTTATGGGCAGCGCAAGTACGCTACTCCGGACAACATTGCTATGTGGTGTGTCAATTAGGATGGAGACATAAGCATCGGATGCACACACAGCACTGATACTTGAGTCATTCACCGGCGTGGTTCCTAATGACCATTCCACCTGAGCAAGTACCGTCTCAAGATCAACGTCCCACACCAAAGCTGCAGCACGCTCCTTGCCTTTGTCTCCGGTAGGTAAAGCCATAACTAGCAGGTGGCTCGCAGAAAGTAGCAGAACTTGTGCGCGTATATTTCGTAGCGAAACGAGCGTAGTTGACCGATGATCGTTCGTCTGCAACTGTCCGTCCCAGTCGACCTGCATCGTAGATAGCTGACCAGAGGAATAAAGGATCGTCAATGTGCCATCAGGATGAAAAGCTGCACTAGTTACTTCCTGTTCGCCGCTCAATGAGGGAGATGCGACACTGGACACTGTACGCAAGAAAGGAGCCTCATCGTGAATTTCCACAAGATTTATTTCAAGATTTGTTTTCGCATCAGACAAAAGTAACATGGCGTCGTGCCCAGATGGTGATTTTGCTGCTTCCAGAACATGGGTATCGTAACGGAGATGAAATGTGCCATGCACTTTCCCGAGCTCAGATCCTGCATCCTGCTTGCTCAGTAAATTATTCAATAGCATCACTGCATCACTTTCAAGGGCTAACAAGTTGCCAGACCGCAGGACGAATAAAGCTTGGATATTACCTGGATACTCGAACCTCCGTTTTTCTGTCTGATGATTTGCGGTAACTCGACCTGATGTGTCTACATGCTCGGTCCAAGCACATAAAGATGTACCGCGTGTAGCATTGAGTGCCAGGTACGTTGTACGAACCAAGCTGCCATCTTGTCTGCTCTCGACAACCAATGGCGGCGCGCATACATGATCCGAGGGAGCCAATGTATATGTGTGAACGGGTGTTTGTGTGTTTACATCCATCAACACCACAGTCGATCCCTGTTCAACATGCACAACGAGTCCTTGACGACGACGGACGCCTGAAGACCGAAGGCGAACGACATTCCCTAGAGCAACGGGTGATCGTGATTTCGTGCAGATACGTGTACTGCATATATCACTTTGGCGTGTATCCTCTTTGAGATGGTTATGCACCGCTAATTGAATCGGAGTCTGGACCAAGGGCGCAGCAGAGGATACAGAAATCGCCATACTCCAAGTCACCCACCACCCAACTGCGAAGCAAGTCGTTGGCAAGCAGCGTCGCGAAACTTTTTTCAGTCGGCCGAAAGGAATTCGTACAGTGATGGTTCTTGCCACCTTCTCTGGAATGCGTGCACGGACGGTAGGATTGCCACGTAGTGTGCTGCGTGGTGCGTTGTGGACGGGGGCAGCTGCACCGCGGAGAGGCTTTGCAGCTCTGTCGTATGCTGGGCGGTTCCCGCAACATATGCGTACGCATCGTGCGTTAGCGAGTTTTGCGCCGCAAAGGCGCACGATGTTCATACAGACTGAGTCAACACCGAACGCCGACTCGTTGAAGTTCTTACCGGGATGTGAAGTGATGGAGAAAGGTTCCGCAGAATTTTTAGATCAACGTGCGGCGATGAGCTCTCCGCTCGCGAAGAATTTATTCGGAATCGGCGGTGTGACCAGTGTATTCTACGGCCCAGACTTCGTCACTGTCAGCAAGGATGCAGACACACCTTGGTCAGCGATCAAACCGGAAATTTACAGCAACATTATGGAGTTCTTCACAGCAGGTCATGATCTGTTCCCTGATCCGAACTCCAATCAACAAGGCTCCGATACAACGATTCTTGACACAGACTCTGAAGTTGTCGCAATGATCAAGGAGCTTCTTGATACGCGTGTCCGCCCTGCAATTCAGGAAGATGGCGGCGATCTTGAATATCGCGGATTCGGCGAAAATACAGATGGGATCGTACGCGTAATACTGAAGGGGTCGTGCCGAGGCTGTGATTCTTCCACTGTCACGTTGAAATCAGGGATTGAAAGAATGCTCATGCATTATGTCCCTGAAGTGCAGGGAGTCGAGCAAGTGTTGGGTGAGGAAGAAGTCGTTGCTCTCGATGAATTAGCAAAACTCGAGCAGAAATTGGCGAAGCAGCGTGAAGAGCGCGACCGAGGATTCTCTGATTGATCAATAAGTTTTTTCGGCTAAAAAACGATAAAATGAATGCTTTCTGTCACCATCCTGCTCAATCCGCCTTCTGTATCGTCCTATCTTCAGCTTGCTTGTAATTGCGCAAGACTGATTGGCCACCGCATATGTGGAGGCCGACCACACCTTGGCGCTAGGTTGGAGAGACGATCTGATCCTCTTAGATACAGGACAAAGTGTGGGGAGAGGATGGCGTTTTTGCTAAGTTTTGCTTTATGGAATAGATCAGATATAGAAGAAGAATTCATGTACAATGTTACACCTTTTGGAACACCTTTTCTGAGACTACGGCCCTACTTGGAAGCGAATCTTGAGATTCATTGCAGCAAGCTCGGCTACCAGGTACTTTAGCACGTAGGGAACAGCTACTACGTCTAAATCCCCTGCGCGTTTCAGTAGGTGGTGCTTCGGAAGCTGAACACGAGGCGATTTTTGCACAGTGCGCCGGCCTTGACTCGCAGAAGCACGACAGGCACGACAAAATTCGCCTTTGGGCCCTAGAGGAGTGGCCTGTTCATCGCGGCTCTCAATGGTTTGCACTGCACCCAATCCAGGAACTGAAATTGCTGCGTTCTCATCATAGCTCAGCGAGATCAGACTTCCACACATGCGGCATACATACGCCGTGGTATAATCGGAACAATTCAGTAAACGATCCTGTAGCAAGAAGGATGTGCCATGGGCAAGCAGAGCATCTCGTTCCATTTCACCGAATCGTATCCCACCAGCACGTTTCCTACCTTTGACCGGCTGGCGCGTAAGCGCATGTACGGGACCGGTAGTGCGAACTTGGAATTTGTCATTGACCATATGGCGAAGACGTTGATAGTATACCAAACCCAGGTAAATGTCGGCACGCAGTTCCTTTCCGGTGATCCCAGAGTACATCGGCTCGTTGCCCATATAATTGTAACCTGCAGCACGCAACTGCTCGCCAAAGTAAGAGACAGGAGTATCGTACTCGTTGAAGGTCCAAGGCGTTGCGTCCTGTGCGATGCCATGCATTGCACCTGCCTTGCCAGCCATGCTTTCAATTAACATACCAATGGTCATGCGTGAGGGGAACGCATGAGGATTAATGATGACATCCGGCTGCATCCCACTCTCACTGAACGGCATGTCTATCGCCGGCCACTTTTGTGAACAAACGCCCTTTTGTCCATGTCGTGAAGAGAACTTATCTCCAATGACAGGCGCGCGAGGAACACGGAACGTGATCTGGACTCGTTGGCATGCTTGGTCGCCAGCATCACTTCCTATAACACGTACAGTATCGACGTAGGCGGTTTCGTCACCTTTGAATCGTTTGATTAATGTCCGACCGGTGGTTTGATTGTAGCAAGCGTACAATGCGCTTCCTTTTTGAAGACGATCGCCGACAAACGGCAAGCCGTCGACATCTAACTGTTCACGTCGAGGATCATCGTGTCGGACATCGTCACCAAACCCGAAGCGGACAGGAAGCGAACTGGTGCTGCGTCCACCGCCGACCAAATCACGCAAATTAATCACCTCCGATTTGTACACAGAGCCATAACCAAAGCCGCGCTCGTAAGCCGACTTGTTCAAGATCATAGCATCTTCCATGTCATATCCCGTGTAAGAAATCACAGCGACAATGGCATTGGTCCCGTTGGGGAAATCGTCGATAGCGTACTTGTTGTGCAATGCAGGACGTACGACCGGTGTTTGCCCTGATTGCAATCGGTAAAGTTTGTTATCGGTACGACGGGCAATCGCTCCAGACGGCGTACCCATAGTTTGCTTTCCCATCTGGCATTGGTACATGTTGCGTGGACTCTGATTGAAGTCGGAGAACGGCGTGAGATTCGCAATGACACTAAGCACATTTGTTGGAGCTACTTCGACATGAGTCGAGATTCCGCGTTGAATCTCTTCACCGCGGCAAGCCACCTCCAAGTAGACCTGCTCAAACGGACCGATGTGGTCGGTACGATCGTTGTAAAGGAATCGCACGGGGCGCAACATACGTGCCCTTCCCGAGAACAGGTAAAGTCCAGGGTACTGACCACCATGGGACGTGGGTACAAACCCAATTTCTAAATCCAGTGGCACTTTCTCGTTTCCTTCCGTCTTCCAGATCCGCAAGACATCCGCCATATGTCTTGCGAGTGCAGGCGGCGCATACCCAATGATCGCTCCGTCTAGCTGCACAACTACGTGTGTCTTTGGACTGATGTTCGGTGCAAATACCTCAGTCATACCAAGAGAGGTCAGTAGAGAAGGAACAGACGATGCATCGACATCAGACGCAGTCAATTGACAAGTATGCGAGAAATGATTAAGGAGACCACATGGACTACCGTCCGGGGTATGTACGGGGCATAAAAATCCCCATGCTTCTGGAAGAAGCTTACGAACGGTAGTGGTTTTGAGTTCAGCAAAGAATGCACCTCGATGGACACTGCGGAAGTGCGCAAGGTACCGGTAAAAATTCAGCTTCTCAGCGACGATCGTGAATCCACCAACTTGCTGAAGATCTAGACCACTGGGCGAAGACAAGTTACCGGTGGCAAGGAACGAGGCGAGTTTTGCGCCGATATCGCTGTTGACTTTCGCAAAGCTCTTTTGGATATACCGTGCATCGAAGAAGTCGCATTCTTTCGCTTGAACTCTGACATCACGGGCGATAACGCTGCGAATGTTAATCAAGTATTCTTCAAGACGTTCTCTGATAATTGCACCGTATAAGAATCCAGGCATGAGCACTTCTTGATGCTGCGGAGAGTCCGGATTGTCGGCACAGCATTCTCCTGCGACAAATGCATACAGTTTGCGGATCATAAACACCATCAAACGATATTTCTCGCGCGGCATGTCTAGGTGTGGTAAGACGAGTCGATTAATCAAATCTTCACCAACTTGCGCATTGCTCCAGTCCTCTGGAGAGCGCATCACTACACGGAACTTGTCCCCGAGGTATTCAAGACATTGTTCTCCCGTCCATAAGCTGTAGCGTTTGAAACCGCGTAAGAGTAGCTCAACACGGTCAGTCAGGAACGTGTTGTCAATGTCTGAGCCGACAATCGAGCCGAAGATCTCCTTGTCAGTGGCACTGACCAGGGCTTTGAGCACCATCACTACGGGGACCATGTACTCTTGTTTTCGCCATGAAAATCGCAGAGTGACACCGCCATTCTCAAGATAGTGCACAGAGTTGGTTATGCTCACTAAATCGTTCTTCCCAATGCATCGAATGGAGCATGCCTTGCTTGTGTATGAAGGACCACGTCGCACAAACGAAGGACGCTCTAGGGCCATAACGTGGTTTGCTTTGGTTAGGATCAAGAAGCGCATCAAACGCTCATTTCCATTTATAACAAAGTAGCCGCCCATCTCATTTGGCTCCTCGTGATGGGAAACAAGTTCTGCAGAATTCATCCCGCGCAAATTACATCGATTGGACCCAACCATGATAGGGATCTGGCCCATGTCGCGGATATCGCTCTGTTCAGGTCCGTCATTCACACGCCAGGAGATTCGCGCAGTCAGCCTTCCACGATAAGTCACCAGCCGCTGGCGGCATTCGTCTGGAAACACACGTCGATCCAATGCATCCTTCGCACGGTCAGGAACTTGTGGTCGGCTTAGCGAAACGGCATCGATACGAACTGTGTGAGTCAACTTCGCTTACATTCCAGGCGGTTGCCTTTGTCTTGATCACCTTGTCCATCAAACACAACACGAGGGGAGAGTGTTTGTAAGCTTCGCTCGAGAAGCCCCATCCCCTCAAGACCAACCTTGGTGTATGCGTCAATCGATGGATTCTCGGCCCAAAGGGCATTGAAGCTTTCAATGTGTGGGCGCGATACCTCGCGAAGCTCAGGTACATCTCTGCCATGGGTGCTTGGATGCATAAACCGCTTTTGCACTGCAAGCGTATGAAATGTATGAGGTTCATTCCAAGCAGCAGGTTGCTTATCGTTTATGTTCATCATGTCGTTTCCTGCATCTGGTGGTGTTCCAGGTTCGGAAGACGATGACGACGCCGAATCACTCGTCGGCGAACTAGACCGCATCGTCGCCTATCCTTTCTAAGACGGTCTTGAGAGAGCCTCGCACAAAAAAATTCCTCGGCCGGTATATTGTGGAGGATGGCTACCTGCCGTGGGAAGGACGCCCATATTTTCCTGGTTAGATGTCAAGACAGGAGCCAATATAAGTCAGGGATTAAGAGCTTGTGAGTCTGTGAAGTCGGATTCTAGAGGCGCGAAATTGGCTCTAAAGGGAATTGAAAGGTTCCGGTCTGCTATGGTTCAGCCTCGCTAATTTAGAATATCTATGCTACATTCGTTCAGTTAGACGGTCCTCAGGCCTTTTTATGCCGTATAGAAGCTTGTAATCCAACAGAGTCTCTGTATGTGTGGATCTAAGTTAAGAAGAACCAGTCGGGCAGACCAGAAAAAGTAATACAATTGCTCACTACATAACATGGTGCACTAATCCTGTTGTATACATTCCCAACCGCCGTATATTAGCACAAATTACGCAAAATTCGCACATTTTCGATATTGTCTTGCTGTGCCTCATATAACGTTCAGATGACCAAGATAGCATCGAATGGCCGGTTAGCACAATTGGTAGTGTGTCTGACTACGAAAGTCCAATGGGCTGTGATTATCAGGAGGTTGCGGGTTCGAGCCCCGTGCTGGTCACATTTTTGTCGCGTTTGACAGCATTGTGGTTCGCAGAGTAGGCTTCCTTTTTGAAGTATCGAGGCGTTCACCATAGAAGGGCCACAGATTACTATTCATACGCCTATGACAAGTAGCCAGCCAAACACTATCTGAGACATGGCGATGGCAAACAGAAACTGTATACGAGTCGCTCGCTGAGTCTGCGTGACAGTGACACTTGAAGGCGAAGACGGGTCTGGGAGGACGACATAGCGTAGAGAGCGGAGCAAAAAGAACGCATTCGCAGCAAACACATAGAAAAACGTCAGCCAGTAAGCCCAGCGACCAAGAGGTAGCATCCCAACAGCAAGCACAAGCAATGTGCCGACGAATTTGTAGCCAGAATAAGCCACCAAGTCAAAGACGGTGTGATCGCCCTGTATGTTCAAAAGGTAGCAGCCGAGCTTCACTGCACTAAACTCGATAAAGACAATCGCAAGTGCGCGCGATGCCGTATAACCCAAGTTTTCAGGATGGAAGCGGCCACGAAGTCCATAAATCACCGACGTAGCGATAGTGTAGGTGACGAACGCCATAACTGGATTAGCCAACCAATCAATACTTACAGGGTATATACATGTCGGGGCTGTTTACATCCTCACGAGGTGGACAAAACGATACAGGCTCGCCAGGGTTTGCGAAATGCGCTCCATGTGCAGACAATGGGCGGTCTGGTGTGCTCATGCCAGCATAGGGCGTAGGGGAAGGACTAGGGCCCGGCGACATAATCCCTGTACCCCCATAAGGCGTAGTGTAACGCAGTCTGCGCGACCATGGCTTGTGTCTCCAAGGAAAAACAATGATTCGCAACTTGTGTAGCACGTAAGAGTTGGACACATTGAAATAGTGTTTTACCATCGGTAACGGAAGCCAAGCACGGAACTAGACGCTGTAAGTAAGAAAAGACGTACGTTTCGTTGCACATATTCTCCACCGACTTGTGCTACATGACGACCGAATTGCATCCCCATCTGAGTTGTTGCATCGTTCATTACTCCGCCGCCCAACGATGAGAAATTAGGCATGGCTTGCGGAGTAGATTGTTGCGAATCAGGGTTTACGCCATGCGTAGCCCAGGGATCCTGATTGCGTGCATACGGATCACTTGATGGAGTCGACGCATTGTATGGCGACGCATTAACATATGGATTCTGTGCATTGTTGTCCTCAAACATTGGCGTAGTCGCAGACTGATACATATTCATGTTTGGTACGACGCTTGCGGCGGAATTCGATCGGACGGGTGGAGCGTATGGATTTGCGGGGCCACGATGAGTAGGAGTCGCATGGTTCTGAGTCGAGGCCCGCGTAGGATTTGGGCGATGAGTGTGTGTTTGTGACTGCGCTCCATACGGAGTGCTGGAACTATTTACGGGTGTCCCAGTGTTGCGTGGTGAGCTTATTCTTGTGTAAGTCTCGCGTTTCTTTGGCGGACGAGCATGAGAAGTGCCTGTTGCAAGATTCTGACCTTGGCTTACCGCAGCGTTGGAAGATGGTTTGTATTGTGATGCGTTTTGAGAAGGTGCATACGGATTGGACGAGTCATTTGAAAAGTCATTTCCCGTAGGTGACTCTGGGACCTGGAACCGCGGATGAGTAGGAATAGGGTGCTGAAGAGGTGGCGGAGGCCTTGCAGGACGAGCCGCTCGCACAGGTTGCATCGTCGCTTAGCAGTCTCGCGAAAGGTCGTGCGTCGGGCGATGAGGACGGACCACGTGACGTATGCGGTCAAAGGGTGGGAGGAAAGAAAGTGAATCTTAGTTTCAACATGCCGAAAGCCAAGGGGAAAGGCGGTAAGAACCGTCGCCGTGGAAAGAACGATGGAGATGATAAGCGAGAGCTTGTGTTCAAGGACGAGAGCCAAGAGTATGCACAAGTGGTGAAGATGCTCGGCAATGGACGATTGGAAGCGCTATGTTTTGACGGAGAAAAGCGTTTGGCGCATATCCGCGGCAAGCTACGCAAGAAAGTCTGGATTAACAACGGTGATATTATCTTGCTGTCTTTACGAGAGTTTGAAGATGGAAAAGCGGACGTGATCCAAAAGTACTCCCCGGACGAGGCCCGTGCACTGAAGCAATATGGTGAACTTCCTGAAACCACGAAAATCAGCGAAGAAACGCTGGGCGACGACGAAGGTGGCGATGTCGAGTTCCAAGAAGTCAGTGACGAGGAGGACGAAGACCTGGATGATCTTTAAAGGTCGGCATCAACCACATGTAGTTCTAGACACAGACTTCTACGTAGTAACAATCAACCGACTACCGCGATCGATTCTATGTATAGGGTGTAGGTTCTCGTACCTCTCAAGATTGCTCTGCGCCAGTCTCACTAGCTAGCTCTCGCTCTTGAGCATCTTGCATCGGCGGCTTCTGTTCAGAGTCCTGCTGCTCCCTCCAGGCTTCTGCTTTCGGCACAGAGGGTGGGTTCGTTGCGGAGTCTGTCACTTCCTTCGCTTCCTTCTCTCGCTCCGGATCACCCACGTGGAGATTCAAGTCGACGGCACGTGGCTCCGGCTCCGACTCCTCCCTGGGCGCTGTACTAGGGCGAATGTCATGGATAGGTGAAGGATTCTGTTGCGTTGCTGTTACGGGTTGTTCGGTGGAATTAGTGGAAAGATGGGGTTGTTCCGTATGCTCTGGAGTCGCCGAATGGGATTGTGTGCGTACTTCATCAGACACGCGGTGTTGAGTACCTTCGTGGGGTACGGAACGATGTTCATTTAGAGAAGAATCACTAGCGACTTCCGATTGTTTCGGCGCAGTTTCTGATGCATCAGCCTGCTGAGTGTGCAGAGAGTCCTGCTCATTCGCTGACGGCGAGTTTGGTTGTTTTGATTCGTCTTGTGATGGATCTGCGTGCTGTTGTGCTTGAGGAGCCTTGAGATGTTCCTCGATAACCGCCCGCCGAGCTTCCAACCAATCATTCCAACGCTCTTTCCGGGCAGCTTGTACCCTGTGCGAGGAACTTGGATGATGATTAGCAGTTCGGACCCTGGCAAATACATCGTCTGTACCTTGAACAAAGAACAGGCGATAGGTCCGCATACATACTCGAATATCCAATGCGTTTCGTACAATATAGTGCACATCACGCTCGTCCAGCAGTTCAGGCTCCGCTGGCAAGTTGCGTTTAAGTAATGGCGCATGGCACTCGGCAGGCAGACCCTCTGTGGGTGCGTATAAGCAGTAGCTTGCAATGTATTGTAGCCAACGCTGTTCCTCATCTCGCGGATCATTCAAAGTCAAGTCGTCATGAGACAAGAGCTGAATCTGCATGGTCTGCGAGGGAAGAGCAGTGCTATGATCTGCGTGGGTGGATGTCGGAACCATCTCGATACGGAACAAATGCTCATCACGACCCAAGACATGCTCGGCTTCCATACGACTGGCAATCAGTCGCTTGTAGACTTGGACACTGCGCGATTCACCATCGTTGCTGCTTGGAGTCGAGGAACTGGCCTGCATTTCCTGAAGAGCGTGATGAGTAGCATCAAAGATTCCCAACAATTCTTGACACTTGGTATCTGTGGCGATCGTCAAGGCGGTCTTGACAAAGGCATGGATCACCTTGTCTAATGTCATAGCTCGATAACCATTGGTTCCATACATGAACCTCAGACCTTCTTCAAAGGTAGCTTGATCTATTTCATGATCGATCAACCGCTCGACCAGCTCCAATAGCACTCCATAATACTTTGAGGGATCAACTGACTTGATCGCAGCATCGCCTTTGGTTGGCGATGATCTTCTGGAGGTGCTACCCGCTGGAGTTTGATCTTGTTGTCTCTGGCGATGGTTTTCTGGACCAGGAATCGACGCTGCGATCTGACTCACGAGATTTGCAGGACCCGTCGCGGTGTCCGTCAAACCCAACTCGGCAGCTAATGGATTGACTTTGGACCAGCCGGATGGGGTTTTCTCTGCCATTTCTGCCGCTTGCATCTTGAGTGTGTGCAAACGCGAATAGAGCACTTGTAACAGCCTTGCAAATACATACAGAGTAGTATTTGCAAAGAAATCCACCACCTTTGGCACAGGCATTGCATCATGAGGTGGCATGGCATCCATAGATGTATTGACGTGCCAAGTGGATGCGTGTGGTGCTTGTTGCTGCGCAGAGGGCGACGCAGATCTCGAGCCAGACGCGTTGTCTGCTGCATGATTCGCTTGAGAAGCAGATGCACTCGTTTTCTTGGTCGACGCTTGGTCTTCGTCCTGGTCGTTGTTTTCCTCGTGAAGATTCAGATCGTCTTCTGCTTGCTCTTTGCGTAATAACAAGGAGTCTAATACATCACGATCTACATGAAGCAGACGCGGCAAGAGCTGCTGGAATGTGCTCAAGACGCGTGATTTATCACTAGCACTGAATCCCGAAGTGGTCCGCTGGGTAAACTGTACAGCCAAGCGCAACACATCCTTCACCACCTGTCCATCTTCAAAGGAATACGAAAGCTGGAATCGAGGCGCAAGTGCCGGCAGACTAGGGTCCAAAGCAAGACGGCGCTGCTGTTGTTCAGTACGCAGCGTCTCGATTTCGTTGACAAACGCCTTGGTGGTGATGGTGCGTTTGTCTGTGCTCTTAAAGTTGATCCCTTGATGGTCCAATGCCTTGTAGAAATTCCGTGCATCAACCTCGCGCCATACTTTGTTCCACTCTCGCTGCGCACGTTTCCATTCTTCATCCTTCTGTTTCAGACGAGCCAAGACCACAGGCACGGCCACAGAGGGATTGTCATGCAGCGCTGCAATCACCTCCAAACCGTGATTCCGTCCATACACCTTTTTGATGATCCGCTGATAAATGCTCTTGCTTTGCCCACCCAAACCGGGCTTCAATCGGAAACTAGCACGCTCATCCGCATCCATCACAGCAATTCGTGCGGCGATCGGTTCAAGAAGCGCAATCGTGCGGAGATTCGCTTCTATATGGTAGTCGTATTCATGACGTTCTTCTTCCGAGCGGTACAATGCATCTTCAAATACATTCTTTTTGTGTGGATTGAAGGATTCTCCTTCGCTCGCCCAGGTCGGATGGCTTACCCAGGAATCGTTCAGCACTTCCCAACAAAGAGGATCCCTGCCTGAGCATGCCAGGTTGATTTCCGAGTCGGGTAGCTTGCGATAGGATGGGCCGTAGGATCGTTGGGTACTCAAATCGAAACGCTCACGTTCTAATGCCGGGACATTCTCCAAAACTGGCTCCTCGTTCTCCAACCAACCATGCTTGCCCATATCGTATCCACATAAGGACTTGAATGCAGCTAATAACTCCGGTTGGCCACCAAGGAACAGGGATACGCGGTCCACCAAAGTAGCCAAATCAATCACATCCTGCGTGTAGAGATTTAGCAACTTTAAAAAGTCCATATACGTTGCACGATCATCAATATGTTTCTTGACTCGCTCAAAGAAGGCAACTTCGTCCATCGTGGCCATATGAGGCATCTGCATCACGCCGTCATTGGCCATGGCTCCGTTACCGACGTTATGTGGTCCAGGGTGATTGGCGCCTCCCATCATATGCGGCGGGGCATAGGGAGGCATATCGTACATCTGCCCAGGTAGGTACCCCGAAGGCGCGTCTGGCGGTATATCGTAGCCATGCGGTACACCACCCGGTGGCAAAGGAGCACCGTACATGTCATGCATCTCGTTGGAAGGCACGTTTTGCATTCCATACGGATTCATAGGCGGTCTGGGACCGCTTTCCGCCTTTCCATGTTTGCTGCGTTTCGAGCGCGAAGAGGATTTGCTCATAGTAGAAGGATGTACCTGCTCGTTGGCGGCGGGTGGTGCTTGCAACTCTTCTGTGCCACTCATACTACGTTTCTTGCGTCCGACAGCACTTGGCGCGCCTTGTTGAGTTGGAACAGTTTCGTATGCATTGTTTGCACCGAGGTCCGAGGCCGGTAACGGCGCAGCCATGCCGTTTGTGACATGGCCCAGCATACCAAACAAGCCGCCAGATGCACCTGCACTACCTTGTGCGCCTGTATCAGGCAAAAATTGCTTGAACTCATCAAGAAGATCCTTTGCATGATCGAATAATACAGTAACTTGTGCATACACCTCATGAATAGGCCGTTGCTCCTTCTGGTAGGTTTGAAGGATCTCAAGGAACTGTTTGTAGGTGTCAGGGTCCCCGGCGAACCGCTGCTTAATCTTGTTGACATAGTTGATTGCATGGTTGAATTCGACCGGCGGACGCGCTGCATCACCATTTGCACTTGGCGCCAGTGGCCCACTTGGTCCAGAACTGGGATTTAGATTGGAGTGTGCGCTGCTCAGAGGATTGGACCGGGTGTTTAGCTCATACATGGAGGAATGAGGAGCGTTTGCTGCAGCACTGTGACCTATCATTTTGTTAGATGATGGTGAAGTCGTGGCGCGTCCACTGAGCGAAGTACTGGAACGATCATGATTGTTAATACCAGGATTTGCCCCGGGACGTGCATATGGATGAGAAGCCATGCCTGCATTCTCATACTCTGACGCACTTCCAGAAGGCATCGAACCATACAAAGGATTGTGGGCTGAGTTGATGTTAGCAGGATTTCCCCCTATGGGTGGGGTGCGCTGTCCCATCTGTCTCATAGGCATGCCAGAGGGATCATGCATGGGATGCGCATTGATAGCAGTATTTTGATTCTGTGACGAGACATTTCCACTAGATTCTGCTTGACTGCCGCCTCTGGAGATCCGATTGATGGCGCCGGCAATCCCATGCCCACCTAATGACTGAGTCGTTGTTCCAGAGGGCGTTGTGACGGTGATCATATTTGCATCATTCTGATCCACGCTGCATTCAATCCGGTAACCGGGAGGTAAAAACGTGTTGAACCCCTGGATCAAGCTTGGCTGCCCACGAAACAGCATCGAGACCCGCTCAATCACACCAGGTGTATCGATAGCTTGGCTTTTGAACTGGATCAGCACTTTTCATCACCTACATCTTTCATGATATCCAAAAACCGATTGTATACATCAGGATGATCGGTAAATTGCACCTTGACCTGGTCGAGGTACGACAATGCATCTCGAACATTGAGCGTGGCCTATGTGAGTTGCATGAAACAGCTTACCATACTCCTGCGCACGCCCTTCGAATCCAAGTCGCCTTTTCCTTACCACCGCACGCACCAACGTTATGTGGCTCGTGACAAACCTCGTAAGAATGCGCGCACCTGCGTGGGGCCCGAGCACGTGATAGTCCCTGATTGCTTAACGGTGTGGAGAAATCGAGAATGTCTTGTCTGCTATGCGTACAAACTATTGGGAGAAGCCCAACGGGCTAGGGCATAATTCAGGCGGATGATGATAAGATCACGTCCCATACGTATCGAGTCACGTAGAAGTGAGATCTTGCTGCCATCAATTTCTGTCCATTGTACGGCTACCTCCGAAATAGGCAGCGCAAGATGCAGTAATGGGTCCGATGCAGCTTTCTGACTTGACTCGGACTTCGTCTGCGAACCATGCAAGTTGTTAGACTTTGCAGGGGATGAAGCTTGAGGGTGGTGCTTGTGCAAAGTATGATCCGCTTCACTTTTTCGACTAGCCATCTCTGCAAGCAAGAGCAACTCCACATCAAAGATCCATCGATCGATATGCGCAAGGGGGAAAATGACTCTTGCACTTTCCCTGGAGAATAGCTTAAAGCCGCATTGGGTATCGTGAATTTCAGGCTGAATCGCTAGAGGTTCAACTTTTGCTTTGGGTGCTGAATGCAGCGACTTAGGCACCAATCTGTTCATAAGCTTGTCTCCAAGCGCGCGCACATTCGGTGGGCGCATCAGAACGGAAAGAGTCAAATGAAATCCACGCATTAGCAAATTTCGTAAGAAGCTTCGCTACCGTCAGATTCTTCATACCTACCTTCACCACGGCGTCAGACCGGACTAAATGTGCTCGAGAGCCAACAACGATTCCGTGCCCCTTGTCTGTAAGGATCCTGCACATTTCTCTTGATAGTTTCTGTAGATCGCTGAATCGCGTTGCTCCGTCGGCGTCTGCGAATAAGATAAATGCGCCTCGCGCATGTAGCACGCCATGCCGAACTGCTGCGCCCTTCCCTCGGTTAGTATGCAATTGTGTTATACGGATCTCAGCAGAGGAGTCAAGCCTTTTTTGTTCAGCATAGTCCATGGCGACTTGATAGGTGGCATCGTTGGATCCGTCATCAACTAAGATGATTTCATACGTCTTGAGAGGAGACGTAAGTGCGTTTTTCGTCCTATGGCCCACATCCAAAGCAAGCTCACCGCAGAGAGATCTATTTTGTTTTCGCACACTTTCGAGCCAGGTCAATGCATCGTCCAGCATCGCGGGCAGCCGGTCCTTTTCGTTGTACATCGGCACCACAACCGAAAGCTGTACCTCGTCTGCATCCTGCAATGTCGGCAAAGGAACAGGTTTCGTGTGCCTTGGACTTGTGTACATACTTTCCGCATCAGTAGTACGTAACTGACTCGGGCTCGCGCAGATCAACGCGATGTATGGCTGAAACAGTCAGAAAATGCAGCCTACTATTGTGATTGCAAGCACGAGCGATGCCAAAATTAGCTTAGCCTGCGGAAGGTGGTACGCCCCGTACGCTGCGCCAGCTAGCCACGGCCATACTGAACCATCTGCCCCAGCGAAACTCCCCGTCGTACCACCTGCACAGCAGGGGCCAACCATGTTTGTTCTGACAAGTTGTTCAAGCGTTGATGTGCCACGCGCGCTGTGCATCTCTACCCCGCGTGCACGTGGCAACACCCCGAGCGCTTAGATGCCGGATTCTATCTACTTACGATGAGTGCAATCGCTTACAAGTTTCCTAAGGACGGATGGCAGACGATTCTGCTTATCGCTTTGTTCCTGTATGTGGACGCTGCCAAGGTTGGGACTGTTGGTGCACGTATCCGTGAGCTGGTCGGAGGACATGGAGTGATGAATGTCATCCGGAAGCTTGTAGTGTATGTGCACATTGCCGAAGCACTTGCGATGTTTGCAGTCAATGTAAAAAGGAACGCGCCTTTGGGTACTACAGTAAGTTATGGAGTCTAATTGCAGTTGAAGTGGTCCCTCACCACCTTGGTCCTTGGCTACCCGTCGTGGATTGAGTTCGGCCGTACGTCGCATACTACTAATCTCCAGGTATCAACCATGGTATTCTTTAGATTAGCCGAGGAGCTCAATGCTCCGTGCATAGGACAACAATATAGTGCCAACAATTTCAAAAAATGGTAGCAAAAGAAATTCGACGAGAATGAGATTCGAACTCACGCGGGCAGAACCCAATAGCTTACTGACTAAATCGTCATGCGTTTAGCAGGCCACCGCCTTAACCACTCGGCCATCTCGTCACAGATTCTAGTTGTCTGCTAACAACATTGAATATGAACGGCTACATGAACGAATCATCACTGCTTTCGTCACCTTCTTCGTCGTCTCCCTGAGCTGCCTTGATTCGGGCACGACGCTGATCGATCCGATGCTGTTCAGCCACTGCTTCCTCTGAATACACTCGGGTCAATTCGTGCATACATACAATTGGAATAGTCACGAGCAGCGGCTTCTTCTTGATATCGCCGCTTGGTTTCGAGTAATTCTTTTTTCTGCGTCAGCAAAGCTGCATACCTGTGCTTGAGCATGTTCCTTCTTCTTGCGCCCCAGGGAACGTTCGCGTTCCTGTCTTTCTGCATCATAATCAACTTGGCGTTCATTGAGAGTCTTGTTCAATCGATTGACAATTGCGTTTTTCCGTTCTTTCACAAAATATCGTTTGACCAACCGATCGTTATGGAACGATACAGCACCCACCGCCATATCTCCTGTTTTCTGCTATGAGCTAGTTCGCTTACTTTGACATTGCTGTGTGGGGTATAGATGACAGTCAAGTTGTTCTTCTTGTTTCCTGATGATTAGTCGTATATGTACCTTCAATGGAGTTTGCCTTGACAAGCTGAGCACAATCCTCCAAAAGCGCTTCAGGAATTTCAGTCCAAGATGCGATCTGTTCCGGCAATCGTAAGTAGACGTGCGCAGACGATAATTTATCAACGTGAAACCACACGTCCTGCAAAAGCAGAAAACACGTACCTCAGGTAGACCATGTTTTAAGAGCTCCTCATCTTTGTCAATAAAAACGCCTCACTTTCCACCTTGTCCTTTCCCATGTATATCACCGCACACGGCTCAATAGCTAGATAAGCACCTTGGCTCTCCACGCACCATTTGACTCGAAAAATCGTACCATGCTCAGAGGCTCGTGCGTTCCCTACCCCACGTGACACGCGTCTGGTGTTGTTCTTGTGAGTATCATGACGGATAGAGAATCGAGCTCCGGGGGGTTAGAGGCCCGTATGACCTCGATGTCATTATCCAGTGGCGATCGTACACAGAAAAGCAATACTAAGCCACATACAGGCGCTACTGCGCTCGCAAATACCACATGGCTTGCTTCACAGCAACGAAAAGCGGCTCACCAGCCGTTCCAGCCGCGGCCATTGAAGATGGTTGCCAATATGGAGGGCAAAATCACAGGAGCACGAGCGCCACTCACATCTCGACAAGCTGTTGGGAACACGCCGGTGAAAAAACCGGAGCAGGTAGAAAAAAAAGTAACTCGTGCGCCAAGTTTGACATCGCTGCGTGTTCGTGACGAAAAGAAATATACCAGTGCGCAGGCAACAGCACGACACGTTGAGCCGCAATTTGATCTTGGTCATTATGACGGAGGACTCGAACGCGACGAGAATAAGGGACGCCGAGATACCACCTCGAAGGCGAAGGTAGATAGCGATACCCTTGCGATGGACTCTTCGTTAAATGGGTAAGTTTATGAAGCACTGATCTAGATTGAACCATCAGCCCACCAAACAATGGAGCTTAGCGCAATTTGAGATTGGCAGACCGCTTGGCAAGGGCAAGTTCGGTCGCGTATACCTCGCACGCACGAAACCCACGTCAGGCACGCAGGCACCACAACAAGGATATGTGGTGGCTTTGAAATGTGTATATAAGAAGGAACTGATTGAAAACAAAGTCGACCTACAGCTACGTCGAGAGATTGAAATCCAGATGAATTTACGACATCCTAATGTTTTACGTATGTTTGGCTATTTCCACGACCATGGCCGAATCTTCATGATGCTGGAATTCGCAGGAAGAGGCGAGCTTTTCAAAATCCTGTCAAAGCTCCCAAATCGACGTTTTGATGAAGCGACAGCGGCACGGTACATTGCACAAATTGCTGATGCATTGCAATATCTCCACTCGAAACATATTATTCACCGTGATATCAAGCCGGAAAACCTCCTAGTAGGTATTCGAGGGGAAGTGAAGATTGCCGACTTTGGCTGGAGCGTACATGCCCCGGGAAATAGGCGCGCGACACTGTGTGGCACACTGGACTATCTCCCACCTGAAATGGTCGAGGGAAAAACACATAGCGTAGCAGTGGACCTCTGGGCGATGGGCGTCTTGACGTACGAGTTCTTGGAAGGCGTTCCGCCATTTGAAGAATTGAGTGGCGCAAGCAGTATGTACTTGCTACTAAACTAGTGACCTACAAACGGATTGCCGCCGTTGACTTACATGTACCGTCTCATTTTAGTGAAGAAGCCAAGGATTTGGTGCGCTCTGTATGTACTCTGATTCTGACAACAGTTACTTCGATACAACCCTGCAGAACGACTACCATTATCCAAGGTGCTTCGACATCCATGGATTGCACGACATGATCCACAAGCTGCGACTCGCGCCGCGCGTTTTACATTAGAACATGATTAACTAACATCACTATTATTTAGCCATTGACGAATCGCAGGATCAGATAGATGGTTGATCCAAAGAAACGAATCCCGCTCATTACTGCGACAAAGATTAGAATCACCAACACATAGGTCCTTGTCCGCATATTCCCCGCATTCGGGTCAAAGGTGCCTGTAAGATTCGTATCGAGAATCACACCGGCTAGCAACGCATTGGATAAGGACCAGAGAAGCAGCACATTGGTGCGGATGTTTCTATAATAGTCCGACTTGCGTACTGCATCTGACCGGTTTGGGCCATGTATGGCAATGGAGCGTTGTTTGAGGTTGTTCAAGGCTTCCTCGTACGCGGTGTCGATATCTGCTTGAGCTGAGGGCAGTGACACTTCAGCCATCCCTTGCCCTGTGGAGACTACTGTGCCCAAGTCTTGGGGCGCAAGTGTATCGCCCTTGGTTCCCCATGAGATATCATGTAGATTGCAAAAGGCAAAAATGTTCAGCACGTTGATATAGGTCGGAGTCAAGAGGAAATACTGCAAGCTGCTGGTGATCAGATGGAGTGGGTCAAGTGCCAGCAGGGAACCAACAACGTATACCCCATACGTGCTAACCAAGCTCACCACCAGCTGCGCAAAGCTTGAGTTACGATTGCCTTGCAGCATTTTATAGATACACAACACACCAGCGGCCAGCATATACACCGTAAGCAAGGCAAAGATCACTACCACCGCAGTATACTTCCATGCACTTCCCTGAGGCCGGTTTCCCAGAGCCAAGATGAAACATGAGACCAAAGTGCCAATGTATATGAAATGCAAAACTTCATTCACGAATCCAATCCCCTTTAGGTTGAACGACGGTTCTTCCAAGCCCCTGGTCAACACTCGGAAGAAGATGTAGAAGTTTGCCAGGCTGAACCAGGCAAACAACATATTAAGGAAGGTATAAAAAGTAGCGATAGCCAGCACCATTTTTCGCCAGATGGAATGTACTGTACCACTAAACTGCAATGTATGAGTTAATGCGTACACAGCCGAGAAGAACGCGCCATTCAACCAACGTCTTCGCTGGCTTATAAACTCGGGAATCCGATCCGGCACGTCCGTCACACCGCGAGCATTGCTCACATACTTCATTACCCAATTTGAGTTGCGCTTCGCCGCTAGTTCAAAACATAAGATCCGATCTTCGGCAAGGTACATATTAGAGGTAAAGACGTCGGCATCGCCGCCATGCAGGCACTCTCCTTTAAAATAGGATGCCAGTGGACCTTTGTTTGTTACTGGATCGTTTTTTAATGCAATATAGCGATAGGCTACAATCAGTTCCAATTCACTTACCACTGAAAGCACCCGGTAGGACTGTGATGTAGCCAAACACACTCTCCAAAGTTTTGTCCAGAATGTTGCTTATTTTGTACTCAAAGTTCTGTGCGGCGACAAGCGGATTTAAAAGTGCTAGACCCAGACCCGCACGTCCACCTGTATCGACGGTGATCTCACCACAAGCACCGGCAACATTTGAGTTACGGTCGAAACTCTTCCACAAGTTGTAGATCGATTTGTGTTCAGGCTTGGTACCGACATCCAGCAATATACAAATATTTGGCTGCAAAATCGGTGCGAAAGCATTAAAGAACCAGCGATGGGAATTGATTTTCTTAGCATTTTTCTCTTTCAAACAAAACAATAGCTGCACTGGTACCATGCCTTGCTCTGCGCCACGGAAATGCACCTTGGAATCCAGCGAGAGTTGTGTGGTATATTCATAAACGTGTGCTTGAACAGGTTTATTATCAACTGAGTTCTTTGCGACTCCCTCCTGGTAAGCACCTAATGCCGAAAGGCAATTCAGCACATTGGGACTGATGTTCTTACGTCCGTCAGCAATGATCCCTACTACGACTTTGTTCCAACTACCTTCGCCCCATACGCGACTCTTGTTTCGCGAGCAGAGATGCGTGATGTTTTTCATGACACCATGCAGTGTTCGGCAAAATAGGTGCTCGTCCTCGTTATACATCGTCATACCGATAAAGATCTCTGTGTGTCGGTTGTACAAGCTTTGTCGCAGAGTAAAGTTATTACCTGCAAACTCGTCCGCATCGCATGTTACTGCAGAGTATCGCATATGCGTGAACTCGTCTGTGTCTCGGCGATTAACAAAGGTGCTTAGCTTGGTGGGAATAGGACAGTTCAGAACCAGATTGCCATACGTCAGAGCGACATTTCTGTTGACGTTGTGTCTTCGTTGTTGGCGTCCATGTAGAGGCGCCGGTCCATAATGCTGCGTGTCCTGCATCAAGGCCAACTCCGCAGGCTTTGCAGCGAGGTTCTCTGGTGCAACGCTAGATGAATGAAAGGGGATCTCAGGAACGCCAAGCCCATAATTTGGAGCATGTTCTGTATCAAAGGGAAGCGGTTGTGTCAAAGTGCCATCATAGACAGGCGTAGTGGCATAGCCCACGTCGCCCTTTTCACTCCCGTCGTAAGCCAGTTCATGGGAGTTCCAGCTGGAAGTCACTTGTTCATTCCCCATCGGGACCTCGTATGCTGGCACATAAGACTCTTGGCTAGGAGCAGCATCAGAAGACACTGGATCTTGGTATTGGATAGGGTATGTTCCGGCATACTGCGGGGCATTATGTCCGGCCTGCTGAGATGCATAGTAAGATTCATATTGAGCTTGTTGCTCATTGGTATATTGGCTCATGTCCTGTGTCGCATAAGAGCCATTGTAATAAGGCTCGTAGGCATTGTTTGACACCACGGGGTACTGAGTATAATCTGCCGAGTATGCTTGATATGCTTGTGAGGATTCATGAAAACTAGGGTTCACGTTGGGAGTCATGTGTGAAGCGTGCTGCTCTGCTTGGTAAGGAGGTCCCTGGTGGTAATGATCCAGGTCCTGTGTAGAAGTCCATCCGTATGTAGATGCGTGCTCACGGTCGCTACCGAGGAGTTCAGCTTCGCTTGTTGCAGAGACATGATGAGCATGCCCATAAACTTGGTGAACGGATTGGGTGTCTTCTCCGTAGTGCTCCTGATCGGAGCCGTGGTTCATTTCTACGAGAGCCTGCTCATACCGGCTGAGCATTGCGATGCCTGACGGTGCAAATAGCAGAACCTAAAGAGCCCAGCTCTAGAGCGCTGTGCCTTGAATGAGTCCTGCATGAGAAGTTACATTTGTGCCTCTCCACATCTTATCTACCTAATTGTAAACTATTCCTGCTGGCGCGAAGCCAGACGACGCACTGTGGAGGGTGTGTTTAAAGTACACACCTCCATACACGCGTCTCTCGCCTGCACGGTGAGTAAACACGCGACGCGTTGGTAAGAAAGGATAGTAACGACACAAGTGAGTTATATCATAGATACATAGGAATCTGCGTGGCTTAACTATTCGGAGGTGTTGGTGTTCTTCTTTGTGGATTTGCCTTGGTTCTTGATGACTGAACGATAAGAACAAACAAGAAAGGTACGTACGAGACTTGTGAATGTAGGGCAAAACACCGCCGCCAGCGATCGTTGCACGAATTAACGAGTCCAGTTCTTCATCTCCGCGAATGGCCAATTGCAAATGCCGAGGGGTGATACGCTTTACACGCAAGTCCTTGGATGCGTTGCCTTGTGTTAGCACAATAGTACCTACCTGCCAACTCTAGCACTTCTGCTGTGAGGTATTCCAGAATCGCACTGGTATACACTGCAGCCTTGGCACCGACACGAATGCTGTTCTGCGACTTTTTCTTAAGATGTCGATGGATACGACCCACAGGGAACTGAATCAATTATCCTCACTTACCTGAAGACCGGCGCGCACAGATTGCGACACGGGCTTTCGAGCCTCGCTCTTCTCGTTCGTCGTAGGACCAGACTTGCCTCCAGTGCCAGCAGCCATATCGTTCGTGGTAGTTCTGCGCGAAACGCCATTATGGACGACGCGCTTGGATCTCTCCCACTCATTCGGCCGATATATCTTAGTCAGCAATCCTCCACCTCCTTACCATGAGCGCCTTTGCGCTGCAGGTGCCTTTGGGGGTGCCTCTAGAGGTCGGTGAGAGTGATGCTCCGCTGTGGGAGGAGCTTAGGGTACCTAGGAAAGGATACGAAACCGATCAGAATGAAGCTGGCGAGGAAGACGAGTGGGGACCGGAAAATGAGCAGGAAACCCTCTCAGCGAAGTGTTTAGCAACCTATGAGTGCTGGACAGAATCTGGACTAGAGGTCGATTATTTACTGATAATTGTCGGATTTTCTGATGGAACTTTGCATGTTTATCGAAAAGATGGTCCCTTTGAGACAGACCCAGTCTTTCCTGCTGCATCTTCTCCGCATCAGGATACCCGCTCGTTGTCGTCTGCATCGCATCTCGACGTGCCCGGCGAGAGCGCAAGCATAGTGGCTATGAGCCCTAGATCTACTCATGCTTCACTACTCAATGGATCACCCACTGACTCTTCCAATCTTCAAACGTCACCGGAGGCCTCGACTCGGCTTTCTAGAGCAAGTGGAAAAGCAACGTACGATGCGCCTCATACCGGTGCTGAGTCTCTGCTGGAGAAACAGATCTTCCAGTCGCATTCTGCCAACTCTATTCACCACTCTGATGCAGAAACTCATATTTCAAAGCATGAATCTGTCTCGAATAACAAAATGACGACGTCTCAACCTAAGCCTGCTGTGTCTCAAGATCAGAAATCGATCAATTCGCATAGTGCTGGTATGACTGTCGAGCATAATACAGGTCATACTGTAGAAGCAAATGCGCGAAAACTAAATTTCAATGCCGAGGAGGAGCCCTCCTTGTTACGTTCTCTCTATACCCCTGACGCATCTGAAGTTATCAAGATGGTTATCAATACACCTGGCAGGAATAATGCAGCGTCGCAACTACTTGTCGTGCAGGCATCAGGCCGAGTAACTGCTTGGTCGCTTCCGAGTCTCTCATTTTTAGCTACGATTCAATTACGCGCAATGCAAAGATCTTTACATCGTGACGATCAGCACGAAATTCACTTTGTCTTTGAGCGACAAGCGACTGAAATGGATTCTCAGTTACTTCAGCCCGTGGACGCTTACATGCATATAGCCCAGTTAATGCCCAGCCAGGATAAAGATCTGGAAATATACCCGGTCGACTTGGACGGAGACGATTTTGACGCAGTTCCGACATTGTGGTGCGCGCAATGGCGTGCATGGCCCAGCCGGATTTTTGTGCTATGCTTGGACACAGTACGAGCCAGTTTTCGTGTCTGTGCTGTGTTGAAAGCACCTAACAACCCTTCGCGTCGTATATTGCGATTATGTCTTACCACTCCGGCAGAATTGCAGCTGATCGATCAAGCCACATCGGTGAATTTACTGTCGTATCGAATAGACAACCTCGCGGTGTTCTGGAAAGGACTCACGAGTCTGGCTACTCCTTCTGTTTCCGGAACGACAACGCCAACTAGGACCAATGCGCATGCTGCTAAATTGTCTTTGCATCATCTACGCTTCCGACTTCCATTTCAGAAAGTCCAGGAACAAAGATCAGACTCTGTGTCAGAAGTTGAATCGCACGAGCTGTCGCCTACCTCAGAAACTTGTATTTTGGACAAGATACCCCAGATTGACAGTGAAACACATCCACACGGCGTTCAAGCAACGGCTATTCTAGGTGACGAGTGTGCGATTGCGCTTGCTGCGCACCTTGTGTTGATTCGTTGGCGTGAAAGCGGAGCGAAACCACGAGTAGTTTCGCTACCAGGTCATTGTCAGCAGCTATTTGTCTTGCAGGCGAGCAAGAAATTTGTGGTGATCACAGAGGTAAGTTTCGCAACTAATATGTAGCAACATTTGTGTTATATCAATGCTCAGACCACGCATATGGAAGCGATTGAGTATGATGCTGAGAAGTTCTTGGCGGTGCCTGTGTCAGATAATATTGTATGCATTCCATGCGGATGCGTCTCCACGGAGTCAGATCATCCTCACCGTATGCCCTTCACAGCGATTCTTCCGTTGTCACTGAGCAAGATTGTTGTTGCACAACCGCCCACAGCGACTGATCGTTCTCTAATTTCTAGTGCTTCATTGGTCACTCTGTTCTCTAAAAATCCCCAGCTGGAGACACATTTCACGCCTTGGGACGCGTCGGTGATCTTGCTACAGCAGGTGGCTAATCCGCGTACCGGAACACGTTATATTCTCGGCGGGACCGACAAGGGCGATTTGTCGATTTGGAACGCTTCGAACCTTCGTTGTGAAGCGCATTGGAGTTGGTTCACGTCTCCAATACAGAGCATCGTCCCTTTGCTTGGGGTTTCGCCTAGTTCACGTATGTACGGATGCGTATTATGTGTTGCGCAGAATGGCACATCGGCATTGCTTGCCCTGCATGATCTACGACTTGTTCAAATGTTCCCAGGATGTGACTCCGCTTTGGTTCAGGTGGCTGTACGAGGAAACGATTTGTTGCTTGCGTATGGTGAAAGTCGCGCGCGAATCTGGTCTCTTACAAGTCAAGAACTGATTCGTAGTGCCACAGCCGAGCAACTCTGGATGCTTGTAGCTAATGCCGAGAAGTCAGGCGAGGCATGGCTCCGATTGCCAGTCCCGCCAGCTCCAAGAAGTGCTCTAGGCCGCGTAGACAAATCTGCCTCGGGAGGGATGCTTGCTGCATGCTATGCTGTAGCTCCGGGTGCAGTCCCGGTCTTGTTGGCTGATCTGCGGAAAGCCGTTGAGGTCGCGAGCAAAAACTTGCGAGCAGCTTTCGAGGTGAATGATTTGAGTTTCATGTTGGATGCGATCACTAGGCATTACTTGCAGTCTGCAAGCGCGTCGTCTTCACTGCCAAGTCTGAACTCGTCACAGGCAGATAAGCTTCGAGACGTGCTGCGCCCATTACTTGCTATATTTATTCCGGATGATCTCGATTGCGTGTTTGCACAACTACGTAAGGCGGTGTTTGTAGGTAGTGCTCCGCCCGTGTCATTTGCGCCTGCATCCATAGGTCTGCCTGGCTTTGTGAGTCGGGCTGCGGGGACGCAGGCAAGCAACGCTGTGAATCGGTTCACGATGGATGAAGAAACAAGCGCACGGCACTTGGTGACGATCATGTCGTTAACTTTGCTCGCGAGCAGCATACCAGAGTATCGATCGGAATGTCGTGCAGTTCAAGACGCGATCCTTACGCCTGCCTTTTTACGCAAATGCGTCACACCGAGCAAATTGGTACTGCCTAGCTTTGCGCTTCTCGCACGATATGTGCTGGATGAGAACGAAGTGTTTCGGAAATCTGCCTGTTTGCTTTTCCGGCCATACGTAATGGAAGCTAGCGAGGAAGAGGTGCAAGAGCTGATCAGGTGGTATTTACCTTACCTGCAAGATCTTCACAGCGAAGATGCGCAGCATGCATTGCTGCTGTTGGGTATGGTAGCTTCTGAACGCTATGCATACTTCACTCCCAGCATATTGAAGCAAGTTTCTAGTGGTGTGGCCCAGTATCTTGATGCTCCGGTACAAGAAGTAAGCGGAGCACTACGTGCCTACATAGCACTCGAGCTTTGCTGCCGAGGTTGCGGAATTTGGCAGCATTATGTGGACGCTGTTTCGCTTGTACAGGGCATCTTCACTATCGCGACGCAAGCTGAAGAGCTGAATCCTGCTTTGCAACTCAAAGGGTTATCTCTGCGGGGACTCGCACGGTGGGCAACCCTGGAATTAGCTGCACAACATAGCGCTTTGTTCATGAGCACACTTGCTATGGGTATATTGCATCCTATGTCTACTGAACAAACACAAGTCTCGTTACGTCTGGTGGCGTTCCTTATCCGCCAGAAACCTCTTGCATTGCATCCGAGTCTTCCACGCCTTGTGGAAGCCGTAGTGAAATCTCTGGATCCAACACACGGCGCGACTCGTTCAGCTATGGCCAAGTCCGCAACATTGATACTCAACGAACTGGTCAAGACCTATCCATCTATTGCCTTTCACGGTGCTACACAGAGATTGGCTGTTGGCACCCAGGACGGGCTGGTGGTGTTGTATGACCTGAAGACAGCTACGCGGCTCTATGTACTAGAAGGACACAAACATCCCGTCACCGCTTGTAGTTTTTCACCCGACGGACGCCGTTTCCTATCGATGAGCTTGGACGAGGAATGCGTCCTGCTCTGGCGCCTAAGCACAGGGCTGTTTGATTTCCTTGTGCCCAACGCCATGTCACGCCTCGCAGGCACTCATAGCCAAGCGGAAGCCGACCGCGTGCTCCACTTTCATCTTGGCTCAGCAGGTACGTTGCTTAATTGGCTTACAAATCAGCCCACATGAGTCTCGCAGAAACCCTAACGGAGGTTGCATTCCACTGGCCGGACTCACGGAGCGTACGACTAAGCGTTGGAGAAGCCAGTGTCAATCTGGGGGTGGCCTGAGTATTGCCTGCGCACGGGTCGTGTGATTTCTTAGTGCGGAGACTTTGTGTCGGAAGGGCATTGTTGGGTCTTAGCTTGTCCATAGCGCTAGAGATGCGTTTGCCGTTCTGGCTTGAGAAGCCTGTACTACCATTTCCACCGAAGTATGATCCGGTGCCGTTCCTTTTACGATATATCCCCTCCCCACTAGATTACTCTCCAGTGCCAGTCCCGCGTCCTGAAGAATGGATGCGGTTTTTTCGCCGATGTGGGTTTGAGACAATGCAGTACTCCTCTTCAATGCTCACGTCTGATATGTTTCTGAACGAAGGTCTTCGTCTAATTTTGGACCTTTTAGTTATGACAATCATCTTCTATGTGGTGTATCACTCAACCTCGCGATCGTCCCCGACTGTACGACTAATTGTATCGATTTGCATGGCTGGCCTTTTGATACTCTGGCCTGTAGTTGTAGGCACCGGGAAGTGTGCTGTGTTCAACTTCTTACGTCCTGCCGTTGGCTTTCGTTCCGGTCTATTGGTTTGGGACATTTTCCAGATCCGCAGCGTAGAAGAAGTGGAATCATGGAGTTGGGCAATGTTTATTGCGCATCTGTGGCTCTTCCCGACAGAGCCGGAGCAAATTGAGGAACGAGTGCGCAAGACAGGTAGAAGACGTAATCCGCGCATACAGAGTCTTATGAACTTCCCGCTAGGGCTTGTACAGGGGGCCTTCGGATTGCTTCTGCTCTTGTTTGTGCCGCCGAAATCAGCTGCTATGCAGATGAACTTTATTCCGTACAGCTTCTACTGCATTTTGATGGGTATGCTGGTGTTCTTATTGCTATCTTCCGGCGGAATTGTGATCTTCAATTCTTTTGGTCTCATAACGGGGATCGAGCAAGAGGCCATGTTTCAAAATCCGTGGTTCACCACACGTCTTCGGCACTTTTGGTCACGTTGGAACCGTGCAATTGCAACTGTGCTTCACCGTGTGATCTTCCAAGGACAAGGGACCTACAAAACTTTGGAAGAAAGAAAGATCGAAGAGGCTCGTGAACAAATGCAATCCCACAATACCGAAGGGCAGTCCACTGCAATGAACAAAGCACCATCTTCTTCTTCGCTCCAGCATCGCAAGCCAGCATCTTTGAAAGAGTCCTCTGAGAAGCATCCTAATTCTCAGTCAAACTCCTCCAAACCGGACCCCAACCAATTTCTCAAGAAGTCAGCATTGGCCGTATTGACCTTTTTAGTGTCTGGTCTATTCCACGAATATCTGATTTATTTTGCAACTCCGCATCGATTCGGCAGAAACACGTTGTTCTTTCTTTTAAACGGCATAGCTGCGGCACTTTCTAGTGCTGTCGAGCAATTTTGTCCTAATGTGCACAATAGGATTCCTGGATGGTTCCGTTATATTCTGATGCTTGCATTCTACACCTGCGTCTCGCCGCTTTTCTTCGCTCCATTCATCGAAGGCGACTTCTTCTCCCACTTCCAAGACGCTGCCTTCTTGGCACTACCGAGTAGTTGGCCAAAGCCCCGTCCAATGTTCGTATTTTTGCTCGGCAGGTAGAGACTGAATTTTGTAGCCATAATGCAAGTAGATGAATTGGGCTATCTGTAAAAGCTATGCAACGGTCTACATCGGAACCGAAGGCGGGGTAGGCGGCGGGAGCGTCGGATCCATCGGTTCTGAGCCGCTTTCGATCGATACACCCAAGCCGAACTTCGCGTCGCCCTGTAGCTGATCGATTTCTCCAGAGAAGGTGAATGCGAATGCGGGGGAGATGCGTGCCTCGTACACTGACGAGAGCTTTCCAACGCTGTCCAACTGCGCACGCAGCGATGAGGTGCGGAAAGAGTAGCGCGCAGCAAGCGAGGCTTGTGCATCACGACGTTGCTGCATCATGATCATCTGCAAGTCTCCTGCTACGTCTACTTGCTCACTGAGCTTTTGCCAATAAGTGAATTGGCCTACGCCCTGCGGCTGCCATTGGGCAGTGGCGATCCAATCGTTTTGCTTTCCGGTCCATTTAGCCATGTAGCCGATGCTTGCCTCTTCAATTTCGGCACTAGGGCGTTGGTAAATTGCTTCGGCACCCAAAGCGAACGTAGAGGTCAGTGCCTGCAAGTAATTTGCGACAAAGATACCCGTGGCGTTCGCTGGCGATGGATTCAGTGCTTTGATGTTAGCGCTGAAATCCGATCCCATCAAGTCATGCTCAAGTTGAACAAAGGATTGGCCACCAGCCGGTGCTAGTTGTGCTTGGATCTTGGAGATCTGCCCGGGTGTCCAACGCGTGTTGAGGCGCATTGTGACGTTGCCGGTGTCATCCAGGCCAGCCTGGTAGAAACGGTTCTCGTCTCCGTACACCGCGCCGAAATTGTATGAGTTTTTCCCCGCAGCACCCAGAGAGAAGGCATGCGTCACCTGGAAGATCGGATTAAGATTTAAAGCTTTGGTCAAGTCGGCGCGTGCACCTTCGAACATGAAGTTGGTTGTTTGCACGGCCTTGACCTCATTTTGCATCTTTTCCACTGAGCCAGGATTCGGAAGATTAAGATGCTGGCGGATACGACGCATCTCACCAAATGTGTCCGAGATCGGACGGAAAACATTATCCATCTTGGCAAAGTAAGAGGTGAGTGAGGACCATAATGTAGGTTGTTCCACCACCACCACAGGTTGAACCACTGGCGGCTGGGCTGGGTTCATTCCTGGTTGCGGAGCTGGCTGTACCGGGTTCGTGGTCGGCGGTGCTTGCGCCATGTACGGCGGAGCACTCGGAGCTGGGGCGGCCATCGTTTCCGTCGTCGCGAAGCTAGAATTTCGCTGGCCCCGAAGAAGAAAGCGAAATCACGTGACCCCCACCGTCCGTCCGTCCAAGTGCGAGGCGATCTGCTTTCCAAAGTTGGGCGTTGTAGTGAAAGGAATTGTTTCGTGACGATTTTTCTCCATAGCAAAGTTCGGGCAATAGAGCCATTATCTGCCTGTACATATGACATCCACATCTGAAAACACGTCTCTACGGCGTGGATCTCGGTCGAAACGTCCGGCCCAAAGATACGAGCCACCAGAGCGAGCATCGAAGACGGCAGAGTCCTCGACATCTGGCCGATCTTCGTCGCGGTCCAGTGGCGATAGGAAAGCCGAGGAACAACACCAAGAGGAACACTCAGAAGACTCTTCATCTAGTGATGATGAGGAATATTGTATATGTCGCGGTGGTAACGATGGGTCACCGATGATCTGTTGTAGCACCTGCGGGGAATGGTACCATTTCCGTTGCATTGGGCTCACCAAAAAGGCTGCTGAGAAAATCGATGACTACATGTGTCAGTCGTGTATCGATAAAAACGAGAAAGATGAACAACGTGTGCAACAGCAACAAGTGGATCGGGAAGAAGAGTACAAAGTAGAGGACGATAATGACGACGATGACGATGACGACGACGACGATGAGCGAGATGAAGAAGCTGGCGGCGAAAGCGATGCAGAATTGCAAGAAGAACAAGCATACGAGTCCGATGAAGAGCCTGCGCGCAAGAAACCTCGTGCTTCTTCAAGGTCCACCACAACTTCTTCACCACGGAAGCCTTCGCGAGATTCTGGTACGTCCAGTGCTGGGCGATCGTCCGTGAGCCGCAAGCCGACTACACACAAGACCAGCACTGGGTCATTGGTGAAGGAACCTGTACGCGCACATGTCTTGAAGACGTTCTCGGAAATCTTCACTCCGCTCTATCAAAAGGCTAAGTCAAAGAACGCAGAAGAGCAAGCGGAGAGGTTCAGTGAAGAATTGGAACAGGAGCTTCATACATCGCTAGGAATGCGGGAGAATGGACGATTATACAAGGAACGATTCCGCACTCTTGCCTTTAATCTCAAGGATCCACGAAACGAGTCGCTTCATCAACGGATCACTTCTGGTGCACTCTCACCTAAAGATCTTGCTGAGCTTCCTAACGAACAACTTGCAAACGATGCTATACGGGAAGCTACCGAGAAAGCTAAGCGTGACGCTTTGCAACAGTCACTTCTGCGTGAGCAAGGCGAAGGACCAGCCCGCAAGATCACCCACAAAGGCGAAGTCGATATCGAAAGGGACGATGCCGCACCCTATACTGCGCCTGATCCACGCCCAGAAATGCTTGAGCCTGCACCTCCTGAAGAAGAGCCGACACCTGAGCCGATTGCTTCGCAAACGCAATCTCCTCTCAAGTCAGAGACACGCATCTCGGAATCTCCGTCAGGGCCTGTACGACCTGCGGTGAATTTCGCAGAAGCTTGGAAGTCCAGTACACCTGTAGATCATCCTGAAGTGGATCATGCTGATCCAGTATCGCCCGGTTTTGCGTATGCGACAGGTGCTGAGTCGCCGCCTGCTGATGATGAAGGATTTCTAGGTGAAGCGCACGATGTGGATTCTGCATTGGACACCTTCCTGGACCACGATTCCGAGCAACAACCTATCACTGACCAGGGGGTCAGTCAGGACGCGCAAAAAGTCGGAACGGGGTCAACAACACCACAGGGGACGCCACCAAAATCCTCGTCGCTGCCATGGCTCAAACCCCCGCGCTCTAGCTCTGATCAATTCTCCGCCCGACCTATAGTGTGGGACGGAGTGGTTACTATGCCTGAATTTACTTCTGCCTATGTGCATGCGCGGCCACTATCTGACTCCGCACCGGTACCGGGCTCATCGTTATGGAATGCCTTGTTCAGTGGCACAGAATGCATCGTAGAAGGCCGCCTACCGAGCCAAACCGCGATCGACTACCTTGATCAAGTACGGCATTCACCACGCAACCAAATCTTTGTTCTTGCGCTGGATGCCGGTGGGGTAGCTGCTTCGGATTTAGACAAGGAAACCAGTGAAGCTGCCGAGATTTCTCCCTCTCTTGAAAAACTAGTGCGCTATTTTGCCGACAAACATCGATTTGGTGTGTTGAAACCTGCACCTGGGATGATGGGTACTCTAGTCAAGGACTTCTACCTTGCACCGCTCCGTGCTGATGAGCCCGTGCCCGACTGGGTATACACGCTTCATGCGGACGGACTAGGTGAAAACCTGGCCAAACAGCGGGCGAGTCCAATGCTTCTAGCGGTTGTTGTGCTATTTCGAAATGCATTAGAGGCTCAATTAGCCAGCGACAAGAGTTTATCTGTTCCCTCCATCGAGGCTTTGCCAGCATTGAATGCCAGTGCAAAAGCCAGTGGATTATCACTCGACGCGCTATTGAATGTAAAGCCAGACGCTATCCAAAGTCTACTAAGCACTCTCGGTTCCGGAACACCCCCTGGCCCTGGACAAGGATTGCCAGGTATGCTGAGCATGCCACCGCCGCAATCTATGCAATCAAATGTACCACCACCTCCTAGCGTACACACTATGCACCCTGCGCAGGGCAATGCCCCACCGCCGCCCAGATCTGCGTATCTACCACCCCAACCCCGACCGATGCGGCAGTGGGGAACCGGAGCTAATGCTACACCTAATGGATGGCAACCCCCACCAAGCGGCCCACCACCCCCCATGCCCGGCTGGACACCTTCGCGCGGCGGCTGGTACGGCGGAAACCCCACCTCACATGATTCCCCGCCTTCGCAGCGTCGGCATAGTGGAGGCCGTGGCGCTCGCCGAGGACGGCGGTGAATTTAGCACGTGAGTCTGTTTTTGGTAGGCTTAAGCTTCAGCGGTCTTGAGATCGCTGATCCAGATAGCTTCCTATACGATTTTGTTGCTGTTCAGTGTTGAGATCCGTTGCATAGCAGGAGTGCTAGTTGGCGATCGCAATGGCAACCTTGCTTGATCCCAGCGACGTTCTAGCTCCACGATACTCGACTTATTCTGTACCTGATGTCAGACAAGTAAAGGAGGGCGATAGCGAGAGTCAGCTGGATTACATCGCTGCTCTGATGGAAAGCATCCTGCATGCTGATTGTAACGGCAATACACACGGGTTTGACACGTTGGCGCCGGAATCGCCTGAAGATGGCCCTGATAACGACCGCCAACGCAAAGTTACTATGCATGAAGTGTCTTTGCAGAAAGTACCGCAAGCTCCCGCGAAAGTGCAAAGAATCCAACAGATGATATGTGATTTGACACAGAGATTATGGAAATCAGAAGATATGATGAACGAAATACCGACGCCGACCATCAGCAGTATGCATGGAGCCGACTCCGATTCGCGAGGACATCGACGCAGCTTGCCGTACCCCTTATCGAAATCGCACACAAAGAGCTCGGAGTATCCGCTGAGCTTCCCTGTCGGGATGGAAAATGATACACCGGTGATTCTGTCTTGCAAATCTTCATCGCGATCACATTCCGAACCGAAACCTGCTAAAGAATCTGAAAAGACTACTACTTCCAATGCGGCTGCTGCTCCCGCCTGGAAATCTGCTACAACACCGAGTGAAGGTGGGAGCATCCCCGCCTCGCCATACAATATGGCTGATGTCGACCCTATCGAGATGCTGAAGCGGTTCAACCAGGAAAGTGGTATGAGCGCCGAAGAAGAGCTTATTCTGCTCAAAGCGCAAGTACAAGACATTGCGCGTGTATGCAAAGCAGTAGCCTTTGGAGATTTGACGCAGCATATCATGGTTCCCGTACAAGGCCCTGTGATGGTAGAGCTGAAAGATATCATCAATCAGATGGTGGATCGTCTGAGCAACTTTGCAAGTGAAGTCACCCGCGTCTCTCTCGAGGTCGGAACGCAAGGAAAACTCGGAGGTCAGGCGGGTGTCGAAGGCGTTGAAGGGACTTGGAAAGAACTGAAGGATGTGGTCAACCGCCTCGCTGAAAATCTCACGAACCAAGTGCGAGGAGTAGCTCTTGTCACAAAAGCTGTTGCCCGTGGCGATTTGTCGAAGAAGATCGATGTGCAAGCCGACGGAGAGATCCTTGATTTGAAAGTCACTATCAATGTTATGGTTGATCAGCTTCGTCATTTTGCCAATGAAGTGTCTCGTGTGTCCCGCGAGGTGGGGTCTCAAGGCCGCTTAGGCGGCCAGGCAAACGTTCCAGGAGTTCAGGGTGTCTGGAAGGAGCTTACTGACAACGTAAATCGAATGTGTCTAAACCTCACTGAGCAAGTCCGGTCAATCGGGATCGTCACCACGGCAGTTGCGAAAGGCGACTTGACCAAGACCATCGAGATTGAAGCCGAGGGAGAAATGGCCCAGTTGAAAGATACCGTGAACAGCATGGTGAGTCAATTGCGGGTGTTTGGTAGTGAGGTAGTACGTATGTCGCTGGAGGTCGGAACTTATGGACGACTTGGCGGACAGGCACATGTACCGAGTGTGGAAGGTATCTGGAAGGACTTGACAAGGAGCGTTAACAAGATGGCCGATAATCTCACCTCGCAAGTGCGAGAAATTGCGCGAGTCACTAAATGTGTCGCAGAGGGGATCTTGACGGAATTTATCACTGTGGATGTCAAAGGAGAAATATTGGAACTGAAAAACACCGTGAATAACATGGTGCGCCAGCTAGGTACTCTTTCACACGAGATTATTCGTGTCTCTGTGGAAGTCGGCACAGAGGGTCGACTGGGCGGCCAAGCGAACGTAGCCGATGTCAAAGGACAATGGGAAGTGCTTACGCAACGAGTCAATATGATGGCGAGCAATTTGACGACCCAAGTACGTTCCATCGCTACAGTAACTACGGCAGTAGCTCGCGGCGACCTGAGCAAGACCATTAATGTGGAAGTCGGCGGAGAGTTCTTAGATTTGAAACTGACGGTGAACAATATGGTGGAGTCTTTACGGACGTTCTCCACCGAAGTCACCAGAGTCGCGACGGAAGTCGGTACAGAGGGGAAACTCGGTGGACGTGCGACTGTCCTGGGTGTGGGAGGCACCTGGAAAGATCTAACGGACTCTGTGAATACCATGGCAGCCAATCTTACATTACAAGTACGCACCATTGCGCATGCCACCACCGCTGTAGCTCACGGAGATCTGACGCAAAAAGTCACCATCTCCGTCAGCGGCGAGATCTTAGATCTGGTCAACACCATCAACAATATGATCGACCAGCTGTCGTTCTTCGCCTCGGAAGTAACTCGAGTTGCTCGTGAAGTAGGCACAGAAGGCAAATTGGGCGTGCAAGCGCAAAAGAAGGATATCAAAGGCAAGTGGGGCGAGATTACCGACAATGTCAATATCATGGCGAACAATCTGACATCCCAAGTTCGAGCTTTTGCCCAGATCACCGCTGCTGCAACCGACGGAGATTTCACTCGTTTCGTTACTGTGGAAGCCAGTGGTGAGATGGATTCTCTTAAGACGAAGATCAATCAGATGGTATACAGTCTACGTGATTCAATCCAGAAGAATACCGCCGCAAGGGAAGCTGCCGAGTTAGCTAATCGGTCCAAGTCTGAATTCTTGGCAAATATGTCGCATGAGATCCGCACACCGATGAATGGGATCATCGGTATGACTTCTCTCACGCTAGAGACCGAACTCACTCGCAACCAGCGCGAAAATCTGGTCACTGTCTCGACATTGGCTAGTAATTTGCTTGCGATTATCGATGATATCTTGGACATCTCCAAGATCGAGGCTGGCCGCATGAATATAGAAGAAATTCCGTTCAGTCTTCGTGGCATCGTATTTAGCGTCTTGAAGACGCTCTCAGTCCGAGCGGCGCAAAAACGATTGAATTTAGTATACGAAGTTGCGCCCGGATGTCCCGACCCATTAATTGGAGACGCACTACGACTCAAACAAATCATCACGAATTTGATAGGGAATGCAGTCAAATTCACCGAAAGTGGCGGTCAGGTTGCGTTGCTTTGCCGACTGAATCCAAGCGACGATCCAAATACTGCTACGTTGGAGTTCTGTGCAAGTGACTCGGGAATTGGGATCAAGCAGGATAAATTAGACTTGATCTTCGATACATTCTGTCAAGCTGATGGATCGACTACCCGGAAATACGGCGGGACTGGCCTAGGGTTGTCGATTTCCCGTCGCTTGGTGAATCTGATGGGCGGCGATATGTGGGTCCGCAGTCAATTTGGCAAAGGCTCCGACTTTTTCTTCACGATCGTGGCCAAGCGCGATCATATTTCCCGCGATCAATTAAAGGAACGGATGCGGCCGTATGTTGGCCGCCACATCTTCTACTTGGATACACTTCGAGATGAAAGCGGCGTTGCAGAGATGTTATTGCAACTCGGATTACGAACTACTGTCTCTTACACGATTGAAGAAGCTCTGAAGCGGTCGCAAAATATCTCGCGATTGGATGCGATCGTCACCGATTCCTTACCGGTGGTCATGCGGCTTCGAACTTATGAGCAATTACGCTACATCCCTATTAATTTAGTTACCCCGGAGTTGATGCAACTCAACTTGACTTTTTGTTTAGACTACGGGATCTCTTCCTACGTCAATACGCCTCTTAGACTGGAGGATCTCTACTATGCTTTATTGCCGTCCTTGGAAAGCTCCGCAGGTGCGCCAAGTGGTGAAAATAAAGAATCTAGTCACGATATCCTCCTAGCCGAGGATAATGTGGTTAACCAGAAGCTGGCTAGCAAGATCCTCCAGAACCAAGGTCACCATGTGGATATCGTCGATAACGGCGAGCTGGCTGTTCTTGCCGTGCAGAAACATCGTTACGACGTGATACTTATGGACGTAAGCATGCCTGTCATGGGCGGAATCGAGGCAACGATGGCCATCCGCGATTACGAAGCCTCTATGGATTTGCGACCGACCCCAATTGTGGCACTCACCGCGCATGCAATGCTTGGCGATAAAGAGAAGTGTCTACATGCAGGAATGAACGCATATGTCAGCAAACCAATTCGCCGAGTAGAGCTGGTATCTACTTTGACTTCTTTGCTGTCGAAGAAGAATCATGAACCCCTCCCTTCCCCATAGCTAAAGTAGCATCTGTACTAGAAAGTTGGCTTTGGACTATTTTGTAAGTTACGAGTCGTATCTTTCACTGCATTCAAATAGGGTATCGCACAAAGATCGCATCCATCAACTCGCTTCTACACTCAGCAGCCAAAATCGTCAGCTGTTGTGTTCTTCGCCGGTTTGCGACGAAAGAGACATCTCGCGAAAATTGTGACGCACACTGTGTGTATCTTTCGAGTTGTTTTGCTGTTCAGCCAACGCATTCCGGAGCCGAACCACTTCTTCACTCAAGGATTGCAAAGCAACATCACGGCGCTCTACGCGGTGTTTCAGTCGTACAAGATATTCATTACTATGCCGTAACAGAAGCACTTTTGCGATAGTGGCGTTGGCTTCACGGGCCTGTTCCGGTGTTGCCACATACAGTCGTGGCCGGCGTTCTTCTTGTGCGGAATCGTCAGAAGGATCCTGCAATAAGGAAGGATCAAAACCTTCTGCGATCTGATCTTCTTTCGACCCGTCAGGACAAAGAAGCGAGCCATAAGGGGCATTTTCGTCCAGAACAATTGCCGGCAGTAAATTACGCAGCTCATCGAAGCATTGTTTTAACGAATCGCGGCGTTTTTGTTCAGCAGCTTTGTGAGATGTCCGCCGCTGATCCAAGCCACTGTTGCCAACCCGGCGTAGATGAAGCCAAGCGTTTCTGTCCTCGGAAGAAAGCCCCCCTGGTAAGATCGGCTTTGGAGTCGGTGGTGCACTGTGAAGATATACACCGGCGTGAGGCTGCGAGGCATTACTTAGTGCTGAGACAGCTACAGCATGCGCAGCGTTTTCCACACCGAAAGACTCAGTTGCGTGAGCAGGATTTCGCTGATATGAAACAAAAGACTCGGGCGTAACGACTTTCTCTTGGGCCATCGCTGAGGTATTGCAAGACACGGAGGTGGGTAATTGAGCTGGGTTGCTGTCGTAACTAGAAGCGACTCCTTGCAATGAAGATGCAGGGGAGTGCGTTGGATGAGGAGCGATGCCCATGATCGCGCCTGGAGTCATGGGCTTGGACATAGGTTGTGAAAGGTTTTCATAGCTGCTATCGAGACTGAGCGGTAAAGGACTGACTTCGCTGTCTTGATTCTCGAGGGTGGAACTGCGTTGCATAGTAATCGCTGGACTTGTTAAAGAGTTGTGTCTTGGATGGTTTTCACGCGTTTGCGATCTTGAGCGCGCCGATCCTGAATTACCACGAGACTGAGGCAGCATTCTCGGAGTTGTGGACCCGGAGTGAGTCACGGTCGCATGCGTAGCAGGGGATAATGCAGGTGAAGGCATCGACAAGTTGCTTGCTTCTTGCATTGTGTGGGAGAATGCTTCTAGTGCACCGAAAGAAGGCGACGTGTTAGATAAAGATGCATCGCGCAATCGACGATTAGGTACTTGGGCTGAATTGGATGGCCACACAAGACTACCTGCTGGGGCTGAGCCAGGAGCGATCTTGGGACTCTGTGTGGGTTTCATAAAGGGAGAAGAACGGACTTTGTTCCCTTTAGACTCTGCAGTAGTGCCGCGCCCACGCCGTGCGGCCGTCGCACTACCTCGTTCCGATGCAGATGCAGATGCACTGGACGGGGAACGGTTACTGATATCGTTCGAAAGGTATGCGTTACCATTCCAAACATTCGTGGGGATTCCCGAGGACGGTCTGCGGATATTGGAATGGGACGGAGAGGACTTTGTGGAAAGGATCTCTTGATGCGCTGAGAGCGAGTCTCGCTCCCCACCACTTACATGATAAGAGTGTGAGTATTGCGGTTGAAGAGCGGGTGATGTAAGAGGCGACAGAAAATCATTGGTGCTCGCACTACTCACAGTAGAGAACACACTAGCCGGTGTAATTGCTGTATTTTGTGAAGGATTAAGATTGCTGCACGCCAGAATAGCATTCAATGATATTGTGTCATCACTTTTAGGCGCATATGGTACATGCATCCCAGTCTCGTTGCTCATCTGTGGTATCATAGCAGGTGCATCCTGAGCGAAAGACTCACTAGCTGGGAAATTCTGTAATGCCTCTGCAGAGAGGAATTGTTGCTGGTTTGTGACGGATGGATCAGGCGGTTGCGACAAATGCGTATAGTAATTCGGCATCGGCTCAGAGCCTTGTAGCGGATCTTGCATATGTACTAGGCCTTCATGCAACATTGAATCGAATGGCGCATTCAACATACCTTCCCTATGGGAAAGATCCGAAGGCGTTGCATAGTTAGAATTCTCGATCAAGTCAGTAGGAGGATGTGTTGCAGCATGATCGTAACGATGGCTGTTATGCTGCATCAAATAGCTCATTGGAGTGGCATGACTGCCATCTGACTTATCAGCCTGGCCATGCTTGAATTCATACAAGCCGTCTAGGTCCACCATAGGCGATATGCCACGGAACTCTTGCTGGCTTGCAGAAGAGTTAGCGTAGTTTTGTTCACCCTCTTCCATAACCAGGCAAAATACGCGCCGTTCTCAAGATAATCCGACTATCACCACTGTGTCCTTTAGCCTATTAGGAGCTAAGCCGCGTTTCGCCGAGGGCGTTTGCCTATGAGTTAATTACCGGCCGGATTATCTAAGGGTCTGCATTTAGCGTGGGGCTTAATTAGCCATATAGATCTGACGTACCAAGCATTAGCCCAGTGGCCTGGCTGTTTACAACGGAAGCAAGCTTGACGATCCCTGCTTGTCCTGTTGGATTGTGTTTGACGGCGTTTCTTTGCTGGTGGTCCACTAGAACGCGTACGCCTGGGTATTGGTGCAGAGGTATCGGGGGTATTATCGGCCCATGCAAAATAGGAGCAACTGTGTGAGTAAGCCTCAATACCTACCGTGCGCGTCTGCTCTCCTTTGGACATGTGTAGAACACTCGACCGTTATTTTCTCCCTGCTAATCAGATAGATCACCTACCGTAGATGCTGTAGCGCGTTTTGCTGTGAGGTCACACTGACAACGCGGGGTATCGAGGGAGTCGCTAGTTGATGCGGATGCTGGTTCTGGTGCGCTCTGGTTCGAGCGTCGCGATGTTCGCGAATTTTGTGTTGAGGACCGTGCGCGATTAACAGGTTGTGAGCTAGACTGCTGGACCAATGCCTGAGTCTTCCATCGGAAATATCCACAACCTTGATCACCGCGTGCACATCCCCAGTACTTTCGATCGCCTTCATTGCATTTCTCGACGGCAGGAAGATTGCAGTGGCATAAAGGAGATGAAAGACTCTCTGAGGCTTCATCCAGAGAAATGGTATGTTGTATCTGGTCGTCATTGGTTGGTTGTGTAGGCTGGGTATCTATCAAGTTGCTGACGTTCCGTATAATCACTTGGAAATCTGATTGAACTGCCGCATAGATTTGTTTGTACTCTTGCATACTCTCTGCAACCATCCTTTCATGAGTCAATTCTGCCTTGGCGACCTGGTCGAGTTTCGACTCGGTGTCACGACGTAGTACTGGCTTGCAGAGATATTGGCTAGATTCCATGCTTTGGTACCCCTCGACGAGACCCATTCCAAGTGTGGATGGTACCAAATAATTGGTTTTCCCCTGTCTGTGCAGCATTACGTACTGTCGATCGATTACTTTCCGTATATGTTCTGCGATGGTAGCGTCTGTCCCGATTCCATTCTTGTCCATCAAAGCAACCAGATCCGCTTCCGTCAACAGACTTGGTCGAGACGTTTCCCCTTCACGTAGTTCACATGAGGGTCGAAAACGCTGGTTCTGTTCATAAGGTGGCATAGTCTTATCTTTCCATGTCTCGTAGGGGAACAATACTAGATAGTTCTGCTCGGTGACCACTGTGCCTGAAGCATGGAACTTTTCGCCACCGATTTCGATATGTACACTGGTTTCATGGCCTTGTGCATCAGTTGCACAAGAAGCAAGAAATCGTCGGGTGACATAGTCATATATTTTCTTCTCATCACCAGACAAGCCGTTGGCGTGAGCCGTGGGATGAATAGGCGGATGCGCTTTGTCGTTCTTGTTGCCATTACGTGGGCGCTCAAATTGCAATCCGGAGGGACTAATTAGCTCACTGACCTGTGCACCCCAAGCTTGATCACTAGTCTGTTTGGCAAGAAGATTTTGAAAGTCCATATCCTTGTCGTATTGATCGGTCTCTGTGCGAGGGTAAGAGAGAAGTCCCCGCTGGTACAGAGCCTCTGCCACCTAAATCAGAGTCTCACTTACATCCAGGACACGTTTAGGAGAAAGGTGACATAGTCTTGAAGCACTTTTCTGCAATTCCACCGTGGTGAGCGGCGTGGGTTTTCTTAGGTCAGAAATCCTGGCATCTTACCGTTTTGAAACAGGCCGTCGATTGACCTCTGTGACAACAGCCTCCTCTGCTGCAACACAGCGTGCATGCAATGCTGAGGCAGCTATATGCTCGAATAAATGCTTTCGACTCCATAGAAAATCCACCTTGCCGTTCCGAGTACGATGTGTTAGTGCTATGCTCCAAAAAGGTTCCGGAACGAAGGCCTGGACACGTTTATAGTGGTCCACAACAAAACCTAACGTAGGAAATTGACAAGGACCATAGCTTACCACCAATCCGTCCAGCTCTTTGACCTGACGACCAAGTCTGGAGGTCTGAAGACGTGTGAATGCAGCACCAGCGCGTAGGTCGATCTGTTGCCGAGCCTCGACAGCATAAGCTGCATTCAGATCTAAATCCACAGGGTTTGCACATGCACGGTGTATCTGATTAGCAATTAATGCACTGAATCGTGCGCGTTTCACACGCAATGATGCTCGGACACTTCGACAATGCTGCATGATCTCGTATCCAATTTGCTCGCCTTCACGATCACAATCGGTCCAGATCATTAGCAAGTCAGCTGTTCGTGCCTCGGCTGCGAGATTTTCGGCAACTTTCGCTGCGTCTTTGGTTACGCGAGTGAATGTAGGTGCAGTAAAGAGCGATGAAGGATCACATCGGCCCCATTTGTATTCATCTGGGAATTCGATCTCCATCATATGACCACGCACAGAAGTCATAGTCATCTCTACCGACACAAGTGGCCCGCTACCCCCCATACCAAGCGCAGGTCGCGGCAGGCGATACACAAAGTCGTAATTCCGGCAGAATTTATCGCGACCAGCTCGCTGCATCAGCAAAAAGACCTACATTCGACAAGGAGCCGCCAGATAACATCTGTGCGATAGTCTTGGCGATTGATGCTACCTAAGTACAATTAACTTACGCTTCTCGGCCACGCATAACACACGCATATCGCGCGTCTTTTACCTTTACGACCAGCGCCAAATGTGGAGGGACGCGTCGTAGAAAGAACAACTATAGACCAGCGACTCGGTGGGGACAGAGGAGGTGTGATGCCAAGCGCCACGTTCCCAGTCGCATCCATAGGCAATGCTTTGATGTTGGTCAAAGTGACAAACTTTGTTAATAGAAGAGTCTGGCTGCCATTCCACGATATGTACTCCACCATGCATACAGCCTAATAAAAGCGCGTTGGCTTTCGAAGGATGCCATTTTGTACGCCAAATTCCTCCTCCTACCTCCTCTGTTGCTAGTGGGCGCTGTGGTTTCCGCGCATCGAAGATCCGGATTTTCTCGTCATAGCTTCCCACTGCCCAATACTGAGGTTGGGTTGGATGATTTTGCAGGCTAGTCACGCCTCCATCGAAACTATGTCAGAGCAGGATTGCAACATACCCTTTTTGGCATTGAAAAGTTGCCGAGCGTACTCCATCATAGATAGGTGTTCGCATATCCCAGCCTTTCAGAGTCAAATCGTCTCCCCCTAGATAAGCGCGGAAGATTACCAACGTACCACTCCAAGCTATAGTGCCATCGCTGGATGTATCCCAAGCGGCAATCCATGCCTCGTAGTCGTGTGCTGCCCAAGTCTGAATTCCGTCAGGTTGCTTTGTATACAGGCTGGGTATCATCGCGAGAGATCCATCGCTCTGACTCACAATAGTCTTTGCATCATCAGCATTTCTAGTTGTTCGGTCTGAAAAGTCAACGCTCAGACACAATGCCTTGTCTGTGTTGACTGTCCACGAGGTCATAGCCGCAAATTTGAGGTCTTCGTTGAGCTTATGTAGCTGCAAATGCCCAGACGCATCAGCTATACCTAGAATTCCATAACCTTGATCACTGGGTTCATCTGATGCCAAGCACCATTTGGTGTCGAGGATCGCTTCGCCGTCGATCGCATCTATTATAGTGCATTGTTCGTCCTGAAATCGATGTAATCGACATCGTCCTCGTCTTGAGTAGGCCGGGCTAGCAGAATCCTTCTGCGTCTGATCCTGATCAACTTGGTAGGTCGATACTACAAATAAGTGGTGAAGATACGGGTGGGATTCGACGGAATCCGCCGAAAGCTCCGTTGATTCATGCCAAAGACTCTTCGGAGCCATGATGATGCCTCCACTTGGAGTGAGCTTTACATTACCGAGAATGCCGCTTAGAAATGGTGATCCGAGGGGTCAGAGACTAATTGAAGAATTCTTCAACAGGCTCGTAGAAACCGTTCAGGAAAGTAAGTCCTGTTCGGTTCGCATAGCAGTTCCACAATCGCGCAATGAGGAAAGATGGATCAACTGGCGATTTCCAGCGCGTGGAAAAGCTCAAATGCGTCGATGGGGTAGGTTTCCATAATTAAACTATGAGCGCAGCTATTACGAGTGATGTCCTGTATGCACATTGCGATCCGTTCTCACTCAATGCTCACTCAGCGGTAGGTGCTTGCTGTGACCCAGCGATTTGTACTATCGAGATCCTGAGCTTTTCGGATCGCAACGTACAGTGAACAATATGGTGACACGCGTTAGCCAGACATTCCAGTTGTCACGAGCAGAACTCGGTGTATGTGCATCTCCTAATGGTTTCGTATGGGGACGTGTCCAGATCAATTCAAAGCACTCAACGCACTTGACAGAGCACGCTATACCGGATGAATCCCAAGTGAAGTCCATTTATAGCGATGCTGCGTGGGTGTTGATTGTCGAGAAACATGCCATATACCAGACCTTGCGATCCATTGAGTTTCTCGACCGAGGAAAGACATATGGCGTTCATGTGCCGGGTGCAGTGGTCACAGGGAAAGGATATCCAGACCGCGCTACTCGATCGTTCTTAGCAACGTGGGCTAGCAATCGTCGTGCTCCGCGACTGTTCTTTCTGATGGATGCTGACCCTCATGGCGTAGACATTTTGCGGGTGTATAGCGAAGCATTGAAAGGAGTACAGGTACATTGGATCGGTCTTCGGGTTCAACAATGGCTAGCGTTGAGTCAGGCACACCCATTCTCGATTGTCCCTTTGAATGGGAGTGATCGTTCGAAAGCGATGCACATTTGTCGAAACGACACTGTATCCGTGGAGCTACAGCATGAACTCGCGCACCAGATTCATGTCGGATACAAGTGCGAATTAGAAGTTCTATGCAGTTCGCATCGACACGCGAGCGGCATCCTGGCTCAGTTCATCTATACAGAAATCCGCGCGGTAATTAATCGCGCAGATGAGTCGCACGATAGACGGCGAAAGCCATCACAGTGCCAAGAGAAGCACCTGCCAGTACATCTGTCGGATGGTGGCGATGATCCATCACGCGGCTTATTGCGACATACGCCGCAACCATCACAGGCACCAACGGGAGCAGCACGGAAAAGGCGACGGGGATAAGTGGTTCGTTCGGGGGCGGTCGACGGAAGTCAGGGTCTTGCTCATTGTGTTCTTCATCGACTAAGTCGGTAGGCGCTGCAGAATAAACATAGGCTCTTGATATTTGGTGGACAACACTAGAGAGTGCTGCTCGAACACACAGCGCAAGGTATACCAAACCGGCGAACGATGAACTGGAATGGCCGCTTGGGAAGCTTCGGAATCCATCTTCTAGCAAATAGGAGTTCAAGGGTGTGGTACATATAGAGTCATCGACAAATCCACTGTGGTATAAGCCATCTGTGATAGGATCCAGTTTCCGCGGATGACAACGAGCCAAAAGATCAGGACGTGGGCGTCCAACCCATACCTTGATCACGTTTGTAATCATCCCTGTGGCTGCCAAGGTCAACAACAGTCCTAAAGCTGCAGAATTCAGACGCGCTAATTTTCGCGTGTGTGCTAAGGATAGCAAAATGACGCCCGTCAAGGGGACCAGCATACTGTAGAAGAACAGCAATAAGCCTGGTACACGCTCGTGCTCCGTAAAACTGTGTAAGTGAGCGCCACTACGTTGGTACATACGGATACTGAATGTTCGGGTCATCCAAACGAAACGGCTGACGGAACCCCCAGCGTCCTAAGCCGACCAAAGATGTGATGAGGAACAGCGTGATGAGACTCGCCCAATCTATGATCGACTTTGCTAAATAAGCATTGGAGCCTATTCTTTCCCAATTGAAGCCAGATAGAGAAGCTAGCGACATTTCCAATACTCAACTACAGCAAAAGATAGCGAGATATCAAATGATTGTACAGACACTGTGGAGTCCCGAAAAAATGCGGAAGCCTATGAAGATTTAGTGGAGCCGTTCTCCACATTGGGTTCCTCGACTGCGAGCTTTTCGGCGTCGGCGTACTGAGACTGTTCTTTGACGCTGGCGATCTGGGCATTCCAGAGATCATAATAGACACCATGGTCATTTAGTAGTGATTCATGAGTACCGAATTCGACGACGTGGCCATTGCCCAATACGATGATTAGGTCTGCGTCCTCAACAGTACGAAGACGATGAGCAATAAACACGGAGGTGGCCTGCATGTCCTTGATGAGGCGGTTAACATTACGCATGAGATCAGTCTCGGTTTGGGAATCTAATGCAGAAGTGGCCTCGTCGAAAAACATGACCTTTGGATCTTTAAGGAGCATTCTTGCAATAGCCAAACGCTGTTTTTCTCCTCCAGAGATCATCAAACCGCGTTCACCAACGCGCGTCGCATACCCCTCCGGGAGATGGCTTACCACCTTATCGAGCTGGGCGAGTCTAGAGGCCTCAAGGACTTCTTTTTCATTAGCTTTCAGATTTCCGTAGCGAAGATTCTCCCAAATAGTGTTATTAAACAGGGGTGTTTCTTGCGGTACGATACCTATTGTTTGGCGTAGACTCTCTAGCGACACCTGAGAAATTTCTTGGCCATCGATGTATATCTTACCGCTCTGTGGGGTATAAAATCGGAATAACAGCCGGAAAATCGTCGACTTGCCGCATCCTGATGGCCCAACTAAAGCGACCTTTTTTCCTGCAGGGATCGTGAAGCTGCAGTTTTTCAAAATTGGCCGATCGTTGTAATACCCAAAAGTGACATTTTCGAACTTGATCTCGCCTCGTGGAACGACAATTGCTGGTGTGTTGGGGTCGTCGCGTACAGAAGCAGGCTCAGATTGTAAGTTGAACAATGCTTCCATATCGATTAGGCTTTGACGCAGCTCGCGATAGACTGACCCCAAGAAATTCAACGGAAGAGACAGCTGGAAAACCAGCTGATTGATCATCACCAAATCGCCAACAGTCATCGTGCCATTGAGAACACCTTGGGCGGCCATTAGCATCATCAGTGTAAGAGATGTGGAAAAGATAGCGTTCTGACCAGAATTGAGTGTGGCGAGACTGGTTGCTACTCGCACACTTGCATCTTCGTAGTCTTTGAGATGCTGATCGTATTTGCGTAACTCGTGAGCCTCATTGTTGAAATACTTAACCGCTTCAAAGTTCAACAAAGAGTCTAGACTAGTAGTTGCTGCGCGCTGGTCAGCAATGTTCGCCTCACGACGGAATTTCGTTCGCCAGCTAGTCGTGCGTACTGTGAACCATGCATACAGAAGCATCGTGGTACCGGCTACGGCGGCATATTGTGGTCCGCACTTGTAACTCAAGATGCCACAAACCAGAGAGATTTCCAATGCGGTCGGAACAATATGGAAAACAATCGAGGTCAAAAGAAAAGAAATGCCCTTTGTGCCGCGATCGATTGCTCGTGTCAAACCTCCTGTTTGGCGAGACAAGTGCCAACTGAGATCCAAAGTCAGCAAGTGCGCAAATACACTGCTTGCGATCTTTCGAATAGAACGCTGTGCTACATTTGCGAATACCGCATTGCGCAGTTCTGAAAATGCTGTAGATCCAATTCGAGCGAGACCGTATCCTATGATGGAAGACCCTGCCACAACCCAAAGCGTATTAGGGTTCGACATGCTCAACGGTTGGGACATTGTATCGCTCAATTTGTCAATGACTGTTTTGAAAAAGAACGGCACTTGGACATTCAGTAGTTTTCCGGCAAGAAGCAGTCCCAGTGCAGCAACCACACGGATCTTTGTACTATTGTCACCCTTTGGCCACACATGACGCAATAGTTTCTTAATGATCATCCAATTGTCTGCCGGAGCTTCTTCCATAGATGCCGATGTACTTGCCTTGTTCTTTGCCGAAGAACCGGCCGCAGCTGCCTTTCCATCGGTCTTAAGCTCGGAGGAACGATCAGGCAGTGGTGCTCCACTCTGATACATACGTCTGCAATTCCCAAGGAACGCACTGGAGCTAGGATTCAGCAGCGGCCGGGCTGGACGCGGCATCGCAGGCAGTATAGATGAGCAGCAGCTTGTTGGAGCTGCCCAACTTATGCCGGCTAGCGGAGTCCTACGCCGAACGAGGTGCATGCCGCATGCAGATGCCTTCCCTGATAGCATCTTCGCTGTAGGAAGCTATTAAAGTGGAGGCGTTGGGACTATGAGAACCGCACGTGGAGATCATCCTAGATAAAGTACATATATCACCAACCCGGGTAGTCTAGGGAGGGAGTAAAATTATGCGTTTGGTCTAACCTTGGTGGGGAGCGCATTGGGGTGACTGAGTTCGAAGAGGAAGCGGAATGGAAGCTGTCATCCGGCTTGGAATCAGAAGGATTTCGTAATTGAGTGCGCGATGCACCTGACCCGCTTGAGCGTCTTTGCCCTGCGCGGCTGCGACCCGAATCGCGGGTGCTGGTAGTGCCGTTCCGATTCCGTTTCTTGATCACATCAGTCTTTAGTGACAAAGGACGCATGACTCCATGTAGACGTTGGAAAAGTCCACATGCATTGCACAATGCATTTCCTTCATTATCCCGACGCCAAAGTGGAGTCTTGGTCGTTTGACAGTTCGAGCACACAATAGGGGTGGCACTTGATTCGTTGGTGTTGGCATTGGCGGAACTTGCTGCGGCATTGGAGGAATTGGAAACTGAAGTACCTTGAATCCCAGGGGGAGTAACAGGTGCTGTGCCCTTTTGTGGTGAAGGAGTTTGCGCATAGGACAGGGGGCGGTCACTCGTTTCCGAGTAGGAGGAAGGCGGTATGCTGTTTGACAGCGTAGGACTTGGGTCGGGCAATGGTGAGCCAGACTGGGTGTTGTGTGCCCAACCAGCTGTTCCGCCCATGTCGACAGTTTGAAAGACCGAGGTATAGAAAGACTCTGGCGGTTGGCCACCTGCTAGACTATGATTCCGCGAGGTGTTCAGAGCCGCCGGATTCAGCTCCAAAGCGCCGGGAGGTATGTGGGAATTGTCGACAAACCCATACGAGTTACTAACCGCCGGATCGAAACCTGATTCCTGGTTGAATGTAGCAAGATTAGAGGTAGCATGAGCCAATCTGCTGTTTCCTTGCGCAGTAGGTTTGGTGGACTGCATGCCGTTTTGTGAAAGCAATTGCCCAGGATCAACATGTAGGAAGGACGGCGATAGATTTCCGTTTTGCATGGATTGCTGTAGAAGTGGGTGTGAATCTGGGTGGAAGTACATTATGGGGTATGTCATACCCGCCTTATTCGCCTCGTTGAAATCCGGGGTATCATTATGATACAATCCATGAGCAGCAGGAGTTTGCGGAGTGCTATTGCTTGCCAAAGTATTCAAATTGGCATTGACCGATTCCATTGCCTTTAAGTCATCCACTAGAGGATCAGCCGGCAGGGACGCGGTGCGTGCCATGAGCTCGGCGGGATTCGACGACGAAGCAAGCTGCACATGGCCCATATCATGCGCTTGTGGTTGTACGCTGAAGTCGAACAAAGTGGATGGCATATATTGCATCATATCGGATGGGAATAGCGGAGGGATCTCTCGCGATAACCCAGACGCCATACGTTGATCAGCCGTGGCATTATTCCGTAGCCCAAACGGCATAGGCGAAGCATCGCGGAATGGACGTTTACGAGCATTTCCCATATTCCGATCCAAAATGGGTGGCGCAGGTGGTGGCTCCTGTAGAGCATTACGATGCCGTGGGCCGCGGGACTCACTCCGTTCTCGAACTTTGTGATCGAATGAGGTTTTGCGAACCAAACGAGGAAGAAACCCGTATTCGGGATGCTGATTTGCCTGATGCGTAACATAATCGTCGATCCCCGGCACACTGTCTAAGTGCGTCGCCTGAGCTGATGCTAGGAACTGATCGTCGCGATCGCCTGGGAGCTGCGTCCGGCGCGCACTAAGATTCATCACGTATTGAGCATGCTCTTCGAGTGGTGAAGCGGCTTTCCATGCGTGTGACTCTTCCGCACCAAAAAGATCATCGAATGCAGCCTTTTCGAAAGATTGCCGCAACTGATCATTCGCTTGAGATTGGCCATCTGAAGAGGGCGATGTAACTGTGGCTAATGGACTCGTGATGCTGGTTGTGTAGCTTCGTCGCGAGGGTGGTGCAGAAGTCTTGCCAATAGCATTGACCCTTTGCGAGGATGACGTAACTGGATTGAGCGCAGGAATAGCTTGCGTCGGTAATGCAGTACCGGGATGCGAGCCGGAGGCTTGTTTCTCGTTGCTAGAGGGAGCAATAGGATTGTAGAACTGCTCCAACAAATTGGCATTTGAGTTGGCTAGCGAGTTCATGGATGCCTTCGTTTCTACATCAAAAGAGTTGGATTCAAAATGCTCCGCGGAAAGAGACGTAATTGGGAAGGAGGATGGATCGTCTAGGAACGAATCCAAGGCTGATGAGGAATGCATAGAGAAGTTCGGCTCATACAAAGTACGATTGCGAGACCGTGATCGATGCAATGAGGATCGGTCAATATCCATCATACTCAGGGAGCGGGATCGTGACCGCGAAGCGAAATTCTGATGAATGTTCTGCGTTGAAGACGATGGAAATATCGATGCACCGCCTTCCAATGGGCGTACGGTTTGTGTTCGACCTCGGCGAGTCTCGGTCGGAGATCGTGATCGTAATTGAGAAGAGCTCGAGTCAGGTACAGTATTGTCATTCGTCGCACCAGCAGCACTGGTTGTTGCGGTTGTGGCCGCTGTTGCCGATGTGGTCCTGGACATCGGAGAAGGTTCGAACGAAGAGTTTACCATCTCCTTGGAGGACGAGGCGTCAGAGGGAGAATCCGTTTGATCGCGTTGACGACGCAGCGTCAACGACATCAGGCGCCAAGTCAGATTCTCCATTCTGGCAGCATTGGGAAGATGGTCGCGTTGCTTAGCATACATACGCCATACCTGAGTTGCGAGTGGGTCGTTCTTAGCTAGTTCTGTTGGATCGTCTTCGTCAGGTTCTGCAAATGCCGACCCCCTGGACGACATGGCAACCATGGTGCCTGATTCAACTCTATTCTACCACAGCAAGAATAAAGATGACCGTGAATGGAAAGATGAGCAACCTTGTCCCTACCAACGCATTCAGCGGCGCGCGGCATTTAGTTCGCGATTCTAATTCGCGCACCGAATTTGTCAGGAAACTGTTCGTAAGCCAGTTAAATGCCGAGTTCGGGTGCTTATGCTCAGCCTAATCCTTCCTGAGCACAATTAGGTCAATGTGCATTACTCACGTGATCCGTGCCTGAACCATTTCGCTGGGCATTCTGAATTTACGCTCGCACGGCGCGCGATGGGAGTTACATTCTCGTCGCTATATGATGCGTTGTGGCTTTGGCGGCGTGAGGCTCCGGTAAGGATCTTGATGCTGGGGCTGGACAGGTAAGCTGGTTTAATCGGAATACACTAATTATAGCGCTGGGAAAACCACGATCCTGTATCGTTTGCAATTAGGTGAGGTGATCTCCACAATCCCGAGTAAGTCGATGACTTTGATGCTACATACTTACTCCTAGCCATTGGATTCAATGTCGAATCCGTAGAGTACAAAAATATCAAAATGCAAGTCTGGGACTTGGGAGGACAATCGAGTATTCGGTAAGCCGACTCATCCCAAATTTGCTAACCAATTGCAGTCCGTATTGGCGCTGCTACTATGCTGACACCGCCGCTATCATCTATGTGGTGGATGCTGCGGACCATGACCGATTAGCAACTGCGCGTGCAGAACTCTTGGCAATGCTTTCCGAGGAAGAGTTGGCAAAGGCCAAGCTGTTGGTATACGCAAACAAACAAGACCTTCCTAATGCTATGGACGAGGGACAAGTCGGTGAAGCGATCGGACTTAATGAGCTCCGTGATCGGCAGTGGAGTATATGGCGATGTTGTGCCAAGGATGGGACAGGCCTTAGTGAGGGATTGAACTGGCTTGTGGATGCATTGAAGAACCCATAGAATTCCATGTATATCTATTTAATCTATCACCACATACCGCGATTTCAGCGGTCGTTTCTTGCCTGCAGGAGCGTCTGTTTTGCCATTGCTCTTCTTTGGAAGCGGGATATCACCCATCCCAGAGGTCGTAGAGGGTTTTTTGGTGCTCGGAGCGGCAACCGGTGGCTTGGTCTCTTTATTTGCTGCGGCTTCAGCTTTTGGCTTTGGTGGGGCTGCGGCCGTACTTGCCTCTGACCGATCAGAAGCGCTAGAAGTAGGCGCCGGGGTTGGCGGCATCTTGGTCGTGTTTTTGGCCTTGGGAGGCGGAGGAAGTGCTGCTGGAGCTGCTTGGCCATCGTCGCCTGCTTTCTTATTAACCCACCGCTTGAGCTCCTTGTCATAGTAGAACGAGGTGGCTTCGCCTAAGTGGGCCTTTTTCGCTTTGCTTTCCTTGTCATTCGGGCTATTACTGCCACTGCTGCTTCGTCCGCCTAGCAAGCGATTTAACCAAGATCCCCCGGCGTTAGACTTGGCATCTTTGTCGTCGGTCTTGGTTGGTGTATCCTTGGTATCATCTTTGGGATCTTTCGTGTCATTTGCAGGTGTACCGGTTGCAGCACGTTTGGTGGATGCATTGCCCAGACCCAACATATCCTCGTCGGATTCCTCTGCAGTCTGATCGGTTTTTGAAGCTGGATTGGCTTTAGAACTGAGCGTTGGAGTCGGGGCAGCGGCCATTGTGGAAAGCAGTCCATCTTGTTCAGCTACGGACTCGCCGGGGTCAACACGGTGGAACATTGGTGGTGCAGACGCAGGAACTGTTTGACTTGCCTCGTCATCCTCGAGCGCTTCGTCGAACGCATCATCATCATCATCGTCATCATCATCATTGTCGTTATGGATAGGATTTCCCGTGTCAGATCCTTTCGAGGGTCTAGATGATGCCGGGACTTCTTCTTGCTGCTCAGGAACTTGCTCAAGTTCCACTGTGGGCTCGCCAGGCTGAGTATCATCGGCACCCTTGTTATCGTCTTGAACATCGGTGGAATATGCGTCATGAGAATCAGCACCGTATTGAGTAGCAGGATCGTTGCCCCCAGAGTACTCGCCTTCAACATATTCGCCCTCTGCATAATCACCATTGGGATATTCACCTTGTACGTATTCGCCTTCGGCATATTGACCTTGTGCATAATCGCCTTCAGCATACTCGCCCTCGGCGTATTCACCAGTGGGGTACTCTCCCTCAGGGTATTCGCCCTGAGGATCTTGAGCATAGTGTTCCTCGGAATATTGACCCTCGGGGTATTCGCCAGAAGGATATTCACCCTCGGGGTATTCACCTTCTGCATATTCGGCAGTAGGATATTCCCCTTCGGCATATTCGCCTTCTGCATATTCACCCTGGGCATATTCACCCTCAGGGTATTCGCCTTCTGCATATTCACCCTGCGCATATTCACCTTCTGCATATCCGCCTTCAGGGTATTCGCCTTCTGCATATTCACTCTCGGCATATCCGTCTTCTGCATATCCACCCTCGGCATATTCACCTTCTGCATATCCGCCTTCAGGGTATTCGCCTTCTGCATATTCACCCTCGGCATATCCGTCTTCTGCATATCCACCCTCGGCATATTCGCCTTCTGCATATTCACCCTCAGCGTATTCCACTAAATCATCTGCCGGAGCACCACTTTGATACTGTTGATCGGGGTCATTATCGTTGTATTCCAGCAATGGTTCAGATTGAGGCGCAGATTGCTCAGCATACGCTTCAGAGGTAAAATCATGCTGCGGCTCTTGTTCTTGCTCTTGTTCTTGTGCATCGAGATCGTCATCTGATCGGCTTAGCGCGTCCAAGGAGCCGGCCATATCAGGAGTAATCGCACTATAATGCGTAAATGCTCCCACGGGATCACCGCTAGATGCCGACTCTTGTTTCACAGATCCAGTCTCTTCGCCGGCAATGAATTTGGTCAATCGACCTTCTAACGCCCCCCACATTCCATCCAATGTCGGTCGTGAGAGCTTGCGGCCAACCCAGGAACTTGCATCTGAGCCGTGCAATGGCTGTCGATACAGTCTGCTCATGATCTGATGTAACTCAGATAAGGTGGCAGGATGGTACATAGGCACTTTGCTTACTCGAGACGCAGCAATCAAGGACTCACAATACTTCTGTGCGCGAGGCGAGTCGCCAAACTCATCATACACTATTGCCAACGCCAACTTGTACGGAGCCAAGATAGAGAATCCTGTGAAGGGAGGTTCTCCTTTTTTGCTAGGCCTCAAAGACACCGCGAACTCCATCACCTCTGTCATGATCAATGCGTCGAGATCACGCAGAAGCATTGCCGGCAAAGCTCCCGGATCAGATCCAACAAATGCCCATGGTCGTTGGCTGCTTGCATTCGGTTTGCATGGTTCGCCACTTAACAAATAACAAACATGAGCGGCTTCAGGAAGCTCACTTTGCATCAGTTGGTCGCCAATGGCGAGCAATGCGGCGGTGTTTGAGTCAGATTGCCGGTTATTCAGCAGAGTAGCTATAGACTGACGCCACTGTGCATGCTTGGCGTCCGCAGACAACCCCTGAGCAGGTTGCATGAACAGTTCGACAATCTGTTCAGGCGACTGATGTGTATATACACCATAAGCTACCTTGATACTTGTGCGGTCTTTGAGCATTTCCGGCTCCAAACCATCTGTAGCATTCAATTCGTATGCGATGAATTGCTGGAATACTTCCGTGCGAACTTGATCATCTTGTTGCTGTGCAATGATCATCGCATGCGCAAACATCTTCTCCTGCAGAGCCAAGTCGATCGCTTGACGAGTCTTGCCTTGTTGCAGTAGGGTCTGCAGTTGATCTAAGAACGACGAACGCAGTGTATAGCTCCGTAATGGCCGTGTTTTGCCATGATGTGCATTTTGCGTGTAGGTAGGCACACTGAATGCCGAGAAATCACTGTTGCTAGATTTGTTGTGTAGCAAAGCTAGGAAATCTTGCGTAGCACTCTGCAGATCACCTTCGCGTTGTACCAAGAACAGTAGCAGACGCAGTAAAAGGATCTTGTCTTCAGTCCGCCGCCACTCTTCTACTTTGGCTGGTGCACCATGAGAATCTTCTGTGGATTTTCGACGCAAATAGCCCACACCACTCGCACACTCATCGATCTGCTCCTCTAGATATTGCACCACAGCTTGTTTCTTCTTCTGAGCTTGGCCACGCTGACTGACGTCCAGCAAAGGACCAGGGAACTTGGTCAGGTCCAATGTCGAATACGTCCGTGAGCCAAGCATTGTTGCCAACGCACGCACTTCAACGCATCGTTGCTCACGAGGCGCATCGTACCCAAATGCATCGCTACGTTGTACCCCTTGCTGAGGTCGATGCAAAACAAATTGACCACCGATCCCGAAGGAAGCGATAGGAATCCGTGCATGTTTTCGATCCTGCAATGGATCCGACACACTACTGAGTTGCATGTGCAGATTCGACGGCTGTGTACGTGGAAGATTAGCATGCGGACCACCACGTCCACGTCCACGTCCACGACTAAGTTCAGTTCCTCTGGTGGCGCGCATAGACCCAGTTTGTGATGCAGCAGTACCTTGAGTCTGACTAGCAATAGGCGGAGCGCCGCGTGTCGAACTTGCTTTGGATTGTGTCATTGGCTTTTGGGAAATGTCGTGCGGATCGTAAGAGGCAGCATACGGATCGAAACTCTGCGTGTCTAGATCTGTGTGTTGCTCATTGACAGATGTGCCATACTGCTGGTCATATGGTTGCGACTCAGCAGCATAGGTACTTGGACCAGTAGAATACGGCTCCTGCTCGGCAGCGTACTCGTTTGTATGCAAGGCGTCTTCTTGAGAAGATGGTGCTGCATACATGTCGTCTTGCTGTGCCATATAAGGATCTGACTCTGTAGCATAGGGTTCCTGATGCACTGCATCTGTCCCGTATTGCATACCATATGGATCTTGACTGGCGGCATAAGCGGTTTGGTCCATAGCGTAAGGGTCTTGATCAGCGGTGAAAGCGTCTTGATCAGCAGTATAAGCGTCTTGCTCGGCAGGATAAGCATCATATCCAGCATAAGCGTCTTGCTCAGCAGTATAAGCATTTTGATCAGCAGCATAGGCATTCTGATCAATATTGTCATCATACGCATTCTGATCAGCAGCATAAGCGTCTTGCTCAATACCGCCATCATACGCATCCTGTTCGCCATCATAACCAGCATATTCATCTTGAGCAGCATGCTTGTCTTGTGCATTGCTATTATAATAGCTTCCATCGCCATAGCCAGCTTGCTGACCACCATAATCCGGCTGTTCATCGCCAAAGCCACCTTGTTCATCAGCATGGGGATCTTGCTTAAAGTCTTGCTCAACGACGGGATCATCCATTTGCTCGGCTGGCCAATCGTCCCAAGCTTGCACATCGTCGAGGTGCGTCTCTTGTTGCTGCTGATGCTCTTGTTGCTCAGCTTGTGGGAGATCAGCTTCATCATAATCGTCTCCCCAGCCCCATCCGTCGTCTTCCTGAGTGTCTTTACGCTGCTGTAACTCTTGCACCTCACTAACTTGTGCAGCAGGCGCAAGACTTACAGACTCAGATTGAAGATCAGCGTGTTTACGCTGGTGCGCTGGTAGACTATCTTCCAATTTCCGTGGCAGTGTTTCACTTTGTTGATTGAAAGCACCAGCGACTTGATCTTTGCGTAAAGGCGAAGACGCCCGTTTCAGCGGATCAGACTCAGGCAATGGGGCATGCTTCCGTCGTCTAGCACCTGCACTGGACTTTCCGTCACGATGAGCATCCCGAGCAAATCCCTGCGATGGTGGTCCCTGTGGCGGTCCTTGCGAAGGTGGTCCTTGCGGTGGTCCCTGCAAAGAGGGCGGTCCCTTGGCTAGGCCTTGCTGCGGCGGCGCCTGAGGCGGTCCTTTAGGAGCTCCTTGCTGCGATGCACTCGATGGCAATCCTCCTCGAGATGGCGGGCGCTGTGCTGGCGATCTTGGAATAGGAACCTGACGCGTTCCTTGCGATGTTGCCGGTTTGTTCTGCAGTGGATGCGTTGTTGGCACAGCAGAAGACGAGTGCTGTGAACTTCTGGGGCCTGGCCGCCTTGATGCCATGTCATCGGCGCTGCTCGTACTCGGTTGTGACTGCGACTGTGGTGGCAGTGGCGGTGGCGGTGGCCGTCTCATTGCTCCGCCTTCCTTTGAGTGTGTGGAAGGAGCAGCTAGCCTATGTGTAGATTGTGTAGATTGTGCGTGCGTGAAAGGAGCAGTCATTTTCGAGTTGGGTGGCATCCGATTTGTTTTTGGTGAAGCTACATTCGGCAAAGAAGACAAAGTGCTGGGAATTCCCGGTGAGCTTGTCTCTTCAGAAGAGCTTGAACCCAGATTCTGTCCAGGTCGCGAGGGTTTCGGCAATGGACCTCGAATAGGCACTTCGTCTTTCGTTGGAATGCCGGCGGTTTGTGTGCGCGGAGAAACCAGCGTGGAAGCCATATCAGTATGAGTGCTTGTCCTGCTTGACGAACGAAAGTCTGACTTATTCTCAGGTGTTGCTTTGCTTGGCATGCTGCTTTCCAATGACAAGCTCGGTTCCGACGACTCCATCTGATCAATCCGGTTAGCATCGGATCGATGTGATGCATTGTAGGATTGGCCAGGTTGAGAATGTGACTCGGTAGCCAAGTTCACCGGTTTCAAAGGCACAGGCTTGTGAGATACATTACTAGGCGCCATAGCCGATGATCGTGTACCTTGCGGTGCTTTCTGACCGGCTTGGCCAAGAGACCGGCTTGACAATGCTTTCGGAGGATGAATTGATTCCTGAGCTGAAGTCGATGCTGTCGAAGTGCTCATTAGAGGTGCAGGTTGATCAATCTGCTCGAATTCCAAAGTGCGTGCAGATAAACCCACGCTGTGGTCTTTAACACTGGACTCACTGGCATTGCTTGGCACCCGTGGTGAGGGATTAAACAGATTCTGCACGCGCTGCGGAGTGTCTTGTTTACGACTCAAAGGCGCGTTCCGAACAGGTTGACGTGGTCCGCCTTTGGGAGGCGGTGGCGGCATCATTGCACTCGGTGCTTGACTTGTGCTGTTTGGCGCCATGTCGGTAGCCACGACAGGAGCATCCTGACTTGACGAACCATACATAGAGGAGAAATGTGTGTCATACTCAGGCTGAACCTGCTGCGCGTCTTCTTGAACAGTAGAGTCTGCCTGTTCCTGCTCCTGTTCCATTGACCATTGGCCACCAGCGTATTCTGGCTGTTCTTCTGCATACATGTCTGCATTTGGATCGTAGGACTCTTGCACATAATCCTGTTGATGCTCATCTGCGGGATAATCATGCGACAGATACGCTTCATGTTCGGCGTATGCCTCCGGTTCAAGATCCTGCTGTGCTTCCTGTGCTTCCTGTCCAGCGTACGACTCGTACTGATTGTACTCGTCATTTCCTGTGTACTGGTCGGCGGAAGTAGAATCCTGTTGATAATATACACCTTGATCCTGTTCTGTAGAGTAGTGATCAGCGTCAAGTTGGCTAGGATACGCGGATTGATCGCCATAGGTTTGCTGATCATACTCATGTTGTTCGCCTTGGTAATGCTCATACTGAGTGGGATCGTTATCGTTATAGTGTCCCTCGGCATACATTTCTTGTTCGGTATACTCGCTTTGGGGCAAGAACTGTGCGTTTTGTGCATCAGATTCATAGTCATTGCCTTGATATGTCGCGTAGTCATGAGATTCTGTTGAAGCAGGCATTTCAGTTTGTACATTGCGATCCCAGGCTTGATCCAACTCTGCATCGTACTGTGAAGGATCAAGAAATCCATCGTCTTCTGCATAATCCTGCTGGTATTCAGCCTGATAGTTCGCCGAGTCGGACGGATAATTTGCATCGTGGCCCATGACGTCCACACCCAGTCCCTGTACTGCACCTTGACTCGGATCTTGCTGATTTGCATACCATTGATTGTCATCAAGCTGTTGGCCATTGTATTGCGTTGCTTCGTATCGGTCATACTGTGCATCGTCTAGGTATTGATCGTATTGTGCATCGTCCACAAACCCTTGCGAATCGTCTTGCGCATAGGTATTGTATTGCATATACTGGTCATCTGCTTGCGTAGGAACCTGATCTTGATATTCGCCATGATATTGGTCTTGTTCAGGATAATCCCAGTTGTCGGACGAAGGCTGAGCTTGGGATTGAGCTTGCCAAAGATGCTGTGGATCTGATTCCGTTGCACCATAAGACGCCTGCTGTGGCTGTCCTAGCTGGCTCGGCTCACCAAGCCATGTTGGTGATTTGGTCATGCCCCAGGTGTCAGAACTTGGCGCATCTGCACTAAACAGCGAGGAAGCTGCCGCTACGCTTGGTTGTGGCTGGTGCCGAGAATTACTCTGAAGATTGTGTGGATCTTTGGCAGTCGTCTGCGGCCCACTACGCGGTGGCGGACCACGCATAGCTGCCTGCGGACGAACACGAGGCGGCATCGCCATGCTTCTCTCCACGACAACAGCTTCGACGTTTCGTCGCCCGTCTGCTATGCCACGTGACTTCGCCTGGCGGTGCCAGCATATGGGTTGAGGAATTATGGCAGAATGCAAAAGCTATGGGAAGCAAGCGAGCGTCGATTAATCGTCGTCGTCGTCGCTCATGAACTCGCCTTCTTCTTCATCGTACATAGCAAGGTCTTCAAATGCAACTTTGTAGCGGAGAATACCTCCGATACCACCGAATCCCTTGCAGAATTGCATACCTTCTTGTGATCGGTCAGTGACGACTAAGGGTTAGTGATGATAAAGCAGAGTACGTACATTCCAAATTCGTACCGAACTGTTTGTAGTTTTCTGCAATCCATTCTAGCAGCGGCTGTGGTTCCTCTACCGGGTCCATTTCGCTGCCTGTGGCGGGGTCAATGAATCGCGAACGATCCTCTTCTTGCTCTTTGCTGAGAAGTAGCACGTGTTCATTCCCTGCCGAGTCTCTCACAACATAACGCATGTGTTCCAAGTTTTCCCAAACAATCAGGGTCTCGACTGCGCCCATTTCAAGGGCGCGGAACGTGTCGTCGATTCCGAAACAGTATTTGCCGGTTTCCATCGAGATCTCATCAAAGTACTTCTGAATCAAACGCTTTTCTTGGACGAATTTCACATTGGCCAGCGAGTCGGCGGCCAACTCAATTGCTTGATTGAATCCGTTTTCACCACCGTACGATACATCGACGATCTGCAGAATTTTTGGCGCAAGACGGTAGTCAAACATGTCCGACTGACTCAATTCCGTTTTGAAGTCGGCAGATCCAGCAAGCACAAGACCCGTGACATTGCATTTGTTGTCGGTGATAAAGTGCTGCGTCGCGAGTTCTGCGACTTTACGTACATAGTTGTGTCTAGCCTCATCACGCAAACGCGAGAAACGCAGGGCTGATTGACCACCACGTCCGTGCTTTTTGGGTAAGTCCACAGAGAATTTGTGTAAGACTTGTCGTGCATTGCCTGTCACAGTACCAAACAAAGAACCATTACCATCCATGATGATAAAGCCGAACTTGGCATCGGACTCTAGCAATTCAGACAAAGCCTCGGTGTGAAACTTGTTGTCACACAAGTACAACGATGTGTTGATTGGCTTAAATGGCTCGAAGCTGAAATTGACCTTCTTTTCTTTGCCCTCTGCAGTCAAAATTGTCCCGCAGTATACCACAAGCCCATTGTCTGGTACTCGCGAGTAAAGCTTGAGTCGCTGCTGCGTGGACGTGATCGCAGCAAGCACCGATAAACGGTTGACACGCGACTTGATATTGCTTGCTGTACCATATTCCTGCGTTAACATGTTGCTCGCTTGCGATAGTTGCGATCGCGGAGGTAAAATCAGACTGATCATCGATGTGCCTGCGCCTCGTGCACTGTCGAGACTCTTAACCAGTTTCTTCACCTTCCATATCTGCGAAAGTTAGCCACCAGCTTTCACACCTACCTGGATATTTTGATCGGCTTCGTTCATATGGCCAGACATTTTTGCTGCAGTCCAATCCGATTCTTTACCAATTCCAATCGACTCTGGACGCTACTGAATGTACGTCGACTACGAGAGAAATCGATCCACTCTTCAGAATTTCCTCAAGGATGGGGTATAGCGGGAATTTTCTTTTTTTAGGAATACGAACGATCGCCGATCTGTCTTGAGTGTGCTAAAGTGAATTAGTCTCTGCCTCGAAGCATCATGTCTCGAGCACGTACTGTGCACTCTGTGTTATCTACACGGCCCCAGGCTGGCGGTGGTAAAGGTACATTCACTCTACCATGCCGCAAGCTGGTGGTGGAATACTGCGAGAAGAGTGAAAGTAGCAAAGGGACGCGTGACTTCCTGCTGCAACGGCTGGAGCCCATGGCGCGCGCATACCCCTCGGTTGAGTTTGTGGCAGTTGCAAGGCCGCAACGACCTCCGATTCTTCGTGGATTCTATTGTATGTCCTAAAGAAACTTATTCAGTAAATGGAAGAACGAAAGAGATGTCAACACATCAACTTCCTGCGACGCAAATCTGGCCAAAGGCGCAACAGATTCTAGACTCAAGCGGCAAAAAGACCCGTGGACTAAAACGCACTCCTGTAGAAAGCTCCAACGAGTCGGCACGCGGAATTTGGAGTCCGTTCCATGATGACCCTCGTGATTTATAGAGCAAGATACCTTTATGCCTATCCCCTATTATGCTCCGTACTATTGTTTTTCATCTCGCGCTATTCCTACCGCTCAAAACCGATTCAAGCTGCTGCTCGTGACCAAATACAAGCTGTTGCTCGTCTTGTCCGCCATCACTTCTATACGGATAATTACCATCGCAGCTGCCTTTCTCTTAATAGCTCGGCCGAACCCCCACGCATCACAACGGCGTAACATTCAGCTCGCGTCTTGTTGTTCCAAGCCTGCGCGCGGCCCATTGAAGTAGGGGCGCGGCGGGTATGGACACGTTATTTGGGAGAAAGAGACGTGCAAATAAAGAAGATGGTCATGTGTTTCGGCGCGCGGGCACAAGTGACACACAGTCAGGGCAAGGCAGCTCTCGCGACATGACAAATCTCACGCCGCAACGTTCGCATGCATCGCTGAGCAATGCGAGTGTAGGCAGTATGCCTGAGACTCCTTTAACGGAGTCTCTTACCAAATCCACCATTCGTGTAGTCCCCTCACCGATGGCTGCAACTGGTCAGCCAAGAGACTCTGGCGCTGCAGCGCTAAGACGTTCCGTATTGTCGAACTTGTCCGAAGCACGAGTATCTCGACCTCCAGATGCTGATGTTGAACGAATGTTTCGTGATTTGATGGATCGAAGAGACCTTTTGACCAGCTCTGGCGATTCCCTGCCGTTTGATACTAGCCAGAATATCGCAAGTTTTAATGTGGACAAGAAATGGACATTGGTGTATAACGACTTGTTGACCGAACGCAATGCGGAACGGGAACGAGAGAAAACATTCCGAGCATTTCCCGCGCCGGCAATCACTGCTCCCGCACAGCAATCCACTATGGTGCTCATGCGCAACTCACCAGAATGGTTCATCAAGAAATTCATGGATGGGACAGTGACCAGTAAGCATATTGAGTCACTTGCGGTCACATTACGTACATGTGCTATCGGCTGGCTGCAAAACTTTGTTGAAGCAAAGGGCACGCCAGTGCTCTCCAGTTTCTTGGCTGGCCTGCATTCGCATGATCCACCTAGCGAGCAGGACGTTGCATTGGAATACGAAGTACTCAAAGCGTTTCGGTCGTTATTTAACAGCAAGCCAGGTGCCCATGATGCATTGCAGCATCCAAAATGTATTAGCGGGATAACACAATCTCTTGTGTCTCCTCAGCTGAGCACTAGAAAGCAAGCCGCCGACATCTTGCTGTTTTTGTGTCACTGGGAAAAACCTGAAGGCCATCGACTTGTACTACAAGGCATGGATGATTTGTGTTTCGCACGTAATCTGCCAGGCCGTTTCGATGGCTGGTTCACCGCGCTTGAGTCGGCGATCGATGGAAGGGGAAGAATGGGCAGTCTGGTAGGTGCATCGGATGAAGTACGGCGATTACAGATGTCGAGTATGCCGGAATCTGGTTTGACAGAATACGTGGCGAATAATATGTTCTTAATTAATGCGATTGTCAACAGTGACATTGTGGATAATCTGCGAAGGCGTGTACAGCTCCGCAAGCAGATGGCCGAAAGCAATCTTCCAAGGATCATGGCCAAGATGCGCACCCTAAATACCCCTGACCTGGATATGCAGTTGTCTGTCTACGAAAAAGGAGCAGCTGCTGACCAGGAGGAATTACTAGAAACCGCCGACGCAGATGCTCGTGAAATGATCGATCCCGAGACGCTGGTGCAAGCTGTATTGCAGCGTGTTCAAGATACACGCGCACGAGATTTCTTTGTGAGCTCTCTTCAGAATTTGTTACGGATCCGACGAGAAGGACCAGATTTGGAACACTCGTATCAACTGGTAAATTCCATGATATCCACCGTGGCACAGGACCGGAATGGGGCTGCAACAGAGGGAGATTTGGAGTCGTTGCTAGGCACATCTGTTGCAAATGTATTGGGGCGATTTGCTGAACAAGACTTATTAGAGCGTGTTCAAGCAGAATTACACAATGTTCGAGTCGAGCTTCAGGAGCGAGATGCGGAAGCCAAGCGATTACGGCATGAGCTCGAGTCTTCACAAGGAGGATTGGTCGGGAAGTTGCAAGCCCAAGTTGCCGAACTGCAACAAGACCTGGCATTATCAAGGGAGAATACTATAGCGGTCCAGCGGGATATGGAGGAGATGGAACGGACCTATGTGGACAGAATCTTGAATTTGGAATTAGGTCTACGGGAGAATGCTGCGTTGCTGAAACAATATGAAGAGGATTCAAGCGGGGCATTTGCACAGTTTGATCGTCAAGTGCTTCGTGATTCACTCGAGAGACAAGTGGAACGCAGCCGGACGATCCGCAAATTAGTCACGACGAATGGACGTCAGGAAGCACTACCGCCAATGCAATCTAGTGCCGATATTATGGGAGTCGCCAGTCACAAGCAGCGATCTACTGATTCTGAGTTCTGGGAATCGCTACCGAGCATAGCTCAAGAGGAATCGCAGCCGACTTCTACGGATACAAACCGCAGTGCTTCGGGGTCGAAGCGGAGCTCGTTGGTGCCGTCAAACACAGTGACTCCTACATTACCGCCGCGATCCGCAAGCCGGCATGTATCTTCGACCACGCAACGGAGTACATCTGGCGATGCAGAACGAATCGGAAGTGCGATGCTGGATATGGACACCTCCGTCACTGCTACACCTACTAAGCAAGATGCGCTTCCTTCCTCCCCCGACGAGAATGAATGGAGTCTGCAGGCGGTCCTAGCCTCAGGCATGGCACGCAATGCCGACCTGCAGGCACGTATGAAACAGGTCCGTGCTGCACGCATCCGACGTCGGAACGAGTCGCAGCCAACCACGCCAGAAAAGGGAGTTGAACGCGGTTCGGAATCGGTGTCATCACCTACTCCGGAGCAAGTCACGACACAAGCCGAGTCCCCCACACTCTCCACCCAATCAGCCCAATACGCTCCTATCGAGGATGCTTCCGCACCGCCGCCTCCGCCTCCGCCTCCACCCCCTCCCGCACCTGGCTTGCCGGGCTCTTCAGGAATTGTCTCGGCGCCCACTGCTCCGTTACCTACTGGAGAAGAAGGTATACCCCCACCTCCGCCGCCGCCGCCTGACGCAGGACCAGCGGCAAATCGGCAAGCACCAGCTGTCACCCCAAGTCATAATGCAAACCTTATGGCTCAGCTTCGTGCACGAGTGCAATCCACTGAAGCAAAATCCGCCGAAAATCACGACTCCTTGTTGGGAGTTCGCACTAGCTATGCGTCGGAATCATTAGCTATGGCCGGGCCCGTGCATCCGCCGCCGGCTCCACCGCTGATGGGCATGGCAGGTAATCCAAGAAAGGGCGTCATGGATATGGCAAAGAATCGCATGAAACAGGTACAATGGGATAAGCTTAGTGCCGAACATGCTTCAAACACGATTTGGGGAACCAATGACGATTACGAACTGCGTCTGCGGGAAGTATTTGTGTCTGAAGGGGTTTTCGATGCAATCGAAGAAGAATTCAAAGCCAAGGAAGCCTCCAAGAAGCTAGTCACAGCTGTCAAGAAAGATCAAAAGGAATTGGAGACTCATCTGAATTATGCGACAAGACAAGGAATTGAGATGGTGCTTAAACGCATCAAAAGCCGCTTGACCGATAATAAGCAGTGCACTCCAGAAGAAGTAGCGCATCTGATTATCCACTGTGATCCACAAGTGTGCGATCAAAGCATCCTTACAGAACTCTTACGCTACTATCCTGAGTCTGAGACGAAGGGACGCTTGGGCGAGTACAAAAACGCCTCCGATGAGCAATTACGGCTGCTACATCCCGCAGATCGTCTAGTGGTGTTGTTAATGACAGTTCCGCATCTTAAAGAGAAAGTTAAGGGATTGTTATACATGACTAGGTATGCCGATACTGTGGATCTGATCCGTACCGGTCTGAACAAGATCCAACACGGTTCTGAGGCGATCATGAATGCTCCCAAATTTGCCGAACTGCTTTCAGTAGTGTTGATGTTTGGCAATTTCCTGAATGCTACAGGTATCAAGGGTGGTGCATTCGGATTCCGAATAAGCAGCATCAACAAACTGGTTGATACAAAAGCCGGCGACGGCACCACTCTGTTGCATTTTGTCGAACGTGTCGTTTCCCAGCATTTCCCTAGTCTAGATGGGTTCACTGAAGAACTACAAGCTGCGACAGAGGCATGCCGTGTTCAACTGCTGGATCTTAAGCACGATTTAGCTGAGCTGAAGTCTGGCAATACGCAACACAAGAAGGAATTGGATAGACTGCTTGGCGAGCATGAAGGCAATTTGGAGGATCCATATGCGAAGCTGATGCTGCCCTTTCTACAGCAGTCCACACAAGAACTCTCAAAGCTTCATGATCTCATTCAGCATACAGAGCGTGTGTTTCATGAAGCACTTCGCTTCTATGGCGAGGGACCTGATCCGATCCGACGCGGATTTGTCGCACCCAAGACGATGCCTACGGAGGAATTCTTCGGGATATTCAAGGAGTTCTTAGCTGCTTACCGCAAATGCAAGACAGATAACGCGGTACGTGCGCAGCAACGAGCAGCCGAAGCCGCTCGTCGTGCCGCTGCATTAGAACGCGATCGCGACAGAAAAGCGACTCAGCGGCGGAAAGAAGCAGGCGTGGACGATAATGCCGTATTGGAATCATTGCTTGGCTCTTTGCGTGCCAGTGGGGGTACTCCTATGCGAAAGCGACGTAGTGCTCGGCATATTGCCCGGAAAGCTACAGCAGAGCTACGCTCCTTTACGTTGAATGGTGATTCTAGTGATGCTCCGCCGCAAAGCCCTTCAAGTATGGCCGCAGTGATGCTGGCAAAACTACAGAGAGAGCCAGACGACTCTGGCTCAATTCCAACGCAAACAAGCTCTGCTCCTACCTCACGCCCTGAGCGTCGGCGTGAACGCCGGGAACGCACAAGTGTTCCGAATTCACTCGATAAGCCATCGCCAAGCAACAGCCAGTCCGATACCCAATCGAACGCTAGCCCGACGCCCACAAGCCCACAAAACAGCAAATCTACGGAACGAGACGTTTTTGACTCTGCGGAGATTCACACGACTCCTGCTGACTTGAGTGAATCAACAATAGTCTCGCCGAGGTCCCTTCAAGAACCAACGCCTAGCTCATTGTACGCCACACCGGAACGTGTGCATCAAAAGGCCGATCGTGGTCTGACCGGGTCGCCTTCTAGTATGCACTCAAGCGACGTTTTAGATGTAGACCCTTGCTCGACATAGATTCAATAATGTACAACACTATCAGAAAATTACGTCGTTATCTTGTTCATCGGAGACCAGGTCACCAGATGCCTTGTCCATAGAGATCTCTACTTTTTGAACGCTGTTCACATCCTCGTTTTCTAAGCTGGGATCCGACTTGGAGTCAGCGGCTGCCTCGCGTTTCTTTTTGCCCTGAACTTTCTTCAAACGGAAGAACTCCTCACTGTGGTCAAACCAAAAGTCACCTACCGGTCCATTTCGTCCAATTCCGAGATAATATACTGGATGAGTCAAGATCGTGACGTACTGCGATCGTGTTTTCCAAGCGTGGGATAATCACATGCTCAATAGCATTCACACGTCGATTGGTCAAGCGAATTACTTCGTCGAGAATCACAAACGCGGTCTGCAAACTTGCCAAATCTACCAATACCTTTAATGCTTTGCGATAAGTGTCGCGGGCCTTTTGCACCTGCTGACCGCCTCGTGATAAACCGGTGAGATTGAACTCTTGTGGTCCTGCAGAGGTTTTGTCTTGTTCAGAGTCCTGCTGATTACTGTCCTCGTTGGATCCATTCTGAATGGTGAAAGAGGGAAGATGTACACCACTGATATTCTCCTGCCGGGCCCGTACGCGGAAGCTCGCGCTCTTCACGTTCTCGCGCACAGCATAGCCGATATCTCCCGTAGCATAACCTACTTCTACCATACTGAAAGAAGCAAGTTGCAACACCTTGCCCATCTGCTGCTTAGCTTCTTGAATCTTGGATGTGATATCACGAAATCGCTTCGATAATGCATCTGCTTTCCGTTTCAACAACGAATGGCCATTCTGTGCACCTTTCAAGCGAGATTTGGTATTCCCTAGCGTCTGACGCGTCGCAAACACAGCCTCTCTCTGTCCAGAAGCCGACATCCTGCGCACAGATCGGACAACAAAGCACCGAGTTTCAATCTCACTGTGAGCTGACCCGAGCACGCTTCGGCCGAACACCGCTCACCTTCGCTCGGAAAGGCTTTGTTCATCATGGGAAACGGTGCTCGGTTTGTAGAGAGACAGCTGATGAAGTGCACAGCAAAAGCGCGAGCGAAATGCCAAGGCTGGTGGCGCCAAGGACCCGAAGTCTCAGCTCAAGGCAAACGAGGCGGCAAAGAGTGTGATTTGCCAAGTATGTCGTCAGACCTTCTTGATGACTGTTCGTGAACCTGCGTATGTCTAATTAGCTGATACAGATTGAAGCAGCACGCTGAGAACAAACACAGCAAGGTATGTACTATGGACAATGATCTGACGCAGTCGGTTCCTGAGTGCTTCCCCAGTTGGACAGCGACCGCATGACAGTGCTTTTGAACTGCGAAGCTTCGTAGAGTGTAGTTTGACATCTGCTTATCCTGGCCCAATTTTTGGCAAATCATTAATATCCGTAAGAGTGTCGAGATGAGCATTAAATGCTTCCACTTTCTCACGATGTGATTTCCGAGCTTCCTTTCGGATTTCCTCTTTGAGCTTAAAAATTAGAATATGTCACGTACTCGTTTCATTCGAATCTCTTCAAATTTCCTCTCAGCCTTGGTGGCCGCAATGGAGCTCGATTCTGGCTGCGAGCTCGACTGTGCCGGCGAGTCTGGTGCACGTTCTTCCGAGTGTGCACGTTCGGTTACACGCGTCTTTACAGTGTGTGAAATTGAAGATTTGGATTTTTTCCTAGCGTCAGCTGATCGCCAACTTACTTCTTTCCATCGCCCTTTAGCTTTAACGCCCCGCCAGGCTTGAAAGCATAGGGCGACGACATGCAATGTTTCTCTCTAACGACGTGGAGGCACTTTGAGGTGGACCCTGCAGTGTTGCGCGAATTAGTGCAGGCAGATGAATCTGCATAAATCCCCGTGCATAAATATCCAGCGTTGTACAACATACTTTCTAGCTTCTCCAGCTTGCTAAAGACAGCTCGAGCGCTATTTAGTGTATCGAAGAGATTTCACGCAAATCTTCCTCTGTGTTAGTTCCTATCGTTAGCTGCATTGCTCTAGCTGCAGCATCGGTCGGCACATTTTCCTACATCTCAAAGAAACGCGAGGCAGAAAGCCGGATCTCCACTCGCGAAGTTCGTCCACTCCCAAGCCCTTTAGCCCCTCCACCTCTTACACCAGAAGAAAGGAATGAGTTCCAACGACTCACCAAACTCCGCTCCTGAATATGATGCAAAGAACGTCGTCGTAGTGTTCGTGCTTGGTGGACCCGGTTCAGGAAAGGGTACCCAGTGTACTCGCCTCGTGCAAGAATACGGGTTTTTGCACCTTAGTGGTAAGTGAGACATACTGATCGGTAGCTGGTGACCTACTTCGCGCGGAACAAACACGTCCGGGGTCCGAGTTCGGTCCGATGATTGCTGAATATATCAAAGAAGGCAGGATCATACCTATGGAGGTGACCATTAGCTTATTGCGCAATGCTATCCAAGACGCGCTAGAAAAGAATAACAGCTCAACTAAAGAAGGCTGGGGTCATGGACACGGTCGCTTCTTGATCGATGGGTTTCCTCGCAAATTGGATCAATTGTTCAAATTTGAGGAGTCTGTACGTATTGGATATTCTCGCTAACCTACAAGGTTGTTCCCGCGCAGCTTACGCTATTCTTGCGGTGCACGGAAGATACGATGCTCAAACGCCTGCTGCACAGAGGCGAAACCAGCGGGCGTACGGATGATAACGTCGAGTCAATTAAGAAACGATTCCGTACATTTGAAGAAACCAGTATGCCGGTCGTCGACCATCTACGTAAGCAAAACAGTGTTGTGGAAGTCGACTCAGTGAAGCCTGTAGATGAGGTGAACCAGGCTATTTGCCACGCTTTGGACAACAGATTCCGTAAAATTGAACAATCATAGCCTACAAACCAGATTCTCATCATTTGACCATTCAGATGAGCTCCTACGCACGGTATCTCAAATGTATTCAGCGAGGGAAAAAAATCAGGTCCATCCCGGGTTCGAACCGGGGTCAATGGAATTTTGTATGTAGTCAAAATCCACTATACTAACCACTATACGAATGAACCAACTTGATGGGTATCGGTAGGATTTGCGTACATATACCTGGAGCCTCAGCGGTAGGCTAGCCTCGAAAATGGTGACACCTAGGTTGAGATACATTCTTTTAAAAACAAAACAACTTGATTCATTATACTAAAGCCCAATTTCCTGCAACCCAAAAAATTTTACACGACAGATACCTGCATTTAACTAAAAAGAATTAGATGGCGACATTGTCACAGCTAAATGCTCTCTTGACTCCTCCTGAATAGTCGTCGATGATTGCCTCCACAGCAGCGTATAGGCCTGGACCTAATAGAAATAGGCCACAAAACAGGATAATGACATGTACGATAGTTTTTCCCGTTCTTCCAAAGCCGGCGAATAGCTCGCGCTTGTGCATTTGCCAGTACGCGAAGGAATAGAAAATGAAACCGAAGAAGGAATCAAATGCAGCTCCTAATAAAGACAAGAAATCTCCCATACTTGGAACGACTTCGGCAAAAATGAAGGCTAGAATCCAGATTGCGGCCATAACCAAGATCCAACCTGCCCAGCCGATCACTGTATTACTATGCGCATGCCTCGAATCACGCATCATTCGAGAGTAGACGAACTTGGCACTGACATTGGCATAGATAGCACCGATGATGATCGTCGGCACAATCACAAATGCGAACGATGCCTTTTTGTAACTATCCACACCCAAGCTTCCGAAAGCCGGAGCTGTGGCGTATTGACCAACATAATAAAAGCCAATTGATGGTGGAACAATGAATAGGAAGATTGAGACAACTGTCAAGACGGAGAGAGCTTTAGGGAAATCTTGAGGTCTTCTCATCTCACCGATGAAAGTCGGGAATAGAATCTGAGGCACCCATAAGAATGTGATATTTAGCGTTGCATTCATAGCGTCCACCCAAGTGGTGTCTGCGCTGGGGAAAGCCCTCGACTTGACAGGACCAAGCGCGGGGTAAGCGGTCTTTGCCGTGATACCCGTGGGATGGTCTTCGATTCCTGCAAAGATAAGGAATAGAAGAATGGCTACACCCATGCAGAACGCAGAGATCATCGACATGAACGAGACATGATGAAGTGTTCGTGGGATGGAAAACACAATGCCCATAATCATGCCGATCACATTGAACACCACAGTGCATGTTGAATGATTTGAAAGTGTATTCAGGATACGTGCAGCGGTCAATATGTGGAATCCAATCAATAAAACATTGTTGGCCATAAGCATCACACCGGAGAATACGTAAGCGACTTTGCTGTTCCCGAACGCGTAGTAGCCAAAGTCACAAATATCGCGGATATCAGGATGCCGCATGATGAACTTATGCATAGTCATCGAGGTAATCGTGAACAGGATGGCAGAGACTAGCATGGTGATGATTCCAGGGACCCATCCCAACACAGACAGAGACCAAGTCTGTGCCATGACAGCGAGACAAACTTGCTCACCAGCAAGAAGCCACGCAGCCTTTTGCCAAGTCACCGTGCGCAATTTGATATCATGCCCGTCCTCCTCGGCGACCAAAGCCAGAATTCTGGCTTCGTAATTATCATCATTGGTCTCACTGACCTTCTCATCTGCAAAGGGCTCGTCGGGTAGCACCCTTTCGTCGACGTAATTCAAAGTCGCCATAGTGGCAGATTCGGTAGGTACTTGTAGCAAACGAAACCTGCAGGACCGACCAGCCGGATGCTAGCTGCGTAATCGGAGTTTTACTAGCAAGTAACGCTACTCAGCAAAAAAGCACGCCATATGTGGAGGTGGGCGATCCAAACTACCAAGCAGCTACGCGAAGTCGGCCACGCGGAACAGAATGCAAACCCCCGCGACTTATTTAGCAATTAGTGCGATTCGAAGCGATTTGATTGAGTTAAATTCGCTCCTCGCGTCGTAATACATGAATAAGACTGTACGACCGCCCTGAAGTCTGACGTCAGCTAAAAAAGTCTTGGCGCCGAATCGTGATGTGATTAGTTAGATTCTGGGACAATTCAAGGGTACAGAATTCTCCCGAGGGTACAGAATCCACCGATTGCCTCGAGTAGTGGAGAGTGGTCCAAGCGTCTTGGCCGACTAGCCCATAGCAACAGCGTCAACGAGATATTATTATACAAATACTATAGGATAGCATAAGTGGTGCTCATAAGCGACTTGGCAAGGATATAGCTTAGCGATAGTACCAACGAGAATTTCTATCCAAGTTGTATGAGATCACTATTGTGGTGCTCATACGCGCATTCATTCTCCAAAATCCAATTCAAACTATCTACGAATACTTTATAACCAAGGAATCCAAGTAGGATCTTGTAGTGCGAGTTTACTTGGGTGACTAGCATAATTGATCAAGTCCAGCACAGTCTGGTTGACAGGGGTGGTGGAAGATTTATCTTGGTTGTAGCGACAGGACATAAGTCGTGCACGTTTCACTACTTCCGACACATTCTGCATGACCAACTCAATGCTCGGCTCGACATTCTTCGGCACCTGTCTTTGGATGCCACTGAACCAAAACTGCAGCTCGTCACGCACAAAGATCCCCAAATAATCTTGTAATCCATGCTCACTTAATGCTAATGCGCTGCCCAACGCAGTGAACGAACTGGTGACGATGCCTTCAATACCGATCGCGCCAATCATATGCTGAATATTAGGACTCAATCGGAACGGTGTCGGGTCTGGCGACTTGAAATGCGGCGCTGTGGGCGAGAAGGTCGGTACGACATCTGACATAACCACTGCGCCTGTGGATCGATTAATATGAATCCGGCTGGGGAATCGTGCGCTGATGAACAGTATGTATGTCAAGAACATAGTCGTAGCCATCTGCAGTGTAAACTGCTTGCGCATCAGCCATATATCCTCGGCGGATGCCATGGTACGCGTGAGATACGTCGATAAGACCTGATCAGAGATCATCTTGACACTGATTTCCTCCATAAGTTCCATGCGCAAGTTGGCAAAGTCAACGTTGGTTCGACTATGAGACCCTCCGTCCCAAGTGCTGCGCATTTTCTCGACCCAAGCGACAATGGGATCATCTTTTCCAATCCCGATCTCTTTGCAATGGCGTTCATAGATATCTTGCATACTAATAAATGCCTCGTCGTAACTTAGAAGACGCAATTGTGGCGAGATCGGCACGGCGGTCGGCACATTGAAACTCAAGCCGCGCTTCCGTGTTTCAATCTTGCGGTCCAAAATGGTATTGAGCAGACGAAGCAGCTGGAAAATGCGCTCTTCACGACGACAGTAGCGTGCCGAGGGCAGTTGCACAGCAAATGAGTACAACGAGCCTTTGTTGCTCAAGATGGTGATTCGTCGATTACACATGCCATTGGAACGCAACAGATCGTATTCCGGTAAGAATCGGCTGATCCGCTCGAAGTTTGCATTGTTATCTGCCAGCTGCAGATACTGCCCTGGGATTTCCACTTCATCGAATTTCTGATGCTGGAATTCCACAAGGTAGTGACTGCAATGCTCTAGATGCTGTCTCTTTGGGCGGCGATCCAGCGATTCTTCGTACCTATCTCGCCAGCGTTGCAGACGCACAACGTATTCTCTGAGCGTCGGCTTGCTCCGTACGAAATCGTTCTCGAATGCGGTCTTGAGCGGTCCAGGAGGCAGATTCTCTGCAAAAAGCTTTACATTCATCTGCGACGTTTGCGGCAATTGGCCATTATCGGTAGTGAGCGGAGCACGATGGATGTACTGCTGGAGTGCATCGTTCAGCAATGCATTCGTCAACCGATAGATGTCTTCGTCATTGCTTGGCTTAAATCTCTGCTGAAGCTGATCGGCCATATTCTCCATAGTAAGCGCCAGTAATGGGAACGCTGTTTTCAGAATGTTGAGGACCTCGTCAACATGTTCCCACGGCGTTCGCTGGGAATTCTTGTTATCTTCTGTCTTTGCAGAGGTGCTTGGGTCACTAGATGGATCAGCGGGTTGGGATGGGTCTTTCGTTGAGGAGGTAGGCAACGGCTCGCTTGTGGCAGTCGCTGATGATGCAGCTTGCTGTGCAGACTGTGTTGCTTGATCAGGCTGTGTCGAGGACTGCTGAGAAGATTCCTGCGTAGCAGATTGTGTGGACGATGAATCCTGTGCTACTATGGAACCATGACTTGGCTTTGCGTCCGGAGTCGAGGACTGTGGATTGTTTTCTTCACGCGATTGCCCCGTGTTGGACTGAGAAGCGGCAGAAGAAGCGGATTTCGATTGGCGTGCAGCGGCGCGTTGCTGAGCAACCAAGGAATTGCGTTTGGCAAGTACATAGTCTTCTTTTGCCGTTCGTAACGAATAATACAGAGATTGTGGGAAAGACTTGGCGATTTGCATGAGCAATTTGCGCACAAAGCTTGCTTCTTTCACCGAGAGGAACTGAAGCAACTGAGGAATAAATGTGATCCAATACCACACAGGTGTTTCCCCATGGAAATTATCACATGCTTGCCACAGAGTCCTCTGACCATCGTCGCAGGACAGCAGCCATAACACACGGAGCAGGATCTTGCGTGACTTGGCATTCTTGTAGAGACCAGCCGCCTGCAAGTAACAGCTAATAGCGTTGGCCGCGAGATGCATCGCGGTAGGTTTCTCACGGAAAAGCCGATCACTGAATCTTCCCCACTCAGTCCAAGACTTGGGCAGATTCAAATCCATTTGGATCGCTGTGGCAAATGCTTGATTCGCCTCGTCGCCCATCCCGAGTTTGTTTAGGAACATGCCTCGTAATGAGAAGAACTCGGCTTTCTGTGCAGCAGCAAAGAACATCAAATTGGTATTGTTGATGACGTTCAGTCCTTGCATCAGCTCATTGGGATTGTGATAATGGCACCGTGCTTGCTCACGGAGTTTTAAGAACGCCTCTTGAATCTCGATGTTAGGCAAAGTATAGATCTTGGTCAATGACGAGACACACACGTCGTCCAAGCCGTGCTTGCGAGCGACATGAGCGAATCGATTGATGATCCATGCGGTCTCGTGGTAGCCTCGATATGCATACGAGTTTGTGCTTGATCCTGGCCCTTCTGTGCGTTGAATTAGGGGGACTAAGGGGAGGTATGCCTTGTTGACAGAGCTAAATACATGTTGTCGCCAAGCCACTAAATCACTCCATGCATTGATATCGTCCCAAAGATTCGGCAAACGCTCGCGCCAAGTCTGCATCAAGGTCTTGAGCTCAGCACTTCGATGATTGAGATTCGTGGCATTGGTATGAGCGAGAGAAGCAAACACTGTGCTTACCTCCTGAAGCTCAACAAACTGCTGGAAGATCTCAAGAAGAGGTACATGCGCTTGGGATACATGTGTTGGCAGCGTATACCATTTGTACAGAGTCAGTTGGATTGCTTCGTCGCAGATCCGACCGAACTCCGACGGCTTGTCCGGCTGTGTTTGAGATTTCAGCAAGGACAAGTATGCCTCAAACACTTTACGCCGTGGCGTGGAAGTATTGTTCAAGGAGTCCACTGAGCGTTCTAACGACTCACGATCCGTCGTCCAATCAGCCAAACGCCATGCACATTCCAGTGCCAGATCCTCATTCCCTTCCAGTTTCGCGAGATCCGACAGGATATCCCATTGCTGTAGCTCCAATGCAGAAAGCACCCAATGATCGTCCCAGATATTGTATTCGGCCTCGGTCAAAGGCAAGCCGGAGCTTCGTCCCTTGGCCTGTGCGGCTTCATACAAGACTTGTGCTTCGGCATACATGCCATTCTGCTCGTATGCCAAAGCGGCGTTTGTTTCAGGGAACACACAACGTCTGCGCCACAATCCATAGAAATAATCTGATTCGCTCAACTCTGCATACAATTCCGCCAAGGCGTCTTGGGTGGATTCGCGCACAGCATCGTCGCTACGCAGGCTGGTGAGCTGGTCTTGTAAGAGCTCCATGGCCGTGTACCAAACTTGGAACGTCTTTCCAAGGTACTTTACGACGTGTGGGGGAAGCTCGATTGCTGGTGTACAAGCCAAAGCTCCCTCAAGCAAGCTCTGTACGACATTCGGACGCTGCGATGCTTGGCGCATCATGTAATCGCGCGTCATACATCCAATCAATCCACGGGTTATGTCAACCTGATGCCGTTTGGGAGTTGCGCGCCAGATACTAGGGAACAACACGAGCCATAAAGCATGGGCGCCATGGACGTCGCTATACTGCAAGGCACGTACCGCATCCAAAATCGGCTGAACAGTCGCATTGTGCAGTTGGTCGGTGAATACGTCATGTACTTCGTCAGTGTCCTGCCCAGAGCTGGATCCAGGGACAAGCGGCTGATTGCCATCTAACGCTGGAATCAGCAAATCCAATATCTGATGCAAAAAGTAATGTTCCGCAATGCACTCCCAACTTTGGTATCCAAGCAAATGTAATACTCGGCCGGACACCGACTTTGTCAAAGTCTTGTCGAAGATACTCAAGAATTCTTCGCGCATCGGCTTATCCGAGTTTCGGCAGCCGAGCAAAAATGCGCTCTCGAGTCGTGCAGTCAATTCACTGCGGGCTAATGCAGGAGTCTTGTATATGTCCAGAATCAATTGCAGATACGTCTGGAATAAGCTAGAGTCTTTGCGTTGCTCGAAACATAGCATTTTCATCATGATCCCGGCTTTTTCTTTCACAGTAGGGAACGCTTCGTTGCTCTCGAGTACCCAAGTGCGCATCATTTGTAGCAAGAACTGCGCGACCTCGATACTGGACGACTTTTCAACAAGTTGTACAACGGCACTTAAGAACCACCGACGTTGGTCGCCCAAATGCGAGATCCGTTGCTTGACCAAGTCTAGCACCAACAACAAATGTTTCGGAGCAGCGTCTTGGGAATCTGTAGATTGTGTCGCATTGCCTGTAGGCGTCGGAGTAGAGCGTACATTCGGCGTGGCATTCACTCCCGAAGCTGTGGGGGTTGCGCTTTGTGCTCGCTGCGATGCATTGTTGGTGGTCGGCGTAGGTGTGGATGACCCAATCGCCTGCGTGATTGATTGCGAGTTGGGCAAATTGCTGGAACCAAGGTGCTCCTTGGTAAATCGAGTGAGCAGCTTGATTAGCATCGGCAAGTACCGATCCAAAACACTCAATCGATCTTGCGACCATGCACTAAGCAATGTTAATAGACTATACAGGTTGGACATGCTTTTGAACGCTTCTTGGATAATGTTTTCCGCATACACACAGAATGCCGTGCCATCGTCTGCGCCCGGCGCAGGATTCGAAGTGTCGCTTGGCTTTTGCGAGGCATGTGTCTTATTCGGCGTCGAGTCTGCAGATCCCGCGGAGGTTTCCGAGGGTGGCGCAGCAGGCAAAACGGCAAACATCCGTTGCAGTATCGGTCTTGCAGCGTCAAGCAATGCTGGTTTATCCGACATGAGCGTCTTTTCAAGGAGCTTGTGCAGCTGCGCCATATGCGTTTGGTACCAAGTGCTACTGCGTTCCCGGCTGATCACATCCAATGTCGCCAATGCATTGGCAATCGAGGCGAAATGGGGTTCGGCAAACTCTGTATGGATCAAAGCTCGTTGAAGAATCGCCAATCGCACTTGGACACTCTTCCAGGCGGGCAAGGTGGCAGTTTGCTCAAGCAAGTGGAATGCATCGCGCGTCAAATCGTTACGTGCATACGGTTCCACAGACATCGACACGAACCTGACCAAGAACCCAACGACTACATCTCGTAGATGCATCGGCATCGAGTACTCAGCACTGGACGGCGTACTGACCTCCAGGTGTCGGCTGGTGGAAGTCCGCTGTCGTTTGCGCGGGGACTCGTTAGAATTGGTCGAGTCTTCTGCTCGTGCTTCCCAACGGAAAAGCAACTCAACCAGCTCCATGACCAGCTTCTTGGACTCTCCACTAGCACTACTTGCCAAGCCCAACTTGGCAAGAGAGGTGACAATGTGTGGTATAAACATCTCTCGAGACGCATAGAACAAGTGTTCGTAGCGGACGATCAGGTGAAGAATCGCACTGAGTTGCATAGCATTGTGTCCCTCGTCAAGCAAAGTACGTTTCGTCCATTTGACCCACAATGCCGTCTGTCCCGCCTTGGTCGATACACGGCGCGGCAGTGCTGGAACAAGCACATCAAGCGCCTTGCGTACCAAAGCCCTGCCATCGCTCTGATGCAAACGCAGCAGTCCGATGTACACTTGCCCGATGATTTTCAATGGGCTGTCAAATTGGTGCAAGAATCGAGCAATGAATGCATACGCACAGTGTTTCACAATCACGTCTTCCGCAGAAAGCGATGCCCAGCCGAACTTGATAGCATCCAATTTCATAGGGCCTTGATTCTTGATGATGTCTGCACCATGCTTCAAGAAATGTGTTGACATCTGCAGCAGCTCGATCTTCAGCGCATCATCTGCAAATAAGTCCGCATTAGCAGCGTTTTGCGCAGGTTTCCACACCATATTCGCAACCACAGTGATCAGGTCCTCATTCAGCAGCGGTTCTTGATCTGTATCACTTTCGGAATCAGCCTCACACTCGCGATCTGAAGCAACCAGGATCGGGTTGACAATCACTCGCAACATTTGGATCTTGAGCGAGTTGTGCACATTGGAATCACACAGCCAATGAGCAGCATGCTTAATCACCTCGCGCTTGAACTCTAATGCTCCATTCACACACACATGCTCATAAATGAAGCGGGTGATTGGCGTCAAGTCACGGATTGGGTGGAATGTATACATATCAAGCATCGCCAAATAGATCTCCAGATGCGGTTCTTTTCGTAGAATAGCATAGAACAAGTCCAAGAACAAAAACGTCGTCTCGCTTTGCGCATACAATACATCTGCCTCTGCGCGTCGCTGTGCATGCATTTCCGAGGAGTTCCAAAGCGCCAAGACCCGTGAGGTAATCTCGGAATGATCCGATAACCAGCCAGGATCATGCTGCGCAAGCTCTTGCACAAGATTCAGACCGGATGTGATCTTGACTAAATTACTAGGCTCTGCAAACAGCGGGAGAATGTACTGATCACAATGCTCGCTGAGTTCAGAGCGCAGTGCACCGCCTTTCTCTGAAGCAATGGCCAATCTCAGCAAGCGGAACAGTCTTGCATTGCACACACGATCCCCGTCAAAGAAGAACTGTATAGCATGGGACGCAAAGCGGTTCAAGTAGAGCACAAGCATCTCGGTAAAGGGAGTCGGTCCTACTCGCTTCAAATGCAGCTCGATCTCTGCAACGTACATCGGAAGCCGCGGCATAAATTGGTACGCAGTGTCCGGAAGTAGGTGGAACACCCGCACTATCGCCGCAAGCGTACGGAGCTGCTCATGATTGTCCAATGACCCAGCAGCTGCGCGGCGCAACATCGATGGCTCAGCAAGGCTTGTGAGATGATCCAGTAGCTTGATCCCAATCTCTACTTTGAAGTAGTTGGTAAGCAGCTGCAGAAGTCTTGCGAGACCATCGAGCCCAGCCGTGGTCAGTCGATTGCGGTCAGCCAAAGTCATTAAGATCGGCTGCAAACCGGATCGAAGCAAATCCTTAGGCAATTTGCTCTGCTGAGCCAAAGTCGCCTTCAAACTATCATAGGCGACTTGCACCACCTCTTCTGACTGCGAGTAGAGACACTTGAAGTACACGCTAATGATCCGCATTCGCATAGACACATGTTCGGGAGCCATGAATGCTGTACACTGCATTGCTGAGGCAAGCAATCGCAGTGCAGCCACGCGAAGCTGCTTTACAGCGACCAGATTCTTGTATAAAGTCGTTCGGCCCATCAATGCTTGGTCGTCGGCATCCGCTAAGGCCAATGCCTCGGTCAAGACACGGAATAGCTCTTCATTAAAGCTGGGAAGGGGCGGCTGAAGTTGCAAGGTATATGTGATGGCATCGATATGTCCAATCTGCATCCCAAACGGCAATGCACGCAGTGGTTTGGTGAAAATCGGCATTAACAACCGGTCGCGCTGTGGGGACAAGAGATTGGTTACAGAGCAATCCTTGAGCCTTGCAAGGAGCTCTAGTGCGTTTTGCGTGGTGTTTCTAGCGATCTCGTTCGCACACGATAGTTCCGGGATCAAAATCCCGACCAACAACGACAAATGCGATGGCCGTTCGCGTGGCGAGCGCAAACGAGTGTCTTGATTCGCATTGCCGGAAGACTCATGGGACTGCGTAGCAGAATCCGCGGATTCATTTGCATCGGATTTCGGAACATCTTGGTAGGCCTGCTGCAGAACATAGTAGAGAGTGTCACTGATTTTGGCGATTTCCTTAGGCGGATCACTCGGCATATCTTTCAGCATAAACAGCAAAGCACGGACGATCTCCAGCTGATGATCAGCGACCCAAAGCGGGCCAAGATTCGCGCGCCTGACCAAAGTATCGATCCCAAGCCAGCCGCCTAATCTACGATGCCAATGCTTCTCATAGCATAACGAACAGAAGGAAGATGCCAAGGCATGAACAATGGTTGTGCCCAAAGCAGGACGTGTGGTGCACGCTGCAGCTTCACAAGCGGCCAAGATCCGCTGCACCACCAACAATAGCAAATCGATGTGTGGCGCAGCAGATTTTAGATCCACTCCGTCCACAGCACATGCCATAGCGTCCAACACTACCAACGTGGATGGCAACAGATGCCGTTGTCCAGCACCTTGCCGCATAGGGAATACTTCGCGGTGGATCTCGGCACGCATCGCATAATCGTACGCACTTAACAGATACGCTTGAACTTCTTCTTGCAGATCTGCATCGCTCGTCAAACGGAACAGACCGACCAAGACGCGGCGCAGAACAGGCCGATGATCCGCATCCACTGCGCCCTCTTTCATGAGCAATGCAGCAGCGCCACGAAGCACCACAAACGATTCTCTATGTAATTGTGAATCGCCTAACGCCATCTCAATCGCAGGCATCAACGACAGTGTCTGTTTGGACCCGTTGATCATAAGCGACACACTAGGAGACCAAGGCGCGTGATATTGTAGATGCGGTAGGTTCTGGAGGAAGCGCCGGTTCCTTCCACCAAGTTTGCCCAGAATTCGCATCGTAGTATGAGAATGCTGATGATTATGTGGGAGCGGCTTTAAATGTTTCCAAAGAGCAGTCATGATCTCCTCAACGTACGGAGCCATAATCGGATCCAGGAACTCTTGTGTTAAATTATCGATGCACAACTCCAAAGTCCGCAAACCTTGACTGACAAGATTTGGTGAGGATTGCAATGCTAAGACCAAAGGATGCATCAATTGATCCAAGTAGGGAAGCAGTACGCTGAGACGCACTGGCACCGTCAGGCACAGATCTACGAACAGCTCACGTTTCGATGGCTCAGCAGCATCCAACAGCAGATTGAGTTTCTCAAGAAGCACAGGAAGTAACGGCAAGACATCCTTGTACAGAAGCTCGAATCTCCCACCACCGATACTTCGGAACAAGGCACGGAGCAGCAAGAAATAATTCATTGGCTCTTCTGCTTTGCTTGCATACGTCAAGGATTGCATAATGAGATGCGTCAAATGTGGTTGCAGCACCGCTTCGTTCTCTTCCGGGAATATGGTTACGGCCATGAATGCCATTTTGAATAGACGCAGGAGCACCGAAGCATGTTTTTTGTCGTCGGTCCCGAGATCTTCCAATTTGGCGACCAGGAAATTCAGTAAGATCTCTACAAATATCCTGGACACCGCATCGTTAGATAACAAGTTCTGTGGGATGCCCAACAATACAGGTGCATGCAATATTTCTTCAAATAAGAATGGCAGGTGCGTCGAGAACACCTCATGAAACGTTTCAGGCTGAAGATCAATGAATACGTTTGTAAACAAATCAAGAATATCCTTCTCTTCACGGCCGTCGCGCTGCGTTTGTAGCAAACAGCACTTGACTCCTCCTAGAAACGCACGGCCCATCACTTCTCCATCAGGTTCCGGCACGCCACGGTGCTTCAGGACCGTGATCAGTGTCTTGAACCCAAATAACAGATTGCGGAATAGGAAACGAGCATTTTTCAACGGGTCCGGCACATTTTCCAAAACGGAAACCGCAGACTGTGTGGCTTTTGCTTGCTCAATGCGAACAGCATCCATAACAGATCGATTAGCTTGGATATTAGCGGGAGAATCGTCTAGAGACTCCGAGTTAGTAACAGTAGTGGCATGCGCTATACGAGCCCGATTCGCTGCTGCTTGCTCCAGATTGGTGATACCTTCATTATTCGCGCCACCGACCAGACCTTGACGCTGCATCGCTTGCAGATCTTGGCCGAGACGATGCAATTCGGGGAGCTTGGCAAGGAAGGTTTGGAAAATGCCTCGTAACATAGGTACACACCGATCTGCATGCTTCACCACGATGGTTTCCATCAAGTTCAGCAAGAGCTTGACACACATGGTTTGGATACTAGGTGCTAATGTAGGATCATGGAGTAGCTGTGCATGCAGATTAATCACACGCACAATCTGATCTGTGGTGAGCTCTTGGCGAACATGATGCATGAGATCCGCCAGCATGCTCACCACCAAAGGCCGCTGCAATTCACGCGCGGTAACGCCTGAGCCAAGTAGCACACGCTCGTCTAATAGGGTATCGATTTGACCGACGAAATTCTCGCGGAAATCCGTCGAAAGGATGTGCCTTGTAGCCACCAAAAGCTCCTTTCTGGTGACGGCATTCTCCGGAGGACAGTCTTTGAGTAAACGCACATTGACTTCCGGTAAAAGTTGTGCATATTGTCGGACGATCGGCGCACTCCCACGCAAAACATACGCCAAGAATGACATGGTCTTGACTTGGGCTGTGACCATATCGTTAAACAGCTGGCGATTCTGAATGCCAGGCGCTACGCCCAAAAAAATCTCTCCGCGAGCTTTGGCTGCTTCATGGGCTTGTTGTTGAGGCAAAGCTTGCAGCATTAAACAGTGCTCAAAGATCAGAGGTACAAATACATTGATGCTGGAATTGACCACATTCCGATATGTTTGGAAAATCAACACTATAGCGATAGGACACTCGGTCAACACCTTGAAACTCGCAGAGCTTTTCAGCAAAGGGCGTGGCGCAGCGGGTGACTGACTAACGTCGCCGGACGCCTCATTGAGTGACAGCATCTCTCCAGACTGCTCACGACTGCTGGGCGGCGCAGCTGGTGCCTTGCCTGGAGTACGTTCGGTGCCAAATGCGTCGGCCACGGCTGTTCGCATGTGCAGATACAGTTTCTGGACCAACTCCAAAAACGGCTGGACTTGTGACTGCAAGACGCTCTTGAAAGACCGATGAAGATCAATGATCACCTTGAATGCCACGGTAGCATTCTCTTCATTGTCTTCTTGCACGGCTTTTAGCATAGTTTGCATCAGACGCTCGGCATGTGGGCGAACTGCCTCGTGCTGCGGATACCGATAGATTGTCTCAATTAAAGCGTGTCTCAATTTCTGCTCAGGAGCATCCGATACAAACGCACATGGCGTGCTCTCCAGCAAACTCATTTGCACCGGAAGCACAGTGCTAAGGAATTGTGTATAATCCACATTCACAAACACCTCGATCATCTCACGCACCTCGGCAACCACTGCTGCCTTCTCCCGCAGATCCAGTGCGGGATCCGCCAGCCGTTTCGCGAACGCGGCGGGGTCCGGCGGATTCGAGCTCCGCGTCCCCTCCGTCATCGCCGTGGTGGTTCGTAGAGATCACGTGAAGTGAGACACTCGTCGTGCAGGCTTTGTTGGTTGGTGTAGTGGTGTGATGGCCAGTTTGCTGCTTAGGCTGTTTAACAGTGACTATTTTTCGCCGCATCTTGCGCTATCATAGTAAGTTATTGATACTGAAGAAGTTTGCGCACGTACGGAGATCATGTTGGCATTACCTATTTCCTGATCTCGAAATTGTGTACTGAATTCCGCCGTGAGGATGTCGAGTTTTATTGGCCGCAGTATTGGTACGCAATCGTAGGAACTGATCCCTAGCCATCTACTAATAACCCGAGCATCTGAATCGCGCGCATTGGAAAGCTTTATCTTGCGCCGATGCGAAGAAGATGTACATCTTGCTCTAATTACGCTATGGTACATCCAGGCGCAGCTTGCAGACCTTCGTGATGATCCTACCTCGCTAGCGTTTCGCACTTGCCAGCGTGTGTACAACCGGTGCCAACGGATCTTGTTTGAGGATGCCGATTCTAAAGAAGCGAAGCCACGCTCATCGCTTCAGCGATTCCTTCCTATGTTTGATGCACGCTCGAAAGTTTTGTCTTCGAATTCGCAAAGCTGTCTAGTAGGCATGGGTGCGAGTTTAATCGGGATTGCATCCCCGCCTGTGGCGTTATTTGCAGGTGGTATGGCACTGCAACAAGGTCGGCGGCCTCTGGATGGCGACCTAAGTGAGGTCCGTGAGACTTATTCCTCTTCTTCGTCCCACACGCCTCAGACCAGCAAAGCTAGTGAGCAGACCGAGCAAACCGAGACGCCGATCGCAGAAACTAGCAAGGAACTACCATTTCCACAGCAATCCATGCAACGCACAGGTTCTCAAACAAAGGCCAGTCAGCCTAGCTCTCCTAGATCGGCCGATTTCGCTCCGAGTTCACTCAGAGACGAATCACAGGAGAACGCGCAGTCTTCCACACCTTGGGACTCTGTCCATGATACTTTCGGTCAGAACGAAGAAGCTCAGATGGCGATGCAATTCACACAGCATACGTCCATCAGTACACCATCCCTTGTCCAAACCACAGAGACCACGCGTTCGAATCCGCCGATGGTCGAAGTAAAGCGAACGATTCCTCTACCTGAGAGCGACTTGAATGAATATAGTCATGCGGCTCAGCAACAAGCTTTACGATCACATTACGGCCGTACAGAAACCCAATTCCTTCAATCATTATTGGACATTGCAGCCCGTTTACAACCATTGCCTAAGTTGGCGAGACTTTCTGCATTGCGTGCAGAGCTTACTGCTCTGAATCATACACTGCCAACGGAAGTATGTTTCCCGACGTGGTGTCGCGGCACGCCAAAGGATCCTAAGAATGCATCTGCACACGAAAGGCATCATCGCGTTGTTCGAATTAGTGCAAGTGAAGCGGTGGTGTTGAATTCGGCAGATCGTGTACCTTATCTACTGCATGTTGAAGTTCTACGGAATGACTTAGATTTTGAGCCGGAGCGACGATTCAATCGCACATTGTTGCAGCGCATATTAGGTCATAAACAGGCTTCAACGCCGCTTGCTAAGTTGGTTATGCCACGTACTGAGAAACGTGCATCAGACTCGACCTTAGCCACCCTGACATCCTGGAAAGATCACGGCAAAGATCATGATACTGAGCAACAATTGGTCGATGAGTCAGACGAACCTACTTCATCAATCAAGTCGGAAGAGATGGACCTTACCGAGCAGATTTACGGCTCAGATCTGTCGGCATTCGGAGCAGAGAAAGAGTCCGAGGACCAACCACAAGAAAAAAACCGCACAATCGATTCTGCAGCTTGGGCTTCTGCAGCAAGTGCATCGCGCGCAGATTTTACCATCGAAGAGTATGCAGAAAGGATGCGTACTGCTGCAGTAATGCTTGCTCAATTAAATAGTCGCACCGCGAACCAACAGCCAGTCATGACACATACTCCGCCCACGCGTGCACCTCAAAGTTGGAGTAGCTGGATTGTTGGAACACCAGCTCCAGAACCGGACGAAAATATGGTCAGTGCTCCTACGGTGAGTGCTGCCAAGGTGCTCTCTGTTGATACGGAGAAGATCCGTCAAAGGATCATGGATGAGATGGCAGCTCTAGAGGAGCAGCGCATGGAGCGCATGAAGAAAGGCGGAATGTTCTTTGGCAAACACCGGCCTAATCCACTTGCCGCCGCAGACGAGACAGCGGTCTTGCGCGCCGTCAATAAAGACGACCCTTCTGCGGCGTATTTCCGGGAGTCTTGGCTTGCGAAACGCGAACGAATTCGAAATTCATCGCCTTATGGACATATACCTACCTGGGATTTGTTCTCTGTGATCGTAAAGACCGGTGCAGATCTGCGTCAAGAACAATTCGCTGTACAGTTGATCAATGAGTTCCGCCGTGTATGGCAAGAAACAAAATCTCGATGCTGGGTACATTATTTCCGGATTGTAGTGCTGAACGAAGACGCAGGATTGATCGAAACCATCACTGATGCAGTCTCGATCCATTCTATCAAAAAGGATGCCTATGCGCAACAACTAGATGGACGTGCAATTGCCACATATACACTCTACGACCACTTTGTCCAAACCTATGGCGAGCCACACACTATGCGATTCCGTCAAGCACAGAAGCGATTCGCAGAATCCCTCGCAGGTTATGCAATTGTATCCTATTTGTTACAGATCAAGGATCGGCACAATGGAAATATCCTCGTGGATACCGAAGGACATTTGATCCATATTGATTTCGGATTTATGCTGGGAATCTCGCCAGGAGGAGTCGGATTCGAGGCTGCGCCATTCAAGCTGCCGAAGGACTATATTGAGATCTTGGGCGGAATGGAAGGCGACGGATTTCTGGAATTCAAGGCGCTTATGCGACAGGGATTCCGCGACGTTCGGAAACACGCAGAACGGTTCATCATGCTTGTCGAACTAATGCAAAAAGACTCGAAGCTACCATGTTTCGCATTAGGCGAGCTTGCCACTTCCAACCTTCGTGACCGATTCCAATTGACGCTATCTGCAACGCAATGCGATGAATTCGTCGACCGATTGATTCTTACCTCGGCTGGCAGCGCATTCACTCGCTTGTATGATCAGTACCAAAACTTCACTCAGAATATCTTGTAGCTAGCATATTACATAGTCCACAACAATCAATTGTACATTACAGGAAGGAAAGCCTGGCTAATTGGAAAGCAGAAGTATTTTATAACACCAACAACACCAAACTATCACTCGTCAACTTTAGAATGATTTCGCATCTAAGCGTCCATGGTGTGTGCGTGTTTTGATAGTCCACGCAGCTTCTTGCCGTATCGCATCAAGATAAAAGGAATGGGCAACAGGACTAAAGCAATAAAGCCTAGTACGGTTGAGGCCCAACGCGGGTTCAACTTATGATACATTTGACTACCAAACATTGGGAATCCCACCCCGAATGCGGAACGGACGACAGTGTTTGCGGCGATGGCACTTGCAGCGCTGAAAAGGTATACTTCAGTCATATACACCATCAACCCCAAGAAGATCAATAATTGCGAAGCGCCGAACACACCGCCAGCAACAAGCGGTGCCCAATACGACACAGATCGGAAGGAAGTCCATGCGAACCAAAACAGCGAGATAACCAGCAATGGGGCGCCGACAGTTGCCATATGCAATCGCTCTTCTGGCGAGGGTGGAAGACCATTGTTCTTATCCATGAGTTTAATATAGCGTTTGTTATCGAAGAAAACGGCCCAAGCAACGCCCGCTTGAGTACCGACCAGGTAGCCCAAGAAGGTCAACCCGATCGCTCCAGGTCTCATGCCATGCAATTCACCAAACACGATCGGGTACGCATCGAACAACAGATATAGAGTTCCATACACAAACGAAATGTAGACGGTAACCGCGATAAGCATCGGTTCTTGAAAAAATAGCCTGACAGGTTTGCCAAGAACTTTGGAAATCAGCTGCAAGGGCTTCTCTGGCTCACGTACTTCGATCGGAGCAACATAGCGATTGTCGCCTGTTTCTCGGCGAACACGTTGTGCTTTGTATTTCAAACGAACTGCATCCAATGTCTCGGTCATGGTGAAGATACACAGTATAGCGAAGCAAAATGTCATAATGGCCATCACTCGGAAAACCCAGCGCCAATTTGCGCCTGATTGCGAGATGAAGCCACCGACGATTGGACCAATACAAGGACCAGCCATGGGGGCCATGGCAAACATTGCAATACTCACGATCAAGTACCTCAACGAGTAAAAGCTGGCCACCATCGGAGCCACATTCGACATCGGACAAGAAGCGAATGCACCCGCGAAAATGCGGCATACCAGCATTGTAGCAGTGTTATGTGAGAACGCGCACCCGAGATGGAAGGCGGTTGCGCCAAGCATGGATGCGGTGAAACACCATTTGTGACCATACCGTTCGGATATCGGCGCCCAGAACAGAGGCGCAAAACAGAAACCACCAACGAACAAGAACACAGATGCCTTGATCACCTCCTCTGTACTATGAAACTCTCGCACAATTTGTGGGAGCAAGAAAGATGGAGCAGAGGATGCAAACGCAGTGGAGAGTGTCATTGAGCTACCAAGCATCGTCAAGTAGATACGGTAGGCAAATGGTAGATTCGTCACATGTTCAGGATCGTTCTTTCCGTCCCATTTAACGATGATCCGGCCTTTCTCGTCGATTTGGGGCTCTGCAGGTTTAGGCACAGCTTCAGCCTGTGCGAGTTGCTTTTCATCGTCCCTTGGTACCGTATAAGATTGGTTTTCCGGTGTGTGGTTGGCCGTTTCATCACTAGAGTCATCCACCACATTGAGGCCATGCGCAGTAGGGTCGCTCATTCCGCCACGAACTGCATCGTGTGAAAATGCACCCTTTTCAAGGTCTTGCTTGCTGACGTCCACATTGCCCTCCATGCCCTTCGGTGGGTCCGGTCCATTTTTGGGGAACGGCGAAATAACCGAGGAGTTGGGTTGATCATTGGAGACGGGCGCGTGTGACACCGGAGCGCTTGGCCTGAATACGTTGTTGTTGTTGCTTGGGTTGTACTGGCTTGTGCTGAAATTGTCCTTGCCGGCATTGGCACTATACAGAGATTCTTTCGGGTTGGTAAAATCCGTTGTAACGTATGCGTTCGGAGCCGTTTGCATCTCGCTGGAGCCAGTGTATGCGCCATCGATCGGAGGAGCGGCACCAGCATGCGTCGAGGTGATGGTTTGTGAGCTAGTTGAGTGTGGTGTGTAAGATTCAATAGGCGCTTGAGGCGCCTCGTAAAATGGCTGCGCTTCGCCTAGCGTCGACATAGATGAGGGCGTTTCACTTCTGGAAGCACTCATCGCAACAGATAAGTTAGCAAAGCAAACCAATTTTCTCTAGGCCACAGAAATTTTGATTCAACTGTTATCTCCGCGCACAATCGTTGAGCGCTGGCCCATCTTGTCCCGCCAAATAAAAAGCTATATTTGGAAATGTGGAGCTCTCTCAGTGTTCCGATGACGCAGCCCTGATGCACCCATTATGTCATATGTGCAAAAATTCGAAACAGGCTCTGCAGATAGGCATAGGGTGCGGGGCGCTGCGCGCACATAATGAGATCCTATTCAGAGCGTAGACTAGGAAGACACAGCATAGGCTCAACGATGACCCACGTGGCATACAGCCTGTGAAAGATCTCGTTGGATCAGGGACATGACAGATAAACCCTTTTGCTTGGGGGTCTAGCTAGATATACAGCAGCCTAGAATCTATAGCGATTGAAAGTTACATAGCAAGCTCGGCCTGAAGTGCACGAAGCTCTTCTTCTTCATCGGTTTCTCGCCGTGCAGGAGGTCTTTGCGAGGTGGTTGGGGTGTCCGTTATCGAGGAGACCATAGATGTTGGTGGTTTGTGGGCTGGAACTGCATCAGCACCGACAAGGCGCTCGCTTAATTCTTCTTGCTCCAATTCTTGTAGTTCGTCGCGTAATTCATCTTCATCTAGTTCATTGCCAACTCCGACCGGATTCGAGATAGCTTCTGAGATTTCGTTCGAGAGCGTCATCTGTTCGCGAATAGCATCCATTGTATTATCCACCTTATCGATATCCCTAAAGTCAGTCTCTGAAACGCACATGTTCTGATGAATGTTCTTCAAAGCCGCTGAGCCGCGCTGCATCGCGCGCATAGTCTCAAGATTCATATTGGCATTCTCGATCGCGTTGACTTGAGTCTCTAGGGTCATGCGGTTCCCAGAAAGCCGATCAAGCTCGGTTTCATACATTTTTTTCTGTCGTAACGCAGCTTGCGCAGCTATATGTTAGCATTGCCATCAATACCTACCCCGCTTATTGGTAGTAACATTGGCCTTGGCCTTTTTATGCTCATCTTCAATTTTCATAAGAAGATGCTCCTCCTTCTTATTGATCAAGTGAAGCTGCTCGCGAAGTCCAATGATCGCATCACGCGCCGCATTCTTGTTATCGCGTTTGCCGCCCACCCAGCTAAGCCATCCTGACATGGTGCTGCCTACCTTGCAATGTGCGAAGGGTTGTCCCACGTGGCACTCCACATCATGCCCATTCGGCCTCTGATAGCGAAGCTCAACCCGCACGGACGGTATGCGTACCGCGACTGGGATGTACATGTCGACCACTTAGTGATTGGCGCCGGCGTGGTCGGTTTGGCGGTTGCTAATGCGCTTGCTCGACGTTGGCCAGAAAAAACAACCTATGTGATCGAACGACATGCTCAAGCAGGCCAAGAGACTAGGTATGTGTTTATGATTAAGCTGACCGGCTCAGTTCGCGTAATAGCGAGGTGATTCATGCAGGTTTGTATTATCCGAGAGACTCTTTAAAGACAAGATTCTGTCTTCGCGGACGTGATCTACTGTACGAGCGCGCTAAGAACCATTCGATCGGCGCCAAGAAGCTTGGCAAGCTGATAGTCGGTAGCACTTCGGCAGATTCAAAGTACCTCGAGAGTCTGCACGAGCATTGCCAAAAGCTCGGGCCACATGCTCCTCCAACCAGACTACTTTCAGGTTCGGAAGCATGCCAACTTGAGCCGAATCTTTCACCGAACATTACTCGAGCCATGTATTCACCGAGCACTGGTATCGTTAGCGCGCATGATTTGATGCAGCAGCTCGAAATGGAACTAGATACATTGCCCAATGGCGAGTCTCCCGAGGCAGAGGTTGTATATGGGACATCAGCAGTCCGAATAGATCCTTTTCCCGAGCGTAAAGGCTGGGTTGTGCAAACAAAGACAAAAGATTCCACACATGACCTCGACACGGACTCCTTGCTTGCACAAGTTGTGATTAATGCTAGTGGACTCAACGCTCCGCGCACGCTCAACTCGCTTGTGGAGCAAATAGGTGGAAATCAAGATGAAATGATCCCGATGTACTTCTCCAAAGGCAGCTACGCCAGTTACCGTGGGCCTGGCGTCGACAAAGTCCGCCATCTGTTGTACCCTACGCCGAATTTCGGTGCGGACAGTAGCAATGCGACGTCCAGTGCTCATGCGCACCAATCATTAGGAAGTAAGTTCGGCTAATGCTTATAAACAGCGCATTTGACTTTGGATTTGGAAGGCAATGTAAGATTCGGTCCAGATACACACTGGCTTTCGCCTGAGCCGGGCTTGGCACAGACATCCTCGAGTGACGATGCACCTGACTTTTGGGAATCGCAATTGTATCCTGATGCGACAGAGGAATGGTATGATGCGATGCACACAGCGATTCGGAAATATCTTCCTGATGTGCAAAAGCAAGGACTTGCGCCGGACTACAGTGGGATTCGGCCTAAATTAGTGGGGCCGGACGCGAAGAAATTCAATGATTTCCAAATCTTATGGCATGCAAGCCAAAGTCTTGGCCAACAGCGTGTATGGCAATCCTCATTGCCAGACCTGGGCGGTGGGACGATGATATCTCTCTTAGGTATCGAGAGCCCTGGGCTGACGTCGTCATTGGCGATTGGTGAGCATATCGCAGAGGAATTAGCCATCAACGTATGGGGGAAACGGAACCCTAGCGGAAAGGCGCAACGATATTTTGAACATGTTGGTCAGGACAATCTAGCAGGATGGGCCTAATTATCATCTACTTATGGTGTCCATAGGCGCGCGTCACTATCCGCTGCAGCGCTAAAGAGCCATGGCAGAGTAGGATGCCAGTGGATATCCAGCACCCCCAAGGAATCCACGATGTTGTGCCCACGCAGTACCTTGAGCGGTACCAAAAGCGGGTTTTGTAATAGATCGGTATACACGGTAGCATGATAGACATGAACTGAGCCATCGTCTGCGGCGGTGGCAAACAATGGGAATCGTGGAGAGAAGCTTACGGCACGTACCGCTTTACTGTGGTATCGAAGCGTTTTGTACGGCCGCTCGCTCCAATCCAGGTCGAACCAGAGGACACGACGATCGTAGGAGCCAACGATCAGATGATCACCGGATGGATGAACGTCCATTGAGCTTATCCAACGAACACCTGGCTGCAAAGTCTTGTGCAATGCTTGCTGTACAAGATCAAAGATACGCACGTAACGCTGCGTCGCAACAAACAAGTAGGGGCGATGAGGATGGAAACACACGCATTGCACTGCATACGCAGCACTACTTTGTCGTTTTGCTCGTCGGAAAGGCGCTTGAGACCGATGCTTGCTCACCTGATGGATTAGCACAGCATTCGGCCCAGCGTCAGGGCACACCGTCGCGAAATAGTCCGCACGTCCATGCCAACGGACCTGTTTCGGGATCAGTGCATGAGATTTCTGCGCACGTTGTACACTGAGGTACACATGTACGCAAACCCCTGCAGAACGCTCTGCCTCGCTAGGCCGCGCCCATCGCACGACACTTTGAGACTCACCCGTAGCAGTAGCAAATGCGGCAGACGCAACTTCTACCGCGGGGTTTGTCTCCTGTTGCTCGCCAGTTGCACACATAGGCGGGGCAAGTAGCGAGACGCGTCCGGCACACGCTACAGCAGCCAACGCATATTGCTTGGTGGGCGCCCATTGGATGCTATAAACGGGACCATGATCGTCCTTTGCCAATCCAAAGTTCATATCCCATGAAGACACACAACGGCCTAGTGCCGTATCCCACAGCCGTACATACCCATCTTCTGCACCAGTCAGAAGCCACATTCCTGAAGGGTCCGGTGCGCAAGTACGAACGCGGCTGGCATGATTGTAATAGACATCGGTATGCGTGGGGAAGGGACGCAGTTCTCGAGGAGAAGGCAGTTTAGGTAGTAGATCTTCTGGGTTTTCCAGGTCGATACGCTGTCGGCGAACGCGTGGTGCAAGGTACAAGTCGAGGCAACGCTGGAATCGTTCTTGGATGCCTGCATCATATCCTGGTACAAGACGCAGGGAAGTGTATTTTTTGGGAATAAAGGACAACTTTCGATCCTCTGGATCAGCAGCTTCCCATTCTGCACGCTCCTCATCGTTGAATAGGTACTCTTCTGGTGGGTTATACGACTCAATGTGCGAAGGGAGCGGTAGCTTCGGTGCCGGCATATGCATGGGATGATCGGCTCGTGCCATGTCTGAATCATTCCAGATGTTGTAGAAATCAGGACGCTGCTTTCCAGGTGCATGTGCAACGATTCGTCCTTGGCGAATAGCACGCACAATCTTCATCACCTTTTTGTGCTCCCATTTGCTGGGAATAAATCTGCGTTTGGGTTCTGGCCGACTGGTGAGGGGAGTGGTAAGCTGGTGCTGCGTAAACCAGTCAGTAGCATCCTCGTATGGGTTGTAGGAATCTAAGGGGATCTCGGCACGTTGCAAACGTTGGATAATATCTAGTTCCTCGTCGGTAAGTCGCACATCTTTCCCGCCAAGCTTGTCACGAGCGGAGAACCATGCGTCTCCATCGCCCTCGACAGTGTCTAGGAATTTATCCAATGCATCGCCTTGTGCTGGGCGTAACACACGTTTCCCATTCACATCGTAGCCCAAATGCGGCAGATCGTCGTACCAGTGCAAAGGCACATTTCCAATACGGTTCTCTGTCTCTTCGGTGCTGGAGTCGCTATCGTAGGAAGGCTCAATGGGCGGATACTGCATTTTGTTCTCACCAGTGATATCTGATCGTACAAGTTTTCCACGCAATGACCCATCGTCGTTGCGTCGTTCGTCGTAGAGACGAGAGGCAGTCTCTCGAGGAATCCCCAAACGGTTCACTCCCGCTGGTTGTTCATTGGGTTTGGAACGCTCACGGGCTATCATACGCGCCAACGCTGCATCTCCTTCTTCGAGATCCGAATCATTGCTCACTTCAGAGTCAGAATCGCGAGAAGCTACTAGTCAGTCGAAAGTCACTTACTTTGATCTTTCGATTCATCCCAATTATCGATCTCATCAGAATCAAATCCCTCTTCGTCTCCCTCAGAGTCTTCCGAATCTCCGGATTCTCCACCACTGATCTCCTCATGATCGGTGTCTTGGTCGTCTTGGCGCAAATCGAGCTCAGGAAACACTTCCTGCTGTTCGTCTTCAGAAACTTCACCGGCGTCCTCTTCATCTTCAAGGCTCAAAGCTCCTGCTACTTTGTCAAGACCAGGCTCAGACTTTGTCTTGACATTCACTTTTGGAGCCGCACCGGGCAACGCACGCTTGCGACTTGGCGCCGGTCGTCGCGTGGATGCCATAACAGACTGGAACAAAAAAAATCTCTCGAGTTGCTGCCTCGACTTGAAATTTCTTCTCCACTTTCTCCACGTGCATACCATGCTAAAAAACTAAGGCAGATGGCTACTTAGCCAGCTATTTACGTCGTTAAGATAGTCTTCACCTCCAGCAGGTTGCCATGTAGAGCTACAATCGATACTTGAGATCATAATGTCGGCTGTGCCATTATGAATGACACTCGGGTTAAATTGCGTAAATAAATCGTCCATACCTCGCTGAGTCGGACGAAGGTAATCTTGCTGGATTTCTTTTTGGTGCATTTCACCGTTTCGCACGTTGTGTCCGAATCGTGTAGGATGAATCTCAGCTGCAGTGCGCTCTTGTTGGTTATTAGGTTTTGCTAGAATAGGAATCATCCACATATACGGCTGCAAAGCCGTCCGTGCACGGTGCCAGACAGAAGGGCGGATGTCTGCTACTTCTGTGATGCCCTGCATTGCAATGCGCCCCTCTGATGAGTTGAGTCCTCGCGAGGCCCTTCGCGACTGTAACGCGGAATCGAGACCTCGTCGACACCGGGTGAGAAGTTGTGTACGTCGTTTGGCATCTTGAAGATTTTGTCGATCAGCAAACACTGGCGATTTATCTGCACGGGTAAACACAACAGCTAAGTGGGGTGCATCACGTTTCGAATCCGGACTTGATGCCCGGCTCTGGGCAAGTGCACCCATTGTTTCGTGGAAAAAGTCAACAGTGTTTGTTAGAGCTGTGTGTAGATCAGAGCGCTTGCCAGATGCAAACGTTGCTGTTGCTGAAGTTAGCTCATTGCCTCCACGGCTTGCTACCGATGCATCCACACAAAATACAAGCAGATCAGCATCTTTGCTATGTTCATAGACGGCAGATCGTAAGCGTGCATGGCCTGGTACATCCACTAGATGATACGCTGCATTTTTGCTAGACTGCTCGATTGTTGCGCTGTTCACCTTCTGGGAAGTGGCAGTATGTGGCGCGACATCCATCGCTAAACGCAGGAACAGATTGGTCTTGCCCGCTTCTTCGCACCCTAACAGCACCACTTTGCGTTGGGATCGTCGAGTGAACTCGATTGCTGTCTCTTTCACAGGTTTCGGCGAACGCCATCGGATAGATACAGCCAGAAAACTAGCTATACATACAGCAAAACACACCGCCCACACAGCTCTCAGTGCATCGTCATGCCATGCACCCAATACGCCCTTACTATCTTCCCACCGCGTGAGCATTGAAGCAAGGGGGCAAATTTGCAAATTTCTCGATCACGCCGCGTACGCTTTGACGACGACGACGAGGAAGGGAGGAGGATGGTACGTGAAGAGATAGTCTAACACAGTTCCGCAAGTACGTTTTAAACAGCTCACACCAGTACATACGATAGCGATAATACAGTGTGTAAGTTTATCTAGCTGACCGCAGTCTCGCCGCAGGGACGTTTGCATCAAGTCGAATATGCCCTGGAAGCCGTTAAGCAAGGCTCTGCTGTAATTGGATTGCGATCCAAGACACATGCAGTACTTGTCGCTTTAAAACGTGCTCCTTCGGAACTAGCATCGTACCAACGCAAAATGCTCAAGATTGATAAACATATCGGAATTGGGTTCGCGGGACTGACCAGTGATGCACGCGTTCTGAGGTAGGTTGGACGAAATCAATGTACTAATCCTAGTAACTATATGCGCCAGCTTTCTCTTTCTTCGCGACTTGTTTATGCGCGTGCTATGCCATTGTCTCGTATGATCAGTGCATTGGCCGACAGAGCACAGTTGAACACTATGCAGTATGGAAAGCGGCCATACGGTGTTGGGTTTTTGGTGATTGGTGTCGACGATACTGGACCACATCTGTATGAATTTTCTCCCACAGGTAATTGCTATGAATACTATGCAATGTCCCTAGGTGCACGGAATCAGAGTGCGAAAACCTACTTGGAGCGCCATTTGGAAGAGTTCACCGACGTCGATTTGGATGAGTTGGTAGTGCATGGTTTGCGTGCTTTGCGTGAGACTCTTCCGCAAAACAAAGAGGTATGTTTTGTTTGCTAATGCAAGATGGAACGCGCTGCGGTGTCAGTTGCGATTGTGGGACCAGGCGCCGATGCTGATCCTAACTCACCGGAAGTCCGCCAAGGTCAACAATTTAAGCTGTATGAAGATCAGGAGCTTGCTCAGTGGTTTGACCGGTAGGTGGCATATCTGACTTACGTAGCATGGGACCCAAGGAACGTCAGCGCACAGCGCAGCAGGAAGAAATGCAATCTGACACGCAAGATACGCAGCAGCAGTCAGACCAGCAAGCTGGGACCCAGCCAACGACGCAAGACGCGCCTGAAGATTCACAATCGAGCCATGCACCGATGGATGAGGAAAATTAGCATGCGATAGATTATCTATACATTTCTCCCATTAGCTCTTTTCGAATCGGACCACATTGAGAGTCGCAGTAGATTGAGTGCGCCAGCGCTCGGTAGTCATACAGCGTACTGCAACTCGTACCGCAATGCTTTTGATCTTATGAAAGGCTCACCGTATACCTCACATCTCGATCACCCCGTTCACACCACCAACTCTCGACCACTTGGATAAAAGCTCTCAGATCACCTCGAGGCAGCCACTTCAATTGCGGACCAAGTGCACGGGCCACTAAGCATTACGCTCAGGGCGGCGATAAAAAGCTCCACGTGGAGCTTCTCAGGGACTATCATTTACTATGTCTATGAAGGAGATAGATCGTGAGCCGCTCTTGCGTGCGGAAGAAAGAGATGAGTGGGGTCCTATGCCATCTCAGAGGCCGGTGCGCTCGTCGTGGAAGCGTGGCGTTGCCGGTACACTTGTGGCTCTTGCGCTTATCATGGTATGGAGTAGCACATTTTCGGGACCGAACGGTAAGCATTATGAGACTGGAGCCAAGTGGCATGCATGTGGTGATTCGTGGCTGGACACAATGCGTGATGGCTTCCGATGGGATCGAATTGAATGTAGTATGCGAGGCAAATCTCACGGAGACGCATGCACTTTGTCGTATGAGGAGCGCAATCGACGTGATGAGGCTACGCTTATGAGTGTGCCGAAAGCGGCAAGTGCGCGTGCAAAGCTCCAAAAATACACACAAAAGCACCATCTTGCAGGCGAGAACGCTGACTATGTCTCGGCTTTGCATCAGATTCAGGAATGGTCAGAACTGCTGCATTTACCGAAAGTCGAAGACGCCAGTCAACTGATTTATGATGCAGGGTCCGCAGAGAGCCAAGCGCTGTGGAAAGAATCGCACAATCGCACTGAAAAGCAACCCGTTCCTCGAGTCTGGGCAGACACGTACTCAACATGGCTTGATCAGCCTATTAACGCGTCGGTTGCTTTGGTAAATGCCGATTCCGAGGAAATTGTTCATGAGTTCGACTTGGCAGAACAGGTCTTGAAGGAAGACCCTACAAGCAAAAAGGGAATGCCACCATTCCATGGTTATTCCTTCTCCGGTACGGCTCAAGGTGCTCTTGTATATGCCGGTGCCGGCCACAAGGCTGATTTCGAACTGCTTCAAAGACGTGGTATCGACTTCAATGGAAAAATTGTGCTTGTGCGCTACGGCGGAATGTTCCGTGGTCTAAAGGTACGCGCAGCACAAGAAGCTGGTGCGGCCGGTGTCTTAATCTACACGGATCTCAAAGAAGACGATAGCGTAACAGAAGCAAATGGGTACGATGCATACCCCAATGGCCCTGCACGAGAGCCAAGCAGTGTGCAGCGTGGGTCTGTTCAGGCACTGTCGATCTATCCTGGGGATCCATCGACTCCTGGCAAGCCATCGTACCGGAATGCAAGCCGAATCGCCATCGAAGACGCTGATCCAATGCCGCATATCCCTTCGATACCGATTTCCTATCAGAATGCAAAGCGGTTGTTGGCCAGCCTCAAGGGACATGGATTCAGTGTAGCAGAAGCTGGAGACGATTTGCCTGGAGCGATTCCCGACGTAGAGTACTGGTCGGGGCCAAGTGAAGAGCATGTGCGTATGGAGAACCAAATGGATCTCAAGACACGGGACATTTGGAACGTGTATGCGGTGATCCCCGGAGCAGTAGATGATCAGCGGATTGTGATCGGTAACCATCGTGATGCGTGGACATTCGGGGGTGTGGATCCCTCGTCAGGCACAGCTGTGGTGCATGAGGTAATCAAGGCATTTGGCCAGCTTGTCCAGCAAGGTTGGAAACCCATGCGCACAATTGTGTTCGCCGCTTGGGACGCCGAAGAATACGGCTTAGTAGGCTCTACCGAATTTGGCGAAGACTATCCTGAGCATATCCAACAGAATGTCGCTATGTACTTGAACTTGGATATGGCCGTGGGTGGCTCGAAGTTGAAAGGAAACGCCTCGCCATCGCTCGCGACCCTACTTCGTGAGGCGGCCGCAGATATCCGTGACCCAAATCGGCCTACCAAAGCAATGGACTTTGGACAGATCAAAGCTTTAGGCTCAGGCAGTGACTTTACTGTGTTCCTGCAGCGTTTGGGTGTTGCATCGCTCGACGTAAGCTACAAGAGGACTGCCGGCGACCCTGTGTACCATTACCACTCCAACTACGATTCGTTCCATTGGGTTGAAAAGTTCGGCGATCCGCACTTTGCACGGCACGAAGCACTCGCTAAGCTATTTGGATTGATAGCGTTCCGTGCGTCGCAGCAAGCATTCCTGCCGATTGATGTCGAAGCCTATGCTCAAGAAATGTTCACTTACTACGACCAAATTCTGCAAGCTGCACAGGGCCGAAACACAGCATCCATCGAGCGATTGCATGCTAGTCTTCAGCGGGTCGCTCGCGAGGCAAAGCACCTCGTCGAGGTGCAAAAGGAGTTGGGCCATAGGTTCCATCAGCTTTTGAAACAAGAGTCATTGCACCCGCCCTCGGAAAAGCTCCGAGAGGTGATGCGTGAAGTGCGTCAAATGAATCTGAAGCTACGCAACTTTGAGCAAGGATTCCTAGACGACCGCGGCCTGCCTGAGCGCACTTGGTACCGCCATTTGGGCGTTGCACCGGGCCGTTGGCTTGGTTATGGCGCTACGACATTCCCTGGCGTCGTCGAGGGCTATACGCTTGACAACGGAAAACATGCTGAGTTTGAGCTTCGCCGTTTAGATCACGCTTTGCATCGTATCGCTGAGGGATTGCAATGGCCATAGATTCTCTATACAATTCTACATCTCACGATACACCTTGACTGTCTTATCTGCACCACCAGTAATTAGTCGTGTCCCTGTTTGATCGAACGCGGAGCAGAAGATTCCAGCTTCGGCATCCAAGGACCCCGGCTGAACAATATCGTTCACGCTCTGGAACGGAACACCGGTCTCGCCGTCGAAGAACTGCATAGCTCCAGCATCGGTTCCTGAAAATACGACGCCATCAGCATTGACAGATAGGGTATTAACGATGCCATCTTGCGTCATATTGCGAAGAAGTGTGCCTTCTGGACATCGCCATTTCTTGATATTACGACCACCCGTGGAGCCAGAATAGAAGGTGAATTCGTTGGGAGGAATGGCTAATGCACGAACGGATTTCTTATGATGGGTCAGTGTGGTATAGCATTTGCCTGCGGCAAGATCCCAGAGCTTCACAGTAGAATCCATGCTTCCTGTGATGACCTGAGGATCGCTTTCTTGGCATTGAAGCGAGGCAATGGTGCCGCGATGCCCACTCAAGACATGCACTTGTGCTTTGGTGCGCACATCCCACACCCGTGCTACTGCATCACGTCCAGCAGACACCACAACATCCAATGTGGGATGCAAAGCCAAAGAATAGATGCCTGAAAGACTCCCGTAGTATTGCCTGACCACTTTATTCGTCTCCAAGTCCCAACACTTGACCAGCTTGTCCTCGCCAGCAGAGAACATGTATGGGTGCCGGGAACTGATTGCCAGGCCGCGCACCGTCGAGATATGACCAGTGAGTGACAATTTCAATTCACCACTTGCCATATCCCATATTTTGATCATTCGATCCCCAGCACCGGTTGCAAACCATTGATTATTCGGCTCGACAGCCATGCACCGGACCCATCCTAGATGTCCAGAAATGACCCGCATCAACTTCCATTGCGGATGGAACGCAGGTTGCGCCTGTCTTGCGGCCATCTCTTTCTTCCGAATCAGTGCACTATTCAGCATAGACTGACTACTTCCTGCCCTTGTAGCAGCCGTTGCTTCATCTGGGTGAATCAACGCCGATTTCAAATTCGAGCTAGTGGATGGTTTGGAGGCATATTGCGTCCTTAGTGCAACGGCGCCCTTTTGTGCATCTTGACTGGACGTCGGTGCAACGCCGGTCTCTTTTTCTAGTTGCGTCAGTACTTCAGCATCGATGCTTCCGGCACTGGTCTTGCTCGCAGGCACAGTCACAGTGCCTTGTTGGTTGCGTATCACCTCTGGTAACGAATGTGCATCTTGGTATTCCGTACGTAATTTCGTCGCGAGATGTGCACGAGTCGCAGACTGTTGCCCAGGCGACGCTCTGGAAATAGGTGCACCTGCATGTGCATATATAAGCCGTGTTCGTTTGGCATTTCGTTCAGCCAACTCCTTCACCGAGGGATCCCCCATCACTAAAGAGGATTCTGCTTCCATTCTTACTACTAAGTGATCGCCTCGTAGAAAAGGTGGCTTACTAACCGTGAGCGACTGTGACGTAATTATGTGGAGCAAGGATGGCCCGCGCACGGGGCGAGGAACCGAGGGTTTCATATAAAAATCCGCTCTGGACAGAATTCTTAGACTATCAATTTTTCAAGATGACCAAGGGTCTTAATATGTCAGAAGTCGTTTACAAGCCGGACTCGCAGTCTACGGACGAGTTCATCGTGATGGTCAACCCTGACCAATACACGTCGTGGCGCCACGGCAATACGACCATCCCTCTTGCGGACGTCGTTGAATGTATGTTAGAAGATACTTATGCAGCGTTCCATGTCTACCACACTGGTCAAGGTACCCAAGGCATCTTGGGCCAGGTTTCCAAGCAGCAGCTTGATACTGTGTTCGGCACGCACAAGCAGGACGAGGCTGTGATGGCTGTCCTCCAGAATGGCCACCTGCAACATGGCAGTACGTAACAACGGTGATGATCTGACCTCAGAAATGCGCAACCGCGACAAGTCGAGCCGCAACAGCTAATGGTGTGATATTCAGTGTCTCGTAGTTGCCATATACCGTCACTAACGATGTGACCAACTAAAATTTTTTTTACAATCCTGCTAAGAGATGTACTTGATAACTTCTTTTGCTGTCGAAGGCTTTCCGATGCTACATTGGTTGTGTTGTGATCGCTCAGTACGATCTTGTTGCTCAGGACGATCTTTGACATGGGTAAAAATCTTGGCGATCTTGACACCGCTCAGGATGCTATGGATGTACATTTGCTTGACTTATCTAATCTGTAAGGGACGAATTGGGCCAATTTTTTATTTTGACAAATGGTAATTGATTTGCGAGTAATGTAGATATGGCTTAATATATACAGATGGAAGTATGAGCATGCAGAATTTACAGACGAGAGAAGCAGAGAAAGGAGTTTGAAGCAGCGCATTCGGAAAGGCCATTCATTTGTGTCTTGTTTTCCCATCAAATAGCATAAGGAAGACTGGTCAACTGTGCCTAAGATATGACACGGGACGGCGCGGGAGCTTGCACATACTCTGTTTCACCATAAGCGGGCGGAGCCTCGGTCGGGAATCCTGAAAGAAGCTCCGGTTTGTAACTATGTTCTGGTGGCGGGCCTGGTGGCGGCTGGTTCGCATACCCTGCCGAGGAACGAGAATTTCCCATAGTAGTATAAATTGAATAAGGCTGATCAAAGCGGTTTTCAAATCCAGGTGTCATGACTGGAGTCATCTGTGCAGAATTGGACGAAGACTTAGCGGCCTGAGCGGCTCTCCTCTTACGAGATGAGATGACCAGGCCGCTGATAAGTAGTGCAAGCAGGGCGATAAGGGCTTTGTGTCGCGTTAGTACATATCCCTCTTAGACAATACCATACGTACCGAATACAATATAGATCATTAAAGTTAGCAGGAGTCAAGATAGGCCCCAACTTAATCGAACTTGACGGTCAGCGACGCCCACCCGATCGCCCGATCGCCCAAGTCGTGATCCAATCTTCCCAGATTGGAGATATAGGGATGCGATGCATGGCAGCTATTTGTACAATGCATCTAGAACATCTATTTTTTTTTGTAGACACAAGCATTGAGGTGCTATCATGATCTAGGTGATAGGATTGGAATAGATTGATGATGCGATACTGGAGGAAATTACTATATGCGAAATGGAGAATTAGCGAAAACATTTGAAAAGCCTTATATTTGCATGCGGTTATCAGAGCAGGAACAATGGAGACTGCAGATAAACAGTACATGTTGTCATGTCGTAGCATCAAAGTCCCAATTGGAAGACTCTGAATGCCTTTTCATGAAAAGGCTATCAGAAGACAACCGACCAACGAGAAAATACAGCGCAGCTCGTTCGGCTGCAGAGGTTGCAAAGCAGCTTGGAAGAGTGAAGAGCAGACATGCGACGCGGCAAGGCGTCAAGATTTATGCGCTAGCATTCTGACCGGCCTTGTAAGTTGGAGGCGGGCCAGCGGGAGGCTGGTACTTTCCTGTAGACGATGCTCCTTCCGGGGGTACATATCCAGACGACGGAGGCGGGCCCGACGGAGGTTGGTAGTTTCCACCACCAGCATAGTTGCCTCCCGGCTGGTAACCAGCTTGAGGACCGGGTCCGTAAGGCTGGGAGAAGTTGTTGAAGCCTGGCTGCATCGGCTGCTGCTGAGACGGCCCACCTGTGTACCCCGTGTTGTAGCCTGGGCGGATCTGAGGGTTAAATGGACGGCTACGTCGCTTGGCAATCAGGGAGCCAAGGATAATCACCAGCAAGATCACAAAGATCGAGACGCCGACTCCGATACCGGCGCGCGCGCCTCGCGAGAGCGAGCTACAGTTGTTATACGCATAGCAATTGTTTCCATACCCGTACATGGTATGATCTGGTAAATAACCAAGTTACTACGAAATACTTTCTTCGGGGCTCGATTAATTCAAAAGTTGGCCCTAGGCAGGATGCCTCCCCGCAGTCTGCTCAATGACGTCGACCAACCGGGGCAATTTAATGAAACGGGCCAATTACGTGGAGGGCGACGTTCCTACCCGGCGAATGTGACCCAGACTGGGCATCTAGGGCGAATATTAGAGTAGAGTGAACACAACGAATTATTAATTTGGAACTACAAGATGCGTTCGTTGGGTGATGAAACACATTGAAAGTCAGAAACTTCTGGTGGGAAAAGCAACCCTCGAGAGCATATCGAATGCCAATTAAGTAATCCAGTAGGACAAGTCCAGCATAGTGGTTGACCTTCCCTAAGCTCTGAAGCTTTTCAAAATTAAGCATCCTAATTACTTGGCACTGCTGCCCATGTTGAGCGCCTTCTTGATCTTCTTGATCATACCGACCTTCTTTGGCTTTTCGGCAGCGCTAGTTGCACCCTGTTTACCAGAGCTGACTGCGTTCTTGGCACCGCCAGTGACACCGGAAGTGGCACCGGAAGTGGCGTTCTTAGCACCGCCAGTGACACCAGAAGTAGCATTCTGTCCAGTGGCAGCAGCACCAGAGACAGAGTCTTTAGCACCGCCAGTCACACCGGAAGTAGCGTCCTTAGCACCACCAGTGACACCAGAAACACCAGAGGTGGTAGAGTCTTTGGCACCGCTAGTGACGCCGGACACTGCGTTTTTGCCACTGCCTGTAACCCCCGAAGTGGCGGAGCTACCTGCGCCAGTGGCGCCAGAAGCGACGTCCGAGCCGGTTCCCGCAGCGCCAGTAGCGCCAGTAGCACCAGTAGCACCAGCCACGCCGGTGGCATCCGAGCCACGAGCACCGGTCGAGGAAGTCAAGTCATTCTTCGGCTCAGTGCTGGTGCTCTTTGCCCAGTCACTCACCGACTGGGGCTCATCACTGGACGACTTCGCAGCAGAATAGTCCGAGGTGACGTTGCCAGTGGCACCCCTTCCGGTAACCGAAGTAGTGGCGGCGTCGGTCTTGGAATCGGTCAGACCAGAGGTAGTAGCGTTGGATGCACCGACACCAGAGACACCAGTGCTGGAAGCATCCACATCAGAGGTACGAGTGTTGGAAGCATCAATACCTGAGCCACCAGTGCTAGAAGCACCTGCACCAGTAGCGCCAGCAACACTCGACTTCCAAGATGAGTCAGCGGCAGGCGGAGGACCCCGTACGGACCATGGCTGCTCAGGAACGCTATCGAATCGAGAAGAGGCAGACGCCTCGTTGGCAGTGGAGTTGTACTTAGAAGCACTGTCATCTGCATAAGAGGTTTGTGCGGTGTCTTCGCTGGCATACACCGCCTTGGGTACGTCTGAGGTAGATTCAGGAACGGCGGTCTCACGTTCCAACTCGCGGGTTAGATTCGCGCCATACGACTCGCGAGGGGCAAGATAAGCAGTGTCTTGCGAAACGGTTGCGCCGCTGCGCAAGATACTTGCCAAGTCGTAGTTGCCGATCGCCGGGGCTGGCTTAGTACGTTCATCATAGTCGGGGATGCGCGCTAAAATTAGAGTTTTTCAGTACTTACTGTGCGTGATAGGCACCGACTCGCTGACCAAGTGGTGATCGGAGGATTCCACCACAGCCGGGGTTTCGGTGGTGTACACAGTGGTCGAGGCAGGTACATCAATGTTTGCACTGTCCGTGTTGGACAAGGGCACAGCCTCATTTGACAGGATCGAGTTGTCTTGCGTCTGTTGCTGAGTGCTCTGCTCAACAGCTGAGGGCGACGTGATCTGCATAAGTATTTCATCTTATCAACATACTGGGTTCGTCTCACTGGCTTCGTAGGTAGACATCGTAAGTACAGGGATAATAAGAACTAGGGTGCACGGGAACTACTCTATTTTTCTGCGCCAGCACGCAAAATCCACGCTGACTTATCGCCCTTCGCATCACCGCTGACTAAGCCACGTGTTGGTGTGGAAGGTGCGAAGTTGGAGTGAATGCCCTGTGCGATGCACGGAGCGCGGTGGTATGCCAACATCTGCACATTGCCGAATGCTCGATGGTGTAATTTGTTGCAGCGTGGTGTGCATAGATGTGTATGGATTGGTGCACGGACAGCGCAATGGCCCCAAAGTCCACGTACGCACCGGTGCGGAGAGTTGGATTCAAAGCATATAGGACAACCGGTGGTCTTGGGTGGGTGGATGCGTACGCCAAGGTTAGTCAGGTGCTGATTCAATGCTCATTCTCTAGGAAGATATCGAAACAATTAGCATTCGTTCCACTTCAAGATAATTCAGGTGTGGTGCAGCTGAAGTTTGGCAACGATGTTCCTAACGCAAGTTCTTTACTGGAAGCTATATGCGACCTCCCCCTTGAAAGTGTGGTGTCGATCCAAGGTACGGTACAGTCTCGTGCTCAGGGAGCTCGGAACGACGTAAGTACTCTCCTGTGCTCACGCAGGACATGACCACTGGTCACATCGAAGTGCTGGTGAATGATTGGCAATTGCTTAATAGTGCCGACTCGCCATTGCCCTTCTACGCATCGCAGTGTTATTCCGATACCCCATTGCCGAAGGAAGCCTTACGTGCACGCTATCGCTACTTGGATCTACGTCGTGAAGCACTCGGCGACAACATTCGGCGCAGAAGCCGCATAGCTCATGCAGCGCGATGCTTCTTACACGATGCGGATTTCTGCGAAGTAGAAACACCGATCTTGCTTCGATCCACACCCGAGGGAGCGCGAGAATTCCTTGTTCCTACAAGAGGTGCGCCCCATACCTTGCCGACGTTCTATGCTTTGCAGCAGTCTCCTCAGCAGCCAAAGCAATTGTTGATGGCGTCAGGAGTCACTGACCGATACTTTCAGTTCGCTAAATGTTTTCGCGACGAGGACGGACGAAAAGATCGGCAGCCGGAGTTCACCCAAATTGATCTCGAGATGAGTTTCGTGAGTGGATCGAACCAAGCAGCTGATACCGCCTGGCGCATTGGAGGGACGGAAGTTCGTGATGTCACAGAAGGGATGGTTCGTGCAATGTGGCATGCTACAGACTTGAAACATACGCCGCTACCCAAAGATTCGTTTCCTACTTATTCCTACGCCGAAGTCATGCAAAAGTACGGCTCGGATAAGCCTGACTTACGATATGGGCTGCAGATCGCCGACCTGTGTACTGCGGTGCAGGGTGATCCACAGTTTGCTTTGGATTTGCTAGTCTGTCCACAATACAAACAAGATAACCGGGAGCTGAAGTTGTCTAAGCGACAGATCGATCAGCTGTTGGTCGGCAAAGACGGTCAGCCATCTACGATTGAGCACTTCAAGGCAGATAGGAAGGACTCCCCGAGTCTAGCTTCCTTGCTCACTCGAAAATCTAGCCATCTTCGGCATATCCAGCCCGATTGTCGCGAAAGAATCGATGCACTGTCCAGCGCTTTGCATTCACACTTACAAAGCGCTAGTATATATTCGGGCACCGAAGAGAGTCCTGCATTGGATCGATGCGATGTGTTTCTGGCGAGGCGAGTCCGGGACATGAATGGTGGAAGCACAGAAATGGGTGACTTACGAACGCGACTTGCGGCGGCTTTTGCTCAGCAAGACTCTAGTGTGATCAATGCTAATCCGCAGATTCTGTGGGTGACAGAGTTTCCGCTTTTCACACAAGCAGACGAAGAGAAGCAAGAGGCAGCACATGGACGATGGACCAGCTCACATCACCCATTTACCGCGCCGGCACTCGAGGATGTAGGTCGGCTTCAGGAAGCACTGAAGATGTCGAAGCCGAGCAAACAGCTCATAGCTTCCATTCGCGGACAGCACTACGATCTTGTATTAAACGGCAACGAGATTGCTGGAGGTAGCGTGCGTGTGCATGATGCAGCGCTGCAAGAAGCTATCATGCGCAAAATTCTCGAGTTGTCCGACGACGAGACCAATCGATTCCAACACTTGCTGCATGCATTGCGATGCGGTGCGCCGCCACACGCGGGAATAGCTCTTGGTACGTTTCATGACTAACTGGATAAGGATTTGATCGATTCATGGCCATCATGTGTGACACAGCAAGTATTCGTGATGTGATTGCTTTCCCAAAGAACGCTTCAGGGGCCGATCCTCTGTTTGCTAGTCCTGCTGTAATTGAAGAAAGCTCAGCAGTAACGGATCGTGAACAGCTCGCTCCTTACAGATTGCAGCGACAGATATAAACTCACAATGTCTTATAGCTACATTCTATGCATAGTATCACATGTAACCCGAGCGGGGAGAGCCGGGATCTTGTTGAGTAGGGGCAACAGCCATTGTGGTCTGCGTGGAGTTTAGCGTAGCACCTGCATCTGCGACGTTCGCTTCATCGCGGTTGTAATGAGTCTCGGCATACCGGGCCATGATCCCGGTCAAGGGGCCCAAAAGCCTAGTGAATGCTTGCTCTTCTAATGCTGCTACTCGCAATGTGCCAGAGTCGCTGTGTGCTGCAGCGCATACCGTTGCAGCTCGAGGTGTTTGCCGCATCAACGCCAGTTCACCGAAGTAATCACCGCGTTGCAAAAGTGAAACAGGATCCTGATTTTCGCCCGCTTTATGTACCTCGGCGACACCATTCATCACCATATAGAAGTGTGTACCGACCTCGCCCTGACGAACCACGACTTCTCCTGGCTTGAAATCTTGGACTTGAATTGCATCCAAAACTCTCTCACGCTCCTCGTCATTTAAATGTTGTAGCAAGGGTACTTGTTTCAAGAAACTAGCGAAAAAGTCACGACGTGTCAGATTAGTTTCTGCCAAAATTGACCGAAAGGTCATACGATCCACTGCCCACAAAATACAAGGAGCAGTAGCCACCACCGAGGCTGCACGAGGCTGCATATACAACAGAGCCAATTCGCCAAAAGACGCTCCAGGTCCATAGGTCACTACTTTGTTTCCCAGTTGGTTGTCAGGTGCAGCGAGGGCATCCTTGGCAGAAGTCCCTGGAGGTTGAAGATACACGTCAAGCTCCCCGCTTTCCACAATGTAGAAATAATCGCCCTGGTCACCTTGTTTGATCACCACTGTGCCGGCATCTTTGTGAACTTCTTCTAATGCAAGTAATGCAGCTTGAAACTGCTCTGGCTCTAAGTTGCGGAACAGCAAACTATCTTTTACTGCATTCAAAATGCGCTTTTGTTGCGTCTCAGTTTTGGGAATGGGTATGCGTGTCGAAGAGATGCGAGGCTCGCCAACTCGCGGCGACATGGATTCCGCTGACACGGAAGTGCGTCGAGAAAAATTGAAGCCAGCAGGGAACTCGCTCTCCGAAACAGCCTGCCCACCAAAAGGCGAAGTGCCCGTATGGCTATTTGCATGCGCCTGCGGAAGATGCATCATAGATTTCTTGCCAAGCAAATGCTCGTCAAACGAGATTTAGTGCGAACACAATGACACTCCAGACCCTACTAGGATGGCTCCCACGTGGCTAACCCGAGCTGCGCGAAATGCGCCTCTCACGTGGGAGATAGGCCGTGGCGATCTACAGATCGCGATAGACGGACCGACCGCTAGCGAGGTGAAGAACGGACAGGCACATGTAGAATGCGCGTGATGGTAGAATGGTGCCTCGATCGATCTCATTAGACTGAGTATTGATGCTAATTTAGCGCATAGCAATTGACCAACGGTCACATAGACTACAAACGGTTTGCACGCGTTAGTTGGAATAAGCAAAAGATGACAGGCTATCTCGGATTGCTCTATGATTAGGCAAGTGCAAGGCCTGTGGAAGTCAGTACACAATTCACGGGTCCGATACATACTGCCGAACTTCTCTTCGTAGCCAGGCAAGCTCCACTTGCCCTTCTTGACCATCTCCTCGATCGCCTTTGCGATCTCAGGGCGAGCGTTGATAACGTCTGTCGCGGTGAGCTGGTCAAATGGTCGGGCATTCTCGATGTTGCTAAGGGTCTCCTTCAGGTCTTTGAGTTCCGTCTCGATCTTGGCAGCGGCTTCTTCGGCTTGTTGAATCTGGCAATCAGAATGCAAACGATCCAATTATGACACATAGAAACAGGGGCCATGAGGATCAACATCACACAATGGTTAGTTATCTGAACTGCTGCTTTTAGATTACGTACCGCTGTGGTCTCGAACGAATGCAGAGCCTTGGTCTGCGCCGCAACGTCATACGTCTTTGGCTTGAAGTTATTCAGGAGCTTTTCGGCATCAGCCACCACATCCTGGTTCTTAGAATTAGCAAATGCTCTTGTGATCTCCCAACTTACCTTCAACACATTCTTGTAGTGTGCGAAATCCACCGAAGTAGACAACTGCTTGAGTTGCGTCACAACACGCTTCGCCTCATCACTGCGCTTGCGGAACGACACGAGCTCTGCAGAGGTCTGCTTGCTAAGTCCCGAAGCAAGCACCTTGCTGAAATCCACTGCTGCCTTCGAAGCCATCTTTTTAATCAATGGTTACAAGTAAGTACACTGATCTGCCGAAGTCATTCCTACAACCGGGCCCAATCGGCCAGCAGGCCCCATGGCTTCGGCCGAACATAGAATCATTGGATCGTGGCCAATACGCGCGTTTGGGAAGAATCAACAGTGTGGAGGGTGTCTGTGCGTCACGATGGCCATCCTAGAAGAGCTTCCAGAGGACAGCAACGCTACACAAGAGACATTGATTGTGGATGAGTCCAGCGGTGAGCCCCAGCTGTTTGCTTTTGACTCTGACGGGCGTCGAGTCGAGCTTGTGGAGGGTGAAAGCGAGCTTGAACTGCATGACTCGGATTCTGACGAGATGGTAGAGGACCCGGCGAATGCACAGGAATTATATGAACAGATCCAAGAGGAGCGAATGAGTGAGTCACTAGAGTCAAAATTGGACCTAGTGATATGGTGCATGCCATTTGTGTTTCTCTTCGAAATTATGAGCATTCTTATTCAGCAACAGTACGGTATAGAAATTACTTGGCGTAATGAAGCGAAGAGTCTAGCCTCTCGTCTACCTTGTAAGTGATTGGTAGGGTTTGTCTAGATGCTAACACTTGTCATTCAGTGCTTGTTCTATTTATATGGTGGAGTACGTTGACCAACACTAACCGATCTTAGGCCAAACCGAGAAGCGCCGGTGGCTCTCGCAATCCGCTGTATTCTTATTAGGTACGACATGCGGAGGCTGGTTCCTGTATGTGCTTCATGAGGTATGTTCCAAAGCCAAACTAATCTAGGCACCCTATGGCCAAGCTGTCACCCAAACCCCAGCGCTAGGAACATTGTGGATATATTCTGTGGTAAAAATGGACCTACCATGGGCCTGCCTAAGTCTCGCGCTGACCGCTGCTTACATAAAATACATTGGACTTGAGCTAATGCTCTAAAAGGGATGCAAGCGCGATCACGTGATATATTACGAAGAAACCCAGTTCTTGGAGCAGGAGGGAGAGCGAAAGGGCTGCCCGAATCTTTCCTGGTAAGCAACGACAAGGTGTGTAGACGGTGATTTAGGAGAGAGACTGACCGATCCAGATGCCTCCCAAGAAGTCTGCTATCGCTGCTGCAGCCTCCAAGGCGGGCAAGAAGAAGAAATGGTCAAAGGGCAAGGTCAAGGACAAGGCACAAAACGCTGTGACCCTTGACAAGGCTCTCTATGAGCGTGTGATGAAGGAAGTGCCTACTTTCAAGATGATCACTCCTTCTGTGTTGATTGACCGATTGAAGATCAACGGCTCCATGGCCCGCGTTGCAATCCGTCACTTTGCTCGTGAAGGCCAGATCAAGCCCCTTATCCACCACCACGGCCAGCTCGTTTACAGTAAGTCTATCTTATCAGGGCTATATACTAATGGCAGCGCGCGTCGGTAGCGACTAAATGCACTGGTCTTGGCGGTTGTTCGCTGTGATTATCACGACGATTTCTCGCTTAGGTCTTGACTTCATAGCAGATGTAGGTGGGTGACTTGCCCAAATCCTATATACTGTACAAAACGAATCAACATTATTACTTTGAGAGTGAGCTAGCGTGCAAGTAAGCTAGCTAGCGTATTACTTTTTGTTGAGGACGGTATGAGAACAATAGATGTCTATGCTAAGGGCGAGCTCGATTTAAGCTCTAGTTCCCATCGACTTGGATTCGAATCGTAGCAAATCGGTTAAGTCCTATCTTATATAAGGCTACTTGGGGCGAGCCACGTCTTGCTTCGTCGCTTGGCCAACTCGCCATTACTGGCTAAGAATCTGTCGCACAAAGGTCTCGTAGTGAATCGTGCCATCGCTGCCAAAGTCAGTATTCCTTCTTTACTTACGGGCCGACAGTGACGCCCTTCAATAGCTCATCAACCTCTTCATCGCTCAACTTCTCACCCAGACTAGTGAGAACATAACGGAGTTCACCGACCCCGATATAGCCAGTACCCTCTTTGTCGAACACTTGGAAGCCACGCACAAACTCCTCTGCTGGTCAGCCTGCGACGGTTGCTTACCTGGAGTGCCTGCTGGCTTAAACCCATTCGGGCGATTCAGGATAGAAACAAAGGTGGGGAAATCAACTAACCGTTAGCGCCTGTTAGCGGATGATAACATAGATCATCCTTTTGCGAACTTACTTTGTGCTGGCGCGCTTTGCGTAAGCTCCTTCACTTCCGCTTGCGTGGGATTCTGACCTAAAGCGCGTAGCAAGTCACCGAGACTTTCGCTCTCGATCTTACCCGTGCCCTTCTTATCGAAGAGTGAAAAGGCTTCTTTCCATTCAGCTTCAGACTGTACATTAGCCAATTTGATTATAGTTTGCTTACCATGTTGCTACTCTCTATACTCCGCAACGGTGTTGTTGTTCGCTGCCCACGCGTCTGGATTTGCCCTTGCCAAGTTTGGCGTGTAAGCACTACCTATTAGGCTGCAAACATGGACACCGTACGACTTAATTGCGAAATTCGCGCATAAGGGACTAAGTTTACTTGGACAATCAACGCACGTCCACCAACTGATTAGCGCTATGCATTTGGGTGTTGGGTCGTCAGCCGCTTCGATTCAGAGCTCGGGCGCGCTGACCCAGAGCTCATCTGTGAAACCGACAGATTGCCCGGACGTGTACATTCGACGCGCAGATATCGAAGGCTCAATCCAGGCTTATGAGCAATTACTGCAAGCATCTAAAGCATACACAAGTACGATGCTAGCCATGTCCAAAGCCTCGTCTGATCTTGCACAAGCCATGGAGGATTGCTCGCAAGTGAAAGGCGCACATGCTTGTGGACCAGCCTTACAAGCAGCGTGCGGACTGCATTATCTGAAATCTAACTACGAACAGGTGTTATGTGATACGTTTTGGAAAGAATTCTCCATCCCGCTCCTGAGTCAATTAGACGTGTACAGGTCTACTGTGCATGAAAGACAAATGCATCATGAACGAGCGATTGCCGAAAAGAGTCAAATGCTTAAACAGATCGAGAAGAAGTATCAAAAGGAAAACAAGCGTCGCACACGAGATCTAAATAGCTTCCGCTTGATGCTCAGTGAACTTCAAGAGAAGGTTAATGATCTAGAAGAGATCAAGACACAACATTATAGTGATGCGTTGGAATATGAAGAGCAGACTTGGGAATTTGTATCGTCCAAAGTCGCACTGCTTGTTCGAGCTCAAGTTGAGATCGCTGAACGGCTATCATCCAAAGCTAGCTCAGATCCGGTATTAGAGTCGGTCGCAGCTGCGATTCCAGATCCATTTAATACGTATGGCCCTCCCAAGAAAGAAGATGAGATTTTCAGCATCTTGCAGGCTGCTGGCGCGTCCGGCCTCGCAGCAAAAGTGCCGGCAGAGGCGGCACGCACTACTTCGGCAAGCTCCAATGCATCCGCAGAGGAGCAGGAGAGGGGACCAAATGATGATTTTGATTCAAGGAAGGAAGGCCATCACACTGAGCCAAGCAATTCACGCACCGCATTGTTTTCACCACGAATGCGGCCGCAAGGCGAAGTTCATGCCGACGAACCACCACCTAGTCGAGCATTTCTTGCTCCCTCACTACACAGTCAGCCTTCATACAGTTCCCTCTTTGGCTACCGAGCAACTAATAGGGCTGAAGCTGAGCCTGAAGAGGATCCATCCCCTACTGAAGATACGCACAATTCGCATGAAAATGATCATCTACATGGCTATGACGGTAACACCAAGGGAAAACCTCACAATCATCGACCACCGGCGCCATCGCGCTGGCCTAGTGATCAAGGCGTTTGGTGATGACTTTCTGCGAAGGATACCCCAACCATGCCCATTGGGCATTTATGTATAATAAAGAGTGGTGTGTTCGAAGCGGTCGTAAAGGTATATTCGCTTATCGTGTCTATGCATCGCCTTGCGATTGCTTCCACCGTAGATACTGCGCATAGGAAGCATTACATTTGCTGCTTGTATATCGAGAGACCCGCAACGAATTCAGCAGGTCTTGCGTTATTGCACCATTCCATCCGGCTTTGCGAATTGCCGTATCGATCGTCTGCTGTTTAGACCATGACTGGGCGGTTGCCACCTCAGGTAAGAACGTCGCGGTGAGCTCCTCGCGGGGCGATAGCGGATGCTTGAATTGAATATACACGCCATGAAGTCCAAGTTCCCAGTCAAGATAATCTTTGCAGGTTTCGAACGGACTCAACAGACTTACAGCACAGTCAAGGCGCGGTACTTCTCGCTTCGAGATGGGGGTGAATCGCGTATCGTGAAAGGCAGCTTGCCGGGCGAAATGAGCTAGTCCGCTAGGGAGGTCCTGGGGTTGAAAAGTGCCTATACAACCTCTCAACCTTGACTTACTTTTTTGTTGATCGGCTTCGTTTTTGGTTGAATATTCATTCCAGGAAACAAACAGACTCCTTTCAATGAGCTCTTATGTGGACATACAATTTTTCCCGAAAATCCGGAAATGGAGTTGCTCTTGGAAGTTCCTCTCGGTCAAGTTCGGCTAAAAGCACCTGGAAACAATAGTAGCAGTGCTCTGCTGTTGCTATGAACGCATCCTCCTGTCCAGCATCCACGCTCATAGCCGCCGCCAAAATGTTTCGAGCGAGGCCCGATTTACCACGTGGTCAGCGCACAGACATCATTTGATGCTTCTTCGAGGAGCTGTTAGGCTTGGGAATAGGCCATGGTATCATCAGCATTTGGTGCGGTCTGTATCGAGTTTGAGAAAAATCGACCCTAATCCTAATGCCCCTCGTGAAGTGCCTACGCCGCTGCTTTTTATTGCATCGCCGGGATGGGCGAATAGTCCACGCGCAGAGCTGTAAGTGACGAATCTGACCGTAGGCTGTTTGCAGAGATACTGCCGATCGTTTGGAAGCAGGGATATACTGCACTTCTACTCGATATAGACATCGGCAAGGAGAAGAAGCCACGAAAAGCCTTAGAAAGGATGGAAACAGAAATGTCATCAATGCTGCGTAACCCTACGAAAGAAGTAGGAATGATACCTTTTCCCCCGGCGCTGATCGCATACGGCCCAATGTGCCCTGTTGCTGAGAAGTATGCATCTTCTTGGCCACTGACTGCGCTACAATTAATTGATCCACCGCTTTCTATGAAACGCGCAAGCATTCGATATCCAAAGCTGTTAGGCCCTAAGCCGTTGCCTGAATTTACTTTTGAGCCAGAGTTCCCAGCTCGTGTTGTGTGGACATTCGATGAGTTCATGTATCAGGGAGAGCAGAAAGATTTTTGGTTGGAAAAACACCGTATTGAATTTTTCCGCGAAGAGCAGCATTGGGGAGAGTTGGAGCGTTATACCTTTGCATCTCTTGAGGAAATAGCAGAGGATACAGTGATTTGGCTCGAAGAGGATGCTGGCGTGTAAGCTGATCAAACGCTGACATTAGTTAGACTGCAACCCACTTCGAAGGGATCCAGTGATGCAAATCGTCCACAAAGTAGTGCACAACCAGGCTCTTTGCCAACTGAAGCTGTTGAATCTAGTAGCGGGCCTGCACGCCGAGGTACTGTCCCAGCTGGTACTGTCCCGGAATGGTTCTCGAAAGGCAAATATGCATGGGCTAAAAACAACTCAAGAAAGATGCCGATGCTTCTGGATCCTGATGATCTCAGCGAGCGGTTCAGTCGGGGTTCGGGGCCGGGCGGGCAGGCTATCAACAAGCTCTCGATTAAAGTCGATTTGACTCACGAGCCTACCGGGGTCAGAGTCACTAATCAGGCTAGCCGCAGCCGAGAATTAAATCGCTTGAATGCAAGACGGATACTTTCACAGCGACTTGAATGGATAATCAAGAGGGAGTGGGCTTCAGCTTCTTCGTCCAAAGGTCGTGCATCCGCATCTAGTGTGCTCGAATCCAAATGGGAAAAAGAGCGAAAGAAGAAGCAAAATAAGCGAAAAAAGCAGCGCAAAAAATCGAAAGATCCTACCACATAATCAATGTAGCCTATATATAGCTAGTGACGCAAACTAGTTGTTTTACCCTCGCACATACTAGCCACTTTCTACTCTAGTCTCTTGCGGAAACTTTCTAGTACGACGGCCTCCACGGTGCCACGTGCATCATTCCCCGATTGCGCGCCACTCTTTTGGGACGCGCAGTGAATTTGCGCCGTGGACCGGAGCGTTGGTCGGTAGCGGAGCGTGCGTGCAGCTCAGCACAGCGCGTGTGCTTTAAGTTAGTGTAGGTGTTGCATGTCAGCTACGATTGCAAGCTTGCCTGCGTCGCATAATCATAAGGACGGCGATGCAGTGCATAAAAGCGGCGTATCGGAACGAAGTTCCCTTCAGCCGTCACCCATGGCTCCAGCCGATGGTTGGTCATCAGCAAGTTCTGAGGAGCCTGAGCTTTCCACAGAAAGCCAGAAAGAAGGACCGATTTGTGCTTATGCAAAACTAGAATTCCCAGGATTCTCATATTACGTGCAAACTTTGGAAGTGACCATTGGACGTCGTCCTGGCCAACTATCGAATGGCACGACAGGTGCGCCGTTCCCCATGTCTCACGTTTCTTATAACCACAGGGACGTGGACGTAGATCTTGGCCCCTTGAAATCCATTTCCCGGTTGCATGCGAGGATCTTTTATTCCGCACAACCGCTTCATACACGCAATCCTACTTCTTTTTCGCCTATGGGCTCTACTTCCGCCACATCGAACCATGCATCCGGTAGCGGACAATCCCCATATCCTGGGCAAGATGAACAGCCAGAAGGCCGGTTTTTTCTCGAAGTATTGGGCCGAAACGGGGCCTTCGTCGACGATGTGTGGGTGCGTACGAACGGAATTGCCCCACTTGACCGTCGGACCAAGATTCAGATTGCGGAGCGAGTATTCTACTTTGTACTGCCGCCACCCATTCACTTCGATGAAAAGGAGTCTGACTTGTCAGACGCTTCTGCTGAAGCAGCAAATACAGCCGATGAAGAAACTGGCAGCTCATCTTCGGAGTTGTCTGATATCGACATGGAGGCAACACCGCTTGCAAAGACATCCCCTATGAATGATGCCGTATCGAAGTATGCGTTGAAAGCCCGGTCAAAAGTCGCCTCACCAGCAAGGAAGCATCCAACGAAACGACCTCCACAGGATTCAGCACAAGGCGAGTCAATTAGCAAACGACGACGTCCTGCCGATGCTCCTAGTGCGCCCTTGCCTGTGGGAACGCCCATTGGGATCGAAGCTCTTAAGCCGCCACGAGGCAAGACCATTGCGAAAGATCATGGTAAGGGCAAGGAAAAGGCGAAAGGCCGCGCGAATAGCAAGGAGAATGATGCGGAGGATAGTCTCAGCCTTGTTCCTTCTTCCGATCCATTACAAGTAAAGGGCAAGAACAAAGCAAAAGGATCTACGGAGGAGCCAATTGAGATATTCGACGAAGATCCAGAAGAAGTGTCTTCGCAAGGGGCGAAGGCGATCAACAATACTTCGAATGTGCCGCCGCTAAACCCGTCTGATTCGATCTCCGCATTGATCGCAGCAGCGACAAATCAGTCTACTAACGCGGCTATGTTAGATGCATCCGAATACGAGAAGCCTGAATTAAGCAATCTTGAGCTGATCAGCAACGCGCTTCGCTCCGAGACAGCGACACGAAACGGCGGGAAGCTCACTTTACAAGAGGTATACGAGTGGCTCCAGCAAACTTATCCCTGGTTCGCTAAGAATGGACGCAAGACAGGCCGAGATTGGCAGAGCTCGATTCGACATACCATAGGCACCTCTCGCGAGTTTGTCAAGATACCTAGAAGATCCGACGAGCACGGCAAAGGGATCTTCTATACATTGAGCACCAGCGAGGTTGCAAAGGCTCATGAAACATCGCGATCATCCTTGACACAACCTTCTGTGTCGGAAAAGTCAACATCAACGCCATCTTCAGCGTTCTCACAACCGACACCGCCACTATCACAACCGCCACCGTCTTCCCAAAGTTCTGCTAATGCCGGCGATGTGAAACCAAGTGGAAACTCGCAACAGTCGTTGCCACGGATCCCATTGGTGGTAGGTATCCCGCCTGGTGCAAAGGAAACTGCTCAACCATCTCGCCAAAAGAATTTGCCGGGCTCCATCGAGTCCTTGCTTGATACTCCGCCGATTGCACACCACCAAGGCAAGCTGTACCTGAGTCCCAAAGTGTTTGGCCACCTAACTAGTGAACAGCTACGTTCTATCGAAAGTCTAGGTGCTCAACAGGCGCTGCAAGTGCTACAGACCTACCTTGTGTCTCATCTTAAGGAGCGACTTAAGAAACCAGCTAACAAGGTGGAAGGACGCACTTCTCCGCACCCGGATCCAACTTCTGCATCTGTTGAGAGGCATGCATTTGAAGCAATCAGCGGAAAAACTGAAGATTCCTTAAAATCAAGCTCTTCGACCCAGCAACTGCCAACTTCTGAGTCCAAGACGCCGATCATACGCGGTGATAATGTATACGATCAACGACTGGAGGCCCCCCAAGTACCCAATATTCCCACCCTTTCTGCAACTAGTCCTACGTTGCCAACGACACAAACGCCGATTCTGTCGCGCAATTCAGCAGCAGATTCCGCGAGCAAGCAAGGTGCTAATGCTAGCTCTGCGCCAAGCAGCTCTGCTGGATCCCTGCGGGAGGTGCCTGCTCATGCACCTATTAAACCCATAAATTCAGCTCCGCGATCACCTGTGGTTCCGCGGCAGCCTACGATACCCTCGAACACAACATCGGCCTCCAGTGAATCGTCCAGTGATCCACTTGCTGCACTAAGTGCCCTAGCGGCTCATCCTGAGGCCGCTGGGCTTATGGCATTGCTTCAAAAACAACAGTCTGGTGCCAACGGTGGTACTGTCAAGCTCACCCCTGGGCAACTGGAACTTTTGCAACTGGCCAACCGATTAGCTATGCAGAAGAAGAAAAAAGCGACAGCCTCCTCTGCAAGCACCACTAATCCTACCAACACCAACAACACCATGTCGTCGTCCAACCCCAATTCGACAAAGAGCGCAGGTCCATAGCAAATGTATGTTGTTAAGCTAGTCCTAACCTATTGACGAGACCCTCGATTAGCGCGTGCTTGTTGCTTGGCTTGACGCTTAGTTAATTGCGGCTCCTGAACTGGCTGATGGGCAGTTTGACTGGGCTGTGCGGACCTGCTCAAAGGCGATCTGCCTTTGAACACATACGGCACAAGGATATGGGTATAAAGTAGGTAGGATGCGTACATTGGAATCTTGATCAGTCATGTTCGTTTACGTACCACAGCATATGTCCACCAGAATCGCCGCGATACCAAGGCCGTCGCGATATGGACGAACCAAGTGATGTACACTATATCAAACATATAGGCTGTCAGTCCACTCTGGCGTAAATCATCCCCTGCATGAGCCATAGAGGTTAATTGCCAACCGATGGTGCCAGCTATCGCTTCGGACACGACATACAGCGCAATGTATCGCCATTGCAATGTCGCTGCCGAGCGCCAAGCCCAGAAGTTTAACAGCAAGTGAATGGTATTGGATAGAAAAAAACCATACTTGAGCCTTTTCACCGCACTGTTGTTGCTCGCCGCCATACGTTTCTGAGCACCTTTGGCCATCTTGTAAGATGTGTGGAGGATAAAATGGATGACGAGCCAAATCACTAGCGGGATAACTAAGGACCAAACAGTATCATGTAATGAACACGTTGATAGGCTATATCTATTGCGCTTAGCATCTATCATGATCGAGAATGCTCAAATAAGAAGCATCTCGGTTTTTAGACCGAAGCCTGAATCTCTGGCTCCTTGAACTCACCAGACTTGATCTTAGCACCAGTGTCCTCGGAGCCGACGACGCCTGCACCGCCATGCAACTCAAAGAGCTTGCTAGAGTCGTACCTGGGGCGCTTAAGCACTTTCACCTTGCGGATGTAGACATCCTTCAAGGGGTAGATACCTTGCGTGCATTTTTCGATTTCGCGACCCATCACTTCAGGGATAAGCTTTGCGACAAATTCACGCAGATCACATTGCGAAGACTCGCGTTGAATCACCTCGAACATCTTCTTGCGGATCTGACGCACTTGCGAAGACTTGGCGTAGGTGGTCTTCTTCACTTGGTTGGCACGACGACGAGTGAAGCCGATGGCAAATACACGGAGGAGGTAACCGTCCGTAGTCTTGATGTCTTGGTGTGCCTCAATAAGCGTCTGCCACTTGCGAACCAAAGAACGGAGCTTGTCGGTGGTGAAGTCCATACCGTAGAAGCTGGTAAGACAGTTGCGGCCTTGAACTTCGTCGATCTTCAAAGAGAACTTGCGGAAGGATTGCTCGTCGTCCTTGTTCAGGTCAGCGAGCGACTGCTCCAACACACGGCCTTTGAGCGCGTCAGCGGCGTTCTCTGTCGGTTAGTACAAAATTGCTTTTCAACCAATACATACTCAAACCTTGCGAACGGTTAACGATGGTCTTGCCGACATTGCGGTTCTCGAAGTAAACGGGGGCTTTGATGTCGTACCACTCCTTACGGGTGAAGGGATCAACAACACGTTTCTTATTACCCTTGCCCTTAGAGAGCTTCTTGTTCTTACCGACAGCCATGGTGAACAATTAGACTGGAACTAGCGCCGCTGCTGGGCTCTTAGCGCGGACAGGAGATAGGCACGTGATAGACATAAAACTACGTACTTTTGTTTCACGTGGGACCACGTGCTACCGTCGTGTGCGGCCTGCGCGCTGGGCATCGCGTCGGTTGCGGCTGAAGGTGAGTGGAGTGGGAACTAACCGGCTAGCGCGTAGATCGGCTTCTTCCATCTTTTCCATTTCTGCCTCGCTGAGGAATTCTAATAGAGGACCAAAGTCAGAAGCTTCATGGAAATCTCGCCAGACGTCCTCGAGAGGCCGCGGTCCAAGAGCCAATAGATCCCGTAGAGTCGCCAAGGCTTGTTCCTTTCGCACAGCTAGTGGTAATGTCTTGTCTGGGACCAAGAAGGGAGCAGAAGGGGAGGATTCGGCTGCTGCAGCTCCTGCTGCGATACGCCGACTTCGTGTGTTGGGAGGGGCGATGATATCGAGGTTGTCGTCACGAGGCGTGACATCGGATTCCAGCGTGCTTGCTGCCTCCGCAGCCTGCCTCTGTGCGTGGTCCCCAACAGCAGCCGAATCCATGGATGTGTCTTGTTCGGAAGCCGCTTGAATCTCGGCCTGCTCCAATTTGTACACTTCTATAAGCTCATCCATAGTGCATCGATACACTTTTCCACTGCCAAACAAACCCAGTTCGAGCGCCGCACGTCGGTGCCGCAAAAGTTGCTCGCGAACTGCATGCGAAATCAATACCGTACTTTCCGTGCTCAGGCCAAGATCCCTTGTGAGTCCGTGGGCGAACTCTTCCGGTGTTAAATTTGAGGTCATATCCCATTCCAGCCGGTCTCGTAGAATATAACGCAAGATTTGCACTTCGTACTAGGTTAGTATAACACACGTACATCTACTATTACGCGCAGATCATCTTCAGCATCCACACCAGCTAATGCATCACGTACGCGTGATTTCTCAGCAGATTTCGGATCAGAGGCTTGCACCGACGCTTCTTTCTCCTCTGCGGGAGACTCGCGATGCGACGCATCATAGGTAGACCCGCGAGGTGGCGAGTTTCTGATATGTGCGCTGCTACCCACTGTATCAGCGTAAGTGTTGGACTTCCGCGGGCGACCTCTTCTCCGTCTTTCCGGCAACGTATCACTCAGCTGTAAGTTGTGTGTTGCAGATTTCCGCCGCTGTGCCTCTGCATCGGCCTCAAAGCGTTTCCGTTCTCGTGTTGATGCTTTCATATCAGTGATACGGCCAACGCCATCAACATCGGCATCATCAAGCAGAGGTATCGCGTCAGCAAGTTGCTGAATGATCAAGCTCTCTATTTGAACGGCATATGGCGTGAGTGGTAATGCTAGATCTTGTAAGAAGATTTGTGCAAATTGGTAAGGTGTAATGAGCCGTTCATGCAAGTTCCAAAGAAATACATCTTTGATCCGATGTGTTTCTGTATGAAACTCTATCCGCACCGGCACAAGCACCTCTTGATTGCATGTGTGTTGCGTAAGTTGCGTTTCGGAGAAGTATTGGTGCATTGTGCGCCGAGCGGGACGTACAAGAAGTCGATTCCTTGGTACAGGTAGGCCAAGCTGACTTCCAGGAGGACGTAATTCTGCCTCGCCTTCCACATCGAGTGCTGTGTGTGCATCCGGACTATTAGTTGAACGCGCGTCGCCGGTCCCACTACGACGTCTTTTACGTGACGCGTCGTACTCCTCGTCCACAAAATTTCCGTCTTCGTCGTCATCGGACGCGTCTTCGCCGTAATATACCGCGTTCGCATACCTACCACGGTGATCACTACGTTCACTTCGGTCGACATTATCATATTGCGCATTTCTTTGGATAGGTTGCATTAAAGTTGTCGTTCCAGCACGTAATTGACTCGCATATGTGCTATACATTGCCTGTGCCTTGGCAATCGGCGCCTGAGGGACCATAGGCTCAGTCCCTGTACCGAGAACCCAACCTGCGCCGTTGGTAGCCATCAAACCCGCATGCGCACCCGCATGAGCATGTGTCTCTGGGTGACGCTGAGCATGCCCCACTGCTTGTGGCGAGGCATACGGCACTTGTGCACGCATACGCTGCCCGCGATCCATCGTGGTGCAGCTTGGTACTTGTATGCACCCTCGAGAAGCGTGCATGCCCACGTGACTCTAAGTGGAGACTGCGTCCAAAAGATAATATTAGCTATGGACTATCTAGGCGTCCGTTGCGTCCGGGGCCGGGTCCAAATGAGCCTCGTCGTTGGAGGGCGATGCAGCGCGGTTAGGTTCATCGTTTTCTACTGGAGCGGATGCGTTTGAAGCATGAGCTTCAGGCTCCGGCACATCAAGTGCCGCCGACGACTCCCTTTCGTCGCGAACTGGCAGGGGTTCGCGTTCGTCGTCGCGCGAAGGCAACGGCGGACGTTCATCAAAGTCACGGGGCGGCAGAGGCTCGCGATAATCGCGCGGCGGTCGGTCTCCACGATAATCACCTCGATCATGGCGCGGAGGTCGGTCATCACGGTAGTCACGTCTGGGCGGGCGAGAGTCGCGGCTCCATCGGTCACCCTCCCGTGGTGGATAGCCTGCCGAATCGCGCGAGTCACGACCCCAACGAGGCTCCGGTGCAGGACTTCGCTCACGTTCAGCAGGTGGCTCGCCATCTGGTTCTGCGCGCAAAATAGCACCACGTAATTCAGTGCCCTCAATCTTAGCAAGAGCGCGTTCGTAGTCATCGCGGTAGTCGAATTCCAGAGCGCCTTCATCTGGACGAGATGGATTGATGTCAGAATACATCACTTGACCGTACTCTCTTCCAACATCCTTCAGATCTTGCCAACTTGTTCCTGGTGGCAAGTTGAATACGACGATGCGATACATTCCACGGCGTGGGCCGCGACGTGGTGGCCCGCGCTCGTATCGGTCATATCCGCGCGGTGGGCCATGATTGTCACGATCGCGGTCGCGATCACGTCCGCCACGGTCATCACGGCGTTGCGGCTGCTTGGCGAATTGTACTACAATGCGGTCTCCCATGAACATTGTGCCATCAAAGTCGCGCACGGCAAGCTCTGCATCGCGAGGATCATCGAATTCGACAAACCCGAATCCATTCAAGATACGAATATCCACAATACGACCTAGTCCGCGAAACAAATCTGATATGTCTTCACGCAGCACTCCCTGGGGAAGCCGTCCCAAATACAATCGAGATGATGCTTCCGACATGCTGTCTTCAAGAAAACGTCGCGGTCGATATACCCATTCTGTACGGGGTCGGATCACGTGATCCAGCCCCTCGACGTGGGGAAGGGTCGCAACGGGTTAGGGTGTCTTTGTCGGACGGTATGACCTTTTATGTGATGCGAGACGTTTTGTTGCGGGGTTTGTCTTTTTACCACCACACATATCGTTCTGTTAGTTAGATAACAATGACTTGCTACAGCGCAGAATTCATCTTAGGCTACTGATCTTCAAATCTGCTTCGTGTCTATTGCGAGGTGAATGATTGCGGGTAGTCCGCCGTTATCCACATAGAGGTATTTCCAAACCCTATTGATTAGTTTCTTGGTACCAAAATTATTGATCTCATTTCGAGATCCCCCTTTTCTCGCAAGCGGACCCTGGCGCGACTTTCGCTCCGGTGCGTGGTGTATGATTAGTCAAATCACGGGCTGTGTCTGTAATAGCTTACTAGCTTCGCTACGGAGTTTACGTGTGACCGAGCATTTCGGAACGTTGCATTACCGGTATGGAGTCCAGTTTGCACGCAGCATATGAGCCGCAACGTTCCATATCTCATACGACCACTGGGCAAGGTAGTTCATCTGCCGTCAACTCTAGCTCAAGAAACCATCGTGAGCTAGCTTCGGGAGCTGATGGCAGGGTCGTGCGCGATGAAGTTTCTCCACGAATCCCATTAAGTCCTCTGAGGTATAGTCGAAGCTTGCAACCGACGCCTACTGCAACTCAAGGTTCGTTGTCGCCAAGTGGAACTATGTCAAATACTGCGTCGCCCTCTCCATTGCTCCACTGGGCGAATGAGCTCCCCGACGATCCCGTGCAGGCTTCGCATGTAATGCACTTGTACCCATCGTCGCTAGCTCCAGCTTTCAGTCCCGGGCAGGCAAACCAACCGCCTCACAGTGAATCGTCGCAATCGATCGTATCTCCATCTCGCTCATCCTATGTTTCTGGGCTAGGCTTGCAACCTGGCCAGAATACGCTCCCACAAACGCCATCACGCTTAATGTCCCCCGCTCATTCTATGTCTCATCAACGAGTGTCTCCTGAGCCGAACATTTTTGAGCGTGCAATTGAGCCGATGAACCGAGCTCGCTCACCGCAAGCAGCAATCGATGAAGATGTGCCAACAGTACTGGACGATGCAGCGAATGCCATTGTCGAGGACTCTACTACCCTTGAGATCCTGCAGCCAGACACGAGCTCGCTGGGATTATCGCCTCCTCGGCGCTCACCGAGTGTGCGTCTGCGTTCCTCACATATCTCATCACCTACGGGAGCTTGGACACCAACGCGAGCCCCAGCCCGTGGACGATCACGGAACTTGAGCGGGAGCCATGCTATGGGTGAGAATGCTAGCGATTCTCGGAGCAGCTACCAGCAGCACTATGGTCGGCAGCGTGGTCATCGACGGCCACTTTCTGATGCATCCAATGTGTTTACCAGTTTGCCCATGCATACCAATCGAACGGAATCAGAACGAGTGGGGAATTCGCTGGGTGCACCTACTCCATTAACACCTCATACACGATCTCTCTCTATGCAGCGTACTGCCAGTCCAAGTTTGAGTGTAGATGGAGCGATTATCCCGGAGAATGACGCTGCAACTATAAACCATAGTCTGGATGGGCTGGCCGATGCATTTGTATCACTTGCGGCCTCCCCCGGCGAGATCCAACCGGTTATCCAAACTCCTGGCTCAATCTCTTCTGCTCAAGGGTCCTATTTTGCTCTGAGCCCAGGAGAACATACCACACGAGTTCATGATCGACCTACGAGTTTTACAAGTCCTAGTGCCATTCGATACCAAGTCCTGGAGAGCGATAGAGAGCTGCATGCTGCATCCACACGAACGCCCAGTCAAGCGCGTGCGGCTAGCACTCCTCTTGCACCGTCAACGTCTGGATCGCATCGCGCCTCGCCACGTATTCCCACCTCAACTGGACTAGCGCCGCCAATTGTTGGTGTGCCACCTATCTTGCATTCGGGAGATACAGCAAATTCCTCGGGCGAGCGCAAACGGCTCTCTTTTATGGCCTATGCAGATATCAAAAAGGAAAGTGCCGAGCAGCTTGTAGATTTGGACGAATCCGTCCAGCTGCAAATGCGGCACGAGCATGACGATCGTTCAGATAAATGATTAGGCGCCGATACGCTATATATACGCATCCTGTACATACGCTATTTGTAGACTCGGGGAACTCAAGTAAATATCGGATCGGTCCGGTATGCTGCATATGCTGTTCGCTGCACAGATGCCTGACCGACGCGTTTGTCCGTCTCGATATCATTAATTAGTGCGTCTAGAATGAGTAAACACCACATACCTAATGAATCATATTGTTTCTCAGGACGAATGTATCCAAGAACCACTACGCGCATGTCTTGACCATAGAAATCATCCGGATAATCATGCAGGATATGAACCTCGACGGTCTTTTTGGTATTTTTGAAGTGCGGATTCCAGCCGATGGACATTACCATGGGATAAACTTCCCGTTCGCTATCGTTTACTGACGCGTTTGAATTCCACGCAACCTGCGCAAAGCCGAAATACACTCCAGTCTTCTCCACGCCTAATTCTGCGCGAGGATCGTCCAGCGAAGCAATAGGCAAATTTGCTGTAGGACAGTTCAACTGCTTGCTCCCGCGTCCAAAGCCATGCTCAACGTGTCCCTGCAAATACACCGGAAATGGCGGCTGAGGCGTCTCTGAACCACAGATCAACGGACGATGCGCACCACCGTCGCTAGCCATCGCAGCAGGATGCACGTGACAGGAAGGAATAGGTTATGGTAAGTGAGTCGACACGATGAAGTATCTCAGCACACGCGGGAGTGACAGCGACAAGCTGCTCACCTTTGAGGAAGCAGTCCTGCGCGGACTTGCACCGAATGGAGGACTGTATATCCCTGAATGCATCCCCAAGCTTCCGGATAATTGGCAAGAAAAGTGGGCCGATTTGAGTTTCCCAGAATTGTCGTTCGAGTTGTTGTCTCTTTTTATACCATCGACAGCCGAGCTGGGTGGCATTCCACCCGAAGACTTACGCAAACTGATTGAGAAGTCATATAGTACGTTTCGGAGCCCAGATGTTACACCATTAAAAAAGGTGTCCGAATATGAATACTGCTTGGAACTTTGGCACGGACCGACGTTCGCATTCAAAGATGTCGCTTTGCAGCTTCTTGGCAACTTGTTTGAGTACTTTTTGGAGCGCAGAAACCAGGAAGATGGTAAGAAGCATGCACATCATATCACTGTGGTGGGCGCAACCAGCGGCGATACAGGAAGTGCTGCAATTGCCGGACTTCGGTCCAAGGAAAACATCGAGATCTTCATCTTGCATCCCAAGGGACGAGTAAGCCCTATTCAAGAAGCACAGATGACCACGATTTTGGACAAAAATGTGCATAATCTTGCCGTGGATGGCACGTTCGATGACTGCCAAGACATCGTTAAGGCTCTGTTCAACGATGTGCAATTCAATGCGCAACATCATCTTGCCGCAATCAACTCCATCAACTGGGCGCGTATTGTGTCTCAGATTGTGTACTACTTTGCTGCCTTCTTTGCGTTGCGAAAACAGCAGCCATCGTTGGATCTGAGCAAAGTGCAATACGTGGTGCCTACTGGGAACTTTGGGGACATTCTTGCAGGCTACTATGCCAAGCGCCTTGGCTTGCCTATGCGCCGCCTTGCTGTGGCCACCAACGAAAACGACATTCTGCAGCGGTTCTGGGCATCAGGCCGTTACGAGAAGGAAGACGCCGGAGAAGTACACGAGACGTTATCTCCTGCTATGGATATCATGGTATCGTCCAACTTTGAGCGTTTACTATGGTACCTTGCGCACGATTCCAGCGACGCACCTACGGAACAAGAAAAGGTTCGTGAAGCCGGTGTCCAAGTAGTGCAATGGATGGAAACTCTTCGGTCCGAGGGAAGTATGCAAGTCGACCAGGCTCAATTGGAGCTTGCACGACGAGATTTCGTCGCAGAACGCGTGTCTAACAGCGAGACCCGTGCTGCAATCTTACGCTACTATCGCAAAGACCAGGACCACGCATCCTACTTAATCGATCCTCACACTGCCGTTGCGTTTGAAGCTGCGAATCGTTTGAGTAAAGATGCGAAGTATCCACAAGTGATACTCGCTACGGCGCATCCTGCTAAATTTTCTGAGGCAGTGGTATCGTCGATTGCATCAGAAAGCGACGAGAAATCCGCACAAGAGTTTTTCAACCGCGAGGTTCTTCCTAAGGAGATGGACGGTCTTCTTGAAAAGGAGCGTCGTGTAGAATTTGTGGATCCTGCTGATTCTGGTGCTACCAAATTAGAAAAGCTGGTGAACCGTACGAAGGATATCATCGATCAGAACAGCTTCCCATAGATGTTTCCCATACACGCACAGTTTGATCATCACTTGCGGATGCTAGCTTAAGCCCGTTCTCGCCGACACACCATGAGACCCCATTGATCTCGGCACTGTGTGAGTATGATTGACGTACTTTGCCTGGTGTGCTCGTGGAAGTACTGCACAATGCGGCTTGCGTCTTGCAGCAGTATCCCAAACTACGATATCGCCCGTATTGCAGCCGACCGCGAGAAACCGTTCATCGCATAGCGACGTACGTGCGTATAATGTGTTATGCCGTTGGGTATCATGGTATAGGAACGATGGTTCATTTGGGACCAACGAGCTACTCAGGTGCGAGTCCAAAGTATAAACACTCCCGTCAGTACATGCAGCATATATCCGTCCACGTTTCGCAGCATAAGCTAATGACGAGATCCCATGCGGACGTGTGTTATTTGTTCTTGTCTTGGATACGTCCTGAGACTGAGAAATAGGATCGGTAGGCATCTTCAAGTCCCAGCCTTGCACAATGGCATTCTCACTACCGCTGCTCACAAGCTGGCCATTCTCTAGATACACCAGAGAAGTAACCCCGGCTGAGTGCGGTACTCGTTTGCGACGGGACCTATTATGTGCACGATGGATATGAATCGCAGGCGAGCTCTGTCGAAGGTCCCAGACACAGATTGCACCGTCACGGGCGCCACTCGAGAAGACTTGTCCATTGCTCAGCGGATCCCAAGCCAAGGCTCGTGCGCTGCCTTGATGATGATCGTAGGTCGCGACACACACCTGCGATAAGTTGACAAGCATACCTCGTGTTGTACGTCCCAAGCAGCCACTGTATAGTCGCTACCTCCGACTGCCAGAACATTATGATCGTCGCGCCATTCCAATGCGAATATCGACCCATGAACAATCGGTTGGGTTGTGTGTCTTACGGCGTCTGAAGTGAGTTGTATGCCACGTACTTTGGTCCAAAGAGTTTGCAGGAATTTGCGTGTCAATCAAATGTACGCGTCCCTCATCGTCCCCCGTTGCAAGGCATTGAAACGGGTCGAAAGTATTGCGCACCTGCTTCATATAAGCAACACTAAGGGGGGTCGCAATACCAAGCGGCGTCTGAGATTCTAGACAGTAGGGATAATCAACATGCGTTGTCATACAGGAGAAATATGGTGCCGTAGGAAGACTTTGCATCGTTGGGAAACGCACGGGGCGGGTTCGCAGCTGCCAAAGCGTAGAACAGGGCGTTGGAGCACTAGAGTGAGGTGGTACCGACTGTGTCTTTGCCAGCTTGTTAGTCAACTTCTTGGGCGAGTCGAGCAAGCATACCCCTCGGCTTCGTTTTCTTGACAGCGTAGGTGATGATGGAAAATCATCATCTAGATCATAGTCCACTGACTGAACTCGGCTTGGTGTGTCGGGCAACGTAGGCGTATCGAGCGTAGGGGTCGGGGCATAAGGAGTTGAATACGTGATTGATAATGCTGGGGTTTCGGGGGTTCGAGGAAGTTGTTGTATTCTGGGTAAAAAGAAACGCGATGCGCGACTGGGAGTGACAGTGCCGCGGACCACCATCGACCTTGTCGACTCGCCGGCCTCCTTCATACCGCGACGCGTCGAATTGTGGAGGCGTAAATGCGAACTAAGGAAATTTTTGGGATTCTTGGCTATGGAGGTGAATCTCATCACACTGACTAAGTTGAAAGTGCGGCTTGGCGTTTCTCAACTGCTTGCATATCTGGGATGCTTTCCATAGCGCCATCAATTTCGACGGCCATGGATGCTGCCACGCCGGCTGTGAATAGAATCTGCTCGATAGATTCTTTCGTAGGTTTCTCGCTTTTGTTGTGAGAGTGCATTAATCCTGCTACTAAATAGCCAGCAAATGTGTCGCCAGCTCCGGTTGTATTTACCACCTTTTCCGGCTTTGCAGCAGGCATATCAAGCCAAACACGTTCTCCATCAAGGAGGACCCCTGCAAGAAAACCCTCGCCACCACGGGTCATCACTAGCCATCCGACCTCCTTGAATGGCTCGAGCGCCGCTAGTGACTTGATGGCTGATTCTTTTTGTTCGCCTTGCAAAGCACTGAGTAGATCAGAAGCTTCGCCTTGGTTGACGATTAGTACATCGATTCCCTGCCATGGGAACGAGCGCAGTTCTTCAGCGGTGGGCATAGGGCTCGGGTTGAACACCGTGCAGACACGGCTTTGTGCGTTTTCATGCTTGAGTGTGCGAGCGTGCTTCACATAAGCAATGGTAGTCTCTAACGGAATCTCGTTCTGTAGCATTAGATGCGTGGTTTTTGCGTCGAGCCACTTGGCGGGATCGTCAAGGTGTGGAACCGGTGCAAAATTGGCACCTTTCAGTAATACAATGGAATTCTCGCCATCCTGACTAGAGATCTGTATGAAAGCGCGCCCTGTTGGTACATCTTTCGAACGATGAACGTCGTCGACTATAACGCCTCGTTCTTTCAAGTGGTCCAGAGGCCAAGTGGCATCCTCGCCCACAGCACCCAACATCACGACTTCTGTCCCTGCAGAGCCCTGGGTGAGACATTTAACATACCAAAGCCGCGGCAACATTCGCTCCTTTTCCACCTGGTCGTGACCACATCTTAGACGAGGAGATAGTCTCTCCGGGTCGTACGATATGAGGCACTTGGAAAGTCTCATCGATATTCACACTACTGCGTACAAGGCAACGGGCTTGCTGCATCGTGGATTCAGAACCGATCGCCCGATCGCCAGTCCCTAAACATGTTTTCGTGTGTAGTAGCAGGACGACTGCCGCTTCCGCCGCCGCAACAGATCGATGCGACTCATGCAGTGTTCCAGTTAGAGAGCGCAGAGCAAATCAACCATTTGGTTGTGTTTATGACTGGCGAGCAGGCGTTTCCTGAGGGATATGCAGCAACAGTACACATGATGTGGCCGCAGCCAACTGGTGCCGAGCCTAAATGGCAGCTATTGGGATGGTACGTAGCAGTGCGCTTACACATTAGTATCCAAAACACCAAACCGTCTGCGATTTTTCGAGTGCGCGATCCGAAACGAGACCCAAGTATGGGGCCGGTGACGGCGACTCTGGGCATCAGCGTCGAGACTATAGAGCAGGTGGAACAAGAGATGCAAACACTGAGCAAACCGAAACCTGCTTCGAATAGCATGGTGCTTGCCAAGAACGGACCTGATTCACAACTGAACGAAGCCGCACAACTTGCTGCACCGATCGGTAAGTGGCTCATTAATGCAGCGCAAAACATATTCACCTACTTGTCATCGTTTGCACCAGAATCTGCACCGCAAGCGGTCCCGCTATTGCAGCGCTGGCTAGATCAATTTCAGCGAAAACTACAAACTCAAGGAATCAGCTTTCTATTGAAGACCGAAAGCGATCGTTAGAAATCAAAGGATCGGTTGAAGTCTTTGTAAATTAAATCGCGCATGGTCGGTGGCATGAGCGGCTGGCCATTACCCATGTCCAAATAGCGGTATGGCAGCTCGACTGACTCGCCCTTGCCAAAATGAAGCGTAGGAGAATCGAGAAAGTGAAGCTTGCCTGTGCCATCTTGTTCGGTATCAGCCCCCTGCTTGTTTTCTAGTTCTGCTAGCCCAAGTCGTAATCCATCTTCTACAACACGTTTCGTGACACCGAGCGCTGTATCGGTGGACATTTGAATACTACCCAAATGACGCCCCGGGAATTGCAGCTGTCGTAGAGACGCTGTCCGGTCGCGTGGTGGATCATCACCCAAGATCCCGCCAAAGAGGAAATGTGTGAAAGGTGCTTCTTCTGTGTGAGCAGCTTGTGCCGAAGACTTGTGCAGGCCAGCATCGCTAACGGAGAGCGGCAATGTTGCTTTTGGATCCAGTAAGCAGATACGTTCCATAGGCCAATTTCTCTCTTTCGCAAGAGTCGTGATTGATTTTGCATGCAGCTCGTACTTCGCAGGCTGGTTCTGTAAGCTTGGGAATGGCTCGGCAAAAGCTTGGTTCAGTGCATCAAGCGAAGCCTCAGACAAAGAAGTGAAATGCACCGTAGATCCAGCACCCACATGGTAAAGCATGTGCCTATACTACAGGAATAAGCAAGTTGAAACATACCCTGATCGTCAGTCAACTAACTTACTCTAGAAGTGCCCAGGGAGGAAACTTGGCCGGCGCATCCGGCTCTTCTTCTTCCATATGCTCAATGATGTATTCCGGACGTGCCATGGCGAAAGTGGAGGTTCGGAGCAGAAATTTGGAAGAATTTTGCTTTTCGTCTTCGATACACGATTGATATTCAGGAGAGTATGCTAATGTGAAGTAGATGGAATATTGCGCTTAACCCAAGTTATCTACCCTGGTGTTATCTGCCAGTTGTATTTATGAGTCAGAATAAAAAAGGATGCTCAGCATAATCGCTTGCTGAGCGATCTATTAAAAAGATCATCATCCCCAAAATCAGATTTTTGGGTGTATCTTGGTCAAATCTCCGCCCGCTCTCCTTATCCCGTGCCTGCTAGCATCACGCAGGTACGTCATTTATGCGGTTTGGCTTGGTTGTTCTTGCTTGCGGATAAGGACTGGTATTCTTTCGCTATCAGCCTCAGATCCGTCAATGAAGGCTCATAGATAGTAGTCTACCAACAGTTTATAGCTTCTAATGATTTTCTGCAGCATGCTCCATACGGGCAATTTGCTCGGCGATGGATAATGGGGATCGATGATGAGAGTTCCGCACCGAGCCAGAGCGTGTCAAATCACTACTGGGCGGGAAGGGGCTCGGTGCATATACAGTACAAGGATCGCGCCCTGAAGACGCGATGTTGGGCATAGTCACTGGGGTGGCACTACGTCGTTGAAGATTCGTCATTGGTTCGGCGTTGGTTGCCCAGGAATGTCCAGTATGAGTCGTTAGTTTTGAATCAGAGAATTCTTTATCGTTATCTTCCAGTTCATCCGAAAGTAGCTCCATTTCCTCCTCGAGTTGCACGTCGGAGGCTTCGTTTTCGCTCTTATCCTCCAGATCATCCACAGCTCGTGATGTGAGATGGTAAAGGTATATAAAGATGCCGATACAAAGCGCAATACCAAAGTAGCTCGCCCCTCGCTTCATACGTTCCATGCGCGTTAAGGGCTGATGCACAGGCGCCGAACGAGCATCTCCGTGGTCGATTTCGGTCGTAGTATCTGGCGCATGATAGTGCGCAAAGCTTTGCAAAGAAGATCCAAGAGCTGTGTGTACCATAAGCTTCGGGAGTGCTAGCCCCGTACAAATCACATAAGTACGAAGCTGGAGCACATTGGAGCTGGCCAGCAAAGTATTCAGCAGATTGAAAGGGTACGGCGCAAGACGAACAAGGAATAATAGCCGAGGCCGTTTCTCGATTGCCCTTACCACTCGGCTCAGACCACCACTGGCTTTCAACAATTTGGTCATCCAGCCGTGTAGGTAAGTTCGGCTCAGAGTAAATACGGTGATGGATCCAAGTAGAGCAGCAATGTAGCTTACCACGAAACCTTCCCACATTCCAAACGCAAATCCAGACAGGATTACTAGCGTAGAATACAGAGGGAGCGGAGGGAAGGTGGTCAGGAATATGATCAGGCCAAAGACTGCACGGCCTGCCAAGCCGCAACTTCGTAATGCAACAGACATGCTATCTAAAGCACGGAACACTGCTGCACGGAACGTGAATACGACAATAGTGCTGCTTATAGTGATCAGAAACCAGATCAAGAGTGGTATGTAAGCATGGATCCATGGAGGATTCCAGCATCGCAGTCCGGTATCTGGCTCACGGAATGCCTCGTCCCAATATTGCCATTGTGCTGCACTGCGTTGTCTGACACAAGCAGCGAATTGTCGTGGATGCGCTAGTGTGCACAGACCATTGAACAGATTCCTAATCAAGCTGGGTCTTTGCATATTTTTCGCTCGAGGAGCGCGTCTTCGGGATCGTAAGTAGACGGCACCACGTCGTGCCCGAGGGGCTACAATGGTAGAATGCATGGGAATGGCATGTTCATCGGAGAGGGTTTGAGATGATGTACGAGAATGAGTCTGGGTGCGGGGTGGGCGTGGGAAATCAGTTCTGGAGTTGTGGTCGGATAGATGAGGTATAAATGCCAAAGGGTTCAGCTCCTCTGTGAACATTGGGTCATGGCCAGACCGAGATTCGGTACGAGTCCGCTGGCGGTTGGGATCAAGATCAGATGTAGCACGATGCCTCTGTGCATCGCCCGCAGGAGTCATCCGCTGCCGAATAGAGTCTGGTGTGCCTCTTGCGCGTGATGATAAGTCGTGAGCATGCCAAATGGTCTCTGACCCACGACCGCGGGGTCGTTGTTGGAATCCGGTGCGGGATGATTTTCCGGGCTGCAAAACGGTATCTGGAGACTCTGTACGGGGCCCGAACACTTCGTTATACGCTGCAGCTTGTGATGGCGAGGATATCGTCGGTGAGTCAAATAAAGTTGCTGCATGAAGCGTCGGTGATAACGACCGTGTCAAGACGTCCACAATGCTTTGCGCTGCAAATGCAGCACCGCGACCCAAAGCACGCGTAGGGCTCCAAGATCGCTCATGAGCTAAATGCGTAGGAGAAGCAGGGGCTGTGGCTCGTGAACTATCAATGCCTTGATCTTGTTGTAGTCTGGGAGCTGATTGCTCGTCGTTGGTTTCCAGCGAAAGACTTCGCAGCTGCTTCGGTATTATGCGTTGTGGCGTAGAGGTCGATCTCCCCACAGCTGTGGTGTCTGTCGGCACACGGTTCACAGACATCTGTGAAGGTGGTCGCGACATGCGTGCCTAACCTATGTTGCAGGCTGTGAAGATTAATTCCCAAGTGGAGAAACACCAACTCCCAAATTGTGCGGAGATGGGGTAGGAGTCTCGCGTGGAGGCGAATGCTACATTTACGAAGCAGAAATAACGGCTGACTATGGTGAAATGGATGTCGTGAAGTATGACGACTATACACGGTCTTCGCCCCAGAGCTGTTCGGCGCGTTCCCAATTAATGCAGTCAAAGAAGTTGGTTAGGTAGCGCTCTTTGCCCCAGAAGCCATAGTCCCCAAGCCAGGCATGCTCAAACATACTGACACAGAAGAGTGGGTATATGTGGTTCCCAATCGCGCCCGTAGCTGAGCTCTGCGCCAAGCTGTCAAATCGAGTCGAGTGTCGTGGGGCTTCGTCTTTTTCGGAGTTCTTGGAGGGGTCTGAGTCGTTTTGTGGCTCTGTAGAAGACTCTGCGGACATGCGTCCATCCTGAATACCGGCTGTCAGGTCGCGTGGACCAGTTTGACGGCGTTGTTGAACAAGGATGGTTCCCGCACCGTACGTAGGTATAATACCCAGACGACCATGCTCATCCTTTACAAGCCATACGAACCCATTATTGACTGAGCCCATAGCTGCTGAAGCGAACGCTAGTTTAAATTGCGGTAGCGAGCCATATTGGTCAGCGATGGCAGAAGCCAAAGTCTTTCCATAGAAAGTAGGGATCGTACCGGTATGCGTGGATGGCTGAGGGTACTCTGGGTTGGGTTGCTTGTCTTTTGGCAGCAAACCATGAAGGAAGAAGCTATTGTTCAACGCGAGCGAAGCGTAGTTGAAGGCAAGCACCTGCGAGCGGTCACGAGCTGTTGCGATCACCGTATCCACCACAGACTCCGACGCTAAAGTGGTTCCTTAGAATTAGAATAGATGGTCTACATACCTTTTGTTTCTTCATTTAAGCGTTGAAGAAGTCCTGCTTGCCATTGCGTCCAAAGCAGGTTCGTCGTACGCTTCGATAAGAACGGTGTGCAACCCTGCTCAACTTCTGATGCAATAGGTGGTAGTTGATGCAATTGTCGCCGAAATGGCATTCGTAATGCCACACGCACAGGCGATGTCCATAACTGTTGCATCATCGTGGGAGCTCGGACGAAGACTTTCTTCGTTCCGCCACGTGGCTTCATTTGGCATGGCTGCTGCGATGGCCCCAGCGGGGGAATCGTATCGGAATGTGGTGAAGCAGGCAATGCGACCACGACAAGAACGTATCCTGTTTTTAACGGTAATTGCAACACATATAATATTGAGTTGCTCCATGATGTCTTTACGCGCATTTTTCCATCTTTGGACCTTGATTGGGTCACTGATAGTCGTGGGACTGGTGCTACTTCCTCAATTACTAGAGCGACGTCACCGTTTGATTCATTCTCCTGAGCCATACAAAGCTCTACAATCATTTACTAGACTAGGGCATTATGCTGAACTTGGGCGCATGCCGTATGTATGGTTTCAAATGGCTCAAACGGGAGGTGCTGCTGCTGGTTTCATAGTGTTGTATGCCGGGCTAAGGACGCATATGACGAAATGGAATACAGAACTTGCACCGTCCATCTACATCGCATCACATAAAGCTTACTATGTGAACGAGACACTACTTATCGCAGTTTATATTGGAGCATGGACCGGTGCTCTGTTTGCCTGGTCTGAGCTCGTTTCCACACCTACAGCGTGCTGGAATGTGCCAGCGTTTGACCCTGAAACCGTGATATCTCCCGAGTCTCTTCGCAACCGGACCATGAAAAACCTTTTATCCCGTATTGAGCGAGTGTGGTGGATTGTGCCTTCGAGTTTCCTGCCGTTGACGACATATGTCTTGCTTCGGAATCTGTTCTGGTCAGCAATTATACGCGTGGTAGGCGTAGATACAGCTGTGCGGCCATACCTCGTCCCTTCTTTTCGAGTGGGTTTTCGTCCTATGCACATCGGTATTGTCGTGCTGGTTCCAGTCTTGATGATAGTGACGTTATTCACCGTTACCAACACACTGTTTGACGTGTATTGGACACACCCTCTTCGCATCCTTGCCACCTCCCAAGCGAAAGATCCGAACATGACATTGATTGCAGGTCTTCACGATCCACATCCTTTCTTCTCGGCACATGCCTATTGTGAGTTAGCGCGTATCGCAATGTATGATAAAACAAGACGAAAGATGCTGTTCGACGATGTGCAGCGTCAGCATGGTCGACCTATAGCCTGGAATGCAATCGCAAAAGTATGCGAGCAAAAAATTAGTCAACTTCTTGTGAATCAAGAAGGAACCAAAGTCACCAACGAATCTTCTCGCATGTCAACCGTTGACTCCAAGACCAATACGGAGGGATCACTGCAAGCTATTGCCCCGCAATCTACTGCACATAAAGCAAACGTGACCAACGTATGGACGGCACTTGCGCAGCCAGCTTCCATTTCCAGCAGCGGCGATGCCAATCCAAAATCTGTGACTAGCGGGGCTAGTGTGCCTGCTCCCGCACCAGGGTCCGGCCCGTCTCTGTACAGACTCCTTCGTATTGCACAATATGTGGCAGGAGCGTTGCTTCGTCGCGTCTATGCGATGATTCCGAACGATGCAAAGCACGCATTGGTACCACAAACGATTCAATGTGCATTTACTGCTTGTGTACCGGAAATTGTATTAGATACAGAGCTGCTTGCTACTCGAGCCACAGTTTGCTGGGCAGCCCTTGCCTTAGAGCACTTTGTTGATGCGAGTCTTACCGAGGACAAATATGGCAGTGTGCAGAGAGACATTAGCAAGATTATTCAGACATTACTACGCGCTCATCAACGGCTGCAGCATACCAAACAGCATGTGGAACGTGCAGCGACTGAAGCCGACCATGCCTTGATCCGTGAGGCGCGTGTAATTCGGGGTGCATTGCAGCAAGTAGATGCAGATGCCTCTACATTCAGCACATCTTATGCCCCCTATTTTCATCAGTTCCAAACCAGCTGGCTACGACGCTATGCTATGCTAGATACCGCTCTCAGTCACAGTGCACAACAGATCGTTCATACATTTGCACCCTACGGAATAGAAATGTAGGTAATTACAAGAAAATAATTCGATTGCCCACCTGCTGAATCACACCAAGAGATGCATACTCTTGCAAGGTCTCCTGCAACTGGTCTTCGACAAAACCGCGATGCAGAATCCGCTGTCGGACTTCTGTCAAGTTCAACTCTCCTAATGACCTAGTGCCTCCAGGAGCAGGCCGGCCCAAGACTTCTGTGTCTTGTTCGGCGCCAGCTTCATGTGCCATCTCCCTTAGGAAACGGAAGATTTTAGAGACGGGACTCTGGTCATCGCCTAATTCGCCGCGGCGACGTCCAGAAGTGTACAACGATGCCTTACTGACCTCCATCAGGCGCAGCGCCTCTTCCACGTCACCACTTTCCACCTCAGTCGCGAAACGCAGTCGTGCAAGTGCCTGAGATAGACGCACTACCCCAAGTAATGTTCTGGCAGATGTATAGGTGAATGCAGATTCTCGTTCTTCGTCTTGTTTGTGCTGCGCACGCATCTGTACATATGCACTGACGATGAAATCGGCCACATTCGTAGGAATCGTTGGGCGGATTTGTCTTGCGGCACCTATGAACTGCCGAAGCACCGCAGGTCTCACCACATCAGTTTCTTCCACAGGTGGTGCGCTGTACATGTGCACATAAGTGACATGCTCCGCGAGTCGCTCATCATTTTCACGAGACGGCGTATCTAGGAGCAGATACAAGATATCGAAACGAGAAAGTAGCGCGGCAGGGAGATTGATATTGTCCACTGGTGAGATTCGCGGATTATATCGGCCATACAATGGGTTTGCCGCTGCAAGGATCGCAGTTCGCGCATTAAGTGTAGTGTTGATCCCTGCTTTGGAAATACTGATGGTCTGTTGTTCCATCACCTCATGAATAGCCGTGCGATCCGCTTCGTCCATCTTATCGAACTCATCAATACAGGCAATGCCATTGTCGGCCAACACCAAGGCACCGCCTTCGAGAATCATCTCGTCAGTGACAGGATCGCGCATCACAGCTGCGGTCAAGCCTGCACCAGACGACCCACGCCCAGTTGTATAGACTCCACGCGGGGCGACTTTCGCGATATACTTCAGCAATTGCGACTTGGCAACACCGGGATCGCCCATAAGACACACATTGATATCGCCACGAATTTTCAGGCCATCGCCCATAGCTTTGTTGCAGCCACCTACGAGGAGAAGAAGCAGCACTTTTTTCACGTCATCATGTCCATAGATTTCAGGTGCAATACTGGAGGCTAAGCGAGAATACAGTGAAGGATCGGCACGTAAAGCTTCGATTTCTGCCTCCATTTCTGAGGTTTTCTCAAGGTCAGCATAGGATCTTTTGAGCTGCTTGATAGACTGAGCCTCAAGGTATGTATCGGTGAGTAGACCGGCTCGTATGCCACGGAATCCAGTATAAGGTAATGGAAGAAATATACCGCCCAAATCGACAATGTCTCCCGGACTCAACTGTCGCGTAAGGCGGCCGTACAGGTGAATTGTCATGGATCGAGGGATGTGGCCGGCGGGCACTTGATCAGTCAACTCTTGGACTTTCACCTCTTGGAACGCAACAAATTTACTCGCACGCACTTGTGGGTAAAGAGGAGCACGCGTTTTGTTCGTCACACAGATCTTGCTGGTGCAGAATGCAAGAGGCATGTACTGTCGGCCAGTGATCTCCTGAAACACTTCCGCACCACAGATATCACAAGCGTAGGCATCGACTTGGATACTGGGCTTTACATCGGAGATTCGCGTGACCATCGCGCGTACCGTCAACAATTTTCCAATCTGTGCTCCGCGAATATGGCGCACAGCGAGCGGCTTATCAGTACGCTGTGGTCGGAAATAAAGTCGGTACCGACGTAAGAGCGTCGGAGGGAAAGTCTCCGAGTTTTCGCCAGTTGTGTCGTCTTGCATTTCAGTGACCGCATTCCGCTGCATACGCTGATGCCGGATCACATCCAGCACATCATCTTTATCGGATATGTCCTTGTCTGGGTCGGGCATTTGACGGTCAATCACTTCATAGAAAAGTTCCAAATAATGCCGAGCATTGCTTTTGATCGATGCGACAAGTGCTGCGCCCGTATGCCGTCCTGCAGCATTCTTAAACTGAGCCACATCATCCAATTCAATCACAAGCATCTCTTGTTCACGATTCGCAATACGCTGCAGCTGCACAACGTACTTTGCAACCAACTCGGAGCTTCGTGATGTGGACTCTGATGAGAACCCTGTATTAGTCGGCTCGTTGGCACCAAAAGAGTCGCGCATAAGAGTTTCGTCTGTTGCATCTAGTGCATCCATACCCTGAGATTCCAGCTGGCGCTCAATTAGTTGTGCTGGTGCGTCATCATCGCTTCGTCTTCGAGGTGCAACTTGGGAAAGCGGGGGAACAGTCGCGGCAGCAGCTTTGAACTGCTGCAGGAAGTCTGCGATCTTTTCCCTCTCCTGATCATAATGAATGGGAAGGTTGATTACTGGCAGGATCGGGCCTGAGGCACTCGAAGCCATCGTCGCAACCGTCCAAAATCGAAGGCGCGCGACTTGAGAGAATGAATGCAAACTCCACGTGGCCCGCGTTCAAAACCAAAAAAGTGTGCGCCAAGGGGGAATCGAACCCCCGGCACAGCTACATCTTTGGGATGGCAAAGCTGTATTTTACCACTAAACCATTGGCGCTGGATACTTACTAGTCAACGTTGTAAAGTATATAAACCTTTGTCAAACTTCATCACTCATCTCATAATGGGTTCTATTAGCGTCGAGAGGAATAAGCCGGATCGCTCAGTAGTGTTGCCAAGATTGTTAATACATATAGCTAGATACGCTCCAAAACTAAAAGTTCTCTGACCTGTAAGCTCAATGTAAGCTTTACTTGTCTTCCTTGTTCCATTCGCGTTCTCGATCGCGCACGATCTCGAGTCCAGGGAGTTCGCCAGCAACAGTACCAAAGAGGGCATCGCGCACTTTTGCACTGCGTTCTGACAGTTCCTCGTTGCTGTATAAATCACCGTGTCCCGCCGCATCGCGCGCACGCCGGGTGGAGTATGAACTGGGCTGATGGACAAACTGTTGACGAACTCGGACCGGCTGTTCATCTGCTTCCGAATCTGGCTGGGACCGGCCGGGTAGGTCAGAGGCTATGGTATGCTGGATACGCAGTGTATCGTACATGTCCAACTCTCCTAAGGCGTCTTTGCGCCCTGTCTGCACTTCCTGTCGATGCCGCTTCAGTAGTTCAGATGTGTTTGAGAATTGAACAAAAGGCCTTCCATCGTGCTCACCAAAAAATTGACCTAGGATGCTTGCTGTGACTGCATCGCTTAATTCGCCATCTTCTTGACCCTTGACCAATGGATAGAAACTAGGTGTGAGGTGGTAAAGAGAAATCGCTTGCCGTAAGCTCTCATTATTTTTGCGCTTGCTCAAATTCTGAGACCTCCGTGACTTCTTTAATACATTCGCGCTAGTGCTGAAAGCACGCACAGCTTCCACTCTTCGCATCATCGATGCTCTCGAAAAGTCCTAAGGAAAGTGGTAGCACGTGATGCGTGTGGAGACGCGTTGGATGTTGAAGCGTTGGTGAACGTTGCTTGCTTGTGCAACAGGATGTCGACTCGATCGCGTCCCCTGCCTACCCCGGCCAGATATGGGCGTGCTTCCACTAGTGCATACGATGCAATGCATCAGATACCTGGTACTCCACCACCAGTTCCTCCGAAATCTCTGCACAGCTCCCCTACAACGCCGTTATCACGAAGTGAGAGTTTACGCAGACTAGCGGACGAGGTTATGGGTCGTAGTTCTCCCTCGCCGCAGCATTTACGACGATCAAATTCCGCCTTGGAAAAGCGACCACTTCCAACCCCTCCTCAGCCTCTTCGAAGTGTTAAGAATCTCGAGATGGATCGTGAGAGGTATTCGGTCTACAAGGATACGAGTCCCAAGACTGGTTCAATCGTCATCGCAACTCCACCGTCAGACCACTCTAAAATACGCGGCAGGCCACTTCCGAGTCCGAGTGTACGTGAGCTTGACCGCTGGTCGGAACCATCATACAACTCGCCGAGTCCTAGAGGTCCTAGAAAGCCAGAGGGCGGAGCACGCGAATTTCTTGCAAAACAACCCGTTGAAGCTGCTAGCCCCACGCGAGATCATCATTCAGAGAGAGGAATCAATTTACAGCATAGCGACCGTTACAGGCCCTCTAGTTCGCAGTCAAGATCAGATATACTTTCTGAACAAAGTAACAAGAAAGCAGGCCCTTTCACCTCACCGCAGATTCGATCCAGCGCACATTCACCAGCAACGCCATATTGCAGATCGCCTTTACGTACTGTGCGCCCTATTGCGACCTCTGACAGTGTTTTTAACGACTCCGATAAGCAGACTGGAACCCCAGCGAGGGCTTCTGACGCTATGGCGAAGCACAATGCGATGCATACAGATTCCGCCAGGATACCCCAACGAGCCAACGCCAGCTTGCAAGAATCTTCCAGGATTTCACAAAGCCAAAGTACACCGAGCTCAAGCAATCAACTTATTCGTCCCCCCGCGCCCGGGACTCTGGCTGAGCCTCCGCGTCCTGAAACTCCGACACGCACGCGCACAAAGGAAGGAATGGTACCAAGAATTGCACGCACGCCTTCACCTGTGCGGTCTATGCGGCCGTATAATATGTCGCCTGCTGTTCCTGGTGGACCGCCGGTGCCTTTAATTTTGATTGACGGGGAGGAAATGACCGAGGCGATGATGAATCCAAATCAACCGGACGATGCTACAATCTCGTTTGATGACTCAATGACGCCGATCGCACAGCAGGCATCGCTATTTGAAGCGCCACCTATGTCAGACGACCTAGACAGCGCACCATCTTCACACCAATCGACGTCTGTGCAGTGCCACAAGTGCCAACGTGGAATCCACGGGGCAACGGTACGAGCTATGGATACCACTTGGCATGCGCGGTGCTTTACCTGTACGCATTGCTCTGCAAGGCTCGAACATGTGTCTTTTTACGAGCACAACGGAAAACCATATTGCCATTTGGACTACCACGAGTTGTTCGCAAGACGTTGCTATTATTGCCAAACGCCAATTGTAGACGAGCGATTTGTAACTGTGGACGACGCCTGTCTCGGCCAACGCTCCTATCACGAGCTGCATTTCTTTTGTGCAGGATGCGGCGATCCGTTCCTGGACCCTAAAGAGCCTGGAAGCCCACTACCGGACACAACAGATAATGAGAGCTTATCGGAGTATGGCGGTCGCTCATTTTATGTACACGGTGCTCATCCCTATTGTGAACAAGTACGTTTTGAATACTAACTTAGTGTCATACACGTATGCACCGAACCAAGTGCAAAGCTTGCCGGAAACCGATCGAGGCAGAAATGGTAGAGGCTTTGCACGCTTCTTGGCATCCCGACTGCTTCGTGTGCACGCGCTGCCATGCTCCGCTACAAGACACTGAGGTTTATAGTGGACCAGATGGCGCGCCGTGTGATTTACCTTGTTATGAAGCGTGGATGAAACGAAGACTTTGATGGAGGGCTATTTTTACATACTATCGTAAATCTCTTACGCGGATCGTCGGAGAAGTTTTGGCATTGTCTAGTCGAACATGCGAGCTTATAGCATCCGTATACAGAGGTAAATCTTTGTTTTTCCCTGTAGTGACATGCGCATGAAATGCTGCAGTCTGCTTGCAATTCAACACGTATCGAAGGCCCGGCGGATCAGTCAAGCGAAAAACCCCGAGTCTTGGTCGATGTTTGGGTGCGCATACTACCGCGACTGCTTCTGGTAATAGAGCTTGGTACCCTGCCTGGGTGTGCACATCTAACGAGGATAAAAAGCAACTCTGAGACGGATGTGTGTGAATCCAGCCGAGGGTGAGTAGATTCTCCGAGATTTGTAGAGCGGTTGTCTCTTCCTCGCTGATTGCTGTGCAGCTATCACTATCGCCTGTTTGAGGGGGCAACACAAGATCCGTCACGTATAATCGATCGTTCTGCTCCTTACCTAGCAATAATCCGCATGTCTCACGGTTGGCCAAAGTGTTAGCTTTGACGCATTCCAAGAAACGCGGAACGAGTGATGCAGGGATGTGAAGACGACGAAGCGGTTTCCCACTTTCAGCTACCGATGCTGAAGCGGATTGTTTTGCAAAGCCGTTCTCAATCGGAGCGCTAGTCAGTACATCGTGTTCCTCAGCACCAGGAAGACTAACACGAGGTATTGAATTCTCACGGGAGCGCGAAAACAAGTTCCATCGCGACGGCCGACTCCCTAGTGATTTAGTGGGGGAAGACGTCTCGGATACTGATGTTGGGGGAGTAGGCGAGGCGACCACCAACGATTTTGTGTCTTGGTCCTGATCTCGGACTTCCTTGGGTGGTTTGGGAGTCTCTGAGATCGGCACAAAACCCTGTTCCTGTTGATGCGGAGTCATTTGCTTAGATATCACTTGGTAGAGTTCCACATTGATCTCATTTTTCCTGTTAGCGAGCTCCGGCTTCGCTACAGACATAGACCCTCTTCGCGACGATGACTTAGGTGGGCGATGGTCCTGGCGATCGTGTTTACCAGCATTAGCGATCAAGCTTATCTCTGATGGCCCAGTAAGTCGATTCGGCGCATGTACAGCAGAAGAAGCTGATTTGTTGGAGTCACGGGCGACGGGTGGGTCATGGACATCTACAAAAAGGGAAGTGTTCGGCAACCGAAGCGGAGAAAGCTGTGGAGCTCGCGAAGAAGACGAAGGCGCCTGTGTTTGTGAAAAAGATTGGGTTTGAGAAGTTGTTAGAGATACGTTAGGTTGAATATCTGGATTTTGTGTTTGAATTTGACGTGCATTAGTAGACGATGGAGGAACTGCTGTCTCAGTCTGTTGAGATGTCGATGAGTTTGCACGAGAAAGCCAATCAGGCAGTTGCCAGCCATTGCGTTTCTTGGTTTTGGATTGTTTCAATTGGATTGATACAGGCTCAGCTGGTGCCAACTGCAATGGGCCCTCTGCAGTTGCGCTCAGTGTGAGGGAAGGTTGACTGGAATGAGAGAACTGTGCCTTGTGAGACTTGTCCCATTGCTTACGCGCTGACCACCAGGAGGACGGCGGTTGGCTGGACGACGTATGCTGTACGGCCATATCTGAATTTTGTCTAGATTCAGTACGACTTTTAGGTGGGCGATTTCTCCCAATCGGTGCGTCTGGAACTTGAGACATGTTGAACGGTAAATGGAAGCCACTTCTAGCAGGTGACGGGGAATAGTTTATCTGGTCCACACCTGCAAAAGATACACGCTTAGGTGTAGATGAGCGGCTGCTTCTCTGATCAGAATCTGTTGAGTGCTCAGGAGCACGAAGAGATGAACGCGCTGGCACACCTCTAGGTGACGGAGTTTTTGCTGGGGAACTCGGCTTTGGGAGGCCTGCATGTAGATTCTGTACCTCAGGATTGTGAGCAGATTGTGATGAATTCTGTCTCGCATGGTCACTGCGCTTATTTATCAATGTAGCATTCGTGTTTGATAAGAGATTCAGAATGGTTTCTGCATTCTAAATGGTGAGTAATGGAGTAACAAACCTTTCTTATACGATTTTGTGATTCCAAACTCAATTCCTGGAAGCCTGGGTGCTCATTGGGTAGGAACTCAGCAAGGATTCTGTGTTAGGCGCTGCAAGCTTTATCAACTCACTGTTTACACTGTGCAAGACTGTCTTAGTTCCAAAATACGTACCATAGATACTGTGACTCTATGTCACCTTCTCTCTGAGACTTATCGGCTTGACGCTTCAATGAATCTGCTTGCTGGATCCAATAACGGACAGGTCTCTCTCGTTGACTTTGCAAATCATTTTGAAATGTCGCGATGTTCTCATCGAGCCCATTCGAGCTCATCTGCTCCAAACCGGTGTGTTTCGGCATGGGGAAGCTCCCATTCCTTCTAGAAACAAAACTCGCTTGGTTGGTCGGGACAGTGAGCTGATGTGCTCGCGTCCCGTGCCCATGCGAGGATACTGGGGGTTTCATGCTCCGTTTTCTGGGAGTGTGGAGGAGTCGCGTCTTAAATTCTTGGCACGTACGAAATAAACATGCAGGTGGTGCGCATGAGTGAGGTGCAGCAGGGCGCTAGGATGTCACGCGCGGCATTGCTGGATCGACTACGCGAAGTGAAAGGTATGCAGTTTGAATGAAGCTGACCTTAGGGTGCTCGTATGTACCGGAGATTGATTTATTACGTGATGTGATCTATCTTCTGCAGGGGATCTCTGGGAAGCATGTTGCATGGAGAAAGGAACAGCTGCGTGCACACGAAGCAGGTGCACTTGAACAGACTCCAGCAAGGGAAATCACAAGACTAGTTGTGAACGAGGACCATGGTGTAGGTGTCATGCAAAATAACCATTCAGATAATTCCAGCGCCGGTCCAAGACAGAATTCACCGACTTGCTGAGCTCGGCCAGCTGTATGTGCGAGTGAAAGAATATGTAGACATGCATTCTCAATCTCGAGAGACGCGACTCAGTGTACAGAGTTTATGTCATTTCCTCAGCGGCCAGCTTTCAGAGTACTATGCGATGATTGCAGAGCTCGAGACTCGCTGGCACCTGCTCGCTGAGGGAGATCCAAATGTCGAGCATTTTTCATTGCAAGCTCTTGTGAAATCTACAAGAGAGTCGCTTCTACGTATGCGACTAATGAGTACTATCGTGGAATCATGTCGTGACACAAATGGTAACAATCTCGTGTCAACAATCCACGTATATACCCAGACTGGCGATCCATTCATCCGAGATTTTACATCGACTTTGCTGGACCATGTCTCTAGACCTTTCTTCCATTGTTTATCACGATGGATTTATGATGGAGAATTGAATGATCCGTGCGGAGAATTCTTTGTTGCTTTACAACATAACGATACTTCTAATCCTCAGCAGGATACTCGACGAACACCAGAGTCGGACCTTGCTGTTGTCGATGAGCAGGGCTCAACTGCTGCTGATGTGTGGCACAGTAAATTCGAACTGCGTAAGGAGTTAATCCCGAGCTTCCTCAGTGAAGATTTTGCCAACAAGATCTTCTCGACAGGCCGTTCATTGAATTTCATACGATGCAGCTGTGGAGAGGACGATTGGTCTGCAATGCATGCCAAGCTTCACGCGATTGATCGTGAGCGAACCTTGCGGTATTCGGACATGGTCGGTTTGGAGCATGCAATCGATGCAGTTTATGCTGCAGCTAGTGGCCATTTGGTGCACACATTCTTGCACCGATTTCGGCTACGTGATCACTTGCGCGCATTAAAAGAATATTTAATGCTAACGAAGGGTGACTTTGCTGATGCACTTATGACTTCCCTTGGCCCTAGCTTGTCTCGACCGGCACATACTCTTTACCAGCACAACTTGAGTGCCGCTTTGGAAACTGCCATCCGTACTTCTAACGCACAGTATGATGATCCAGATATTTTAAGGCGTCTGGACGCTCGCTCCCTTGAGTTCAATGCTGGAGATACCGGCTGGGATTCGTTCACTCTTGAATACCGCGTCGAATCGCCTGTGAGCGCAGTGCTTGATGCGAGCGCCATGGCTGGCTACCAGATTCTTTTCAATTATCTATGGAAAATCCAGCGGGTGGAATCCACGGTTACTGCTTCATGGGAGAATTTGATTGCATTGCAACGAACTTTACTCCGTGCTGGACAGAAACGCACGGCAAACTCTTCCCTTTTAAGACCTACTCGTCTTGTGATGATGCATCTAAATGAGATTATTCATTTTGTCAGGCAATTGCAAGGATTTTGCCAATTAGAGGTAATCGCGTATTCCTGGCATGGCCTTGAACATGAATTTGAGCATCATCCTGGCGGAGATCTTGACCAGTTGATTGAAGCGCATCGCAGCTACCTACATACTCTCATATCCAATGCTTTACTGCGTGGTGGCAAACGTGGACAATTGGACCACCTCGCCGATGAGGTCCGCGCACAGCTCGATGGAATTCTACTGTTCTGCGCTGGCTTGGACGATCTCTCACGACATATAACTACCGATCTAGCCCGGATAGCTAGTGGTATGGTACGTTTAAGCTCTTTGCTGACCATACAGGAAATCTTGCCATCGTCGCAAAAGAGTATGAATCATTGTCTCGATAAGCTGGAACACACTCACACGCAATTCCAGCAACGGCTACAATCCATGATTGGTATGCTAGAAAGACACCCAAATCTGTCTGTTCGCGACTTAGCGCGGCGCTGGAACTTTAACTTGTTCTACCGTCGAATTCGTGAACCCGACGCGACGACACGCATCGCATTGCCATCATCCTGAACCCAAGTTTCATGAGCTAATTGCGTCTTTAATGAATGAGGGTTGGCAGAGGCACAGATAAATTGAATGTAATATAGGGTATCGTGAATGCTAGATAAGTTTATCTGAAAGCTAGGTCTATCGCTTGAGGATCTGTACCATTTTGTAGTTCCTCGAGGACTCGATTGATTCGTTGATCTGTATGAAAATTGTACCAATAAGTCTCATCGCCGAACTTCTCTGCAAGTCGCGCCCACTGCATCTCGACCCAAGCGGCATGATCTCGACCGACTTTGCATAATGCTGAAAGCACTGTGTTGAGCTGTTTCACGTTTGGTGCAGGTGCTCGAAAACCAGTCGTTTGTCGTGATTTAGAGCGAAATGGCGGGGTATCCTTAGGATGAACTCGTAAGTATCCTTCAAATAACTGCGCAAGGGCAGTTACGTTCCATGAGTTGTTTGTCTCGATCGACCATTCCCAGGTCAAAGGAGAGTCTCCTCTAGTTTTTACGCTTGCAGGGGTACCGAGCCGAGCGAATGCCATGAAGAAAGAGTGATAGATATCTGCACCTGGAGCCATCCCAGAATTTTGCGCATCGACGAATGGCTGATTTTGATCCGAGTCTCGCTCAATCTCCTGCTCGCTAATTGAAGCAGGATTCGGAGCCATTATCATGTCATGTAGCACCTGTAACGCGCGATTCAGATCATTTGCCTGAGTAAAGCACCGGATTAGCACTGCGTACGTGCCACGATCTGGAACAATGTCTGCGGGTATCTGTTCAAGGCCGAGTACCAAGAACAATACCGAATTGTTCTCTTCGGAATGATCAAGTTCCGGATTCTCGTCGGGGGTGATGTTAGAGCGCAATGACGTATAAATGCTTGTGAGCTGTTCAGGCATTTTGGGATCAGCTCGGTGAGTCTGGGCATATGCATCCAATAGCGTGGTGATGGCTGTGACGGAGCAATTTCGCTCTTTTATACTCTCGCGTAAAGCTTCCTGTGCGGAGATGATTTGCCCCGTTTTTGCAAAGAAGAAGACTCGAATGGCCCAAGATATCGGGGTCGGTGCGCCTTCATGTTCTAGTTTCTGCCATATTTGGAGGAACAGTGCTTCGGCATCTCTTCTAGTGTACCGAGCTAATTGTATTTCGCGTCGAATGCCGCTTAAAGAAGAGGGTAGCGTACGTCGACGACCGGCCTCCTTCGGTAAACTGCGTGCAATAGAGTGCAACAGGATATTGTAGGAGATGGTATCAGGAAATTTGGGTCTTGAGCCGATTTCAGCCTTCGATATAGTTTGGACAGGAAGGTCGAGATCTTTAGTGGCGTGCTCCGCTGCAACGAACAAGTCGAGCACCTCGGCTAAAGCTTGCTGGGGTAGATGTTTTTGCCGGCCACGCGCACTCGATAAGAGAGCATTCCACAGATAGGCATCTTGAAGTAATAGACTTAGATCGTGAGCGACTAAACGATCGCTGGGAGACGTCGCCTTTGAGTACAATCTCTGAGTGCGTTTTACATGCTCAATAAGCACCAGAATCTGATCAGTGGTCTGGCGGGTCTGTGGTCTTGCTTGTAGCATCACTTGCACAATATGGCGATATTCGGCTGCGGCAAGCGGGTCCCTTTTCTTGGTGATATGCAGGAATGTATCGAACACCGCAAACGGATCCGCACGCCTTAGCGCATCGTAGAGCTCAGCGAGATGTCCGCTGCGCTGTTGCGACGAGAGCGTTGCATCAGCAATACTCAGAGAGGCGTAAAGGCGTATCCGCAATCCACTACTACCACAAAGTGCCCGTCTCCTCAGAACGCTTTTCCATTCCCCCCTCCATACAGCCCGCACACTCCTCTCCATTTCGATTCGAAGAACCGAATGGTTTGTGCGATGTGGAGTGGTGTTTCAGCTACTTTTCAGGATGGCCTCCAGAGCTATGGGAAGCGATTGCATAGAGTTAGACAACTACACTAATTTTGGTTAGGATGCTTCGCCCTGGGAAATCTGCACTTTGATGCAAGCCTTGCCATCCTCGCCCTTTCCACGAGCCGTTGCATCGAAGGCCAAATCCGCATCTTTGAACAGATAGCGGTGTGTTACCAGACGTTCTACATCGATTTTGCCGGTGCTGGCGAGACCAATAGATTTTTCGTAGTCACCAGCCGAGTAGCGGAAGGAGCCCTTAAGGGAAATCTCACGGACCATTAGGCGGGTGATAGGAACCTGTGGCTCCGGGTTGCCCATTCCAACCTGAATTAATTGTAACACGTACCGTGACTATCCGTCCAAGAGCGCCTACTGCCCAGCAAGCCATCTGTAAACAAGATTGAGCACCGGTCGCTTCGATCGCCAGGTCAAATCCGCCGTTCTTTTGCATATCATCACCTAAAGAGCGCAAAAGTGTTTCTGCGTTTCGCCGCGAACAGTCCATACCGGATTCACCTTCCACCGGTGGCTCTGATTTGAATGTTGATGTGCTACAGAATTGTTGCGCGAAATCCAGCTTTTCGTCCACCAAGTCCACCGAGACACTGAATTAGCAAGAACACTTACACGCGTTTTGCGCCATAGGCGCGCGCTACTGCTCCGGCCAGTAACCCAATCGGGCCGGCGCCAAGAACTAGAACATTTTCCAGAGCCTGCACCTTGCCGAGTGTTGCGGTTGCATGCACTGCAACGCTCAGCGGTTCCATGAGCGACGCAGCCTCAAGTGACATGTTATCTGGGACTGGATGCGCGAAAGCAGCATGTAGGTTGTAATATGTAGCGAGCGTTCCATCGTAAGGCGGAGTCGCGGCAAACACCAGCTCGTCGCACAAGCTGTAATGGCCTGCCAAGCATCGTGCACAGCTACAACATGGCACACCAGGCTCAAGTGCAACCCGATCGCCAACCTGACGATTCTTCACCTCCGAGCCGACCTCGGTGATGATCCCTGCAGATTCATGACCAAGCACCATAGGTTTCTTCAGCACGAAATCACCAATGCGTCCATGCGTTTTGTAATGGCAATCGCTGCCGCACAGACCTGTCTGACGAATATTGACTCTCACCTCATACGGGCGCAAAGGAGCGATAGGGCGATCTTCGAACACTGTTTTCTCGATCGCTTGCAAGACATACGACTGATTGCCTTTGACTGGCTGCGTAGGAAGACTGTTATCTGGGGCCGTCATCCTTGGTCGTGTGACTGAGAAATTTAGTAAAGTAGGTACGCCGAGGTTGTAGCGAAGGGAGCAGGATTGGGATCTTTGTGACAATTCAGGTAGATTGTATGCTAGTAAACGCGAACTACAATGCGATCTAAGGGTGCGTATGCGTGAATCTGGCCCTGCGCGCATTATTATAATATCACTACATCACAACACATGAGGATGATTGTGCGTTGTTGGCGGTGGGATTTAATGACTTTTCGATCTCGCCTAGCATCAAATCGAACACCTTGGCTGAAGTAAGTTTTCGTGTTTTGATACATACTGACGTTGGCGTTGTGTCTTGCGCTTGTCTCGATCCATGCGCATTTAAGTTGCTGCGCAAGTTCTTTGCCCTCTGCTTCGGATACCTGTCTTCAGGTCAGTAAAGCTCCAAGTACGTACCGTTGTGCATGTAAATCGCTTTTCTGTCCAACTAGTACACAGGGTATGGTTTCAGTGCCAGTATAATTCAAGATCTTATCATAAACAGTCTGGATCATTTCAAAAGAAGCGCGTGACGCAATGGAATACACCAGCACGTATCCATGAATCCCGATAGCGTGTTTCGAGTTCATGATAGAAAACTCGTCTTGACCGGCAGTATCCACAATATCGCACGAGAACTCCTGTCCTTTGTGTTTAATGGACTTCTCAAATACGTTCTCGATCGTTGGATAGTAGGAGTCGACAAACGCATCGTCTACAAACCGCACAACCAAAGAAGATTTACCTACACGTCAGAGACTCAACCTACCAACCGATCGTGAGCCTAGAACAGCAATCTTGCGCTTCTTTCGCAGGTTCTGAGCGTTGCTCATCACGTTAACGCGGAACGATGAAATCGGGCAAGTAGAGCTGCAAGGGCGTATCAATAATTTGTACTAAACGGCCTGGCCTCCACCTCTCCCTCCAGAAAGATTGCGCACGGATGAATGAAAGATGGGCAGAAGCATCGACTAGTCAAGGTGGTTGGGATTCGAAACAGATTGATCGGAAGCTTGCATGGTATGTTAGTGAACTTTCTGACGTAGGCTGCATCTTTTGCAGGTCAGTGTCGATGCGGTAGAACAAGACGAATCTTCTAGTGCAATGCTACCAAGCCGAGCTATGCTGCCCCCGCACCCTGACGAAGCGCAAGTGGTGCTAGATGTGAAACGTAGCTTTGGGTTATACAAACAGACTAAAGAAGAGTCTGTCATGAAAGTTCGGCGGCAACAGCTCCAAGCAGTCATCCAAGGGACCTTGCGCAAGTATCCCTCGCTACATTATTACCAAGGGTTTCATGATATTGCTTCGGTCTTGCTACTTACATTAAGCCCTACTTTACCTGAAGAGGGCGAAACATGGCCAAGCATCGAAGACCAACACTTTGTGCAGCGGTCCCTGGATAAGATAAGCCTACATGTCGTAAGGGACAGCATGTCTTCAAACATGGATCCAATCCTTGGTCAACTAAAGATCGTACGCAACCTAGTACGTGCAGCAGACTTGCCTTTCGCACTAGCCATCGAGCGCGCTTTCGGGCAGTCGCAGATTCTTGTTGCGCTACCATGGGTATTGACTCTGCTCATGCATGAGGTGGGTGAATTGCATAGTGCACAATGCATTATGGATTTTGTATTAAGTTACGGGCCTGCGAGTATCCATTATCTGTGCGCAACGCTGATCTTATGGCACAAAGAGTCTCTAGCGGATATGGCAACCAAGCAAGGTGGCAGACCCATAGAGCATTTGGACATGGCCCAGGTTCATCATACTCTTGCCAAAATCCCTCCTCTCGATACCGACAAATCGCGATCTGCATTACTAACACAAGCAAGACAGATGTTACACACCTATCCCCTACATTGTCCAGCCGTACATGCACACACTATTTTGGCCAGCAGCAGCGTGTTGTTCACTGATTCGCCGTTCTGTAGTGACGCTGAATCTCTACGGTATGCCGCACTCCCAGGTAGCGCTCATGCCCTAGACATTGCAGCTACACCCCAAGCTGATCACGATCAGGTCAATGAGAAGTTCATCCCCGTTGCACGTGTGCCTCGCGTATTACTTCTACAGCGCATGCTTCCGTTCCTTTCACGACGCAACTCTGCTCATTTCATCATGGCCACATGGCTATCACTGTTCTTTGGTGGTAGCGTATTGAGTGTTTTGCTTGCAGCTCAATTAGCTTCCTATCCGTAGTGCTTGGAATCCGAGTTTAGTCAGCGATACCAGCTTGCCCTGAGCGGTGATGACGAACCTGACCCTCTACACAACGCGAGCAGGTAAGTAATGTGATTCTTATAATAGTGCTCCTGCTGGATTCTGAGGGGAATCGGATTCTTTCGAAATACTTCCAGCCGCCGCAAGAAACCATTGGCGAACACCCACCGCCAGCTCTGAACGCGACGGGACTTGCTTCATTAGGCGCACGCAACCCGTATACTACCCTCAAAGAACAACATGCGCTCGAGCATGCAGTGTGGGATAAAGCGAGAAGGTCCAATGGCGACATTTTTCAGTACGACGGCAATTTGGTCCTATTTAAGTCCTCGTATGACGTATTTTTCTTTGTGATCGCACCGGAACGCGAGAATGAACTGATGATGCACAGCTTTATGATGTCTATGTACGAAGCACTGTCTATTTTACTACAAAGCCAGATCGATAAACGCACAATCCTTGATAACTTGGATTTAGTGACGCTCGCAATTGACGAGAGCGTTGACGATGGGTAAGTTTCGCACTGCTAATTCTTTCCAGAATCATTCTCGAAACCGACAGTGCAGCTATCGCAAACCGAGTAACACGGCCACGATCAGATGCAGTGGAAGTACAACAAGTGGAACAAAGTATGTCACTGCTTGCTAATTTCCAGCCTTGTTCAATGCCTATACGAGTTTCCGCGACAAATTCGCTCAGCGACTGTCTGGTTTGTAGGAGTGTAGTCACGTGATTAGACGCGGGGCTTGGCGAAGCGTTGTGTTTATTTGTCACTTGATTCAGCACCTTGTGTTGGACTGAAGATGAGCGCGTCATCGCGCTCGATGCTGCGCGAACCGCTGCAGTCGGCGGGCACGCAGCATAGAACACCATATGAATCGCGTTCTGAAAACAACAAGACAGGTAGGATGGCAACATTACGCCCTGTCTCCACGAAAGAAGATCAGAATCGCGAGCCAGCGAATGGTCCTACTCGTGCGTACCCTCTTCCCACGCGTTCATCTCGTGCACAAGCCGAGGTTCTAGCCACAGAAGACTCTGGCTACAATGGCATCTCTTCTTTGCAACGCACTCGCTCTGCAAAGACCAAAACTGAACCGATCACACGCGCACCAACCCCCAAGAGCGGCACCCGTATAAATGCATCAGAGACTAGTTTCTCATCTGCAAAACGCATGTTCAGCAATGCTGCATCTACTGAGTCGTCTGTGATGGCACGAAGCAAATCTTTGCGAAGAGATTCAGAACTGGCGCGACCCCGACTATCACGAACGAACCTCTCCGGCTTTGTATTGAGGAAAGATGAGACATCTTCCACCAAAACCTCTGTGGCGGGCGCAGGCGCCGTACCATCTTCACTACCTCCCCTGACAGCTGCTGCAATGCGCCGAGCAGATCCTGAGCGTGAGGATGTGCAGGCGTATGAATACTTATGTCACTGCAGTGAAGCACAACAGTGGATTGAGCGGTGCATCGGTGAGCCCCTAGGCGGGGACATTGCAAATATGGGCGAAGAAATGCGGAATGGGATTGCATTGGCGAAATTGGCCAAGTCGTTCGAGCCAAGCTGTGTACCGCGAATTTTCGTGCATCCACGACTACAATTTCGGCACACGGATAATATTAACTACTTCTTCCAATTTGCTGATAAAATCCGCTTGCCGAACTGTTTCCGTTTTGAGCTGACGGACTTGTATGAGAAGAAAAACTTCCCAAAAGTAGTCTACTGCCTGCATGCACTAAGTCATTTCATGGCACATCTTGGTCGTTCCGACAAAGTGGACGATCTTGTGGGCAAATTGCAGTTCAACCCAGAACAGTTGGACAAAACACAAAAGAGTTTGGATGCACAAGGTGGGACGCTGCCGAGTTTCGGCGGCGTTGGCCAAGCTCTTGCACAAGAGATGGGCATGAGCGCAGGTGCACAGCACTCTGTTACTCGCAAAGCCGACGCAGATTGGATCAAGCCCAGCAAGAAAGTGAATTCCGTATCGAGGCCCTCGTCCTTGTCTCCACCTCCAAAGGCAAATGCTGCTCCAAGCAAGCCCGATGCCTTTGCTGTGAATCTCAAGCCGGTTAGCGAGAGACAGGGTAGCAATGCCAAACCATTGGCGCCGAAACCCACTCTAGGATCATCGACCATACCCAAGACACAGTCCAAGAGTTCCATGACGGATTTGCCTTTGCGTAAATCCAACACAGCAAAAACCATCCCAGAAGAGGCGCGAGAGCGCGCGGTGCAATTGAGTCGCGAACGCGAACGCAAGCGGCTTGAGCAGGAACGCGAATGGGAAAGGCAACGCCATGAACTACAGGAAGAACGGATTCGGCAGCGCGAACAGCGCGAGCAACGTATCTCTGCTCTCGGTCGTGAACGCGAGCAGCAACGTGCTGAGCAACTCCGTGAGCGAGAACGAGAAAAGGATGCAAAGCGTTTAGAGGAGGAACGAGAACGCGAACGAGAACGAGAGCGTCGTGAGTCCGAATATCGTCGTGAGCGCGAACGTACACAGAAGGAGCATGAGCTGCAGCGTGCGCAGGATGCTGCCCTCGCGCGTGAGCGTCAAAGAGCGGACCGTGCAGAAAAGCAGGAACGAGAACGGATCGAGCGTCTTGAACAGGAACAAAAACAGCGCGAAGAGCGCCTAGTCCGTGAGCGAATGGAAGAAGAACAAGCTATGCGAGCCGCTCGAGAACAGGAGCAATTCGAGCGTGAGCTTGCTTTTGAGCTGGAACGTAAGCGTCAATTGGAGGCGCACGCCGCTGAGTTGGAAGAGGCTCGTGCCGAAACACGCGCTGCAGAACTAAGACTCCAACAGGTGGCTCAGGAGACCGCCAGACGCGAGGAGGAAGAACGTAATCGAATCTTGGCAAAGTGGAATCCGATGTTGATCTCGCAATGTGCCGGGGTGTTGCGCCGTCAAGCTTTCCAAACACAGCGACTGCGCCTTCGTTACTCAGAGCAAGTGTTTGTCAGGCTCCAAGCACAATTACGTGGCGTTACGATGCGCAATGCACAACGAGCGGAGCGCGCTCGTCTTGCATCTGAGCATGATGTGAAAGCCTTAATTCAACTTCAAGCCGCGTTGCGTGCTGAGTTGTTCCGTCGTGCATTCTATCAGCGATTCGAGGCATTGGATGATGCAGAAATGGGCGTAGTGCAATTCCAAGCGCATGCGAGAGGTGCATTAGCTCGTCGATCCATCTTCTCTGTGCTGATCAGCGCAGAACGAAACACCGACGTGTATGTGCGAATCCAAGCATGCGTTCGTACAGTGCTTGCACAGCAACGACTCTTGCATCAAGTCCAAGCGCTACGAGGCGGTATGGACTCCTTTGCGCATTTCCAAGCGCATGCACGAGGCGTTCTCGCAAGGCGCAAATACCAGCGAACAATGCTAAGCTTGGCGCAAGTTCAGGTTGTGCGTGGTGTACAAAGCCTACAGACTGCCTTACGTGCCGCTGTGCAAAGAGGGAAACACTTCCAGATTCGCAAACAGTTAACGTACACACAACCGTCTGTGATTCGTGTTCAAGCAGCGATCCGTGGCGTGCTTGCCAGGCAAGAGTTCCGCTGGTGGGCAGGTCACTTATATCAGAGTGAACCAGTAGCGATTCATCTGCAAGCACTTGTGCGCGGCACACTTGCCCGACGGTTCTTCCGACGGTCCTATGGTCATTATCTGTCGCATATCCCGGAAATCGTCAAGGTACAGAGCGTTGTACGTGCACATATGCAGGGAGCACAGTATCGTGCTTTACTTCGTGATCACCCTCCTTTGTCAGCGGTACGATTCTTTGCGCAGCTGCTCGATACCAGCGATGCAGACTTTGCTGGAGAGATCGCTTTGGAGCAATTACGTGCGCAAATCTTTGCACGAATCCAGCAGAACAAAGTCACTGAAGCAACTGTCTCGGAACTTGAGATTAAGAATGCGATCCTCATCCGGAACAAGATCGGGATCGAAGACGCTGCAAAGTCTCGAAACGAACGTGGATTGCTTGGGCATGCGTCCCATCGTAATTCGGTGTTGGCCAAAGCACAAGACCCATTCTCGGAACAATCCCAGGACCGCCCTACAGCCCGCCGTCGTGAGTTATACCAAGGGTTGTTCTACCTTCTTCAGACACGGCCAGAGTACCTCGCGAAGCTTGTTGTGCTCACCACTGCATCCACTACGCTCCCAGAAGCGGACCGAGTGCAGTTTGAACAGACGGTGCTTCTGTTATATAACTATGCACAGCAGCCGCGTGAAGAGTATTGGCTGCTTCGTCTGTTGCGCAGCGCAGTGCAAGAGCACTTGAAAGCCACGCCTAGTTTGCAGTCGTTTGTGCGAGATGACGGAGCGTTCCAAAAACGTCTTGTACACTACTCCAAAGGCATTCGGGAACGGAGCTATTTCGCTCAGGTGTTGGGCCCTTTGGTACTACCGATGGCGCAAGATGCCTCATTGCATCTGGAAACGGATCCTTGTGTGATTTATCGAGAACTCTATGCTCTGGAACAGGCAGGATCTGAGCTGCGTCCAACACGCGCGCCTAATGCGGACTTTGACGAAGCATTGAATCATCCAGAGACACGCACAATCTTTATTCGGCATCTGCAATCACTACGCACATGTACAGAGCAGTTTCTCACCGCTTTCAAAGCAGCTGCACCACAAATGCCATATGGGATGCGCTTCGTGGCCCGTGAGCTGTTCTCTTCGTTAACAGCGAGATTCCCACATATGCCGCATGACGCCGTGCTTAGTGGTGTCTGCGAAGTGATGTACCAACGTTACCTTCATCCGGCAATCGTTGGTCCAGAAACCGTGTTGGATGCATGCCCCGTGCTCAGTCCTGAGATGCGTCGCAACCTGACAGTAATCAGCCAAATGCTGTTGCAGATTGCACGTGGCCAGCCGTTCGGTGAAGATGAGCCATGTTTGCAGCCATTAAGTGAGTATGTGATGCAAGCTGCGCCTCGTTTCCAACGATGGATGCAGTCGTTAATTGAAGGATGCGTAGCACCTGAATTGCATTTCGGTGTTGACGAATACACGGATGCAGCAAGTACGCATCGCCCAATCATCTACATATCGCCGAACGAGATCTATGCAGTGCATCAGCTGCTATGCAACAACCTCGCAAGCCTAGTGACCAGTCCTGATGACCCGCTTGCGCACTTTTTATCGGAGCTAGGCAACCCACCGCTTGCCTCCAGTCCTGAGCTGGAGGAAGCGCGAAGTAAAGAGGTTGCTCTTGAGCTCACCATGGAGCTAGCAGGAATGCGTGATCCAGACGGAGAAGCAAAGAACCTCTTTGTCGAGACCAAACGTTTGGTGTTGGCCGTACTGAAGGTGCAAACTGGCGAAGATCTCTTATCTGTGTTTCTTGCGGAGGTCACTGAGAAAGATGAGCAACGCTGGAATGCGCTACTTGCTCATGATAGCCAAAGGCAGTTGTCAACCGCGAACCCTGAGGCGAATCTCGCATTCACTCCTCTTGGAGAGCTGCATTCCATGTCCTTTGCCGAGCTGAAAGTCACTGCATTGGAAAACCTCGTAAGGCTAGAGCAGATGGGCCGAGTGCAACGCAGCGATGCATTCCAAGCTATGCTCGATGCTCTTGCCCTGGACATCCGCACACGTCACCAGCGACGCTTCGCAAGACAAGCCGAACAGCAAATGCTTACCAACACATTGCACAAGTTGCATCAGCGAGAGGCGTTTATGCAGACGCAAATTGCGGAATACCAGCGCTATGCAGACCAAACGCTGAAGACGATGCCACGTCGCGGCCATACCAAGACGTTGCCATTCACTAAGCAATACTTCCACCGGCGCAGTCTGAAAGCTGCAGGAATATTGCCCAAGTTTGGCTCCTACATCTACTCTGCGCGCCGTTTGCTGGACAAGGGATTGTTGACGGCGATTGATGCACCGGAAAATATGAGCGTTGATCAAGTTGCTGTGACTATCTCGAGTGACGAGCTGGGCGAGTTCTTGATTGAAGCTGCTGTGTCCAACGTCCCGGCAGGCACCTCCCGCATTCTCATGGAAGAATTGCTGGAAGCACAATACAATGGGCATCACACTATTGCGGTATTGGACCGCACGTTGATCTTTGACGTGAATTGCTTAATACAATGGATCAATAAGAAATTCTATGCATAGCGATACCCTACTTTACTCAATACTGGTTTCCATACGTTCATATCTCCTTGTTTCCCACTACTGCGCGGATCTGTTTTTGCAACGAGCTAATCTGACGGTTCTGCCCCGATTGCTCTTCTGCCCTTGCGAGCAGGTTCCAGACGAGTGCAAGCGCAAAGTAAGTAGCCGTGCTGTAGGCAAGCACCCAGGCCATAGGCCCAAAGATTTCGCTGTAGACTAGACGGTGCTTACTTGGACGTTGAGGACGAGCATGATTCGCTTCACTTGCTGTGACATGGGGAAGCCCAGGCGCTTGTCCCACGGGTCTAGCAGTAGAATGGGGCAAATCTTGTGGACTTCTTGGTGATACGCCTGACGTTGGCAGGGACGATGCAGGAATCGATGTTCCCTTCGTAGAGGCAGGAGGCACCTGCGCTGCCACTTCCGGTGTGTGCTTTGAAGTAATCATACGCGCACACACCGGAGAAATAGGTACAATGTTTTTAGGTATCCTGCCTCGAAGCGAGTCCGATCCGACTCGCGCCATTGCGCGAAACATTGTTATCCCACTCATGCCTGAATCCCTGAATCACTCCCGAAACGAAGCTTGGCTAGATTCTGCTGAAGTAAGCTTCCTAGAATCCTCTCCACAGTTGGGCCACAGCCATGGCACGACGGCACAGAGGAACGCTTGTGTGCGTCGTGCTGAAGGCAGTATGTTGTATTGGCGACTAATCTAGAAAAATTTGCCGAATAAGAGATCCATTGGAAAGCAGGATCCGTATGCAGAACTGAGTATAGGCAGTGATATACAATGCACTAAGCCTGATCACCGCGGTGGACAGCATCCCATGTGGGATGAACAATTGCATTTTGAGATCTACGATAGTATGCAACAGCTACTTGCTTCAGATCATCCTAGTATCCAAGGACATTCGCTCGGCATTGCCTGTTATGCTCATGACAAGGATTCGGTCCTAATTGGCGATGCAACGTTGTCTTTGGACGAAGTGCTTTCTAAAGGAGAACATGATCAGTGGATTTCCTTAAGCAAAAACGATCGCTACGCTGGCGAGATCTACCTTGAACTCACTTTCTATTCTTTGCAGATGCCCAAGTACGGCAACTTGGTCAGTGGACACCCAGTTCACCCAACGCAATCCAATCGCTATGTCTCAAATTCTTCGCAAGCCAGTCCCAATGTACTCTCTCCGACAAGCTCACAATTCTTTTCTAGATCACGCGTCGCATCCAATGAAGTCCCTCAATCTTTGAAAATCGGCTCATCGTCAAACATACAGCCATACACACCTCCTTATGCACCACACGCTTTGCGAAACACGAGCGCATCGTTGAGTTTGCCGAATCCGCATGATCCTCATGCGCCACAACGAGCATGGACAATCAATGCCCCAGAATGGGCGTCTAATTCCGCAGGAAGTCCTACGACTACGGAAAGACAGACCTCCAACATGAACTGGAGTAGCAACGCTCAAGGCCCCATCTCGCAATTTGGCCATCCACATCGCGATCCAATGCACCTTCCTAGCTCGCCAGAACAGAACTTTGTGCGCTCAGCAAGTACACCCCGGCTACCTTATAGTACGCAGTGGCAATCGCCCAGTCGCCAAGGTGTTTTGCCAATTCCGACTTCCTGCACAAAGAGTCGTTCAGAAAGTGTGCCTAGAATACCTTCACGTTCGAACAGTGCGCAATGGTTACAATCGCTGAACGCGAATGATTCTATATCCTCGACAAGCTCATCAGCATTGCCCTATCAGTGGAATGCTACAGGAGAATCGTCACTGAGTTACTCTACAGACCGTAATTGGTCCACCAATGCTGAAGTACACAACATCGAAGAAGCAGCAGCGGCACTTGCAGCTTTGAACGTCTCCCAAGTCTCGGCTCACGAAGCAATTTACGGCTCTCATGCGTCGCCTGGATCAAGCCGGCCTTTGCCTTCGCCGAGATCAGTATCAAATAACCACAAACGGCCATTACCTATACCACGATCCAACAGCAGTACAGGTCATGCCGATTCGTCTTCCATGGACAATCTGCTTTCTCCGCCGGTATTCCCTATCAGTCCACGCGGCGGATCACCTTTACGATCGCCTCAACAGACACCTCCTAGGTCCTCGACACCACCTGTTTCCCGTACTACGCTATCACCTACGCAAACATCCCCTCCACCTTCTGTACTAAGAGATACCCCAAACCGGATACCCGGCTATCATCATGGTTCTTCACAGTTGAATGATGAAGCACCACCAGCCTATACACCGGAGGCCTCTCTACCATCTCTAGCGTCGATGTCGTTGGTTGCATCATCCATGGCAGCTCCCGCTTCACCCGCCGGCATGACAAATACGCCTCCGCCGCTCCCACCACGACGCTCATCCACAACACAGAATAACATTGCATAGCTCCTTTTGATGAACAATCGCTCAACTTGTGAATTGCAAGTTGCATTCATAGGCAAATGAATCAATTTTGTAGCATTACATACTATGAATCTTCCCGTAACTTGTCTCGTTTATCAAGTGCGGCGAACATCGTGGAACTTTCGCTATATTCTGCACCAGGTATCCCACGGAATCTGTATCAATGCGATTCTTTCAAACGACTTACCGTTTGCGCATATCCCATAGGGATCGCTTGCAATGGACAAAACCTTTATAGGCTTGTTGACACTCGATTGGAAGCTCAGTCAAGTGTTCATTTAGACACTCCTTGCCTGTATGCCCCTGAATCCGGACGCAATCCGACTCTTGTAGACACTTTGCCAGATCCTCTCTCAAATGATCACACTGCTATTAGAACTAGGTCGCACGCACCACCCCCCGCATCGATCCAGTCTGAGAGAGTTCAGCCACGTGGTCCATCGCTCAGTGACGTCTCCCGATCACGTGGCAGATCTTCCCTCACCAAGATCGTCGAAGCTAATCAGCAGTGCCTTGGGAGTATGGACGGTTCGGGTGTTGATGCATCCGCGGGTCCTTCGGTGGACTACGGGTCGCGTGGGCAACATCTCCATCCAGACAGTGCGACGATCCCATCGCAGGAGCAAATGACGCAAAACGCAACCGAGGTCGTGACTTTACAACCGGCTATGAATGAGCCGCAAACCGAAGAACAAGAAGAAGAAACACGTAATGTTGAATTGAATCTATGGCGGTGGTCCGAACAGGAAAAAATGCAGAGAAGAAATTCACGCAGTCTTTCGTCACAAAATCATAGCGCGCTACCTACTCACTCCACCGGCCTGGTTCGCAAAATTAGCAAATCGATTGCTTCGCGCCATCGAAATACCCACAACTACGATAATGCGTTCGAAATGGTGCATCCTGGAAATTTTTCGCATAAGGAGTCCCAGCTAGATGGCTCACAACGACATGGCTCAACAAGCGGTGAAGAGGGTCGTCTAGTCAGTCCACATGACCCAAACGAACAACAAGCATTGCAAGCTGACAACTCTCATAGCTACTTCGAACCAGAGGGCATCTCGGGGGATCTTGGGTCTGCGTCATTCGATGAGATGGATGATGATAAAGTCCCGCATCATCCTTCACACAGTACCACTATCCAAGCAAGTTCGATCCAACCTGCGCCAGAAGCTTATGCATCTGGCAGTCCTTACACCAACAACGACATGGCCCCTGACACAAATATGTCGTCTGCTCTAGCGCGCATCCGATCCGGTAATTTTCCATCTGTGACTGTGGGCCGGGCATCCAGTCTACAGTCTAGAGGAGGGCGTTCTCAACGTCCTGCAACATCTTCGCTCACGATCGACACCAATTCACCTCCATATGTTCATCGGAGCAACACACATCGTGGAAATATTACGGCTATCCCCGAAGTAAACCATCAGGAGGATGAAGCGGATGTCGCGAGTGGTACAACTTCCGTGGCAACTGCTTCGGACCCATTCGCGTCTCCACTTCGTGGCCAGAGTGAGGCATCGAGCACAATAGCGAATTTGGACTCGTATCTAAGTGAGGCACAGTCCAATTCACAGAATCCAGGGAATTATGCACGACCTAATAAGTCGATGCAGCTTGGGAAAACAGCACAAGACACCGAACTCAATTCGGCTTCGCCTGAAAAACGTTGGTATTGGTCTGACATGTTACTTGGGTGTGGATTATGTTCGACGGCGGACCAAGATGAAGAACAAGCAGCATTCACTAACCCAATGGAGTAGTATTGAGAGTTTGTAGACTAGTTTCGCACATTCCACTCCGCAACTAAGAGGGAAAGCAACCATCAATTCATGTAATTAATTCCAATCACTGCTACCTAGCCTTTTTCCTTTAAGATGATGGGGTTGTCGGTTTGATGATCAATGGAAAGGATCACTGTACAACTATCCAAGTGATACTGACTGATATCGGTTTCTATTTACTTTGCTGGACAATACATTGGGATTTCGAGATGCTGCCAGGATGAAAGCAACACAATCGGTTCTCGGTTTAGATTTAGGTTCGGACACCCATCTTCATCAGCTCTTGCTCCCAAGCCAATTGTGCGGCACGGTCTTCGATATGGTCTTCCTCGTAGTCACTTGGCATAGAAGCTGGTGAGCCAAATTCATAGGTGTCTAGATCGTCCTCAGATAGGACAGGCTCATCGTCGAGTGCTTCTCCAGGGTATACCCGCAAGATTGCTTGAGCCAACTGCCGTAGCCCACGCTCGCGTTCTGACTGTCGTCCTGCTAAATACATTCCAACGAACGGCCACACGTGTATACCACTCGGGCCAGGCTCCAAGTAGGTCTCTACACTGCCTGGAGCTTTTGAAGCTGACCACGATGTACGAAGACGTACCAACCAGGCATCAATGTCACTAGCAAGCACTTCATTGAAGCCGTAGGTAACATAGATTCCGTGAGATAAATGTACTTTGGACCAATCGCCCAATGTTGGACTAAGAAGAGGACTTGTTGCAAGCATTGATTGTAGCTTGCCCTGAACACCTTGCAATGGAGTGGTGCGGTATAGAGGTCCTGGCGGTACTACTGCATCGCTTTGTGCATCGTCCAACATTACGACAGGTGCACAAGTCTTGCTGTAGTTTGGCATTGGTTCTTGGCTTGGCGGCGATGTTCCACATCTCAACAACGGCTGCGACAGAAAGTTGGCAAGAAACCGACAAGCTATTCGTAGTGGAGCTGTTGAAATCGGCTTCGAGATATAAGCGATGAGTGACTTCCTTAGGGTTTCCACCGGCCCTTGTGCTCTTCTTGGCCTTTCCAGGACTCCAGCATACAGTTGCGCATAGTGAAGAAGCGCTTCAGGAGCAAGAAAGTCTAGTGCCCCTGGAGTGCCCTGCGCAAGCATCTTGCGTGCAACAGCACGTCGCTCGCGTACATCTCGTGCTGCTGCGAGCTTTCGAAGCCCCTGGAATACAAGCGCTTGGCGTGGGCGGAGGTCCACCACAGGACTAATAAGTACTGCACGAGCCGGCAAGGGTAACGAGCTCCAATCGCGTTCTTCGAACACTAATGGATCTTTTTGTGCTTGTGCTGATAGACAAAGTAACATCGAAAGAATTAGCCCACCGCCAGCACTATCTCCGCACAGAACGATCTGCTCTGGGGTAACATGCTCACGTTCTAAAAGGTGAGCATAGCAACGCAAACACTGAAGCAGTGCAACTGGATATCGTACAGTCGGCGCCAAGTCATACTCGACCGCCACGCATTCTGCCTTTACGCGGCTTTGGCTTAGCTTGTGGACAAGTCCCAAGACGCGCAACAGTGCTTCGGCATATAATGCGACTGAGCCTAGTGCGAATCCGCCACCATGCAGGTACATTATCACTATCTTCCTTTCCGATGACTCGAAAGACTGCATTGGCTCCGCTGGAGAATTTAATGAGCGGTCTCCCCGTAGCCGATAGGCACGAAAAGAGTCTGTATGAGTGTGCCGCGAGTCACGGTGGTGTTCAGTGGATGATTTAGGGGTCACAGGTTCGCCCTGATGTACATCCATGATTTCCACCAGCTGCGATATCGCTCCGCCGGTGCGCCATTGTACCAAAGGACCGGTAGTTTCCTGTGCGAGAGTGATTCGTGGTAATAGATAGGGGAATCGTGTTAGGATATAGCGTGCTCCGCACAGGACAAACACCGAGAATAGATATGGTGGAGCGCTCCCTGATATCTGCATTTGTCTTTTGCTCAGCTTGTATCGAGCACGCATCTGACGAGTCAAACGAAACACTAGAAAGTGGTCAAGAATTCAAACCTACCGATATACACCAGACCGAACCAGATAATGTCCAGAAGCTCTGCTAATGCGCATGTGCGTAGCAGATTCGTGATTAGGGATACAGATACCACCAACAGATCAGAGAAATACAAGCCACCCAGCAAAGGCCGCTTAGCTGGACGCGTAGGTGGCCCTTGCGCGTCGCTCAGCAGCCCATGCTTCGCGTCAGTTTGCAGCCCACTAAAGGTTCGGACCTGACGAAGCTGCTGCCCGCGTGAGTGCAGCGTCGGTACCAAAGTGTTATGCAAACGTTGGCTAGGCTCGGCTAGTTCTAAGGCCGACGCCTCCATCATAACGGCGACCAACTGAACACTCCAAGAAACAAACCTTAACTTGCTTATTAATCAACACTATCAAGGGTAGAAAATAATAGGGTATAAGAGGTGAGGTGTGCAGAGTGTTAAACATAGGTATTTCTCAAAGGGTTGTGTGTGACGTATGATTATTCATATGACACCACCCAGGATTTTGTAGCTTGATGAGATGAACCGATGCTCGTTTCGGCAGAAAATTTCTGTTCACGTTGTAAAGCCCAGGCTTTAATTACGATGATTGCAAAGCACCAGGTAAATACAAGGGCAACCAATGCCACTGCCACATTCAAAATCGCCATAAAGTCTCCATAGCCAGCGCGCATCGCTGCAAAAGATACTTCCTCATTCGAGAGCATAAATAGGAGACCGCCACAAGTCAAAGCGAAACTCGCCATGATCTCTGTAGGCGGCCGACTGGGAAGCACACTGCTAGGCGGCCGTAGCCACAGCAGGAAATAAGTCAGCATTCGGAATAGGGCAAATGCAGCCAACATTTCTCCCCAGAGTATGTGGATCTGCACTTCGTACACATAATCTTGGTGATGAGCAGCCATAGCGACTCCAGTCACACCGATCACCAAAGCGGGAAACGGATTGAAGCTGTAGGCATAGGACGGCGGACGGATCTGCTTCGCAAACATCTCTTCGTCCGATAAAGTTGAGTTGCCACTTGGTCCCGTACTCGAGACAGATGGATGCATATGCACCACAGCCTTTGCGATTAGTGAACGTAAAGAGGTAGACTCCAAACCCATGCCGACCAGACCTACGAACCAGAACATCACAGCAATGGAGATGTGTTGGATTTGTTTGATGGTGTATGGTTCGTTGGGCTTTGCGCCTAGTCTCTCAAGCCATGTGTTGGAGATTCCGTACAGAAAAATCACGAAACATTCCACAAACTCTGCAGAGGGCATGGTACGTCGCCATTGAGCCATATCACGGCGGTCGATCGAGTTATCAAGAGTCGGGCGTTTGTTCCAAGCCCAACCGTATTCGCCAAATGCGCCAAGGAAACGAACAAAACACAACACACCGTACCAAAAAAAGATCCCTCCCTTGATGCCGTGAGCCAAACAGGCATTTTTGTATGGCTTACGGCACGCACCGGTGTAAATCGAAATGCCTACATAAAGCACTGCAAATGCCAAAGGAACAAGTCCGCGAGACACCATAGTGTACAGAAGCGATGCGAACCCAGCGAGTCGCGGGTACCGATACGCAAAACCTGCAAATCGGTCGGTAGCGCGAGTGAAGGCAGTGGCGTGATGAGAGTCGTATACGGCATCCTCTAAAGGATGAATATCGCTAGAAGTCGGAGAGGTGAGAAATTTTGTTTCTCCATCCTCTGTATCAGACAAAATAAACGCTTGTTGTTCCCTATCGGGAGTATTGGCAGAGAATGAGGAACGGTGCAAAGTGCGGTCGGAGCTGGCGCTGGAATGAGACTGCTGCGAAGTACGCTTGTAGTAAGCTGTGTGGTTTTCATTTTTTAGGAGATTTGACCATTGCTCTCGCAAACCTTGAATAGAGAAAAGGTGAGATGATGCGTTGCGGATTGTCATGATCCATCGCATACCGAGCGTGAAAACTTCAGGGATGAAGCATCCAAGAGATAAGATATACAAGGCACGCGCCATACCACCAAGCACGTTCGGTGGATATAGCGCTGGGCTTAGACTAAAGTAAAGTTGGCCGAGAAAAAGGCAACTTGTCAGATTGCCGAGGTATAGAAGCGCAAACAAGGGTGCCAGAGACGATTTCACCGCCTGTAGACATAGCAAGATCGGCAGAATAATGAAGCATGTAAATAAGAAGTGAATCGAGCAAAGCACCGACAGAGTACGATGCCGAGTGGGTTCCTGAAAATGATCTTCATTGCCTATACGATTTTTCACATCGGCACGCAGCGATTCTTGGCCCTGAACGTAATCTTGATCTTCCAAGGATCGCCAGTATCCATCAGAAGACGACATTACCACGCGGTCCGGCCATTGCCTTATGATCTGATCGGCCGGAGTGCTAGTGAAGCGTCGTAGCTCCGATAACTGCCCAGGGCCTAGGTTGAAATCCCATTCGATATAGCTTAGCGGGACTGGACCTTTACGTATGAACAGTGCAGTCTCGTTCAGCTGTTCAAGCGGAGCTGTTGTGCTTTGATGTGCATGGTGACCAGAATCGATCCTTCTCGGCGCCGGGCGCAAGGCAGGTCCAGCGTCTTGTGCATTGATAAATGTGTCTACCGCGTCCAAAGCAATACAGCTAGAGTCGTTGGCCAATGATGCTGATGCCACGGTACAAAATGGTGGTAGGCTTATGTCCGAAGGCCGAGCACCGTGCGCGTCAGTATCGTGGCTTCCATGACGAACGTCCAAAGCAACTGCTAACGTCGAAGCTATGCCTAGCACATAGACTAGCCAACTTGTATGCCAAATTCTCGTGGCAGCTACCAAGCCGCGTCCCCTCATCCTCCAACAAAGCAAAAAAAGAATGAGATTCGCACTATAGCTCGATCGCCTTTTACCGCTTGCATCTAGCCACAATTTTTACGGATGCGCCAATCGTGAGTCAGCGATCTGAATTTTTCGACAGATTTGACCCCACTTAGGTTAGCAGAAACGAATTTACTGGCACAGACAATTCGGATGTAGCGGCATAAAGGTAAAAATCCACGAATGACGTCATCGGGCCAGAGGGCGGACTTAATCCGGCGCAGATCCGCGGAGTTGCACGCCAAGTAATAGAAGCAAGCACAAAAAACTAGCCTAAACTATGAAGGCTACGGAAACAGAATCAGGGCACCATACGAGTCAATGCTTAGGCGTGTACGCCGAGAGGTGGAACGGAGAAAAAGTGATCCACCGGCGACGCCTTGCATTGGCATCGTAAAGCCGCTGAATTGCTACCCCGCAACAGTTCGCTAGGAAGAGTGAGCATAGCATCGCTCCAGAGAGGCGAGTTATCTTCCTGGAACTGGGATTGCCGGAAAAGATCCGCTAGTTTGTCTGTACCGTCTTGCGGTGCAGCAAGAAGATCGCTGACAGTCCGCAAGCCAAGCTGCTGCCAAACTTGCTTCAGAGCATCTACCAAGTGTGCGACATGAGTAGAGGTATGCTCGGGTGTCGGGGTGATACGCAGACGCTCCAATCCTGTAGCCACTGTAGGGTAGTTGATCGGTTGGACATAGCATCCGTGTTGGTTCAGAAGTAGATCAGAAGCCATCTTGGCCTTCTCCGCCGAGCCAACCAATACAGGGACGATGTGCGATGGGTTGGATTGCAATGGGATGTTGTTGTTGAGCAACGCATGTTTCAGTTCACGAGTACGAATTTGTTGAAGTTGGCGTGTGTGATTGGACTCCATAAGCACTTCGATCGCTGTAGCAGCGCCAGTCAAGACAGCTGGCGGCAAGGTGGTGCTAAAGATGAATTGAGGTGCAAAAGAACGGATCAGATCCACCATACGGTTGGAACCAGCAATGTAGCCACCGACGTTTCCGTATGCTTTGCCTAGAGTACCTGTGATGATATCGATGTTATCCATCAAGGTGCCTTTCAGCTTGCCCGGCGGCATAGAAGCATTCAGCATCCAGTCCAGGTGCTCAGCGACGCCAGCGCCGTGCGGACCATACATGCCGACTGCGTGCACTTCATCCAAAAAGGTGAGTGCGCCATACTTCTTCGCAAGTTCAATGGTCTTCTCAATCGGGCCTACCGTTCCACACATTGAGTACACCGACTCGAAAGCAATGATCTTGGGCGTGCTAACAGGAATCGACTGCAACTTTGCCTCGAGATCCTGCATATCGTTGTGTTTGTAGATCATCTTCTTTGCGCCGCTGTGCTTAATCCCTTGAATCATCGAGGCATGATTACTGGAATCACTCAAGATCACACAGTTGGGCAACTTGGAGCCAAGCACGGTCAATGTAGCATCATTTGCGGCATAGCATGAACCAAATACCAATGCAGCGTCTTTGCGGTGAAGACGCGCAAGAACCGATTCAATGTGCTCGACATGCTTGTTGTGGCCAGCAATATTACGAGTACCTCCTGCCCCAGCACCGTACTTATCGATGGTTTCCTTCATGGCTTCGAGTACACGAGGATGACGGGACATGTTTTGGTAGTCATTCGAGCACCAAACAGTGATCTCTTGCGCCTCGCTGTTTGCCAAGTGGCCCATCGGCGCACGTTGTGCAAGACGATTGATGTTGTTAAAGTAACGATAAGTTTTTTGCTCGTGTTTCAAAGCAAGTTCATCGTGATAAAAGTGCTCGAAATCAAAGCCAGGGCCTTCTTTCGGGGGAGGCAAAGGGAGTCGGCCTAAACCTGAGCCCGGAGTGCGTGTTTGCGTGGGTGGGGTTTGCAAGGAACCCGGAGGTGCACTGGGCTTGGCATTCGACGTAGATACCATCGACGCATAAGCACCTTTGCTTTGCGTTGCGTATGTGCGTGAATGCTGAGCAGATGCCATCATGTGTCGGCCCACTGGGCATACGGACCCAGCATGACGGTCGAGCCATGACTTGTTCATTGGGTGTGGCGCCGGCATACTGCTCCCTGCAGCCCCAAGAGTTGTATCAGATTCTTCAGAACCATCAGATCGATTGGAAGTTGCGATGGCTTGACTCATGTAGGGGCACTGGTTAGCTCGTTGCAATATCGGCGTGTTTTTACCACTAGCTTTCGAGTACTGCCTGACCAAGCCGTGCAATTGAGAAGATGGCAGGTTTTTCATGTAAGGGCACAACGCCCGCGAACGGCGGATCGCTAAAATCAGAGTGGGATCCATTATCAGTCAAGGAGCCACCAAAGGGGAATCCTAATCTCAGCAAAGCTTAGGGAAAGAAGACTCAGTTCCGCCTTGAAGTTGGCCAGCGGGTTGGAAAAGGGAACAAGCAGGATTAGCCAATTAGAAGCGGCAAATTAGCTGTGGCGGATTAGCCGCGTGACGTCGGCACGTGGAGACTGAATCCACTTTGTTCGTTACGGTTTGAGGAACGATAGAGATGGGAGTTAGGCCAAATGCTCGAACTTTGTAAGTATCGCGAGCACGCACCTCTTACAAAAGACGGGATATGGCCGCAAGGCAGTCTGTGTATTCAAACGAACTAATGCGCCGTGCTTATAAGTATATTGCGCGGAATACGTCGCTGCCTGCCCGAACACGACACATGGCGCAATTGGAACTGAACTCGTTTCCAAACCGATCGCGACCTACGGTTGTGAAGGAACGGTGCATAGAGACAGGTCGTGGACGTGGTATTTTAACCGATTTCGGACTTTGTCGAGTAAGTGGAATACGTTGACTGGCTAGTATCAATTCCGTCAAAAGGCACTTGCAGGTGATTTGCCCGGAGTCGAAAAGGCGTCATGGTGAGCTAGGCTGAGAATTGGCAACCTGTGTATGTACCGACATCGCATTTTGTGCCAGGCGAAGCCAACTAGGTTGGCGCAAATATACCACAAAACCACAAATATGTATTTGACACCCAAACCATAGATCAGTCTGCGACTGTCGTGATAGATGCCAAAAGGTGTGTTCATTTCGTATATTGCTTTGCGAGCAGATTCACGACGCAGAAAAGTCGGTGGGTATGCTACAGGGAAGCACTATAGTAGGCAAGCTATTTCTTTTTGGAGTGCTTTGGCGCAGGCTTGGTAGTTTGTTGTATCTGACTGGCGCGGTATTGTTTCACGACATTAGCAACCGAGTTGACGCGCCGGTCGTCACGGCGACGCAGATAATACAGCTTGGAACGACGAGTACGTAATAGACCGCGCTCTCCTTTGCGCGCCTCGGCACGCTGGATGACAGTGATATTCTTGATCATCGGACTGTAGGCATGAAATCGAGCTTCAACTCCTAGCTTGTGTGCGATTGCGCGCAAGACAAAGGTAGTTGCGATCCCTGCACGGCGCACAGCAATAAGAACACCGGAAAAGCTAGTAGTATTGGATTTGTTCGCAGAAAGGTAAGATTCAACCATGAGAATTGAGCCGGGGGGAACACATTCTGGAGATCGGCGAGAGAATAAACGACCGATTTTTTCATCAGGATCTATTTCGGCGGTGAGATGTGCATCGACTCGACGCATCACGCCACGAGAAATATGTTTCGTGGTCTGCAGAGCTGGACGTACAGAGTCAGGTCGAGGCAAAGAGTGCGAACGTGTAACAACATGAGAAGCGTAAGGATACACAGCTAAAAGTTAGTCACTGAAATTCACTCACGTTTCTCCTCCCGTACAGGGATTGAGGAAGTCAGCATGCGACTCGGCACACTTTTCAACGCATTCTCATGCAAACGTAGTGCACCTAGGAATCCACGCGGATTCATTGCGAGGAGCATCCTTGACAAAAACTTCCAAGCACTGAAGTGGGAATCTTGAATTAAATCCAATCACATGCTCCACTAGGACATAAGCCGTGGACCGACTTTGTGGAAGTGACTGCAACGATGGCAGCGAGAAAGCTGCAGAGTACGTAGCATTGCATAAGGGGTACTGGATACTGACACTGCATCAGCTGAGATTGACCGAACTTTTAAAAGGGTCTCGGAAGGAGTTGAAATATTTGAAGGGTTGTATGAGAAGCTGCAAACCTCCGCAAACCAAGCGCAAAAAGAGAAGCTGGAATCGGATTTAAAAACACAGATTAAAAAGTTGCAACGGCATCGTGATCAGATTAAAACATGGCTACAAAATAATGACATCAAGGACAAGAAACCGCTGATGGAGAATCGGCGGTTAATTGAGACGGTGAGTGCTGATTGTCTCAGCTAACCTTGTAGCAAATGGAACGATTTAAAGCATGTGAAAAGGAAATGAAGACTAAGGCGTTTTCTAAAGAGGGACTGAACGCAGCAGCACGGCTGGACCCAAGCGAAAAAGCCAAGGTAGAAATGACACAATGGCTCACGGTGCAAGTCGATGAACTATCACGTCAGATTGAAGGCGCAGAGGCGGAAATTGAGCAGGCCTTAGCCACAAGTAAAAAGAGTAAGAAGGCATCATCAAAAGATGATGTTGTTGGACAAATGGAGCACCAAAACGAGCGTCGTGCGTGGCATATATCGCGCATCGAGATTCTTATGCGTATGCTAGAAAATGGTACATTGGAAGTGGACCGAGTAAACGATATTAAAGAGGACATTGCTTATTTTGTAGAAAGCAATACTGAAGAGGATTTCGATGAGGATGACGGCATCTACGATGAGTTCAATTTGGACGACGAAGAAGAAGCGTTCGGATTGAAGGAAACAGACGATGCAGACACATCCATCAGTGCGCCAGCAGCAGAGTCATCGCCCAATCTGACGCAACCTGGATCACCGGTTGACAACAAGAAAGACGATGCTAACACTCAAGCGATACTGTCGGCACCACCGGCGCCGCCCGCGCCAGCGCCAGCGCCCAAACCCAAGGAAGAAACAGCTGCTAAGAAGAGTACCAAAAAAGCGGAAACCGTGAATAAAGACCGGGTTGTTACCAACTTTGATCAAGTCCGTGTACCATCTGCGAGCGCTTCGCCCAGCACACAGCCTGCAAAGACCGCCACGACCCTGCCACCAATCCGATATGCAGCTGCGGCAGCAGCAGCAGTCGCTCCGTCGACACCTGCAGCGTCCGACACGCGTACATCGGAAACCGAATTGGACCATTTGCATGAAGGGACTCCCGCAGCGGAGTCTTCAAATGCCTTGGAGCCGTCTCCTCGACGCTCAGAGGATTCCGTTGTTCCAGAACGACGAAGCGGCAATATATCGTCCAACGACCCACGGTTGCCAGATGCATTATCGGACCTTGTAACATCTTTTGAGTCCGCTAAGCACAAGACAATGAAGCGCGAGACAACTTTATCCAATATGCAACGTACACTTGACTCGAGTTACGCAGAAGGAGTGCCTGATGCGGTGGACTCCAAGAGCCCGCAATACTACGTACCAAAAGACCCATATCCTACGCCACATTACTATCCCCAAACTCCTGCAACCATCTTTGATAACCCTGCGTTATATGCAAAGTTCGATGTGGACACATTATTCTACATCTTCTACTATCAACAAGGTACTTATCATCAATACCTTGCTGCGCGGGAACTCAAAAAGCAGTCGTGGCGGTTTCATAAACAGTATCTTACATGGTTTCAACGGCATTCCCAGCCGCAAGCTATCACAGATGAGTATGAGCAAGGAGCTTATGTGTACTTTGATTGGGAGGGATCATGGTGTCAAAGGCGCAAGAACGATTTCCGATTCGAGTACCGATGGCTTGAAGATAATTAGTTGTTATATGTAGGAAGCAAGTTTTGTCATAGATACCTGCCAATCACAAATCCAAAGTACCAAACCGAGCTTCGTTCCACAGCCTTAGCAATCGAAGAAACGCAGCCAAGGACCCCATTCCCGCCTCAAACACCACTTTGTCTTTGTCTGGCGCGCACGCTTCGTAGATTCCGAAACTCAAGTCAGCGTTTATACAGATCCGCTCAATATTCAGCCAACGCAACCTTCTTTCTATCGTCAGAATGCGCCAATGATCTTCCTCAAATCTCGAATTAGGCCCAGCATGTTGATGATCAGGCAGGCCGCAGTTCGTCGGCAAAGTAATGTCCAGTTGATCCTCCTCTACGTCCTCTTTAGGGCTCGCACTGAACGATTCCATTTGAATTTGCATAGACCGCTCGCTTTGCGCATAAGCGGCCAACAGTTGCTTTTTGCGTTTAGAGAGGACAAGCGACTGGATGACGAAAGATGCTAAACCAAGAAAAACTCCGACACGTTCCAAGCCCAGCCTGCGACGTTGAATCCAGCCTTGAGGTCTGCGGCGTAGGCCAATGGCTCGCCAGAAGAGGCCGTTTCCGCTCAAAAAAGCTAGCATATCGCATCCCTCTGCGGAATTGTCTAATATTTCGCCAACTGCAGCTAAACGCTCAATCTTGACATCTTCGAAGGATTCCGATTCCGGTTCGAGATCCGGATGTATTTTGCCTTTGGATGCAAAATGTCGTACACCTCCAAACAACCAAAAGAGAAATAGCGAGAAACGTCGGAAATTGGCGACGCCCTCACTAATGATTATCAGCCATTTAGCGATGGCTATTCGCGTGGATTTCCGCAGTGTATGGCTTATCATGTAAATAGACGGGTGCCGTAAAGCCTGCAGTCGTGTGCGAGGTGGGTCCCTTTGATAATGGGCATCAATTAGTAGGATGACGAAACGAGTGAGTTGCTAAAATAAGCGAATGCACATACGAGACCATTGTCCAGCACGTCCCAACCCAAAACTTCTCGCCATTCAGGTACGAGGCGTTTTTTGGATGGTACAAGAGGAGATTCCCGTTCGAGATTAGATCTGTTCAGCTGCCTCCAAGACTCAGCTGGAACATACACACGCTGTTCAGATGCTATGTCTCTTCTCGCACCCTCCTCGTAGGCTTGAGCCATAGCGTCAAATTCACTCAATCTTCTCCACGCAGGCTTCTCAATGCTTGGTTTGGTAAGCGGCAAAACATTTGTGGGGAACTCGAAATGGGAAATGATGGGTCCGTGCGCATACGATGGCTATGGAGCTAAACGAGGATTCTAAGTGGGTGATGATGATACAGCTGCGTTCGCGACCGGCGACATCGGTGGCGCAAGATTGGAAAGATCCGTTTGATGCATGACGGGAGGAGTATCTGGCGAAGGAATCAGACCTAAAGCTGAGGTAGGGGCACCAGCAGCAGAGGGTGTGGTAGAAGTTGATGGTGTCTCTTCTGAGTCCATTTCTTGAACGGTCTGAGTGCCAAATACAGGTGGAATGAACTCGGTATCTGTTGGGCTGAAAGGATGAGAAAGACCTGCTTCCTCTGAAACGGAATCTAGAGTAGGCAATGTGGTTTCAGTGAACAACCGGGACCGATGCTGGACCAAGGCCATAAACACCAAGCCAGATACTTGCAATGTCGGGGCAAGGACCAAAGTCAGGTTGGACAGCGGCATCTTGGTCCGCACCACAGTCGATGGCTCAATCAATACACCAAGATGTTCGGCTAATTCGCGGAGTAAGAACCACTGTGCACTCGGAATGCGGTGCATCAAGGGAGCTACATGCGTGACCAACAAGTCTGCAGCGCGATCGTCCCACGGACTGGCTTCTGCAGGGCGGTGCTCAATGTCAGAAGATGGTGTAGAATTAGGTGATGCGGGGCTTGGCTCCGAGGAAAGACGATCGGATGCATGGCACTCTGCGACGATTCGATCAAGTTCTCCGGCAATATCTGCGGGAATCAGCCGCTCAGGAAGTTCACGAAGGTACATTTTGAGCACACTGCACACCGAATGCACGTCCAAATCAGCCGGGCTAATCTCGGCCATATTCAAGTCAGCTGCTGGGTTATCCCAGAAGGCACGAAGTCGTAGAGAGTGGGAAGACCGGCCGGAGATACGATAGATCCCTTCTTCGTCCAAACCCCACTTCTCCAGACTTTGGATGCATCGTGATACAAGCCGTGGAAGTTGTGTATCTTGCGCTTCAGATCGCGTAGGTAATTTGCCTTGGTTCGTGACCTCTCCCGAATTGATAGCCGGGTGAGACGAAGTGATACGTGAGGCATACACAGCTTGACCGAGAGGCATACCGAACAAAGCAGACGGAGCTGGAGCTGTGCTTTTTTCTTCATTCAGTCGAGGCGAAAGGCGAAGAGATTGCATACTTGTAGATGATGATAGCATCGGTGTAGCAGATCGCAATCCACGCAGTTTGGTACGTGAAGAAGAGGAAGGAATCCCGCCAGAAGACGGTCCAGCTTCCAGCCAATCGAGCCAAATACGCGTAGGTGATGTTGTGGCGGCAGAGCGCGGGGATGAAGTGGTGTTTTGGGTATTTTGCGAAAAAGGATTGCGGTTCACGGAACTGAGACCCGACGAGAAGATAGACCGACGTCGAGCATCACCTCCCTTGTTTGCTTCAATACGCGAAGTACCTAATGCGGTATTCTTACGCACAGCTGGTAATGGTTGTTTCCATCCACGAACCATATCCCAGCCACGTTTGCCAATCGATCCAAACATGCCGGTATGCAAAGAAGTTGTATCGGACTCACTTTGCGCTAGATTTGGCAGGTCCATCGCACTAGATGCTCGCGGCATGTTCACTGGACTAAGTGGCACATCTCGCTTACGGGGCGTCTCACTGGCCGGCAGTGAAGAAGCGGTTGATGGTGAATCGAGTTTCGGAGAAGATTCTGCGGTCTTTGTGCTGGTGAAACCTGCGCCTGTTACAGGTAGAGAGGTCGACATGAACGGTTTAGCACTTGTCTCTGGGACTGAATCGGATTCGGCAGCAGAGCTTGATGACAAGGGAGCTTCTATGCTAGACGCTGTGACCGTGTCTCGCTGCGAAACAGTTTGCCATGGCATAATGGATACCGCAGGAGGCGCGGAGCCCGTGGTAGGTTCATATGGCATGGTCGATAATGCAGCAGCGGGTATGTATGAGTCCATAGACGTTAACGGTGAAGAGATCGGCTCACTTGGTGTCACCATAAGAGTGGGACTAGTGGATGGCGATAATGGCGCCTGAATTTTTGTGGATTCAATAGCCGTGTCATCGTTTTCAACTTGTTCATCCTTGTTTGTTGCAGTCGGCTGCAAAGGTCGGCCATCATGTGAATCTGCCGCTGATCCAGCCACAACAGGTGATGCTGGTCCATTTCCCTGCACTACGTTGTCATTGGATATGTCCTTCGCCAAAGGAGGTTGTGAGACGATATCAGATTCATGCGTTTCTCTATTGGCCGATGACGCGTGATCCGATTTTGGAGATGCATTACTCTGTTGATCTTCAACAGGTTGGGAAGAAAGCGAAGGCGCGCTCGAAATCTGCGGCGATTCAGTAAGTTGTGCCTGGGGCGCAGCTTGTTCCTCGTCCAGCTCCTTAGCCTCTTCTTTCGAGGAAGTGCGAGCTTCAGTTGCATGATTCGATTGATCCTCTATAGATGTTTCCAGTGTCGGTAGCATATGTTCTCCAGCTTCAACACTCGAGTCGATTCTGGGCGACAAAGTACTTTCGTTTTGCGTGTCACTCAGCGGCGACTCATGAAGGGTCTCTGCAGCATCTGCAAACGACAAATTCGCGTCGTCCAATGTATCTTGAATAGCCTCTTCCGCTTGCGTGGACTCTAAGGAAAGTGCAGTGGTGTTGCTCGGCTGGAATGTGCCCTGAAGAAGTGGACTCTTGTCTTTGGCTTCTAGCAAATGGCTTTCTTCCTGGTCCACTTGAGGTGATTGTAAGGGAGATGTATCGACCGGCGGGAGTACTGGCGCGGTGCTTTGAGCAGACTGCGGTGTGTATGCATGTGCTGAAGATGTTTCGACAAACACTGGATCATCCTCCGCAGCAGGGGGTGCATCAGACATACTTATGCCTAGACTTATAGGTGCTTTGACGAGATCGGAAGCGTCGATCACACTTCCAGAGATGTTTTCTTCGCCGCTAGTCCTTACTGCCAGACTGGAAGACGCACGAGTGCCACGCTCTAGCGAGTGTCGCAGCGCAGAGAAGGAATTACGCTGCCCACCAAAAGAAGTCGACGGGCGTCGAGGGACCTCGTCTTGAACCCTCGTATCAACAGGTGGAGAGGCCTTGCCTGAACCTGTCGAGGTCACAGAAGACACGGAATTTGGCTGCGACTCACTTGAAGACGGAGAGCGCCCAGGCACCCATCGGTTGGGTACCCGCATGTTTCGTAATTTCGAGATACGCTGAAGAGTGCTAGATCCTTTCGAAGTTGTGGAATTGTTTGAGGAAGCTAAGGATGCTTCGCGCGAAGACGCATCTCTCATACCACTACTGGTAGATGCTTCCTCAGGCGTACCAGTCACGGAGGACCGCTCCGCTTTCCGACGCCCAAGGAAATTGTGCATCAAGCTAAATATCACCTACGCCTAGAACGAAAAGCTACGCTGCTTGGATGGAACCGCCCGAGTGTGGTGGAGGTCACGTGAACTCTCGACGCTCATGGCGGAGTTCCAAAAGGAGTCGCTGACGCTCGAGGAGACGAATCGAGTGCGCATTTCGCTTGGACTAAAGCCTTTGGACGATGATTCCGCCGGAGACAGTTCAAACCTGTCTCAGCAGCAGCAAGACGAGCAATCTGTGAAAAATTTCCAGACTCAGAGAGATGCTGAAGCGCAGCAACGAACAGAAGAAGAGACGCGTCAACGGATAGCTAAGGCGCAGAATCGGCGTGCGCTTGCGCGAAAGTTGCAGGGGGATACGCTTGGGCAAAGAGGTACGCAAGAAGAAGATGCCAGACAATGGGTGAAAGCTGCATCTGCTCGGGCCAGGGAGAATCAGGCGAATCGATTACAAGAAGAGAAGCAGCAGACATCTCGACCTAACGACGAGTATAGCAGCGAGCATCTACAAGGTCTCCGCGTAGCACATGATCTAGACGATTTATCGGGTAACGAACGTATCTTGACGCTACGCGATGCAGACGTCTTGAGCGATGCTGAAGACGAGTTGATTGATGCATCCTTAGATCGAATGGAGAGAGACAGAGAGAATCAACAGCGAGCGCAGAAACCCAAGGCATATACCGGCTTGGAAGATGAAGAGCCTGGAACAGTGTTATCGAAATACGACCAGATCACTGACGCAGCTCCCTCGTCAACGACCGGATTCCGGCTCGGTGATTTGTCTTCAGCAGATGCTATGGCACAGCGTGCAAATGATCGGGATGCTGCACGAGCTGCACAAGATGCGCGAAAAGCTCAGATGATTTCGTTGGACTATGTGAAAAATGCTCCAGTATCTGACTATGAGACACCTGATTTGAACTTTAAGAAATCCAAGAAGAAAAAGAAGCGCGCCACACCACGAGTCAAGATTGAATTGAATGAGGACTTGGACGTGGACTCAGTCGCTGCAACAGATACAAAACCGCCTGTGCTACCTTCTGCTGTGCCTCTTGCTGAGAATTTGGTCGATGATGAAGAGCTTGCCGCTAGCTTGGCCCGTGCAAGACGCAGAGAAGTGAAACGATCGATCCAATCTATCACACCGGAGATGGTAGCAAAGAACCTTGCCGCACAACAGGCTGCCGAGAAGAAGCAGCAAACTGTTACTGATGCGCAATCTTCAGAAGAAGGGATCACTTTCGACGAGACCACCGAGTTTATTCGACAAATCGCTCAAAGACCTCAGGAGTCTCATTCGCAACATCCGGCTCGTGCCTATGCTGATGAGTCACAAACAACTCAAGACGCCCCTACGCCATCACCTACACACGACGCGAGTATCGCTCCGTCGATCTCAGAGGAAGCGATGCCGTCGGCTAGCGATGCAAGCAACCAGCCTTTGAAACAGACGTCGAGACACGCAAGTGAAGATCAATTACAAACCAACGGTCTGCATACTGATACCCCTACTGAGTCAGAGTGGGAGGAAATTATGGCAGATGCCGAGACGCATGCTGACGATCTAGACGCAAATCAAGACGAACAGGAACCTGCGTCAGTTGCCGGCAGCGGGATCGCTGGTGCTCTGCAGCTTCTACGCAGTCAAGGGATTCTCGAACAGAGTTCTGCTGAGCAGCGAGAGCGAGAAAAGAAACAGCTTCGTTATGATGCGTGGATGCGAGCTCAAAAGAAAGCAGAGCGGCAAGGAACTGACACGGATACTCGCGAGCGTATGAATCGATCACGGGAGAAACGCGAGGCTGAAGAGGCTCTGGACCGGTTCAAAGATTATACCCCCGACGTCAAGTTAGAGTACCATGATGAATTTGGGCGCACCTTGACGCAGAAAGAGGCCTGGAAACGTCTGTCGCATGTGTTTCACGGCAATGCTCCTGGACACAAAGCGCAAGAAAAACGACTACGGCGCATTGCAGAAGAGCAACGGAGAGAACGTATGCTGGCAGGCGATACTAGTACACTATCTGAAGCATTCCAAGCACGTTCACAACGTACAGGACAAGCGCATATGGTTCTCAGTGTTGGAAACCATGATCATGCTCCACAAGATATCGATCTGTTAGGCAAAGAGCGCGAAGCGCAACTAGCTAAGACACAAGCTAAGCCAGAGTCTAAACGGAAAGCTTCCGAAGTATCCTCAAAGAAAGTCAAGAAGCAAGATCCATCAGCAACGCCGCCAGACTTCAGGGCGCCACCGCGAGGTCCACCCCCGGGCTTAATAGCTTCTCCGGGTCCCAAGCCGGTGGTTGAGGAGGCTGAGTCCAGTGGACCGGCCAAATCTCCAGTCGAGACACAAACCTCAAGCAAACCGGCAATGAAACCGGCGTTTGCCCCGATCTCGAGCGGAAGACCCGCCACTTCCAACCAGATAACGGAACCGAACTCTACTGCATCGACATCGGAAGCGCCACGCGAACGGATCCGAATTGCATTGGGGAAGCGCAAAGCGCTATAGAATGTGTATAGTACATAAGCTATCGTTGAATAGATACATTGCTAAAGGCATGGAATGGCTCCCGAGCATCTTCAGGGAGCGACGCGTCTTGCGTCTCTAATACCGCTTGGTTTTCCCACTCGAGTTGGCGCACAGGATTCTCGACGGCGTCGCGGACCAATTGATCAACATCCACCTTGCCGGGGACGATCGGTGGCTTCATGTTCCGAAGTAAACCCCAGGATAAGTTGGCGAACCAGCGATGCTGCTTCACTTCGCCGGCTCCTAATTGTGAGCCCAAGCGTTTATTCTCATCCTTGATAAGTAACTTGCGAATAAATGCTTTACCGTACGACGAAATTGGCACACCATCTTTGAATGTGACTTCTTTCCGTAAGACGTTGGCAAAGGTAGCATTGCGTGTGGTTCCCTTGAATGGTGTGGTGGCAAAGATCATCTCGTAGATCAGGATCCCTAAGGTCCACCAATCTACAGCACTGGTATGTCCACAACCCTTGATTACTTCCGGAGCGATGTACTCTTCCGTGCCTACGAACGAATTCGTTCGCAAATCAGCTGTGCATGATCGTGTATCCACCAAAGGCATCGCACGAGGCCCCGCCTGGAACATGACAGGAGCTGCGCCACCTTGTTGGATCGATTTAGCAGACAAATCAAAGTCAGAGAGCATCAAGTGACCCGACTGATGCAGCAGGATGTTTTCCGGCTTCAGATCACGATAGATAAACCCCATAAGGTGCAGGTATTCTAGGGCAGCCACTACTTCTGCAGCATAAAACTTGGCATCTTCTTCTGCCAAACAGCGTCCTGGGCGCGACTGCAAAGTACGGAAGAATTCACCGCCCATACAGTACTCCATACACAAATACAAGTAATCTCGCGATTGGAAGGTATGGTAAAGCGGCACAATGAAGGGATGATTCGAACCGACCAAGATCGCTTGCTCGGCCAATACTCGCTTGATTTTGTTCCTTTTGACCATTTCGGATTTCGATAGGACTTTCATCGCATACAAATGCTTCGATTGTTTCTCTTGCACCAGATATACACGGCCTACATCTCCTTTGCCAAGTAGCTTGATATGTTGGAAATCTTGTGCAGATACCGCGGATTGTACCTTTTTAAGGCGGGAAGCTGACACGGGCATCAACACAGGCGCGGCGCGCGGTTGAGTCTCACGGAGCGGAGGAACAGGTGGAATGTCTGTGCGTTGCTTATCAGCAACGTTTCGAAGCGCACCAGAGCTCTTGGATTTGAACAAGCGTGAGAAACCTCGTGCTCTTGCCGGCTCAGGAGGCAGATGTCGTGAGTTTCTCAAAGCAGGAAGAATCTTTGTACGTCGCACAGGGGATGTGTTTTCCGGCATATTTTCTTGAAGTACACCAGCTGAAGGAGTCGAGGTTTGCTCGGGAACTGCATCCAGGACGCTCGCTGTGACGCCTTTCCCAGACCCATTCACTGCAGGTAGTAATGTGCTGTCTGTGGCAAATGCTGGAGCAAACACTGGCAACACCTCCGAGGCTTTTTCATGGTGTTTTGCAGAAGTCAGATTCTGGTCAGGAATCGGTGAGCGACGCTGTGCATGGAACAAGCTCTTGGTATCAGGGGCACTGGATACGCGCCTAATCCACCGAGTGAGATCTGCACGGCTGTTGCGTCCACGGCGGGAGTCCGTACGGTCCTCAGGCGTCGGCAAATGAGATGGAGCAGCGAACGGTTGGAAGGCATCCGAGCTGCCGTCGCCCAAAGAGAACGGCGGCGTAGCCTGAGCCAGGGAGCTTTGTGCAGAAGACAAAGAAGAGCTTGTACTTGCGCTTGGGGCCATGTAAAGCACTCGGCGCGGCGGCGCACCGCCTCGTAAAGGAGGCGACGGCATCTGGTGGGGATGTGTCTGTGCTGGCGTCGAAGAGCGTATGCTATGTATATCGGAGCGAGAAGGATCTTCTCCCAGAGACCATGAAGACATGGTACGTTCATGAGGAAGTGAAGTAGTGGCGCTGTCGTTATCTAGCAGCGGAGAACCGAAGGAATTGCCTCCTAAACTTGGGGACGCAACACAACTAGGAGGCGCACTCTGACCAAGATTCATCATACTACTCTTTCGTCGGGGTCCTGTGCGGAACTTCTGTAGCCATCGTTGCTGACGACTTTGGTCCGGCGAACCTGGAGAGCTCGCCGCAGTCGCCATATCCATCGCTTCCCAACTGCTTGAATCGAATTGGGGTCGCTCGGCGACGCTGCCCGACTTGTGCGGCACGTGATGTGTACACTGCGTATCTGACGTGGAGTTGAGTGCATGGGCCATTCGCTATCGGAGAACTGACTTGCGTGATTGGGTTGGGTCAGAGAAGTGTGTGACTATGTCCACCACCGACATGGAGCCGACAAGAGTAGGAGAATACGTTGTCGAGTATGAAATCGGTAAAGGGTCCTTTGCGCAAGTGTATCGAGCGCACCGCCAGGTAAGTTATCCAGCTAACAAACAAGGGACCCTTCCGTGAATTGGTAGCAGTGAAGTCTGTAACACGAGCCAAGCTGTCACCCAAGCTTTTAGAGAATCTCGAGGGAGAAATCAGTATCTTGAAGTCCATGCGACACACGAACATTGTCGATCTTCGCGACTGCATTTATACAGATGATTATATTCACATGATCATGGAGTACTGCCCTGGAAGCGACCTATCGCAATACATTCGTAAGCGCGGAAATATCGCTCCGTGGGACGGCGATGCATTCACCAACCCACTTGCGGCTGCACAGCGCAAAAAATTCCCGCATCCAGAAGACGGCGGTCTGAACGATACAATGGTTCGCTCCTTCCTTGCACAACTTGCTTCTGCACTACGTTTCTTGCGCAGCCGTGATATCGTTCATCGCGATATCAAGCCACAGAATCTTTTGCTCAAGATCCCCGACGAGGACTGTTTGGAAAGCGGGCACCCGAGAGAAATCCCTCAGATCAAAGTCGCCGACTTTGGCTTTGCCCGGTCTTTGCCTGCAGCATCCCTCGCAAAGACATTGTGTGGATCACCATTGTACATGGCACCAGAAATTTTACGTTACGAGAAGTACGATGCAAAGGCCGATCTCTGGTCCGTAGGTGCTGTGCTGTACGAAATGTCCGTCGGCAAACCGCCGTTCCGCGCTACCAACCATGTCGAGTTACTTCGCCGAATCGAACATAGCAACGACCGAATTAAGTTCCCTGATGAGAGATCTACGGAATCATTGGCACGCGATGCCACGCGACGTCGAATGAATGGCGAAGAGCCGAAACCAGCACCACACGAAGTCGCACCAGATATCAAAGTTCTGATTCGTAAGCTGCTTAAACGTCACCCTATTGAGCGGGTGAGCTTTGAGGAGTTTTTCCATGACGAGATATTGGCATCGGTGCCATACAATGGCCGTGCTATCATCAAGGACGAGCTGGCAGCATCGATGCTGAGTGAATGCTCACACACAAACCTATCGCAAGACGCCTCGAATAGCGATACATTGCCTAATAGCAATTCAGTACAACAACCGACGTCGCCTAACCCTCGGAGTCAATCGACTCATCCCATATCATCAACCTCGCCACACTCCCCATCGATGTCTCATGCTATGCGAGCGCCGCCGGCACCACCCACGTTCGCAGCGCATCCAGCCGCAACTTTGCCAACGCCTACATCCAAGTCAAGCAGACAGGATATGTCTACTGACACAGACCAGGTATTGGCGAGTCGGCTAATGGATCTGCCCCTCAGCGATAAGGAACGCACACCAAACACTGCGTTCGGATTCGAATTGGATACTACATCAGAAGCATTACCAACCCCAAGTGCGTTTACCAAACGTTCAGAACAGGAAAAGACATTGCAGCCAAGTGCTCTGTCGCGAGCGATGAGTTTGAATCCTGCACAGCCTTATAATGCCATTGCATCGTCTCGAGACCAGGGCGGATCCACGGATGCTCAGCGGAAAATGTCCGTACCAAATCTCGAGCAGCAAAGCTCAGGCGCGTCATTGTCTTCGGATACGCGAGCCGACTCGAACCTGCCTGATACACTCCGAGGACTTGCTCAGAAAGCGTATGTTTTGAGCGAATTTGCTGATGCCAAAATGGCAGAGTATCAAGCTAGCACACAGCCAAGTTCTGGCGATATAAGCCCGGCTCATAGCAGTCCGAATTCAGCGGCTATGCATTGTCAAGAAAGCAATGTAGCCGAGGCACTGGCTTTGTATGTACGCTCGCTTGGATTTTTGCAACGCGGACTATCAGCTATCAATAGCTACGCTGAATCTCTTCACGAGGCTGAGCCCAGCGCAGAGATGCGTAATTATGCAAACTGGTTCCGTACGCGATTCCAAATGTGTTATGAGCGCTCAATGTACGCAAGAAACATTTGTAACAGCGGAAATTTGCCGGAAAATCTCCAGTTTGTGGACCGGCAAATCTTTGACAAGGCGTTGGAGCTGGCGCGCGCCGCTGCTTTGGATGAATTGGAAGGGAATCGGGAAGAGTTTCACTGGGATTCCACCAGTTGTCTACTTGCTTATGAGACAGCTGCCTCTCTTTTACAAGGGCTGCTTGATCCTGGAGAAGATCAGATGGGCCTTTCGACCAATTCCATATTCATGGTGGAGAAGTTCTTGAAGAGTATTCAGAAACGTATGAGTGCTTTACAACAGACGTCAGGAAGGAACACGACTGAATGATGATTTTGATCTAGCTAGATGCCAAGCTTATTGTTATTATGTCACAGAGGGTATATAGAAGACTGTATTCAGTATTGAATTTAACGAATCCGTTCAAAGCTGCCTGTCCGTCCAAGTATCACCACGGTAAAGTCCATCAGCTGCATCAGTCTAACACCACTTACCCATTCGCCTGCCTCCAGATATGCGCTGAAAAATTTCCGCATGTCCCTATTTGGGATCCGTGATAAAGACAGCGTCAGCCCTGTGTTTCGTTTGATGCCAGACAGCACTACACTAATCAGCATCGCGTCCACAAACAAGTGCATCACACGCCCAAACATAATTGATGGTGTGAATGTGCCACGTGGATACCAAACAGCAGATAGAACTATCCTTACGTGTTCGGCTCTATTGGATTATGTCATGATGTTGAGAAATATGGAATGAATTGCGGGATAGGTGAATGTATTAAAAGCATAGATGGATGGTTTTGTGGCTATAAACAATGGCGATCGACTCGGAAAATTTTGATTTGATGTCAGGATCGCGATTCAGTAAGCCATGAGAAGGAATCTATCCCGTTTGATTGGCCTAGCGCTGGGGGCTGCCAACCTGCTCCGAGCGGGTTTTCGCATGCGATATTATGAGATGCTTGGAGTGCAACAAGATTATCACAAAACACTTGCCAACTTAGGGAGTTGTAGTCCTTTTCGGAAGGTATAGAGGGGATAGGTGCCGGTAGTTGCATTCCGTCTATTGCTTGACCGTTGAATGCTTGTTCCATAGGAGAGGGCATCAAGCCATGGGCAGATCGGTGGTCTGCAACTGAGGGGGTCGTAGGGGATGTGCTGATACTCGAGCAGAGAGATGGTGACACTGTATTCACCAATGGAGAGGGATATGCATCATGTTGCGCCACTGGCTGATACGTGGAGTGACTCAAGTCCAGCGCAGAGGGGGGGTCTTTACGTCGGATACTAGATGAGAATCCTTGAACTTTTCTCCACTGCTCAAGCAGCAGGTTGCCCGATTCGCCAAAATCGCTTGGCACTTCGATGGACTCCGCGCAAGACGGAACTTTCATGTTTAAGAATGAAGCTTCCGGCGCAAGATTGCTATGCAAAGCATGTTGCGCAGCACCTTGGAAAGGCATGGAATGCATTGAATTAGGCATCCAGCAAGGTGGAGAGTTTGGCTCGATTGGGCATTGCATCGTGTGGGAATCGATACTGCTCGTAGACCAAGGAGTTGGGCTGTGGTTTGAAGGTTCAAAGAAGCTGGGGGAAGTCGGCGATACTCCAGGCGACGAAAACGACTGCGATGGCAATGAAGAGATTCTTGTATCTTTCGGATTGGTATCCGAGACAGACTTTCTGGCACGCGGATACGAATGTAAACTGAGTAACTTGCAGCAGCGGTTACGGCATTGCAAAGCGCGCCGATTGCAGAAATTGGTCGAGATCACTTGCCACGCAGATCCGTGCTTGTGGAATAACTCGATCAACAGCCTATCTTCCTCGGCGGTCCAGGAAGACTTGTTGATAGCAGGGTCAAGCACTTCTCTCCAGCGCTTGCTGCACTGGTCTCCGGATCGCTGGCCAACCAGGTCTGCAATCCGTGCCCAATCGCTAGAAAGTAGCGCTACGCCCTCGCGTAGTCGACGATCCTCTTCATGCGTCCATGAACCTTTCTTCAAACGATCGTTTAGGCCATTCACCCACCGTTTACGGCACGCTTTCGCAGAGCGCTCGGGAATTTGGGCGGCAATTTCCGTCCAACGAATTTCCTTGGTGTGTTGAAAGCGACTCATAGCCTGCGTGAGGAGTGCATCTTCCTCAGGTGTCCATTTTCGACGATCCACGCTGCCCGTAGCTAAAGTAGGACTAGCAACAGGCATTCTGGAACCGTTGTGGTAGTACTCAGGACTGTAGAGTGAAGAGTGTGAGTGCAATAGATTTGTAGCCACTAATTATCCGAGGGAGCAATCTGAGCAAGAGCATCGGACAGTTTTCTTATCGGAGAAATCAATTGGCCCTACCTGTTTGCTCGCTACATGAATTTTAGTTGCTCGAGTGGGGCAACGCTTAGAGCGGGGACGTGAAAGCACGTGTGTTCGATGGCCAATCAACGTGCGCGCATACCAAGAATTAGCTTGCATTGCTAATAAACCTCGCTTTCACTGCCGACTGCGCAGATCTTTGCAAGTGAATGCAGCTATGTTGAGATCTTTTATCAGTACTTGAGGAGTCCTTCGACCAATGGCATGTTTGCATCCCGTAAAGGAGTGCAATCAGTCTCGTCATCTCACAATAGGTCATTCTCAAAAGCCTAAAAGAGGCATAGGAAGGCTGACCAATCATTGATGGTATCGGAGGCATCTCCATGCAGGAGGAAAGCATTACTTGACTTTTGCAACTAAGCTTGAGACTTAATATGTAACACGTGCAGGATATGCAGGGCAGCCACGAGTATGTCGGACGAAGCTCCGAAATACCCGATCATGCAATGACGATTATTGCGATAATTTCCCCTTACTGGCTCGCAGGTTGAGGCTGGAAGATATATGGATTTTACATTTCATTACAATAGAGAATGTGTGTGTAAGGGACAAGCGAGGGGATTTAGTCTACTGTCATTTTATTGATTGGGCTGAGATAAATGCTCATTTACATAGCATATCTCGTCTTAGCACGTAATCGCGAGCCGTAGCGATGAAGGAGGAATGGGATAGGCACCATGACTAGAGAAACGCATGCCAAAATTGTCGTCGCGTTTCGAGGGTTCAACTTATTATACATTTGCGTCGCAAATAGGGGGAAGCCAACACCAAAAGCAGACCGGACCATAGTGTTGGCGGCCATGGCGCTGGCGGTAAGTGCTCCATACGTGTCTGCCATATAGGTAAAGAGACTGAACATTATGAAGAAAATGCCAAGCCCATAGAAGCCACCGGCAATGATTGGCGGCCATATACTCACATCCTTCCATACAGTCCATGCGAACCAGAAGAGTGAACAAGTGAGAATAGGCCCCGCAGCCATAGTGAGACGCAGTCGGAACTCAGGTGGGACAGTATTAGTGAGACTTTTCTTGAGACTTATTTGATAAGCTCGATTCTCGACTGTGACGTAGTACAGAGTACCTGATATACAGCCGATCACGAGCGCGAGGAACGTGAGACCGGTTTGGACAGGACCTAAGCCGTGCATTTGAGTGAAAACAACAGGATAGGCGTCGAAGAACAGATATAAGACACCATAGATGAACGAAATGTAAAGCGTAACGCTTAGCAGCATAGGTTCCACCTGTCGGTTAGCGTTTACTTATGCGATATGACTTACCACTAGCATTTTCAGGGGCACAACCAAACGTTCAATTACGATTTCTCGAAGACTGATTTCACGAACTTCAATAGGTGCTTTGTATCGGGGGTTTCCTGTTTGTTTTCTAATTCGTTGCGCCTTCTTCTTAAGCGTGACTCCAGGATTGGTCTCGCTCATGGTGAGACCTGCTAAAATCGTGAAAGAGCCAGTGAAGATAGCCATGGCCCAAAACACCCATTGGTAAGTAGTGCCAGAAGCAGCGATCCAACCTCCAACAAGCGGGCCCAGCGACGGTCCGCACATGGGTGTGGCACCAAACACGCACATTGCGACACCTAGGTGTTTCTTTCGCCACATATTTGCCATGACTCCGCCTCCAATAGTCAATGGACAAGAACCAAAAAAGCCAGTCACGATCCGCATACAAATTAGTCCTGCTAGAGTTGGTGAGAAGGCACAGCCAACGTTGAATACAGCTAGGCCAAGACCAGAAATCCATAACAATGGAAGAGCTCCGTATAACTCAGACAATGGACCCCAGAAGAGCGGACCAAACATGTAACCGGCAAGGAAGAGGTAGATGGGTAGCTCAGCAAGCTCTCTCGATACATCATATCTTTCCATAATTCGAGGAAGAAGCTGGGAAGGTGCCGATGATGCAAATGTACTGCAGAACGTAAATATACCGATAAGCATCGTAATATAGCTTCGATAGTATTTTGACCAATTTTGTGCCATTTCTTTATCATCAACTCCATCCCAATCAACTATAATGTCTCCTTCCGCTTTGTCGGCATCGATATGCCCTGCTGGCAATTCTGAGACGGGCACATCCGTGACAAATTCACCGTCCTGGATCGAACCTCTTTCTAGATCCGTATCGTCGCTTTGTGTTGCACTTGGCTGCTTTCCATTGCGAACTACAGGGTAGTTGTCGATGTCACACAGCTGGGGCCCATAAGAAGAGGATTGCGATACTGCCGCTCGCTTCTCGGTGAATGCTTGACTAGAACTCGCATCAGGGTGCGCACCTAATGTCCCCATCAGAGTATATAGTGGCAGTTCAATCTGAGCCTATTCAATGTCCCAACACTCTGGTGGATGTGATGCAGCTAGAACCAATGCTTTCTCAGCCTTGGAAGATAGAACGGCACTTAGCGGCTCTTCAGCAAAAGTCTACATAAGCGACTATCTCTAATTACGAAGTGGCAAGTTTAGCCAATGGATGATTGAGAAGGAATGAGATTTCATTCATTCTTATTTGCTTACAACATCATAGAGATGAATGCGTGCTACAATCACAAATCCGCTCATATTCCAAAATTGACCCAATTCTGCAAAAGGCTACTAATAGAGGCAGCAGGAGGAATGCGGTCGAATAGTAATATAAGCATTACAAGATTACTGAAAGAGTATAACGCATGAGACACGTATACTACTAATAGCCACAATGTTCAGTAGCGACTCGCAGCTTTTCAATATTGAGAGCCAGGGATTCGGAATTCCTGTGCGTAGGCAAAGTACTGCTTGTTAGTAGACGAAACATACCTTTTGCATGAGACGGAGCATAGCTTGCGGTGGTCTCATAGAAATCAATGTGTTAGAAACCTTGGATAAGCCCTCGTTCTTGATCAACTTAAACAAATTCATCGCGACGCTGCCGGGATACACGCTATCTGCATACCAGCGATAATTGTACGCGGTTAGATGTAGGGCCATTGACAGTGTTTGCTCCACGTTGTTGGCATCGGCACAGTGCTCCAGTAATCGTTGGTAGGCCTTCGGGCTGAACTTCTGCTGAATGCACTCAAGGAACGCTTCTCTTGCTTCCACGGGACGATGAAGACGTAAGGCGAGCTCACCCAAAATTTCCCAATCTGTGGCGGTTTTGTGGAACGGCATCGACTGTGCCTGGTAATGTGCAAGCTCTGCACGCCAGATTGTATAGATCCGCAAATCCTCATATAACACCATAAATAGATTATCTAGCCATCTCTCACACAGACGCTTTTCTGTGAATGACATCCAATGCCCTGCTTCTTTCTTGCCCTGACCAGGTTCCTGATTTGATGCAAACTCAGCAGGCACAGGCCGTTGCATAGTGTCTGAGGCGCCTACAGACTCCTGCTGCTGTACATCATTCTCGTTGGTATTGGACGAGCGGTATTCCTCTTCCATGACAAACACTTCTGATCGACACTTCAGCAGCTCATCCCAACCGATTTGACTGAATAGTTTCGTAAGTATTTTGTAGGCACTTGCAAAAGTCCCCCGTAAAGCTGGCGCAGGAAGTCTAAGTAATGCGACGTCCGTCTCGTTGTCGTTCGCGCTGTCTTCGTCCAGCAGCTTGCTTTGTGCAGCCAATGGACGTATAGGAAGATGCGTTCGTACAGCTTGTGGCAGACGATGCAGATCGCGCTCATTGTAGGTGAACATAGGACAGGAATTTAGAGTGAATAGAGCGGCAGAATACTGCTTGGCGTCCACATAACAGTCTGCGAGTTTTGACCAGGTCATAAACTCACTTGGCGCACAACTCACAGCCTGTTCAGCGAGTCGAGTAGCCCAGTCCAATTTGCCTTTCTCGCGCAGAAAGTCGCACTGAATATGTAAAAGAACATAGTTATTAGGATTTTGATGTAGCGCACGATGCATTATTTGCACCGCCTTCACCTCTTGATTCATGCCCAGATAGGATCTGGCCACGAGTGTAGCGACGTCGGGCTCCCTTGACCAAAGCTTCTCGAACAGGTTGACAGCTTGTTCCCATCTAGAAGCTTCACCGAAGTATTTGAGAATACCCGATGACAGATGGTTGAGTACGATCGTAGCAACCTGCACCTCTGGCTCACTGCCTAGTTGCCAGCCTTTAAAGAACAAATTCTCGGCTGCGAGCAAGAACCGCAGCTCGTGTTCCATGGTGGGTATAGGGTCTAACTTTCGGTAACCTGCTAAGCGATAATTTGTATCGTCCGCGTAAAGAATTGCACGAAGCACTGCAGATAGGTACGTCTCTTGCCATAGCTCCGGAGTAGCCTCCTGACGCTCGCCGCGTGCGTTCAGCACATAGGTCAGGACTGTACCTGGAATACACACTTCTACGCGCAAGTCAACCCGCGAGAATGCATTGAAACAACAGTATACACCGCCTTTCAACTTGTAAGGGTTCTTGCTGCTATACCATGATGGGTTATGTTCCATCTCGTATGATAGACCGGTGATATAGGTGGCCAAAGTTGCAGAAGAGGATGCATCTACACCGGAAACATAGTGGTATGAGCCGAGATCTTTACGCCCGTTAGTTTTCAGGGCATGGCAGAGGTCCGGTGGACCCAGCTCACGAAATAGGCTCAATGTCTCTGTACGAGATTGCAAGCTTTCGCCTATCTCCCCCTCAAAGAACTCTGGGACCGACAAGAAGGTGTCGACCATAGCGCGTTATTTAGACTGCGAGCCTCGAGATTGTTTAACTAGCTCCGCGTGGACCCACGTGGGTACCCCGGTGAACCGGCCCGGGGGTTCGGCGCAGGTGAGAAACTCGTTTGATGAGGGGATTCTTTTCATCTTATCTCAACTATGGCTGACGACGTTGCGGCAGAGGGAGTGGATATTGAGCTTCAAAAGAATGGAGTAGCCACTGCGGCTAAGTCGTTCATTTCTGGTGGTTTTGGTGGTGTTTGTGCAATCTTGGCAGGTCATCCCTTCGATTTGATCAAGACGCGCTTGCAGACAGCACCTCCAGGAACCTACTCAGGAGCCATGGATGCTGTTCGTAAAACAATGGCAGTTGACGGAGTCAAGGGTCTGTATCGCGGTATGGGACCTCCATTGATCGGAGTAACACCCATTTTCGCATTGTCTTTCTTTTCTTATGATCTCGGCAAGAAGATCGTGTACGGAATGACCCCGCATCGCCAGGATAGTCATTTGTCCCTTGGCGAGCTGGCCTTCGCAGGATTCTTCAGCGCTATTCCGACCACTATGGTGGCCGGCCCTGCGGAACGTATCAAGGTTTTGCTACAACTTCAGGGACAAGGTTCCGCTGGCCCTCAGTACAGTGGACCCGGAGATGTCGTACGCCAGCTTTACAAAGAAGGTGGTTTGCGCTCCATTTTCAAGGGAACCGGTGCTACACTTGCTCGTGACGGACCCGGGTCTGCTGCGTACTTTGCAGCTTACGAAATTGCCCGACGTTCATTACTTCCGAAAGATGCGGATCCGAAAGACGTGAATATTCTGACCACCATCACTGCCGGTGGTCTTGCTGGTATGGCTATGTGGGCATTCGCCATTCCCCCAGATGTGATCAAGTCGCGATACCAAGGTGCACCGGAAGGCACCTATAGAGGATTCCTGGACTGTGCACGAAAGACCATCGCTGCAGACGGCGTCGGCGCCCTATTCAGAGGATTCGGCCCAGCAATGGCACGAGCATTCCCTGCGAACGCCGCTGTGTTCCTTGGTGTAGAGATGTCACAATCATTGATGGACCGCTTGTTCTAGGGACTCTGCTAGCTAGTTTAGTTGAGGATCGTAGCGAGATATAGGATGTAAGCAATCCGCGGAATTATGCATGTACGCCTAGCTTCCACGTCGTCCGTTGTTCATTCTGACGGAATGGAGATGGATGATGCGCTTAAAGCGCTAGGTCTCGCACGGAAGCATGATGCAAGCGGGAACAAAGATGCAGCATTGAAGTGGGCACGGAAGAGTGTCGCTATATACCGCACAGAAGAAGCTGTTACTCTTGTTTCGCGCCTCGAGACAGTCGGTACTCAAGGTTCTTCTTTGAAAGATCAGCCGTCTACTAGTACGCCTATGAAAGAGACCTATACCTCCCAGAAGACCGAGACGATCTCTTCGTCTTCGGACAATACAAAGGCAGAATACACACAAACACAAATTGAAATCGTTCGCCGGGTTAAGAGAGCGGGTGGAGATTTCTACTCGGTACTCCAGATTGAGAAGACAGCGTCAGACGCTGAAATCAAAAAGTCTTATAAGAAGGTTTGTTCTTTGTGTACTAAACCAGCTTGCGTTACAATTGCACCCAGACAAAAATCGCGCGCCCGGTGCCGACGAGGCTTTTAAGCGTTAGTGTATACAACTGACTTGCAGTGGTGTCCAAAGCATTTACTGTGCTGTCTGACAAGGACAAGCGAGCAGCTTATGACAGATTTGGGGGTGATCCAGACAGCCGTTTTGGCGCATCATCAGCCACAGCATCAGGACATCCTTTCAGCGGGTTCGGCGACGGTGCACGGATGAGACCAGGGATGGGCGCCGAGATTGACCCTGAAGATTTATTCAATATGTTTTTTGGAGGAGGAATGGGACGAGGTACGTGTATTTATTTGACCTAGGCGGATTTGGAAACAGCAACGTCTTTACATTTGGCGGACCTGGCATTCGAACACAATATTATCGTCCAGGCGGAGCAGCACATGCCCGTCGCGCGCCAGGCCAGCGCCAAGGTCAAAATAACCAGAACAGCTTTTGGTTCCAAGTGCTTCCTATCCTGGTATTGCTTGCCTTCTCTTTATTATCTTATCTACCTTCACTATTCACAGTGCAAGATCCAGATTTCCGATGGCGACCAACAACCATGCATCGCGCTCACCGCACTACTTTCCAGCGTGGAGTGTCTTATTATGTGGACCCTGTTTCATTTGCGCGTCATCCCTATGTTACTACAGCATCATCTTCCCGACGCGGCGGCTCACTGCAACGGAAGGAAAACAGCAGTCCGGAACTGCTTGCGTTCGAGCGTCGCGTGGAGGAGTCTTGGATGAAAGAACTCTATCGTCAGTGTGAACATGCACAGGATTATAAACGCCGAAGACTAGCTGATGCGCAAGGCTTTTTCGGTTTCGGCGTACGTTTTCTAGCTGACATCAGGCGGACCACGCGAAAATTGCAAAAATCCAGGCGGAGGTTTACGAGAGCTGCGAGCAGCTGCAGCGCTTATTCCATATTCGAGTATAGATGAATAGCCCCTGTGGAGTTACGGCCTCCGCGATCCACGTGACGATACTTTTTCGTTGATCGACGACAGGTTACGATAGTGTGGGGGTTTGTGTCGTGATGGCCGATGCTACGGTGCTTCCTGGTAGGCAGTAGAGTCTGACAATAGACAAGATCGGGTCATTGCTTTTCTGCTCGGCATGCGGATCATTGTTGGATTTGCCCAGTAACGATGACACGATGAAATGTCTCCCATGTGGAACGATGCAGGATGCACGCAGTAAGTTGCTTTCGTCCTATTCACACTAGTATACGATAACCTGGCTGTGGTGACAAAATCGCATCCTAGCGCATTTCCGTCTGTCCTTCGCCAAAAGCGTCAACTGGTGAGCAATGCTCTAGGTGATGATGCTGGTGCAGCTATGGAACAAGCTACGATTAAGGAGAAGTGCCCAAAGTGCGGCAATGATGAGATGAACTTCCACACACTGCAGTTGCGCAGCGCCGATGAAGGATCCACTGTATTTTACGATTGCCCTAAGTGCGGCTATAAGTTCAGTCAGAACAATTAGTTGGCGTCATATACTACGATCCATGAGTATTTCCTTTATGACGTCATAAGACTTTTGCGCCTTCCTGTACATTTATTTCCTGCGCCCTATGCAACAGGGTCAGCTGGGATTTCTCCCGATCTTGTGGCTCGTGCGCGAGGAATTATGCATAGGTAATCTTACCCTTATTTCTCGCTAGATGCTCCATCGTATAGCAGCCCGCCCCAAGAACGCACGACTAGCTGTACCGAAATTTGAAAGAACCATGCGAGTAATTCCTGTGCCAGTGCGCGATGACAATTATGCCTACGTTTTGATGTCAACGCCGACAAAGCAGAATGTAAGGCGCCAGGCTGTTTTCGTAGATCCATATGACGTTGCGAAAGTCCGGCAAGCTGCTCATGCTGAAGGATTGGCGGATTCGGATATCGTTGGTCTGTTGACTACACATGGTCATTACGACCATGCAGGAGGGAATGGAGCATTTGCGCGCGAATTTCCGAAGCGTCCAATTTATGGCGGATCCGCTGAGATTGAAGGAGTTACCACAGTGGTTCGCGACAAAGAGAAATTTACTTTGTTTGAAGAATCCGCTCCTATTGACGTCTCTTGCTTTGCGACGCCCTGTCATACCCAAGATTCAATCTGTTTCCTGGTTGAGGACAGGCGAAGTGATGACGAGTTGGCAAAAACGCCTGCTGGCCTGCAAGAGGGAGCACAGGGTGAAAAGAAGCGCGGAGTGTTCACAGGCGATACACTATTCATCTCAGGCTGCGGTCGCTTCTTCGAAGGCACAGCCAAGGAGATGGATTATGCATTGAATAAGCAGCTTGCCTCGCTTCCGCCAGACACACTTGTCTATTGTGGTCATGGTATGTCTCACTACTTACTCAGAATATACGAAATCCAATGCGGCATTTAGCGCTGCGGTGCTTCCGGATCGAGCAGCAGTTAAGGCACTGGTGAAGGATTTACAATCGCAACGCAACAAAGGTATCACCACTGGCCTTTATACACTGGAGCAAGAGCGCGCACACAATCCGTTCATGCTCGTTAACGATCCGGAGGTGCAAAAGATTGCTCAGAAACAAGATCCTATCGCGACTATGCAGTATCTTCGCGAAGCGAAGAACGCGGGCACACTCCGTACCAACATATAGATTGATCAATCAACGGCCTTTGCTTTTGCACCGAGTAGATAATGTGGAGATGTTCATTGAGGGCCGTGCGAGACTCCCCTTCAGACCGCGCAACTGCTCATCGACGTCAGAATTTGTCGCCCGATCGGGTTAATTCCCCAATGTTATGCGTTTGCCGAGGGCGGGGTTCCCTGATTCCTGCGTCAGAGTAACTAGACCACGGGCTAGGGGACTCGGCTGATCTGAATTCCCCGAAATGGATAAGATATAAATCGAGATTGATCCATCCCTAAGTCCCCTCCAAATAACTACTCCTCTAATTGCCTATGCTTGCACCTCGGTCTCTCCCTTCTTCTGCATTGCTTAGAACTGCGGTTCAGGCCATCAAGCCTAGCAAGCAAGTAGCGGCTCCTCTCGCGTCGCGTTCTTTCACATTATGGACGCGACCCACGGAAAAGAAGAAACACTGGGATGCACCTCCCCGCCCGGCTATCGACGCAAGCGACATGCCTTTGAACCCCGGTCCTCCTCCTCCGGAAAACAAGATCGGTGTGAATGCTATCTTGAAGCAAAACTCTGAATCACTCGATCGCCACACCACCACGATCTTCTCGGAATTCTCTCTTGAAGGAATGACGGCTGTCGTTACAGGTGGTAACCGTGGTCTTGGTCTGGAAATGGCTTTGGCCTACGTGGAAGCTGGCGCTCACGTCTATGTGATTGATCTTCCCGAAGAGCCTTGCGAAGAATTCCGCAAGGTTGCCGACCACTGCCACAAGCTTGACCGACAAATCGAATACATCTCTGCTGATGTGACTAATAAGGAAGAGATGAATGAAGCTATGCCATACATTCTCGAGCACTCTGGTACCAACTCGCTGGACATCTGTGTTGCATGCGCTGGTATTATGCAGACCTTCCCTGCGATTGACTACCCCATTGAAGAATTCCGCAAAGTCATGGAAGTCAACACAATGGGTGTCTTTATCACCGCACAAGCCGCTGCACGCGTGATGTACACGCAAGAGAACGTTGGTGGCTCTATTGTCTTGATTGGCTCTATGTCTGGTACCGTCGTGAACCGTGACCAACAATGGGTCGCTTACAACACCTCTAAGGCCGCCGTGCTCCAAATGGGCCGCAACTTGGCCGCAGAGTGGGGTCCCAAGAACATCCGTGTCAACACTGTCTCTCCTGGTTATATCCGCACCAACCTGGTCGCTGATCAGTTGGACTCGGACCCTGAAATGCTTCGCCGCTGGAGTGATGCCAACCCGCTTGGCCGTATCGGTCGCCCGCACGAATTGCGTGGTGTAATGGTCTGGTTGGCTAGCCATGCCTCTTCCTTCTGTAACGGTGCGGACATCATCGTTACCGGTGGCCACACCATTTGGTAAATCCATTTTGTGAATAGTGCTAGTATCCCCCTTGTCAAATTGTTATCCACCCTACATTGTTTGAAAGCGTCATTAGTTACGTGTCCGTGCCTGGCTCGCTTTTCTGGGTAATAGGAGAATTGCTGTATTTCGTCTATCACATCAGGCTTGGCATCTGCAGATCATTAATCATACAGCTGACATTCCCGATATAGTGGAGTTCCCGTGCACGGATCATGTTTCTCGACGGAAATAGTTGGAGGAAAGAATGCTTAAGAAGCTATGGCCAATAAGGCGTACGACTACTTTGATTACATTGAAACATGCAACAGGAAACATTCTTATTAAGAATTGGGGTCAGGTTATTTATAGTTCGGTGTAGCCATGGGGTATAAAATTAAGACATGACAGCGTCCAGTAGGGTCTGCACATGCTGTACGAGCTCGGCAAGGGCTCGGTGCGCGCTCATTACCGTCAGGATAGAAGATAGCAGTTCTCGTTTTGCCATGCCGCAGATAATTGGATTCCATTCTGTACGCACGTCTGGTTTGAAATAAATAGGTCCTAATAATGATCGTAAGAGCTCTTCTGCCTGATTCCGGATCCCTTGCTCGGCCAGTTGTCGAGCAAGGGCATGAATTGCCTGACGATATTCACTAGCGCTCTCCAGTAATTCTGCAGCGGTCATTCGCATCTCAAGATGGCGTAATGTGGCAGCTTGTTTGAAATCTGAATGGCTCGATACCATTTTCGCTGTTGACGTTGGTAGCTCATTGACCTGCACCTCTATTCGCTTGACAGGCTCCCAAGCAGTTCCTTGAGGATCTGATACCGAACTATGGTAGAGCAGCCATCGCGATGCAACAACACGGAACGCCTTTTTGTCAGGGTCAAGGCCCAGAGCTTCCCCGCTGGATAGGATGACGATTGGTACGCCATTAGTATGCACATAGAAACGAAGTATATCCACATCTTGAGGAAGCTGAGCTAATCCAGGTAGCGCTTTTTGTTGAATGACATCCCACCGATACATATGTCTTGAAGTTGACACAGCTGCTAATATGTTCCCCATACTGGCCAAGCGGATCATTCGCTCGCCAAGCATCAGGCTACAGAGTCTCGGTCCTCGCGGTGCATACCATATGAGTCCCCCATTCAAAAGTGCCACAGCGACAACTTGATTACTGCCCGCAACACAGATACACGGGCTTTCTGCAAAGTCTACCCACTGCACCTCATCAGCAGAGTTGAGTAAAGCAATTTCACAAGGCGCATCTGTAGCATTTCGGATATCGATTATCCCAAGCTCGCAAGACTCACGCAGGATCGATTGAATCACGGGAGAGATCGAGTGAGCTGGTGTTGATGCAGTGGAAATTTCGTCAAGCGTCATCATTGTTTCACTAGCGCTAGCAGTGCGTTTCTCTCCACCCAGTGTTCGCCCGCCCGACACAGGGAACATTGAGAGAACGGCGTTGGTATTCCGTGTATCGTTAGAATTAGTGAAAGCCTCGGCGGGAGTAGCCTCGCCAGCCAGTAGAGTAGGCCGGATTCTTCTTTTACCATGGGCATTTAGGGTAATCTCCTGTTTCAACCGTTCGCCAGGCGCAGGAGGTTTGACCGCGGCCAAGGCTGATCGAGCTTGAATACTGGTCCGCGCTGGTAGCGGTGTAGAGTCCATCTGTTGTGTTGTGGAAACTTTAGGTACATATCCAAACGCCTTGCGAAGAGAAACTACCTCTTCATCTCGCAACACAGTTCCCAATTCTTCAGAGGTGAATACAATCGAAGCCACTTGGCCATCAGACGAGCACGCAAACAATGTATACCCATCGCTTGACCAGGATAAATCCATTACACCGCGTTCAAACAAATCACGAGCCACAAGCAAGGGTCGAGGACAGCTCGTGAGCCACACCGAGACACTTTGATCCAAAGAACCGAGTGCGACAATCGTGTTGACCGAGTTATTTGTCCCACGAAACAGTCGAGGACTACAGGCCGCTACTGTCACAGCGTTTTCGTGACCGACAAGCGATACATCAGACGTCCATGCGAGTCTTTTAATGACGCTTGCGACAAATACAGGTCCATTCATTGCATTAGATGCGATTAAATTCGCCCCGTCCGGTGTCCATGATGAACGATGGAAAAATGTCGAGCTAGGGCTACTGGTGAAAGGAGCGGTAACACATGCTTCTAGGCCGCCATCACTCGTCCGCCAGATTTTCAGTTTACGATCGTCACTGCCAGTTGCAAAGAACTGCTCAGTAGGATCAAAAGAGATGCTTTTGATAAACCCTTGATGCGCGCGTATAGATCGCAAGCGTTCGAATGTCGACCCACTCCATACGATGGCCAGAGAATCCAGCCCGACCGTGCCTAAATAAGTATCACTCTCGGACCAGGCAATATCAGTCACGTCCGACTCATGCGCAGGTAGACGCTTGTAGGGTCTCCAATTCTCTAAATTGGTTTCGGAAGAGCCAAACACCATTCCTCCTCCCATACCAGACGCGTCGAGATCCCAAATAAAACATACGGTGTCGTCTGATCCTGACGCTAAGTACCTTCCAGAGTGTGACCATCGAACAGCAAGCACGGCACCTGTATGTCTCGCGAGAGTACTGAGCAATTTCGGAGATCCTTCTTCTTCACTCGCTTCAGCATCCAGAATCGGAGTCGTAGCCCAAATTCGGATCTTGGTGTCTAGACCCCCTGTTGCAAGTCTTGTGCCATCAGGATGCACCGAAAGAGTGTACACCGTCGAGCGTTTTGTTTGATTATCGGCTCGATGCACAACCCAGTCGGGTACAGTGATCTGGACCGTCATTCGTACTGCCTACAACGATCACAACTTCCAGGCTAAATGACTATAGACAATTCCGGATCGGGTCATTAATGTTGAATCGGGGTAGAGCGGCCGTCGTTGGATGCATCAGAAGTAACCTCGGTATGCTGAGATAAATCGTATGGAGTGATCCAGCAGGATAGATCTTTGTCAGTAGCAGGTACACCACTCCAGCGGCTCAGCTTCTTTTTGACTCGCTGCTTTAGTTGCTCACGATGACTTGTAGGAGTAATCGCACGAGCCGGTTCGGCAGGAGGCGCGGAGGGATGCTGCAATATTGTTAACTCATTATGCAACCACAGCCATTCTAGATTCTCGTTTGCGTCCAAACCGGACTCTGATCTCGCACGCTGCGCGAGATCGTCACACCGCGTGCTGAGCCACTCGTCATGCTTCGCGATGGCTTGTTTTAGATCACGAAGCGCCGGCGCACTACTAAGTCGAGGTGCACTGAACAGAGTCTGAGCAAAGGTAATCAAGTCCATAGGCAGCGCTAACGCATGCTGCGCCAGAGAGACGGTGCTCGCGATTGCGCCTAATCGTGCTGCATATGTCTCAATGCCCTGTGCTGACTTGGAGAAGTCCACAGACAAGTTGTCTACAGCCATGGCGAGTGACACAAATGTAGGAGCACCGTCTTGGAGTGAATTCGAGCGTCGAGGCATGCAAAACGCTAGCTCTGGACGCAAACGAAGATCCGGATCCTGTGCATACAAGGCTGTATGACCATACCAAGCCATCGTCTGAAGCAAAAGCTTCCATGAATACGCGCGGATCACGAACCATTTCCTGCTAGAGTTCATGGAGAGTGTGATACGGCTAGGAAAGAATAGCTGGAGAGGCTGGGCTGACTCATTACTGGATTCAGGAAGCCTCGGACGCATGTCCAGTGAAGGTCGCGCAAATAATGGTGTCGAAGACGTCGGTAAGGCAAATAATTCAAGAGAGTAGGGAGATTCTGCGAATCCGAACTGTACACCAGATAAAGCAGGCTGTCCATTGGAATTTTCTGGAGGGTATGGCTCGCCGAATAAACTCGCGCGTCTCTCGAACGATGTACGGCTACTACTTCGCTCCGACGCAACAGGGGAGTCTAGCGACTCATCCGCTGTAGGATGCCAGTCAGAAACAGGCTGAGATGCATTTTGTGCTTGCAATTTACTGTCTGGGCGGAAAAATGCGCCGGCAGTAATCCGCGGTGCAAACTCTGCATTAGAATCCTTGGACTGGTCTCGTGCCTCATAAGGATTTGCAGCTTGAGCAATGGGGGTTGTCTGCATACTTTCTTCGTGTTGAGGCTCGGCGAGCTGATCCCGATATGAATTCAATTCGGAACGGTCGGTATGCTGAGTCGTTACTGTGAATGGCAACTCGTGGCTACCTGTTTGGCCAGCCATATAGTCATCTTGCGCTGTAACATGTTCTTGTTCGCTTCCAACTTGGTCTTCATTACTGGGATCAAAACCTCGTTGTAAAGTGGTATTCTGCTGATCGCTAGAGTCGTCATTGGCCCAGGAATCGTCCGACTCTGAATCCTGTTCAGCCTGCGCGGCAGCATTCAACGCTGCCTCGTAACGGCTTAATGGAGGTATGAATGTTTTAGGAGACAATCCAAAGCTCGAACCCGATGGAGAAACGGTGCTTGGAGAAGGGATGTTGTCTTGTTCACTTTGTGTCATCTGCGGGCTATAAGCGCGCTGGTTCAATGTGGCTTGCTGGTGCTCGTTCATCTCATACGGATTAGGAAAACTGAATTGACGTTCAGGTGCTTCAAATATTTCATGACCATCAGAAGAAGCGATTGCAGACTGACTGTCTGATGGGGGCTCACGTTCACTCTGTGCCAATTGTGGGATCGAACTCTCAAACCCAGTCGCTGCACCGTTCGCCTCGAAGGGATTCTGTTGATGAAGAGGCGACCTGTCGATCGGTTGCCACTGATTTCTAGACTGCTGTCCGGTAGATACTGTGCTTGTTCTTGCACTTGCCAAATTTGGTCCGCTTGAAGACGCAACCGGATACTGTGAGGACGATTGGGCACTTGAATGCGACGACACTGATAAACTTTTCCGTGTTTCCAACCAAAGAAGTGATTCTTCATCACTGAAATCGGCTGAAGGATAAGAACTGGGTATGTTACTCTGCCGATATTGTCGTGAGGCATTATGATCTCGGCGGGATTGCTCGAGAATCTCTTTCTCAAGAAGAGCTTGCCGCTGTAGCTCAGCTTCACGACGCCGTGCCTCTTGCCGTGAAAGTTCCATGATTCTGCGCTCTTCAAGAAGGCTACGCTGCTCGCGCTCCTGCCTCTGCCTCTCCTCGTCACGAGATGCAGCGATCGCAGCTTGGACAGCTTCCTGTTCTTCGCGCCGTTGTCGTTCCTTAGCGTCAGCTTCTAGCGAGAGCGATTCTTGGATAGCACGGTTAAGCTCATCCTCCTCACTTTCTTCAGGCAGTAAGTCGTGCGGAGTATGTGGTGCTGGAGTGTCATATGGGTTTGGAAACGATTCGTTCATCGTCCAAGGAAATCAAGGGAATCTCATTGGCGTTTCTCCACATCCTGCCTGGCTCACGAAAGCTGCTCTGTGTGTTGAGCGGCTTTAAAACAGGGCTTGGATGGCCGTCGGACCGGCGCACTGCATCAAGCGCGTGGTTTACGACGTATATGACATTCGGGTGTGGTACTCGAGTCCTTATCCGTTGGAAAGTACAGATGAGGTATCGACTCTGCACGTATGTGCTGGGTGCTTCCGATATGTAGAGTCTATGGCGTTGCTGCATCGGCATCGACGTGTGTGTCGTCACCGGCACCCTCCAGGACGCAAGGTATACCAGCGTGGTGCACATACAATATGGGAAGTAGACGGTGCCTTGCAGAAATTGTATGTGCAGAATTTGTGTCTGTTTGGAAAACTGTTCATCGACCACAAGACGGTGTGCTTTGATGTGGAACCGTTCCTGTGCTACTTAGTGACGGACGCAAGCAGCCAGTTTGATCACGTCTTGGGATTTTTTTCAAAGGAGAAAATATCCTATGATCACTTTAATTTGGCGTGCATTGTAATTTTTCCACCGTTCCAACGAAAGGGATACGGCACACTATTGATGGAGTACAGCTACTATCTTTCTCGCGGGAAAGAGATAGCAGGTACTCCAGAGCGCCCCTTGTCTGCATTAGGACTACGTGGATATGTAGCGTTTTGGACCACTCGTGTACTACGAACTTTAGAGTACGCTTACGACCCGGAAAAGTTATCTGCTCGACGCATCAGAGCGATCTTGGCAGGTGTCTCGAATTTGCCAGAAATCCCCACTCGCAAACGCAAGATTTCTCAGCGAGGCTGGGCAGGAGAACTTGTTGATGACGCAGTTACACCTGAGTCCAATCTGCCAGATGTAATGCTCCCCAAAAGCACGACGCTAGCTCGAATTGCGACCGCATCAGATATGCGTGTCGAAGACACAACGCTTGCACTGGCTTATGCCGACCTTTTAGTAGAAAGCGATGGTGTATTTTATCTATTTCGAGCGGCTATCGATGCAGCCGTCAAACGACTACGGATTAAACCGCCAATTTTGGATGAGGCTTATGTACTATAGGGTATCAAGTTCTCTTCAAAGCTCGAAACGGCGCTTTTGTCGTGCATGTACTCTTCCTGAGCGTCCCGATCGGGAGGCAGGGGCGCTTCGAATCGCTACATGGCGGGATTGCTGGGTATAAGGAGAGAGCGTATGATTGGCTCGAAGCAGTTCTGCGAGATGTCCGGCGACGTCCATTCCACTTTGTGTGGGTTCTGCACGCGACCGTAATGGTGTTGCAGGTGGTAATTCAGGTGTGCGCACGCGACTTGTTGCATGGAATGTTCTTACTTTGTTAGCAGCGGATGTAAAGGGTATAGTCAGGTCAGCAAGGCCGTGTGAACTATGCGCAGAAGCAAGGCGCGCAAGGCCACTTGGCTGCGAAGGGGTACGTGTAATTTGATCCTGTGTGTGGTTCGTGACGAATGGGTCCTGTGATATGTCCGTAGATGTATACGGTGGGTATTGTGTGACCGAATCACTGTGTCCGGTAGTAAAACGATCTTCTTTCGCAAGCGGCACATTGGTACGAAGCCAGTCTTGGCTCAAACGATGGATGATCGAGGGCAAATCCTCTCGGAACATTTCGCGTAATTGTGCCTCGATCTCTTCCTGTAGATACTTTTGAATCACACCCACACTATCAAATGTGGAAGAAACACGTACACTTTCCAAAGGATCATTCTTGAATACAAGGGTCACTCCTTTAGAACGAGAGACGACCAACACTACAATTGCACGCAAGCGCATTTCCGAGAGTTTTACGCGCATTGGAACAATCAGAGGACTCGCTGCGAATAGCATGCCGCGTTGTGCGGCTGGCGCAGCAAACAGCCCCATTCTTGGCGCAGACGGTTTCGCAAGCGGATTGGCTTGTACCTGAGTTGAGAGCTCAATATGCGCATCTCCCGCATACATTAGACGAAAGATCCCGCGGAAACGTTCACGTGTCAAGTCGCCAATCTCGAGGATCTCTAGCTCAGGAGGCTACAAGTTAGTTGAGGAAGCACGCACTATTGTCCCCATATGCAACTCATTTACTTGGATATCCCCCGCAATCACCTTGGGTTTAGGACCACGATTCAGCGCAATATTCAGCGTGGATATAGCGTCCTCGTAGAATTGGCCAGAAAACGTCGGCCAAGAAAAGTTGAACGACATGCCTCTAGTGAGGTAGTGCAGTCGCCGGAGGTGGAATGCCTACACGTGACTATGTCGTAGCTGGGAGGGAATCCTACGTTTAGGCATGAACATGGAGGAGGTCGGCTCTGGGAGTGGCCGTTTCTGACCACGATCAGAGGGTGAGGGGGTCGGAGAAGAAGGGTTGGGTTGCGAAGGAGACAGCCTCGTCATGCTGGCCTCACGAGAGACATGAGCTTTAGGTGGAGGCGCTGTGTCAGGACCACGCAGGATTGAGGGGGAAGTATGGGTATCGTACGCAGGTCTTGTTTTCGTCTGCGTGTTAGGGGCAGCACGAACAAATCCATGCATATTCATTGCGCGCTTAGAAAACGTAGACCGTGGAGGTATTAGCATCATCCGCCGCGACTGAATGGCTGAGCCAGACCGCGCACGGGCCAACATCGCTTGCCCTGGAGTGGCGGGAGTCTTTGCGACTTTTGGGCGCACTGATCCCCGACGCAAGTCGACATCGCTTACGATAGTCTTTTTTGCATCTTTCTGTGCACTGTGCTCCGCGTAACGACCTTTGATTTTCGCTTTGGCTGCTGCTTTGGCTTCCTCAACTTTTTGCTGCTTGGTCTACCAGGGTAAGCGGCACACTTACATTGTAGACCTCACGCCAGTCCTGTGGCTCTACGTGAGAAGCTCCTTCATATTGTTTGCGTAGTTCGATGAAGTCTCTTATGCAAGCGTGCCGCCAGAGTTCTTGATAAGAGTGTATACATACCCTGAGTATCTTCTGCAAGGTGCTAAATGAGAGTGAAACGTACAGGTGAAGCTGACTCTAGCTGACGTAGTTGATCTGGACGACACTGCTGCAGCAGCGGCCGCGCAAGCCTGTATGGCATATCTCCTAAGTCATGTACGGCTGCATTAAGATAGCTGGCATACCTGACAAATTCCGAAGAATCACTCAATGAGCGAAATAACTACATACCTCGGCGACAGAGGGTTGTGAGCTGCGGTACGCCATCTGTCATCGTGGTGGGACGTGCATTAGGATCACGTGCATCACACGAGGAGGTCGCTGACGGTACCGGCCTGACTATGTTCTGCCCATGACTGGCGCGCATTCTGAATCTGTCGGCGGGTGCGAGGATCTTGCAAACTTGACTCGATCCAATGCATCACGGCGTCATCGCTCTCCGGAAGAAGAGGCGCGCTAAGTGCTTCAATCAGCCAATCGGAGGAAGGTGGGGGATCATACGAGTCCACTGCTAATACAATCGCAACAGCAGCGAGTGTTATGACATCGAATCCATCCAAAAGGAACGCATCCCAGATTCTCAGCTGAGACGAGAACGGCAATACGCCGGAAAATAATGTCATATACCATCCCGTAGCGTATGCACTTGGTGCGATCCCTGAATCTTTTAGCGACGATACTGTTCGGGGGGTATATTCAGAGAGCAGTGACTGAAGCACAAATAGCTCTTCTCGCAGACCTGGGAATCCAGGTCTGAACATGTCATGGAAGTGATACGTAGAGTGAAGCTGTTCCAGCATCGCATAGGCATCGTCAGGCACCAAATAGAGAAGCAGCATAGCAGCAAGAGGTCCCATACCTTGACAATAGCCACACTCTGCGCACAGCAAGCTTATAGCGTGTAGCACATTGAACAAATCACGTTGTCCCTGTCCATATCGTGTGTGGAAATGATAATGTCCTCGAATAGTTCTTGGCACATCCAAGTCAATCTGAATGTCATGGGCACTAGGGGTATCGGCCAACTCCTGAGTCAAGCTAGACTTGGGGTTCTTTACAAGCGCCAACCAAACAACACCTCGCCAACTGTCAGGGATGCCTTTATAAATGCGACGACGAACAACCACATCGTCTGCTATAATTTGTACACGGCCTTCTTGCATAACGGTCATCGCGGTCCACTTCTTCGATCGCCTGGTCTCACGCTGTGATGGGTTGGCTTTCTTACGAGCATCAGTCACCTGTTCGATGTTTGGTTGCTTGGAAGAGTTGGAGGTTGTCTTTCTAGTTTTCTTATAGACAGAGCTCAGAAGGATAATAGGTTCCCGATGGACTTGATTAGGCCGTGCATCGAAGAATCCATAGCGATCCAAAGCCTGTTGCCGTTGCAAGTCTTTTTCCAACAAATCTTGAGTCAAGATTTTTTGGACTTGCTTGGCATCCCAACAGGGGGCAATCCGGTACCTTGTATGCTCTATTCCGTCATCTACTCCGTCTTGGTGCACTCCCACCCTTGCAAAATGAGCATATGTCCGTCGTACATATGCGGCTTCGTCGGAGGCCATCAGAGCATTCGATCGGGTGATCGGGGCATAGGAGTCGAGTAAAAAGTTTCGCAAGGGGAATTTTTAGCGGGATCACCGTTTCATAACCAGCGAAAAAATAAGGGGAATATTGCCGGGGTAGGAAGGCAAGTGGGAGATTGGACCGAGATTCAGGAAGTCGGGTCGATTCGAAACGAATAGAGGGTGGCCAAGCGCCAAAGACGGTAAACGCCTCCTACAGTAGTGAAGTCTAAAGGCTGTTTGGTACGCACCGTCGATTCCCTTTTCCGTTCTCGCTATATGATGGCAGCAAATGACGGAGCCTACTTCGATGCAGGCTTCGTTCCAAATGATGTTCATGCGCAACATGGTATGCAGTACACCATGCACCCTAACGCATGGTCGGGACCCGCGCCGATGAATATGGTGTATTGTGCACCCTCTGCTCCGCGTTTGAATGCTGCGCAGCCGCATCATGATCCGCATCAGCCTTGGGCACACGCATGGTATCCCTCGTACATGCCCATGATGCCTGCTCAAGGCCAGTATCCAGGCTGGAGCCAAGGAGGTCAGCCTTACAGCTATGGTGCACAACAGGCGCCATATTGGGCGCCATCCATGGGCCATGATGCTCACGCTCATGCATACGCAATGCAATCAGCACAAGCACAAGCATATCCTGCTGCGCAATCTACCCAAGCTTGTGCATATGCGGCCCCAAGCGCCTCATCATGGAATATGATGGATCCCTCTTTAGCGGGTAACATAGCACAGGCACCCAACTATCCTGGGGTTCCTTCTTACGAAGCTTTACAGCCTGTCTCAGACTTTGTTGCGCCAGAACTCGCTGGAGGCCCATCATCGCCTCCTCGTGAGACGAACGCCATCCCACTAGCACCGTTCTGCGCAGAAACAATTTGGAGAGCAAGTGCAGCGTTGATTGGACTCAAGTCGAACAGTGGTGGCGAAGAGGAAAGCAGCCCAACGCAGCCTTCACCACAAGCGCGGACTTCACCGGTGTCCACGACACGATCAGAAAGTGTTTCTCCGTCGCTGGACAGATCGTGCGACAGCTTGAGCTCATGCTCCTCTATTCCAGCATCACGAACGTGTACGCCTCCAACGCCGCCGTCTGCTCGTTCTTCCCCTGAGAGCAGTAAGGGATCATTGAGTGCGTCGATGGACGCGCTACAGATCGAGCAGGACAAGGCGTCACCGTCAACCGAACTCTCTGACAAGAAACAAGATGAGGGTCATGATCATGCTCGGACCAAGGCATTAAACCGTCTAGTGCAGGATATGCAGCAAAACGCACAAACGTTTCCATCGCTGGTGATTCAGCCTCCTGTAGAGGGAGAAAGAACGCCGAATGGAACTCGTCGCTCACGGATCAACCCGAAACATATGGCCTTTTCAGGCGAGGCGAGTCCCGCGTTCCGACATTTTGTGCACCAAGTTCTTGCGCAAACTCTGCTTTCCCCAGCCGCACTCATGCTGGCGCTCTATTATGTGCAACTTTTCCCTGCGGCTATAGGGAATGACGCGGATGTTTCTGCAAGCATACTGAGCCAGCCTTCATCCACAATGCCTTTCAAATTATTGGCCTTGGGATTGATGATGGCAAACAAGTTTTTGGACGACAACACATTTCTGAACAAAACTTGGCACGAGGTGACTGGGATTCCACTCTCCGAACTGAACCAGCTGGAATCTCTATTCTTACGTCGAACGCAATTTAATCTGTCTGTGAACGACTCTGCTTGGCGTCAGCATTTGACACGACTCAAAGACTCAGAGACGTCCTCCAGCAAAAATGGCATTGATAACGCACTTGTTCTCGAGGCTTTGAATGCGCTTCTTGCTACCAGTACCCCTAGCCGTGATTTAAAAGATTCGTGAATTCGTCAAAATAAAAAAAATTGTTTCGGTATATTTGAAGTAAAAAGCGTAGAATAGTAGTTGTTTAGCAGGTCTGCTAGTTTTTCAATAGTGTAAGAACGGCATAATATCAATCACGAATCGCCCCTTATACTTCCGTGACTTGCTTAAGCGGAGAACTAACAATCAGCAGAGGTTCATGCTATATAAGCTCTCCTTATAGTCAAAATCAAAGATACAAGTGCACTACCTATCAGCTATTCAAGTTGCAATGGACTGCTTTCAAAGCAATTTGCCGTGATCACACACAGTTCCTTCGAAAGTGAAATCACCTCTTATCTAAATCATTACACATGTTGGTCCTTGAGTGATTCTGACTTCTCTTCATCTGAGAACATACGAGGCTACAATGAGTACTGCAAAGCATACGTACCGGCAAATTGCGCTCCCTGGAGATTAGAATGCGTTAGTTTCAACGTACCACTTTGTACCACCAACATAGGTAGGAGCTGAATTAGCAATCAGATAACGTACGTTTGTATGGGTCCGGGTGCAGACGGCTAGCGAGCTTCTTCTCTGCATTTTGAAGCACCGTTGCTAGTTCACGAGGGTTTTTTACATTCCGGTTGTGCTCAAATTCAGCACGGATTCGTTGTGCATCCTCACGCCATAGATTACGTTGAATATTCCAGTTCAAAGAGTTTCGCAGAAATCGGCGGTAGAGACCCTGGACATATGACTTATGCAGCTTGCTGAATGTAGCAGGCGCTTCACTCTGTCGAACCACCGTGCTAAACATCTCGACGAATTCGATGTACAAACGGAACGACTGCTAAGCCAACCAACCCGATTCGCACCACGTGACTCTTTCCATCAGCGGTCCACGGCGAGTGAACAGCATGAACGATCTGCTGGGTGCGTTCTTCTCTTTGTTGGTGCTATGGGCGGTACTTCGGGCTATGGGAATAAGTAGTGAGTAGCCTTCGTCCACTGACAAAGACGGTAGAAATGGTACCGAAAGCGCAACATCGACCGATACCCAGCAGATGGTGGAAGCTGTGCAAGCAATGTTTCCCCACATTCCAGAGCGGTCGATCCGATATGATTTGTTAAGATCAGGAAGTGCTGAAGTTACTTGCGAAAAAATATTGCAAGACGGATTTCTCCCTACAGTACGTGTTAGACTCATGTAGCCTCCTGCACAATTTGCTGCTGGGACTGAGGCGCAGCAAGCAAGCCGAACGCAATTACACGTACCTGAAACCAGTCGTGCTAGATCCAGTATGAACGGCATAACTGGATCTTCAGCGCCGGATTTGATCAATCGTTATCAGTTGAATGAGCGTCTGGACAAGCTCCAGGAGTCTTCGTCTACGTCTAGCTCGCAATCCTCCCAACCCTGCTGGGACTCCCAACCAAAGGACCGGGAAGCTGCTTTGCGCGAGCGCAAAGCGCAAGTGATTCTTCAAGCACGAAGGTAGGTTTTCAGACTGACTTTAGGCGGTTGCAGGAACAAAAGCCCGATTCAAGTATATCCTAAGCAATGATCATTTCTCTGTACATCTTTCAACAACATATAGACGAGCACTATAGCATTCGATCATCCTTTGACAAGCTAGGTGTGAGCATAGTCAAAAACCTACCTTGAATGACCAGGCAAAGTCCGCATACACGGCCCCATCATCGTCGATGATTCTTGATTAGTGTCAGAACCTACCTGGTGCGCACACTGTTCGTGCCGCTCCGCGCGAGCATACCGCTAGGTGCCTCGCTAGGTGCAAAACGTTTCTCGTATGGTTGTGCGCGCGGTGGGTAGGAGCCAATCATCTCTTCCATTCGGTCCACGGGAACACCAGCGCGGCGGACTACCTGTAAATATTTCAGACCAGAAAGCACCTCGCGGCCAACGCTATATTAGTCGGGAGTACACACCTGAAAGTGATAGCCACCGCATACTCGATCCCCTCAGGTATCTGTAAAGGAGATTTACTAGCTCGTTCGAGATCGCCCGGTTGGTCCAAGCGCAACACAATGCTGCCATCCTTTAACGAGTCACTCTCCAATGCAAGCGTATGTATAGTGAGCTTGGGCGCATTAGGGTCCATCGCAGCCGACCCTGAGGAGATCCCAAGTGACTCCTTCCAACGTCGGAGACTTTCGTCCTCGGCATCCAGTGCTGCATACTCTTGCAGAGATTTCTTTTGCCCTGGCTGATAACCAGCCGTAGCTGCACGTAAGCACCTCACACTTACGCGTTGGATTCAAATCCTCTTGCACCGCTGAATCTCCATTCACCATCCTCACAAAGGGTACCTTGGAAGCCCGATTCACTGCCCCAGATAGCCCCCACAATCACCCAAGGTAAGGATTAGTCAGAGATGTGGACTTTTCGAACGCTCCATTGTTACAAGTGTCAGTGCTATCGGAGGGCCGATATGCTTCGGCGCGGATTAAGGGCCACGACGCAATTACGCGTCAGACCGCTATTGCGTTCCATTTCTAAGCCTGCTATACCAAATGCCGAATCCAAGAAGGATTTGGCCAAAGAACAGAACAAGAACGCGCAAGAGACACCTAAGACCTCAAATTCCGACGAGCAACGACAATCCCCCTCTGAGACTGATTCTCGTGTCGATATTTCGGAAGTTGCCCGAGATGCGCGGAAAAAAATGGCCAAGCAGCTCCGTGCAGCAGATGAATGGCCTAACACTGCCGAAGATGGCTCAGATCCCGGTCAGCCCCTTGTGAGCCCCACAGCGGAGGACTTATTAAAGCAACGGTTCTTGCATGCACAAAAACGTACTCCAGGTAGTAGCCTAATGCTCGGAGGTAGTGGCACTTTAAAGGACATGCCTTCGTTTTTTCGTGATCAGAATGGCGCAGTGAGACCCGAAGATACCAGTTTGATGGGATCACCAAGCACATCGTCCCCGGCCACTACGGCGCCTGGTGCATCAGCAGAACAAGACACAGAATCCTTGGAGGACGAGCCAGATTCTGAGAATTCAGAAAAAGAAGCTGACAGTACACTTTCTGCGGCTGATTCCTCCAAGCCGTTAGAGCCTACGGGATTTGAGTCGAGTGATCTACCTATCCCTCCGCGAGAGCCATCTTACTTTGAATTTGAGCAACCATTTAATACGCACAACTTTGTTCGGCGCTTAGAAGACGGCGGTTGGATCGACCGACCTTCGACCTCCGCGATTTCTTCCAAGGAACGAACTACAGACTCCTCGGTGATTTCAAGAAGGCATGATCCAGCGGAAGCCATCATGGATTTGACACGGAAAATACTCCAAGAACGCGGAGAACAGCTTGTATTGCAGCACATTGATCGCAGCTATTTGGACAATCGTTTGTACCTCTTTTCGTCGGCATTGTCAGAACTGCGAACCGAGGTTCGTGTTCGTGCGCGGAATGATGCAGCGGCTTTGCGGAGTCTGACATCTTTATTACAACGCGAAGTCGATGGACTCTCACAAAAAATGCAGGCAGAAATTGAACGGCTGAAACACGACATCCAGGTGGACATGAATCACCGAAAGCACGAAGTAAAGGAAGAAAACAACAGCCTGGAACTAGATATCCAAGATCTAAATAACCGCTTCACCATCTTCCTGAGTGATCTCAAGACAGAAATCGAACAAAGTATAAAGTGGGATGCGACTCGACGTGCGCTTGCTCTTGTTTTTGGTATTGTGGCAATACTGGTCAGCACATTAGCATTAGCAGACTATTTCTCGCGCCCAGAGGTAATGGAGACTGCAAGGAAGATTAAAGACCGCAAGGCGGCTGTCTCTGATGCTCCGCGCGTTCCGCGACATGGAAAAGCTCAAGATGACAGTGCAGTAGACGGGATCGAAGGTTTACCGCCGAAATCCGCCGAGGAATGGGGCTTAGTACCACGATACGACTCAGAGGGGGAAGTACGCTATGTATAAAAGCTGTCTAAAAGAGTCGTATCATAGATCGAGATAAATAGAATGCAAAAGGCATATGCACCAGGTTGATCAGCTATCTAAGCTCAATTTGTCCATGTTTGGTGTATCGTCTAGTAGCTTAGTGACTTTGCCAATGGCGATCGTCTTCCCTTCATCACGTAGAGTGAAACGGCCCAATTGTGGGTAGTCCTTGAATCGTTCAAGACACACCGGTTCATTAGTTTGTATGAGTGCAATAATTTTCATTCCCTTTTTCGCAAACTGCGGTCCACGACGAGATTTCTTGCCGGTCTTTTTGTCGTAGTAATGCAATAATTCCACCAAACTAACCTCTTCAGACATTGCATGTGCGTGCATCACCGCACTATAGCCAGCGCAAATAATGTTTCGGTGCTCTAGAATTGCTAGTTGGGCCTCGAAACGGGTCACAACATGAACAGGATCGCGTGGTTCGGTCAAGACATAACCTGCTTGCACTTCGTCCAAATCAACACCTTTTAATTTGATGCGCACGTTGTCTCCAGAAATTGCAGCGGGCACTTCTTCGTCCTGCTCTGAAAAAATCCCAACCGTTTCCACAGGTGTACGGTTGGGCATCAGAATTAGACTATCTCCCTTCTTGATCCGACCACTCTCCAATTTACCTACGACATATGTGCCCATATCCGCATACTTCTCACTGATAGGCAATTTAAGCGACTCGGTCAACTTACGGTCGCCCAAGCTTGCGCCATCCAAGATATCCAGCAGCGCCTGGCCATCGTACCAGTTGCACTGTTCTGCAGACACTTTTTCCTTGAGATTAGCACCCGAATATGCAGAAACGGGGACAAAAGTCACATCGGTTTTAGGGTTGAATCCACTGGCTTTTAGGAAAGGCGATAATTTGCCAACGATCTCGTCGTAACGCTCTTTGTCCCAATTGACCGTAGGGTCATCCATCTTGTTTACCACGACAATCAAACGCTGCACACCAGCAGTCTTGACAAGTACTGCATGTTCACGCGTCTGGCCGCCGCGCTCGAATCCAGTTTCAAACTCACCACGACGCGCAGAGATCACAAGAATCGCAGTATCGGCCTGTGCAGCACCGCCAATCATGTTGGGGACGTAAGATTTGTGGCCTGGAGCATCCAAGATCGTGTAGCGTCGCTTGGGCGTCTCAAAGTAGGCACGGCCTACCTCGACGGTTTTGCCCTTGGCACGCTCTTGGCTTGTAGAATCCAATGCCCACGAAAGGTACCAAGATTCACGCCCGAGCTCTTTGGCTTCGCGTTCGTATTTTTCCAAGGTACGTTTGTCCACCATCCCGGTAAGATAAAGCAGGTTCCCACCCAAAGTCGATTTGCCAGCATCGACGTGGCCAACAAATACGACATTCATATGAGCCTTGACTTCTGCGTCGCCAAACAAATCCTTCATCGTCTCCTCATCAGTAGCCTTGCGCGCGTCTTCCAGAACTTTATCTGCGTCTACAGCAGCCTTCTCTGCGACCTTCTTTTCGGCTTTGTTCTGTTGTTTTGCAGCCTGTCCCTTGCTAGCAGCCGGTGCGGCTTTCAATGTGTTGGCTGCTGGCTTGTTTTCAGTTTGTTCTGCGGCTTTCACTTCTGCTTTGCCTTCATTGGCATTGGTCTGTTTAGCTTCCACTTTCTCAACAGGTGCTTCCTTCTTTGCGCCTCCCAATGAGATGCTCACGGCCTTTTTCGCGCCAGCTGGCTTTTCACCTGCAACAGCTGCTGCTGCTGGTGGAAGAGGCGACTGGCCTGAGCTCGATGCGGAAGAGCGTGGCGCAGCAAATCCTGCTCCAGAAAACCCCTGTGATGCTACATTTTGGCCTGAAAACCCTTGACCTGAGAATCCCTGGTTGGCGAATCCTTGGTCAGCGTAATTTTGCCCGTATCCCTGGCCGGTGAATCCCTGGTTGGTAAAGCCTTGGTTATACACGTCATCCTGACCCTGCTGGCTTTGGGAAGGCTGCGTACTGCGTGGCACAAACCCAGACGCAGCGGGGTTGAATCCAAAACTAGGGGCGTTCGGGTTCATGCTGGTACTCAAAGACTTCTTAATGAGCTAGGAACTCTTTTTCGCACGTGGCCGCACGTGGCGATGGCTTGACCGCATGCCATCCAAGAAAGCGGTGAGTAGTGCGCCGCCGTCGTCGGTAGCAAAGAGCAATGTGTCGAGCGCATTGCAGAAATTAGTCTCTTCCTATCAATCTACGACACAGACCAGGCTCAAACTGCTTGATTCATTTCTCTTGTTCCTTTTCATTACAGGAATTGCACAGTTTATGTACTGTGCACTCGTGTCGAATTATCCATTCAATTCCTTTGTAGCAGGGTGAGTTCTTTTTCTGATCTAGATTCGCATCAACAGTTGGTCAATTCGTTTTGACATTGGCATTACGGATGCAAACCGACCCTAAAACCCAAGCAAGTTCTCCGAATCTACGCTCCGAGGAACAGGGACGGTAGGTGTGCTAATCTCATGCAGAGCCTTTGGCCAATATATGTTTGCCTCGATTGTATTGCATTTCTTTGTGGTGAACTTCCTAGGATAGAAAGACTATAGACTATGAAATATTTGATCAATCTTAGCACGTTGTAGTGCAAACGCCGGGGTAATCCATGCACCACTAACGATCAGCTTAGAGAGATACATACCAGGCACATTGCGATCCTGCCCATGTCCAGTTGCCGAGCTTGGCATTGCAACGTTTATTCGGACACAAAATTCGACCGGATAATTCTCCTTCCACCAAATCGGACGATTCACTCATCCATTTCAGCGGCTCTACAAAGTACGCAGAACATTGCGGGGAATGAAGCAGACTCGGTTGCTTAGTTTGCGCTGTGATACCTGCCTGAATACGTGCAAGATTCGATGGTAGTGCCGGCTGCGATGGACCTACAGCTTGAACAGCTGCTGGAGTCCAATCCCCGCCTCGGCGTACATCGTCACGACGATGTGGCTCGAAGGCCAATTTGCCTTTTCCTGGTTCGTGCTGAACAACGTGCTGATCGTTGGCAAGCTCACGACGACACATTTTGCAACGCAGAATCAGTCTTGCCTTACTTTCCTGGCGATTCTCATTACTTTGTGACGCTTGTTCGTTTTTCATTTGGTTCTCAGGGTTGATCAGAAGCATCTCAGGAGTCAGGTGCCCGTCCATTGCGTGAGTGTGATTCAGCAAGTAAGTTCGCACTTCGCGATCTTGTAGTACCACTCGGCGGTTTTTAGACTCATACAATTGCAGTCTACGTCAGTCATGCAATACCTACTGCTGCATAAATCCGTCGTTTGGCTGAGCAATAGGGCGCTGACGGCGGATGACGCGCAGAGCTTGATCAACATGCAGATCACGACTCCACATTAAGTACGCTGCAACGATCTGTATAAGCAAATGAAACGCACTGTTACGCTACGTGAGCATCCCGCTTGGCAATGTACCAGGACAGATCCTGATGCCTGGGCGCGCCAAAGTCCAGGCTGGCCGTTGCGAAGCGTTAGACCCTCGATGTAATCCTCTGGTGAAATAGTCTCTTGCGAGTCGTCATTGGGTATCCACTCTTCCTTGAGTGCATCTGCAATAAAACGATTGCATTTGTCGAAATATATGTAGACAGGGGTATCATCTTGGTCATCAATAGGAATCACAAGCATATTCTCTTTTGGAATGCTTCGAGTATGACCGTCTTCCGTCGGAATTTCGGAAGGAAACGCGGGAGGACTTCGCATACATGAAAGAATCCAGTGCACATTTGCTGCTTCCAAATAGGAAGGCGCTACGCTCGCAGACAGATCGCCAACCCATAGCTTAGGCACCACTTCGTCCATAAATCTCTACTGCTTAAGTTAACAAATTCGGCATGCGATCGGGAAAGATCGGGGGCTTGTCTACTCTACGGACAGAAAATTTTGATTGAAATTCGATGGGAGGATTGCCGGACGGCATAAACTGAGCATGCCAGGCGCTAGAGTCAGCTGTACTCTAGGAATAGAGATAGGTCACAAGTATTTTGGCGTTATGTCCTGCTATAGGGTATGGCATAGAGCACCTCGGTAACAGACAGTATAGGAATATAGAAGATATCACGAAATAGATAGTAGCCCCGATAATGGAGTGCTAGCCTTTTTGAGACATCTACTAGGTCACCAATGAGTCCGAAAGAACAAACCCATTGAAACGAACCATCAACCAGATGTAGAAAGGGTTAGATGATGATCAGTTGCTTAAATCGAGAAGACGACGTCCTTGCCAGTAAGCTTGCGGTAAACACTGGAGAAGGTGTCGAGCTTGTACTCAAGGCTAGTAGCATCCTTAGAGTCCAAAGCAGCACGGATCTGCTTGCTACCATCGGTTGCAACACGAGTGCGCTTGCCGGTGATTTCCGTGGGGAAGACAAGGTCGTCGAGAATAGCATCCTGAACCCAAGTCAATGTACGGCTGCGAGGTCGGGGTTGCTTAGCGCGGCTGTGGCTGCTAGGCTTAGGGAGAATGCGGCGCTGACCGACGAACACGACGTGGTGATCAGAGAATTTCTTCTCCAATTCACGGGTCAACCTAAAAGTCAGTATTCCGAATGGTTTCCGACTACCTACCGTTGCTGGATCTTGTGGAAAGCCTTGAGCTGAGGCATGGGCACAAAGACCACGTATGCCTTCTTACCGCCCTTCACATCGACCTCCTTAACGGAGCTCACCTGAAGAGGGCGCAGTTCGGCCTTGAGTTCAGGGACGTGGTTTTCCAGGTCGATCAAAGCCTGGCACACTGACACCTCAGTCTCGGTGGGGGGCACATCAGGCGCGTTCGCCGAGCGGAAGATCTTCTGAGAAACACTCGCCATGGCTTATGGGTTGAGAGACAAGAGCTTCGAATTAACGACGGATTCCCATTCGGTCGCGTTGCCTGCCAAAACTATCCATTTCACGAATTATCACGTGCTACGGTTTACGGGTTAAGCTAGAAAGTGGCTCGCGAGCGAGACTTGCACGAACCGGAGCAGCTTAGTAAACCTCAAGAACATAGCGCTCCTCGTCCTTGAGGTCCTCAATGTGCTTCTCGGCTTGTTCTTTAGTCCATCCACGCTCGATAAATGCCCCAACTAAAGCTTCTTGAATGTCGGGAACGGGCCAGACCGGACCACATAGTGTAAAGATACCCTTGCGGCCTTCTCCATCAAGTTCCGCTGCGATCTGCTCCGTTTGGTCGGAGTCGCGGTCAAGCTCTGGAGCAAGGAACGCAGTGAGCTGTCTGCCGTCCTCTTTAATTTTGTGTTGGATGTAGACTTTCTTAGTTTGGTCTCGAGAGAATGCAAGACCCAAGTGAGTCAACAAGCCATCGCTCAAATACGCCTCCAGCTCTTCTCCATAGAGGTATTCAGCGGACTGATGACGAGAACCAAAGTAGTAGTACATAGGCCCAACTTCCTTGCCCTGAGCACGTTGGTATGCGCGTGCCTGCAAAAAGGCACGGAATGGCGCCGCTCCAGTACCGAGACCTGCCATAATGATCGGCTGTGTCTCCAAAGGAGGCAGTTTCATCACCGACGGTTTGATGCTCACCGTCACGCGGCTGCCAGGTGTAAGACGAGACAAGTATCGCGTGCATTGCCCGTACCGCATGCTACCGCGTGGCGTTTGCCAGTCCACTGTGACAATCAGCAAGTGGACACTATCGCCAACCACCACCTGTGCACTTGCAATGGAGTAATGACGTGGCTTAATCAATTCCACATTCTCCATCAACCATGCCACACTGACTCGCGCAGTGGGGAACATGTGCAAGACGTCAACATATGTCACGGTCTCATCCTCAGACACTTTTTTGAATGTGCTAGCGCCCTCTGCCGAACTAATGAATCGCAACCAACGTTCTTCATCTTTGCTAGCGACCACTTTGCCCAGCGCTTCGAAGAAACTCTTGGGTGGTTTCCCGAAGATGTCCAAGTTCTGTTGCAAGACTTGGAACACGGTTCTACTCTCAAATTCGCCCGGCTGCGTGGCACTTGGAGCGCTGACGATTTCCTCTGGATTGTAACCACTCCATTTGATGAATCTGCTCACTTCCTCGTCGTCATTCAATCCATAAACACCCAACGCCTCGCCCACTTCATATTTCAATCCCGTACCGCGAGTGTCGAGTTCCATATGGAACAAGTTTCTGTCGTACTCCATGGGAGTCAGACGTCGGTTGACGCTTACCGAGACATTGTATGTCTTTTCCGCCAAATTTGGTCGCAAAGCTTGCTCGTCCAATGCATACGCTTCACGGAACAAAAGCTGCCAAGCTGCAAATGCCCACGATGCTCGTACAGCTGCTTGTCCGGATTCTTGTTGCTCGTCTGCGTTGGGAGTAAAGCTGTTGTACGCCAGATGAGAAATGCGCTCCTGTGCATGCTTTTCATTGTCGTCAGACGCCGTTGCGAACTCTTGCGTCTCTACAGGCATGGTATGCGTCTCTGCCGCGGATGCAAGTGCTTTATCCGCGTGTGCCTCTACTGGAGCGTATTGAGGAAGTCGCAGATTGGTGCCGGATTTCCTGCTTGCATTTACTGCATTCACCACTGCAGCACATACAATGCTGGGTGCAAGATCGCGGGCTGTTGGCGAATCAAGATCGCCACGCTTGCCCTTACCTACAACTTCCGAGGCATCACCCAAAAGCTTACCTGCGACACTCATCGCATCGATCACATACACAGATACCTTCCGTTCGGCAAGTAGGTTCTTGTCGATAGCATACAGGGTCTCGTGGACGTCGTCCGTGGTCCACTTGGCAGCATTCAACAGAACCACGCCGTTCTCTCGCACAGAATCTAAAGCTGCATACCCTTTCAAAATGGCTGCAGGGTCGCTAATTACCAGAATATGCGAAGCACCGGCGCGAGTCAGAACCGGCATTGGGATATCGCTAGTACGATCCGAGAATACAAGGTCAGCACGCACGGCGCCTGCTGCATGATAGTTATCGTAGCGTGTCGAGAGACGCACGTCCAACTTCGCATTGCCATCGAACAACCACTTTGCTAGAGTTTGCGCTGATGCCGCTGTGACTCCTTTGTCGCTGCCGACGAATGTCACTAATTGTGCACTTGATAGCGACAAGAGATCATTCAACTGAGTCGACTGATGCTGTGCTTTAATTTCCTGTAAGGAGATCGGCGAAGTAGATGTAGCAGCTTTCAAAAGTTGATGCCACTCTTCGGCAGACAATCCCTCGCCGGGTTTCAGCACAATTGACTGGAATTGAATCGAGGCATTCAATTCACCGCACAAAGAGGCCTCGAGCAACTTGGAATACAGCGCTCCGCCCGTAGACGAGTAGGCTTCTTCCACGACTCGCACAAGCGAGACACTTTTCGGGAGCACTTCAGCAAGTTCTGAGGCACTCCATGGAGAAAGTCTGCGAGCACTGACGACGGCAATTTTGCCGCGTAAGTCGCCTGGAAGCGAGATCAACAGAGCGCGTGCAGCCAGCGCTTGCGACCCATTGGGCAAGAGCAATACGGTATCAGGCGAAGAAGGCCCCGTGTAGGCAAAAGGTGCAATATCTTTCCTGGCGCTCTTTTCTTGGCTTGGAACTAGAGTACGACCGACTTCGGTACCAATATAAGCACCGTCAAAAATATGAATCAATGGGCGAGTAGACTGACGAGAGTAAGCATACTGCGTGCATTCGATGGCGTCATTCTTCGTAGAAGAAAGGATTACTTCGAAACCGACATCCCCAAGGAATCCCGCGGTGCTGAGCGTAGCAGCGTAGTCGTTAGTGACCAGCAACTCTTCAGAAGTAGACTGACTCGCACTTGAAACATGCACCACTAAGCCCTGTCGGTCCTCTTCTCGGATCGATGCCAGAGCTGGACCCATGGCGAAAAACCCCTGAGCATTGGTCAAAACAGTGACAGCAGGACGTTGCGCTTTGGCTGGCACCAGTGCGGTGCCCTCGCCAGCTAGGAATCCTGCAATAGCGTTTCCTGCGCCGGCACGAGCTTGCATTGGATAGACTTTGGCACCTGTGCGTGAGCTGGACTGGGTTTGGGAAGCAGCACGCTCTTTTGCCTCACAGTAAGCACCGAATCCGCCAGAAGCGGCACTTTCGTAGCTGAAAATCACACTACTTTGGGCATAAGCCATCCATTCGATTGCCGTTAGAGTATCGATTAACACCGGCTCATCGAATTTAGCATCTCCGACGATATCGGGCGTAATCATTGGACGAGTCTCTTCTAGATTCATGTGCGTGGCAATCTCTTCGACAGGCGGCAAACGCGAGCGTGCTTCGTAAGGGATACCCATAACGCCGCATTCGTCGTAGAGATCATGCGAGTCATCCGATGAAGTCACTGACTCATTCAACGGACTGAAGGGCAGTTCAGGAACGAGCTCCTGCTCCTTTGGCCCCTCTTCCTTGGTACCTGAAGGAGTCAATCCGAAAGATACAGCTTGCCTCGAGTGTGCATCGGGTTTCGATACATTTTCCGCGACCTGCTTGGAAGAAGCCAAAGATCGAGCAAGAGAATACAGCCCAGCGCCTGCTAGCGCACCACCTGCGAAAAGCGCTGTGCTTTGTAGCGCAGACGACCGCGAGCTAGTCATATCCAAACTGGTAGTTCTTCAAAGAAATCCGCCTCTGCTCAAAAAGTTGTATTGGAAATCGGTGCCTAGCGAATGAGACTTCCGTGATTCTTAGCGCTGATCACGCCATCGCTTAGTTGAGTTCTTGTGGAGGCGTGTATCTCGCTTCGCCCCACCCTGCCCAAGAAACACACAGGGCTCGAAATGAGCTACTGACTAATTCCAGCATTTGAAACTTTCACGCAGGGTTTGCGGGTCCGGCTAGTGCGCCGCCGTGTTGATCGCCTGTGGAGCAACGCGTGTCAGACACCAGCGAAGGATTTGACGCTGAATTCTCGCATGCGGAGAGGTCATGCTGTGTTTACTTTCTTTAATAATAGAGATATGCGAGCATTACGATTGGTTGATTATAAGCTGCTGCATAGAGTTGCATACAAAAAGCAGGGGGGTGCATCTAAGTAGATCAAATCACCCCAGCTGGCTACATCCGGCTGGGGAAAGTAGCGGATTAGAATTTATTGCCTGGAAATCTCAATGGGTGCGCCTGCAGGTGGCAGCCAGACTGACTTCATTCTAGTGTTTGGAGAGCGGAGAGATCGGCGTTTCATTTGACACTTCTCTCCCTTCCTCGACCGGTGAACTTGTCTATACAGCATCTCTGCTGTCGCATTCTCATCTGCGTTTGTTCAACATAGTGAGAGCGTTAGCGTTCACGCAAGTGCGGCGAAATGCGCAAAGCGTTCAACGCGTCGAAGCTTATGGGCTTGAACCGACGAAAAAACGAGAATGAATTTGACCCCTATGAGCGCAGTGACACAGTAGACAACCTGGCAGTGCCTGATGCACAGGACACGAAAAGCTCAGGTGCGCATCGCTTCGATGGCCTAGAGAATCGAGCAAATCGTTTAGCTGGAAGCGGTGCCAACAGTGGACCAGTCAACCGTACACATGATCAGTATTCGGACATCACAGAGGAGTTGGATGATGACCAGGACGATCTTGCCAGTACATATGACTCACAGGAACCAGAATACGAGGACGAAGACGAAGACGAGTCTTCTTATCTTGACGAGGAGTACGATTATGACGACGACGAGGGCTATGATGATGATGATTACGATTACGACACATCTACGCGTCCCTCTGGTGAGTACCAAGACGAAGGTCATGCGATGCCCTCGCGTCATGCAAACGAGCCAGCTGCCTATGACCGTTCAGGTCATACCACTTCAGCTCGACCTCATGACATTGCTAGACACCATGACAAAAGCCTTGGGATGTATGGTGCAAACGTGCCGTCTCAATCGCAGAGCGCGGGTGCACGGCGTCATTCAGACGACTACACAGAATCCAGTGTATATTCAGAAGACGATGCATCTGAGACTGGAAACTTGGATGATCTCGATGACGAAGAGGAAGACTATGCTAGTACCTACGATGGAGAGCCGCTAGATGACGACGATGAATACATCGACGACGGCGACGACCAAAGCATCGGCTCAGACCACACTGTGCCTGCCGATGATAACGCTAGGGCCGCGCCATATTCCTCGAACAACGACCGCCGCGGAATCTCTGCTATAGCAGCTGGCAAGGCTGGTGATCCTAGTGAGAGGCTTGACCGTGATATCACTCGAGCTACATCGCCATCTGGTCAGCAATCTGGTGGTCTGCTTCGTGGTCTACGCCGAAGATCCACTGCTCCTCCGCCCGAGGCACCCACCACCAGGAATGCTCTTGGTGCGCAGCGTCGAGGGTTTCTGTCCCGCTTACAGAAAATCGGACACCGCCGACAACCTGAGCAGCCATCTGCGAAGGACCCTGATATGTTCCGTTCCAACTCGATTGTAGGTCGGTCACGCGGCGCAGTCGACGATCTTGAGAAACGCCGGTCAGTGCTCAGTACATCGTCGCGAACCAATGCTCGTAAGGACAACGCAATTAGCATGCGAGATCGCGCTGCCTTGGCTGTGACCGGTGGAGATGACGAGGAAACCGACAAGCAGGATCTCGGCGCAACAATCAAAGAAGAGCCCTACGTAAACTACGCACGGCCAACTAAGAGTCTTTCTGCGCCTAGCGCAAACGATGCTCGACAGGCACCGCAAGCGGCTAACACTAGCTATCAAACACAGCCATCCTCGCAGAGGCCAGCGGAGTTCAGTTATGTGTCGTCTGCAGAGCCTTTCGGCGCTGCTGAACAAGCTACAAAGCCTTCCAATGCCAACGGGCGCGGCTCGACCTCCGACTACACCAGCACGTCGGTGACCCCTTCGCATCATCGCAATATAGCCGGATCGTCTGCAGATTTCTCGAACTACAGCGACTCTGACTATGTCTCTACAGTCGGCGACAGTACGCGAGCTATGGAGGCATACGACCAGGGAAAACCCCCGTCTGCAGCTTATAATGATCGGCGTGGTATGTCAGAAGGCACAACTGCAGCCACCACATCTACGAACGAGGCAGTATTACTCCGTGATGAAACGCGCGGACGTATGCCTCAGCTTGTGGATCCATTTAGCAAGGGAATGTCCCTCGGCCGCTTCTCACGCACAATTCCTCGTCCGGAGAGTATTGAGCCAAGCTTGTTCGATGTGGACCGTGATTCAGCACAGCAGTCCAGTCCATTACTTCCGGCCAGCGGTCCGTTGAGCGCACAAAGCAGCTTGCCAGAGCGAGTTCCTAGTGGAACATCGCATAATATCAGAGCCGCTGACCCGGTCCCTGCACCACCTATTACAGCCATGTCGCTTGCAGCACCGATTGACCCGACCTCAGCTCGCTTAGATGTACCTAAGAGCCAAATGGCCAATCGATCGACCGACTACAATTATCCCTCGGATCAACGGCGACATGGTCATTCCGCCAATCCGTCTGTAGCCACAACGGCATCGACCGATTTCCAGTCCGCACGAACCCCCTCTTCGCCTGGGCAAGGACTTCAATCGCCAGCACGGATTAGTACGCGCCCCTCGAGGAAGATCGCTTCGGACTTGAGCCCAGCAGAACGCGCAAAGATGCCTAAACAGCCTCAAGGAGGACGCGCTTCGCCCGGCAAACGCGCAGCCAAGCGGTCGGTGTCCGCGAACGCAGACTCATTACCTCCTCCTGTCCCTCCGATGCCACCGATGAAAAACAGTCAAGCAGCCGTACCGCCTGCCGTCGAGACGCAAATGAAGCGTATGGAGCCGCTCAAGCAGCCGAAGAAGGACAACCATGTAGTTGACTCAATCCTTCCCGAAGACATCGTTAGAGCGAAGGAGCGTGCCTTACCTCCCCCGCCACCACCCAACTTCCGCGGTCTTGAGCATAAGACAGCTCATCGTCGCCGGTCATCACATGGAGATCCCAATAAGCGACGATTGCCACTGCCGAAAGAGCCGCAGAATTATCTGCTGACCCCTTCTGTGGCCCCTACAGAGACGGACCCTGAAGAAGTTACTGAAGCCCGTGAGCAGAGTCAGCAGCCGAAGTCTACACGCTCATGGCTTTTGTCGGACTTTTCACCGGAAGAAGTACACTACTTCTTGCGCGCGATTGTCGGTCAGGAGTTAGATTGGGAATTGGATCGTGCCTTCCTGTTGTCATCCTTCGACAAGCCAGTGGGCCGGTCTCGTTCGCGCAGTACGCCGTTGAATGACGGCGATTCGCGTCGGAACGACTTCTTGGAGGAGGAACGCGCGAGTGTAATGGAAATGGACGAAGACGACGAAGAAGCTGTCTTCCGTCGGGATGTGTATGATTCAGTGGCATCTTCTGAAACGGTAGATCTGCCTCTGTTGCGATTCATTCTGAAGAACGCCTTCTGTACGTTCCCGCTATTTGTCCCGCCTGAACGTCGTGGTGGCCATCAAGGCCGACGTCCACCGCCGAACAAAGCGGCTATTGCTCGGTCGTTCTTCTTCGCTGCAATCCTACCGATCTTGCGTGAATGGCAGGCACGTTCACTCAGTGCGCCGGTCGACCGGCATGGCGAGAGCGACGGGACGCCATTCAGTGGAATGAGCACTACGCGTGCGATTACCATGATGCTGCGCAAATGGACCATTAAGTACATCACTGCGGTGCTGCGTGTTGGGCCTGGTAACCCGTTCTTCGAGGCGGATCAGGCACATAACATGGGATGGCCGTGGCCTTCCGCTCAGCTACTACCTCCTGAGGCGTATGTCAGCTACCGCAAACCCACCGATCGTCTTCGTCTAGGTGGGTTCGAGGTAGACATAGTCGCTGTTCGAATTCACTCCGCGAGTGAACGCGACTTTTTGCTCAGGGTCCGAAGACCAAACCGCTTGGATGAGTTCGTGGTGCGCAACGACACCGATTTCGAGGAGTTCCACGCGAAACTCGCTCAAGAGCTTGGGCCGTTCGTGCACCTACGACCATTGCCGCGCTTGCCCGGACGGGTTCCGAATCGGAAACCACCCACGGAAAGCTCCGTGACTAATAGTAGCCGCTCTTACACATCCGACCAAGACACGGCCTCGTACGACTACCAAGACACCGAGGAAGACTCTCTGAGCCACGATACTTATGATGATCAAAGTCGATCTACCTCCTACTTGACTGAGGACTACTCGGATGATGACGACAGTCAGTATTCCGACGAGACAAGCACATTGCGTGGCGGCAGCAGCCGTGGCGGCGTGGATCGCCGAGCTATGTACGGCAGCCGCCCACGACCTCCGCCTCTATATGAGACGGATCGTCGATTGCTTCGTGCATGGCTTCGAGACACTCTGGCTATTCGCACTATAAGCGATAGTCAGGAAGTGCGGGCGTTCTTCAGCATTGGCTCGTTCAACGACCGAGAACTCGACACCAACGAGCTGCTGAACATTGCTGAGCGACGCCGTGGCGACTGTCGTCGAATTGAAGAGCGTGAAAGGGACGCAGAGTTGGCCGGTGACAACGTGTTGGGGATCCGACGTGTGATGCATCGTATCTGGCTAGATTGCGTCGACGGCGATGGGTTCTTGAAAGTGTTTGATGCTTTGAAGACCACACAAGACTTCTGGGAACTGCCTATGTCCTACCAAACGGTGGTATCATGGGCTAATCTGCAGATTGCCAGGTTCATGTATGGTATCTTTGTGCAAGGCGACGAGTCCCGAGCGAATCTCGCCCGAGTTCGGGATATGTTTGATGCAATTCCCTGGAAAAAACTCGCGAATGCTATGCGCCTTCCAGCGTCTCAGATGGTGGGTGAATGGCAGAAACAGTTCTTGCGCAATCGATTCCTTCAGACTATCTTCCATATTGCATTCGAGGATAATCCTGTGGCAATGGATGAAGATTTGCGCATTTTGCAGCAGTCCATTAACTCCGACACAATGATCAGGAAGTTGCGTGCGTATGTTGAGTCTCCTGAAGAAACCAAACGGTTAATTCGACAACATGCGGAGCGTGCAGATATCCCATTGGTGGCTGCAATTGTGAGAGGCTCGGATCATCCGAAACTCAGCAAGAGTGAAGTACAACGAGTGATTCTCGCTACGCGTGCCCACTCTGATTTCCTCAAGACCAATCCGACGGCCGCCAAGAAGAAGTCGTACAATGATCCAGGATATGAGTTGATCGTAGACTTGCAGCGTGTTCTTCGACTTTACTCGCTGCATCGCGATGTGACACAGATTCGCGGTATGCTGCAAGACCCGACAATTCTGGATGCCTTGACTATCTTCTTTGAGCCATTGATTGATGCTTTAGTCCGACTTCATCGTGTGCGAGGAATCCGTCAAGATATCCTGGATCTGCGTGCGTTTTTGCTGCGGCTCTTCGACCTGCTTGAGTCTCTCCGCGCGCGCATTCAGGATCCAGCGCGATCAATCAATATATTGGCCGCGTTCCTCGACCGTGGTACGCCTGGTTGGTACAACTTCCTGTATCGCTGGTCCGACTCTGATCCTGCGATCTTCAGTACGTTTGCTTGGCTACGGCATTTGGCTATGACAGTCGGCACCGGCTCAGAAGATCTCGCAGGGATTTGGGAGCCACCACTTGACATTCTTGAGGACCCGACTCCGGAGCCAAGTCTAGATGACGACGTAGCACATATGTCGACGGCACTGCGCGCGGCTTCCTTAGCCAAGCTGGTCGCTGAGGGAAATAATGCGTCATCACGGCCCGACGCACCGCCTAGATTAGACGAGACGCTGGTGTCAGAGATCCGCCAGCTTGCTGATGCTGCGCGCCGCAAACGTGCACGGCAAATGGAGATCGCTTGCAGATGGTCCGCTGGGGATACCGAGGGCGACTTCAGTATCCAGGTGTTTGGCGACGGTACTGGAAAGATGCGGAGCGAGCCATTTTTGCCGAAAGAGCCGCGACCGGCTCCTAAACTTACTGCAATTGAGCGACTGCGGAAGAGCTTCCGAGAAGCGGTTTCCAGTGCGCTGGCAAGATAAGCAGCTGTTTTGTCTTTGCTCTCAATCCAGTAGTTCTTGCTTTCGTTGGTTTTTCTGTCGTTTTAATTTTTTGTAATTGTCCGCGTCCGCGAAGGTTCCTATTCGGATGGTGCGCAATGCATGCATATATAGTAACACGGTTGACGTGATGTACAAGCTATGGTAGTCCTAGATAGAGAAATTGCATGATTGATTCGAAAATGAATCAATTGACAAATTTTATATATGGCGACAGTCAAGGCCATGCCAATTGCTATGACCGCCACTTAGGCGAATGGGATAAAAAAGGAAAAGAAGGAATTGTGAAGCTGTCCAGTTCAGTTCGCGAGACGATGTTGAATCGAATGTCCAAGTCGAGGGTATAGGCCGACCCGCTTAGAACTTCAGCTGCTTTGGCTGCTCCCATGTGAATTCCGAGCGACCGAAGTGACCACCAAAGGCAGTCTGGCGGTAGATTGGACGCTGCAACTGCAGGTCACGCACGATAACACCAGGCTTCAAGTGGAAGTTGTCTTGAATGATCTGAACAAGTTCCAAATCGGATTTCTTGCTCGTGCCATAAGTTTCAACAAACACAGACAGCGGTTCAGAAACACCGATCGCATACGAAAGCTGCACCAAGGCGCGGCGTGCTAATCCAGCAGCCACCAACGACTTAGCGATCCAGCGAGCAGTGTATGCCGCGGAGCGGTCCACTTTCGAGAAGTCCTTGCCGGAGAATGCACCACCGCCGTGGGCGCCCCAACCACCGTACGTGTCCACAATGATCTTGCGGCCAGTCAGACCAGCATCTCCTTGCGGGCCACCGATCACAAAACGGCCAGACGGTTGGATATGGTACACAGTGCGTTCGTCCAAGAATTCCGACGGGATCACCTTCTGGATGATCTCCGACTTGACTTTCTCACGAAGCTCTTCGGTGCTAATGTCGTCGGTGTGTTGCGTAGAAACAACAACCGTGTCCACACGAAGAGGAACAACAGCACCATTATCGCGCTTGTACTCGATTGTGACCTGAGTCTTGGTGTCGGGCAAAAGCCATGGTAATGAGCCGTCGCGACGCGCAGCAGACATCGCGTGGTTCAACTTGTGTGCCAGAGTGACGGTCATCGGCATCAACTCAGGCGATTCGTCAGTCGCGTATCCAAACATGATACCTTGATCGCCTGCACCGATTGATTCCAGGTTTCCGTGGTCAAGACCCTGGGCAATGTCTGGGGATTGTTGCTCGATGGCGACCATCACATTGCAAGTCTTGTAGTCGAAACCCTTTTCGGAGCTGTCGTAGCCGATCTCCTTGATCGTATTCCGAATGACTTTCTGGTAGTCAATGTTGGCCTTCGAGGTGATTTCACCAAACACAAGTATCAAACCAGTCTTGGTCGCGGTCTCGCAAGCAACCTTTGAAAAAGGATCTTGCTCAAGAGCTGCATCCAAAATCGCATCCGAGATTTGGTCACAAATCTTGTCGGGGTGACCCTCACCGACCGATTCTCTAAAAGTTAATATCAACTTCCTCGCGCACTACGTACGATGTGAATAAAAAGTGGCCCTCGGGCAGCGTGAATTTTTTCGACATGCTGGACAATAAGAAGTTGTAGCCGTTTCATTTCTATGCGCCTCAGCCGCCTGGCACACGGCAGCTCGCATCTGGCAGGTTAGGCACGCTGTATGGCCCAAATTCCTAGTTAGAACTGGCCTGCAGGCCAAGCACGCCATTTCTGCAGCGCGTGCAATTCGATTCATGCACGTGTTCACTGCAAAGACGCTTGCGAGTCAAGTTGCTGACGCATGCTGACACATCTTCTTCTGATCGTTGTCGCCTGAAGGCGAGATCGTAGAAGTGGGTGATGAGGAAGGCGAACGTGTTTCGCCATGAGTCGGCGATTCCGCGCATGGTACGTACGAGCACATGAATCATCTAACAGCAAGTCATGGTCTCCGAAAAACCTATATAATCTAATTGCTCGATCTTCGACACCGTTCCTAGCGAGCCAAACGAGCTTTACCAAGACCAGTCTCACAATGTTTCAACAGCGATTCCGCTCTAAACGTTTGTTGCGAGGCTATCATGGCGACTGGATTCCCGAGACTCGGTTCCGTCGCTGGTTCTTGCCGACGAATCTTCCAAGTTATGCGCCAGTTCAGCAGACAGGAAAGTATGACTCGCAGTCGACCAGTGCGTTGGACTCGCCTGTTCCTCCCGTCACCAGCTTGTTCTTGCGTGAAGTGGAGCGCAGATTAGACGTAATTGTATTTCGTTGCTGCTTCGCACACAGCGCCTATCACGGTCGATCTCTTGTCGTACATGGCAAAGTGAAAGTCAACGGTGTTGTTGTGACAGACCCTAACAAACTACTGGAGGAAGGCGATCTGATTTCTGTCGAGCCATTATCAGTCCCTATGCTTAATCCGCACGTTGCTAAACGTGTCGAGCAAGACCGCAAACTACGATCACCCAAGTCTCAGGATGCCGCTAGGCCGGTCGAACAACAAGCTACCCAACAGAATACCGAACAAGAGAGTGAAGAGAAAGTGGCAGAAAGCTCCGACGCTTCCGAGGAGAAATCTTATGAGCCAGAAAAATCAGCAACGGAACTGTCTGCTGAATCGAAACATCCTAAGCAGGAACAAAATCAGGCAGATGCGCTCCCGCAAGGAGTGCTACCTTTCCATCTACCACCTTTTGCAGCTCCTTTCTTGTTTATCCCCCCGTATCTTGATGTGAGTTTCCGCACTTGCTCGGCGATATATCTGCGTCATCCGACTCTGACGACACATTTGATGCGATCACGACCAACGGAACAAGGTCAGACCCCACCTCGCGCTCAAAGAGTGTATCATTCCGACATCCCAACCCCCTATCCGGCAGGCGGTGAAATGTATGGTCTCGCATGGGAATTTTATGTTCGCAATGCGCCGGGTGTACGTGGTGATGAACGTCGGACTAAGGTCGAGGGCCGATATGGTCGATCCGGCTTCTTATCTGCACGGGCATGGGAACGAGACCGTCTTCGTGTCGCATCTCGTCGCGGCTGGGGTAGCAAACGTCGCATTTCGCTACACAAGTCCTGATTCTCCACTATTCTCCCTTTCTACTAAATAGTTACTTTAGCGAAATCGGGCGATTTATAATGTCTAGATCCACATTGCTAGTAGGATTGCATGCAGTGCCGGATCGAAGATTGAATGAGTGTTACAAAACAATTCGTACTCGAATGTCCGCATGAACATGAGTTCTGGAGAAATGCTATGTGGTAAGCCACTCGCCTCTAATTTAGGTCGCCAGATGGCAGTTATGTGCTAGCTCGCTCAGAATCGCATTCCATTCAGGTGTACAGAGTCAATGACAAAGCTGCGGAATTTAGGCATGCCTACCGATCTCCTACCCCCATCTTGGATGTTCAGTGGTATGGATACCCAGCCGAGTCGGAAGATGAAGAAGTGCATTGGTGCTTTGCAGTAAGCAGCCGCGATATACCACTCCGGCTTATCAATGCATTAACGGGAGAAGTAAGTGGCCAGCTGACATTCGCAGGTGAAGATCACCTATGCAATTATCGATCATACAGAGAAGCATGTTGCTGCCATGGCGCTTGCTTTCAGCAGAGATGGTGGAAGGTATGCGTGATTGATGCACTTACAAAGATTATACGGCGGTTTAACGAACGCCGTTGCCATATACCCATTAGCATGTGCAGGCGTGAACCGGCATGTGGCCCTCGAACTAGGCCGCGAATTATCAGAAGCTCATGAAGGGAATTGCGGCATTGTTTCGACACTAGCAACCGGATGGGCACCTCGCGCATTTGACGAAGAGAATGGCGGGGTTCCATTAGAAATTCTTGCCGTGGGTACATTCTTAGGCTTTGTTGGTCTCTACGTTTCGGATGCGCATTGGCTCACAAGCGCAACTGAGACTAGAAAAGGTACATTTGTCACTCCGCCTCGTCATGGCGCAGAGCAAACCGTCTGCGGAGCTCGCACGTTTCTCACTGGCTGGCATGTCTGTGAAGGGAGCGGAATATCTCAAGTGGCTTGGCATCCAAAGCACAGAGAAATTCTTGTAGTAGCCCCACGCCGCGCCGATCACTTACTTGTTTACGATACGAGCTATTTCTATGGGTCCGGACAATTATCGGAACACGCGACAGTCCATACCCAGTCTCGGTCGCTCATTGCTAGGCTAAAGCGCTCAACAGGGTCCAATCACCAGCGATTCTGGTTCGATATAGACAATGAGGGCAATTTCTTGGCAGCAGGTGATGAAAAAGGGATTATTCGAATCTGGGCTTGGGATTCTATTCTGACGCGCACATCTTCCGTGTGCCCTATCCCTCCATTGCTAGAATGGCAAGCTCATCAAGGTTTGTTTTCTCATATTGACGTTTAGATGCCGTTGGAAGTATTCAGTTTAGTCCAAAGGATCTACATACCCTTATGAGTGTTTCAGGAGCCCGACATTGGGATCCCGTTGATCATACCTATGAAACCTCTGAATCTGATACGGATTCCGAAGATATACCGATTGCTAAAAAACCGTTCAGCATAGACAGTTCTGCGGTATTTTGGCGATGGAGTACAAGCTAATAGGCATAATCCCAACGGATACATAAGCTGACCAGGGCAGATCACGGCGAATTATACGCATATCTTTGATAGATCTCTATTAGATTAAAAGATGGGAAGCATAATTCAATTAGAACACTGCGTCGAGGCAGCCAGCGCAAAGGATGTCTTCAAGACAGCTATTGTGTCAGTAACGTCGATGTGACTTACCAGCATGCCAAGAGACCCACACAGAAAGAGCAGCTGCGGTTAGATTTCACGAAACTCGTCGCACATACCAAGGACCACAAGCACCATCTGTCTGTTAGTTGTCAGGAAACGTACTGTTTTGCTTGACCCGTGCGCGACGTTGGTCAAGGTTCTAGAATTAGTACTTCAAGTCGCACTACCAACTTACCGAACCACCCATGGGAACTTGTTGCTGGTAACCGCCCTGGTAGCCGCCCTGGTAGCCGCCCTGGTAACCGCCTTGGAAACCACCACCGGGGTAGCCGCCTTGTTGGGGAGGATACTATGAAGTGTCAGCAAACTATTCAAATAGCTTAAACATACGTAGCCGCCTTGTTGACCGTAAGACATCTTAGTTAAAGTGAAAGATTTACGTTGTCAGGTTCCCCCGTACCGGACTGTATTGTTCGCATGCGCCCTGGTATTGGCCACTGCCACACGCCCTGATGTCAACAATGCACAATAAAGTGCGTTATCTAAGCACGGCCGAATGAGATTTGGCAGATCTGCATTTGAGCTAATAATCGTCAACTTCCAATTAATCCACTCAAAGCGGTCAAATCAAGCGCAGAAGGCGTAGCTGTGCAGTCTCTGTAAGACCCATTTAGAGGTGAAAGTAAATTCACGCACTTTGTGCGCTATATGCTCGGTATCAATTTATAGACATGTAAAAGCAATAGATCTCCTATGTTCAGACCTGACGAGCTAGTGGCGATGGACTTGGTTGCGCTATGCCGTTCTTAGGAGCACTGAAACTCGAGGCTCGCGGACTTGCACATAGTTTTGACATAGCTTCTCGACGAGTACGAAGAGAGCGTCGAGCCAGAAAGTTGTTTGCGAAAAAGGAGTCGGTTGGAGGGCCGCGAGGTTGGCGTCGAGGCTGGATCAATGGCGCCTGTACCGGACCCGAAACACTCGCCGGTCGAGGACTAATGGGTCTAGAGTTGCGATGACTGGATCGATTCACGCCCAAATCTGTATAGGAATGGCGCTTATCAGCACGCGTTTCGTTGGAACTGGGTGAAGAATCAGGGTAGGAATCATGACTCATTCCAGGAATAATACGCTGACCCATACGCATACCAACCGAATTGATGTCGACGCGCAAGGGAGATTTTGACATGGAACTGCTAGGTGATTCCATGCTTGTTGGATCGATGACAATGGACGGTGGTGTTGGTGTTGAAGAACGGTGTCTCTCTGGTGATTCTGATTCTGGCTGGTACAGATTGGAAGTGCGTCGAGCATCCTTACGAGAAGAAGATTGGCCAACAAACCCGCTCACTCGATTCCGCTCTCGCCCAGCGTAAGAATTCGGTCGGGAAGAGTGCTCAGGGGATGTAGTAGAAGGATCATGACTGATATCGTGGTTAGAGTACCGAATTGCGTTCATTGCGTTCATTGCTTGTGACACCTCGGCAGGGAATGGCGCGCCTGAAGCGCGGCGCGTATTGGATGATGCATTGGATGACGGTAGGGGACTGACTGCACGTCTTCGATCTACTGGGGAGTCTGGTAGAGTGGGATGAGAGGTCGCGGAGCGAGTCGAAGGACTTTCATGGTGATGATCGGATGATGGTTGGCCACCATGTTGTTGTTCAAGCTCTGCGCGTGCCCTAGCCTGCTGTGCAGCTTGAATCTGTGCAAGCAGCTGGTTTTGCTGATGAATTATTTGCTCATTTTGCTGCGACTGGAGATGCATTGCATCCATTTGTTGAGCGACTTGAGCAGCAGAATAAGGCAAGGCACCTGGCATTCCTACCATAGCAGGGTATTGCGCAGCGGCTGTACCATCATACCATGGTGTTCCACCAATTCCATACTGAGGTTGACCATGCGATGCACCATAAGCGTCTGCCAGCAAAGATGTATTGTTATTTGCGCCGTTCATCGACCATTGTACATAGTCTGGAACGCCAGCATTCCACCCAATAGAATCTGACGGCATCGAGGCATAACCGATGGGATTGGGTGGGGGCGAATAGGGTTTTCCGCGATTATCTCGGGATTCGACTCCAGGATGAGGCCGAGATTTGCTTGTTGAGTTATTTGAATGCAAGGGCTGCGAAATGTTATCGGAGCGATGCGTCATTGGAGTGAGCACCTTATGCAGATCTTGGGGTCAGATTCTCTTTTCTTAATGCAATGGCTCGAGCACAATGATCATCCGAACTTTCTCAATCAAGTAGCCCTGGATGACTTCACAAGATTTCAATCGAATCGACGCGTTGCGCGCCTCGCCTTGAGATCAATCGCGCAACTCACCGGTCAAGTTGGGGAAAGTACGAATTCGCACGTGAAAAGATCTTGATCTGTACCAATCAGCAGCTGATTCTACTGAACTGCGCATGATGCATAGCGCCGTGTAAATAATTAGCTTTGAGAAACCTAGGAACGCAATGGAGCCAGCCAATGCATGAGCAAATAATAGCCCTAGTTTCTGCATTACCTTTAGGGGCATTGCAGTATCGTACTCTTTCGGTCCCAGGCGAGAAACGTGTGCAGTGTACTTAAAAGTTTCGCATTAGACTCGATCCTTATCTTGTGCGCCCCTTGTACAAACGAACTCTATTCGAAATGCAGATCAAGGTGTCTCTGTTATTTGTGCTTGGTGCTTTGAGCGTTGCATTGGTCAACGCATCGCCATCGTCCGCTGAGGCAAAGGAGGTGAAAGCCGAAAAAGCCGAAGGCAAGTACATTCCCGCCTACATCTGGGATGGTCTTTACCACGAGAAGCGTGCTGAGGAAGGTATCAACCCTGGTCTTACTGATGGTCTTTACCACGACAAGCGCGACGAGACTAAGCAGAAGGAAGGCAAATACATTCCCGCCTACATCTGGGACGGTCTTTACACAGAGACGCGTCACGGCGAGACTGGCAAGGTTGTTGATGGCAAGTGGATTCCCAGCTACATCTGGAGCGGTCTCTATCACGAGAAGCGTGGTGAGGCTAAGAAGGCCGAGGGCAAATGGATCCCCAGCTACATCTGGAGCGGCCTTTACACCGAAAAGTCCAGCGAGAAATCTTCGTCTAATGGGATGAAACGCAAGCGTGCTGAAGAGGGTATCAACCCTGGTCTTACTGATGGTCTTTACCACGACAAGCGCGACGAGACTAAGCAGAAGGAAGGCAAATACATTCCCGCCTACATCTGGGACGGTCTTTACACAGAGACGCGTCACGGCGAGACTGGCAAGGTTGTTGATGGCAAGTGGATTCCCAGCTACATCTGGAGCGGTCTCTATCACGAGAAGCGTGGTGAGGCTAAGAAGGCCGAGGGCAAATGGATCCCCAGCTACATCTGGAGCGGTCTCTACCATGAGAAGCGTGCTGAGGAAGGTATCAACCCTGGCCTTACCGATGGTCTCTATCACGAGAAGCGTGCTGAGGAAGATGGTGTTAGTATTCCTCCATCTATCCGTAAGATCTTGGCCAAAGGAAATTAACTCAATTAAATCACTAGATGAAGTGAAAGTTGACTGAGTCGCGACGGGTGAATCAATTTCCTTCTTTAAAGGAAATTAGCAAGACGAATTACTATCACATATTGATTGAGAATTTTAGCATTTTTAGGTTGTGGCCTACAACAAAGTCACCTTCTAGAAGATCCTCCGAGCCTATTGGAAATCAGCTCGAGTTGATGCGAGGCATCTGTTTTTGTTGGTACGATGAGGTGTTGTTATCTATTTTAGATGCAATTTTTTGATCTAAGTTCTTGTCATACACTCTCAGGTACATTATCATAGTTTGAAAAGGGTTATCATCATTGTTCTCATATATACACATCACTCTCTACAGATCATTTGCCTGCGTACAAGAAGAGCTTTTTGCCCTGCGTAACAGACTCATGGATCCATTTTTGGACCAGTTCGTTAGTGTTCACAGAGAGATGTTGAGATTCATCAAGATATACAGCCTGGAGCTCTGAGCCAAGTTTGGTCTGAATCTTGTGCAATAGAGATTGGTAGGTGAAACTAGTAGGCATACGAATTGCGAATACCTGGGTAGGGTCATCGATTCTTGCAACCTTCACGCGGTAATATGGGGTGGAGTCAGATGTGGAATAAGTATCCGAATTCCGATTGGAGGAAGGTGATGGAGAATATGGGTCAATGGGAGAATCGCGACGCAAATTGTGCGCTGTATTCAGGCTTTGCAATCTGGAAGGAAGATCGAAATCCAAAGCATTGGAAGAGTCGGTGTTGGATCCACGCGAGGTTCGGAGTTTGGAAGTAGACACAGAAGTCCTACAACGATCGCCAGGTCGTAATTCAAGGAAACCTCGGACGGGGGCGGAGCGCAAGACCTGCTCTGGACATGTCAAGAGCTGACGAAGGTAGACATCTAGCTCACTACGTCGACGAGCCGCAGCTCGTTCGTCAATCTGGGCACACGGCGGTGGGAGTGCTGGTAGAGAGCGCAGTAAGAGCGAATCATTGGCAGGGTTGCTTCCCATAAGTTCCTGTGCAAGGGACATATGGAACTCAACAAAATCTTCATAGAGCCGGTATAAGACAAGATCTCGGATCTCATGGCCTTGAGGATGTTCTGGTGACTGCATCGTGGTGAGCGTCGAGACATAAGATACTCGAAGTCGGTACCAATAGTCGTTGGGCTCATAATGCAATGCATCGACCGATGCTCCAGTCATCAGACCAGCGGGCAAGAAATGCATCGATTGTGTGAGCGAGTGATCATGGGCACTAGATCTTGCCATCCTCGCGTTGGAGAAGCTGGGAGAACTTGGGACAGACTGCATAAGGTCACCGCATTGTGAAGCACTCAGTGAGTCCTCTGTTGTGGAAGCAGCTCGAGAAGACTGTGAATTTGGGGTGGACGAAGCGGCATCCAGCGGCGATGCATCGTTCGGAAGTGGGGGAAGTGGGGTATTTCGTGTCTTTGTTAAGGAAGACTGGTCTTGAGCAGGATAGTCTAATTTACCCAGGGGTATAGCATTTTGGCGATATCGTTCGTTCTTCTTCTGCCACTCTTGAACAGAAGGCAGTCGCTCAAGGATCGTATAAGAGGCTTGCTCCGGTACCGGTTCGCCAGTGACGGTGTCGCGAAATACGATGAACCCGGCAGGGATCAGTCCAGGGAGCCCAAGTCGACCGAGCGGCTTAGCTACGAGCCAGTCCATATCTGAACGCGCAACAATCAGCAGACTGTCACCCTCCTTTGCGTCTAGCTCTTGTGATCGCTCGGCAACAAAATCGTGCTTGACGGTAGCGAACCAACTGCTGGGTGTGGATCCCATAGACGCTGATCGTGCGCGTACCAGCTCGATTGGAGCACCGCTAGGTGCAGGGAGTGTCGAGCCATTTGGGTTCAATTCACTGCGAGTAGTCAGATTGAATGCGACAGCTGGCGAGCTGCGCTGCAGGATATCGAAGTGAGACTCAGGTACAACGCCTCGAGCATTTGTCATTGGGTTACAAACTTCGATCCATCCAGGTTGCAGATCGGCGCGTTGGTTAGTGACCACATGGAAAAAATCCCCGCTGTGAAAGCTAAGCTCGGAAGGATTCTGCGACTCGTATGCTTTGGCTGCGCGGATCACTTGCTTAGGCGGCTGTAAGGAGCTTACATGCTTTGAACTTCCCGCTGGTGTGGATGCTGAGCGTGAGCTGGACGAAGGCTTGTCTCTAAGTGTCATACGCAGGTCTTTTAGTGATTTCATGATGAAGTCGATTTAATCGCGGCTCTCGAAGAAAGTCCACGACCGAATCTAAGTAGCCACCAAGCAACTAGCACAGGCTACAAGGCTGTATCTCAGAACCACAAGAGGCGCTCAACAAGACAAGCTCAGAAACAATGGAGATGCAAACAAAGATCGTTTGTTCTCCACCGGATAGAATGTTTCAACCGAGTAGAATTCCGATGAGAAATACTTTTGGTGAGATCGGTTGTGGAGCTATGGAACGGATTTTTATGGGCAGGAAGAGGCAGTGTAATGTGAATCTTACTAGTTAGCCGCGGTTTTGTCCGATGCAAGACGAGTTGCGTGACAAGGTCTTGGCATAGCGGATGAGATAAATGTGTCAATGTCCATTCATACTATGTATAGTCCTGATAAGATGGGGTCTAAAGAACAAGGTATTTGTTAGAGGGTAGTTTTGCAGGAAACAACGCGCACTGCACGCATGCCAGCAAAGGTCAATTATCAAAGATGGATGGTGGAAGGAACGATCAAATATGTGGGCCCAACAGCATCATGCAACAGGGAAAGTAGTATTCATTTCTGGGGGCATTCAGACCAGCTGAAGGCTTTTTCGAGAATTCATCCGTTTAATCGGCAATAGTGTCATACAAAGCTGAAGGGTTCTGTCCGTCGGCCATTTGGTTGTACGAAGAGACGCCCTGCATGTTTTGCATAACACCGAATGGCGAGTAAGCTTGAACAAAGTCTTGCTCATCGAACCAACTTGCCATCGTAGTTTGGAAGTTCTTCGCATGGGACTCAGAGCATTGAGAACCACTACCGAAGTTTTGGCAAGCATACTCAGTCACCCAAATAGGCTTTTCATAGCGATTGTGCCAGGTCGTGACATAGTTCTTGAACTTTGTGATAGAGGTGTCATAGTAGTGTACAGCGACAGCGTCGATGGCTTCCCACACATCAGTACAGTCTGAGCGGAAGTTGTCCATCCACGTCTGACCGCTGGGTGCGCTGGTTGTGACTGGCGAAACAACATACCAGCCCTTTTCTTTGAGCGGTAAGATGTTTTCGCGCATCATCGTACAGGCACTAGACACAGACATATCTGCTTGACCAGCTTGGTTGACCTCATTCATGCCCATTACACACTTCGCTTGGTTGTATTTACCGCTTGTATTGTTAAGAACATTTTTTCGGAAGCTCTTCAGATTCTTATTGCCCCAAAGCATCGGGCAGAAGCTGATGTTGGTCGGTGCATCGCTCCACCCTGGTGTAGGTGCCCATGAATAGTACCATGATACCTTGTCGGTGACCCACTTATTGATGTTCATGCTACTGCCGTTAGGCCACGCGAGACCTAACTTACCACTTCGGCTGAATGGAGAACTGCTGCTTGTGCTGTTCCCGCTGGAGCCTGTGCTGGTGGAAGTCGCCGAGGAGGATAAGGAGCCTGTACGCGTTCGCGACTTGGTGGAAGTGGATGCGAGCGTATCAGTATCAGAGTCCAGATCAGAGTCAGATGCAGAATCGGAGTCACTGGTTGACACCGAGTCGGAATCCGAATCCGAATCCGAATCCGAGTCCGCCGAGTCCGTAGCCGAGGCTGTATCCGAATCCGAGTCAAGTGTCTCTGTAGCCGAGTTTAGGGAAGAGTCGTCCGTGGCCGTCAAAGATAAGGTTCGGGAAGAGCGTTGCGACGAAGACAAAGCTGTTCCGGTAGCAAGGGACGAGGAGTCATCGCCGCTGCCAGCCGACGTAGAACTCACACCTGCCGTAGCAGAACCCTGGTTGACCCATTCGGTGTTGTCAACGACGGCTGCGTTGCGACTATCATCACTAGAAGTGCTGCTGGTGATAAGATCATCATCTTCATCATCGCAATCCATATCGAAAGAGTCCGTGCTGCTACCGACCACGAACTCATTCGCAAGAGTGTTGAGACCTGCTGCAACTCTGTGCATGACGGCTTGCTCATTACGAGCCATATCACGGCGGTTTGCTGCTAAGTTAGAATGAATAGGTGCAGCTTGCGTAACAGACGCAAGCATCATAGCGACAAGGATAGTAGAGAGTGAGAGCTTCATAGTATGAATGTCAAGTGGGTGAGAGAGTGAGTTAGTGAGTAAGACAAATGAGTAGTGATAGGGTCTGGAAGTGAAAGGCGATCAACGCACGGGGGGATAATGACAGGAAGGGGCTGGTGAGATGAGGCAATCTTCAGTCTCGCCTGATATATGTATCGCGCTTTCCTCGCACGGACTCTGAACATGCGTCGGTCATAGCCCGCTTAGAGTATGTCGGACATTCTTGCAACAATGAGCCAATACGCTTAGTGATAAACTAGCTCGGAGCTCCTACGTATCTAATGGCTGTACAAGTAGACTCTACTACTTTATAGATCAAGCCATACGATTTTCGCTTCAGCAATTCATTTCGCCGGACACCCGTAATGGAGTTTACTATTCATTTTTCTCCACTTCGAAGTTTCACAGCCGGCGATCGAAACTTTTTTGTGACAGGGTGACGCGAGACCACGTGGCGCGAAGTTAAAGTTATCATCGTTTGTGATGCACGGACTGTGGTCGATAAGCGTACGCCACAGAGGAAGAGTGTATGATATAGTAATTGAGCCTACTGAGAAGGTGGCTGAGTTTCAGAGAAGGGTATATGAGTCGGTTCGAGTCCTACCAGAGCATCAGAAGTGGATTACACCTCGTACTAAAGCCGCTCAGAATCCAACTCTGAGCAAGGTTCTGCAACAGGACCAAGCTGAGAGCATATCGCTTGGCGACACGGATGTACAAGATCATGCAACAGTGAATTTGGTTGGAGCTACGGAGGAAGAAGTCGAGCACATGCATGCTGAAGAAGAGACATGGGCAAAGCGAAATGCGCCGCGGTCCCTCCATCCTAGCATGCTAAAGAGAACGAAAGTATGTAACTCATCACTGACGCAGCCACGGTCAACAGCTACACCCTCCCTACCACCTGTGTTTGGTAGTATCGCGGCTCACCAGGATACCCCGGCCTCTTCACCGTATCATTCTGCTGTTATTCGATATTTGGAAAAACTGGCAAATGATAGTGCAGTACTTCATGTATGTCGAGCGCACGATTATCGAGTGGGTGTTCTGACAGAGCTTCTGCCGCATGAACACCCGAACTTGCTAGGCTTGAACGAGAATAGAGGCGAGCGAATTCTGTTGCGAATACGAACCGATGCCGCAGACGGCATGCGAGACTACAAAACTACACGCCGAGTGTTGATGCATGAATTGGCCCATAACGAGGTAAGTTGTTTTGGAAGACCGCTAAACTAGATTTCGAATCATCCACCGGAGTTCAAAACGCTCAACAGCCAGTTAAATGCCGAGGTTGACGCGTTTGAACGAGACCAAAAGGCACACACACACCATTTACAAACTTCTCCGGTGCATGAACCTGTTGTGCAAAGAAAGGGCCACCAAATGTATTCTATGCCCAAATCGCAAACGCCGCTACCTAACACAATTGAGGAACGTCGAGCGCGGACTCTTCAAGCTGTTGAGACGCGACTTGCGAAGCTTGATCAAGAAATCAACTCGAAATGTGGCGACGCAAGCTCTTCTTCAGTTCCGCCGTCGAAGAAGGCATAATTAGGGGTTGGTGTTCATAGATCTATTGTAGTGAGAACCTCATCGACGCCATTCGATTGTGCCTTTAGTCGTATTTCGGACGCCTTTCACCGGCGGAGTTGCACCAGATTGACTCAGCTGGATTTCCTTGGCTCGCAGATTGGTTTGCGTGTGACCAAGTATGGTATAGTGAACTTTCAAAGCGTAGAGCGGCTGACATGGAGCGGTATGCGACAGAATATCTCCTTGTAATTCCGTGCGGGAAGAAGAGTCAAGTGTTCCAGGTTTCCAGTGCAATACGTGCTTGCGTCTATCGAAAACCACCGCGTCGACACTTTGCGACTCTCCTGAGCCGGAGTTGGGCTCATGGGAAGAGCTTGAGCTAACACTTTGAGCCAAAGACGAGGAGCCTGCGTTGCGTTCTGAGGCATCGACACCCTGAGCAAAATCACCCAGGGGCCATTCGATCGCAAGATTAGAAAGCGAGCGATGGGTGCTGGTTCTGGATTCCAGTGTTATGCGAAAGTGACGAGTCCCTTGTTGAGCATCCCAGTCTCCCAAATCCACCGTCAAGAAGACAGGTATCAAAGGATCGTTATTTGCCTTGGACAAACGCTGGATACCTGTCGCAGAGGGAGTCTGCGTCACAAGGCGATACTTGCCGAGGACACTCGTGCCATCGGGAGGTATGAAACTCAACACCTGCGATTCATTCCATTTCTTCTGTCGGATGCATGGATGCCATGCGCAATCCTGGATGATTGATGGCTCGGTAAGAGGCATGACCACTTCCGGCGTGCCATTGAGTGAAGCTGTAGCGAGAATCTCTCCTGTAAAGTCCATCGTCACTAGCTTGCCCGTTCGCTGAACGATGGCTTCAAGCTTCTCTACGAAATCCACAAAAAATTCTTCCTTGTTATACTTGCTCTCGGATCTGCGCCAAGGAACCGGCGATCTGAGTGTGGGCCTTGTGCGGTCCAAAGCACTGAATTAGTGTCCGGCAACGTACGAGCCAAGGCCAACGGTAGCGACCAAGCGATCTAACCAGCTAGGCGGAAGCACAATTTCTCGCAAGACGTTCAGCTCAGTAAGCAAAACATTTCCGTCACCATCGAGCATTTCCTCTAGCAATTGGTATACGGTATCGAAATGCTCCGTGACTAACTCCTCGGTCATTTTGTGCGGCTCTGTGTCATTGCCAATAAGATAGATTTGTAGTACCTTTGCGACCTGGTGTAAAAAGCTTAGTGGTACAAGCGGGTCCACTGCGTTAGTTCAGATAGTTACCGTGGTGAGATACAGGGCAGAGCAGGCGTAGTTCACCAACTTTGATATGGAACAGGACCGCTCCTGCCTCCTTGTGGTTAGTGCTGAGAGTCTGCACAGGGCCGTCGCCAAGGTCTTTCTGCATGTTTTCTACAGGTTTATTGTCCTGCCATGCACTCTTCTCGGTGAAAGCAGCGGCTTGCTCATGGGATGCTTTGGCAGAGGAAGTAGATGTGGTGTCCCATACATTCATTTCATCCTGAGTATCTTCTGTACCAGATTCGCTCTCCTCTTGTTCACTGGAAAGCGACTCTTGTTGCTCATCAGAATCTGGCTCGGAATCTGACGAGGAGCCCGATACACAACCTGATACCAGCACATCTTCGGCTACTGGGACAGTAAGAATAGGAGAAATCCCATTCTCTTTACCCTGTGAACGTAAATCACGTAGAGTACTGTTCAAAAAATCTATATGTAACAAAGGATAAGCAGACCTATGCTGCTGAAACCGCGTCTGTATCAACGGCTGACCAGCTCGACCCAGAAGGATCAAACCATCCATCCTCTCGAGCGAAGCAAGGGTCTAGGTGGAGGTATGGAGGCGCGTCCCTTCACACTTTTGTCACCATCATGAGCTATGCTGCGGGCCATGCGCCAGGCGGCCGCATACCACCCGTGGAATACATTTGCGCAGGTAAGTGTGGGTGATTCATTCAGATTGCTCAGCCACAAACGAAATTCGGCCTCGTGAACCTATCCGTTGTCGGGAATGTGGCCATCGCATCATGTACAAAAAACGCACAAAGCGTATGGTATGTTATGAAGCACCTGCTCCATACTAATTCAGCTCCATTTTGAGGCTCGATAATTAGGCACTATTTTGTAAAGAATACAATCTATTTCAATGATCCCCTCCAGCTCGCCGTCTTCGTCGATCACGTTCACGATCGTTCCATCGATCTGAGCGTGCTCCTGATTGACTTCCCCAGCGATCTTCGTTCCGCTCTGTTTTCTTGCGTTTGGTGTCTGGAGTGTCTTTTGGGGGCGCATTGGGCGAGTTCGGGGTACTGGAAGCCTCTGTTCCCGTCAACCGGTCTGCCAAAGACCGTTTGCGTGAGTTCATGCGATCATCGTCTTCACGACGCATCGTCGGCTCCGTGTCTTCCTTGCTTCGGTCCGTACGTTCATAGCGATCTGTTCTTTCACTGCGCCAAGAGTCATTTCGTCGCCTGTCCCACCGAGCATTGGACTCGGTACGGTCCACGTTCCGCTCGTTCGTAGTTTCCCATCCATTGTCGCGGCCGCGTGAACTAGGCAAGGTGTCACGATCGCGATTGCGATCACGTTCCGCGTACGCGGGGCGTGCCTCCTCATTGCGTCGGCCCCATACGCGCGTACGTGGCTCGCGATCACGATCACGATCACGATCGTCACGCATAGGTGCCCGAGGGTCAGAATGCGTTTCGCGGTCATTACTACGATCACTGCCACGAATTCGCAAATGCACAGGAGTGCCTCTTGATTGTTCGGACCACTCCTGAGTTGATGCATTTTGAGACGCTCGCGTATCACCGCTTGCTCGTGGAGTTGCTCGCTGACGAGCTGTATGACTCGTTTCGCTTGAGTCTCTTGTGGATCGAGGTGCTTTTGCTTCTTGTCTTGCTTCTTGAACCTGCCGATCGTTTCGCGAAGTACGATCGTCTGTTCGGATGTCACGTCCGGAAACTTTAGCGTCACGAGCGGATCTTGTATCTCTCGCATCTCTCATTTCTGCTTTCGACGTGGAGTCCCGCTTACGTTCAGCAAAGGATGATCTGGAGGCGTCTTCGCGAGCTGATTTACTAGCACCAGCATCTTTGCTCTGAGCAGCCGCAGTGCCTTTGATTGGTGTCGATTGGCTTTGCGCTGCTGATCGAGACTGTCTTGGCTCCCTAGCAATGGCAGGTCTTTGATCCTGCGCCGCAGATCGTATGGGAGTAGCAGGAGATGAAGCAGGTTCCTCTTTCGACCGGCGGGACGCACGACTGGGTCTTTCACGCTGAGCATTTTCAAGGTTTGAAGTGGATGGTGTATTACCTTGTCGTTTGATTTCCATATTCTCCGTCTTCAGATCAGTTGTCTCCTTCGACATTTGGCCTGGCTTTGTATTGGAATCCGTCTGTGGCTTAATGGGAGTTTCCACAGGTTGCTTCTCAGGGACTACATACGTAAAGCAGGCCAAGCCGACCCACTCGCTTGCACGCTTCCGGAGCGTCGCCGCCAAACCTTGAGCAAGGACTTTGAGGTCGCCGCGTGTCTCTGTGTGAATCAAATGGTCTACAGATGCTTCCAATTGTTTGCCATGCTGTTCGTACAGAGGGAAATGTGCAGAGACGCGGTTCAAAACGACAATTGCATTTCTTATACGCATGTACTCGTCAGACGACAAACACACAGAAAATGCATCACAGAGCGACTGATGCCATTGTAGAACAATGCCACGATATGCATACCAAGTCAAAGGCTGATCAGAATCTCGCTTTCGCATCCCACGCATCCCCTGCCAAGACAAGCGGAAACCCGGGAGATTTTCGCCTAATGCTTCGCGCGCATAGATATCCTCGCTCAATAACCAAGATTGTGTATCGTGGAGGACTCCTGCTAAGAAGCGAGCGTAATTTCGAGCTTCGTTTTCCGTTGCAGCGAACAGGGTAGGTGCAACATGCTGACGGAAAACAGCATCGTACACTGCCAATGTCGGCAAGTTGCGAGTTCCATTCAGATGCAAGGTGCGCAGGAACTTGGCCGCAAACATGGCGTCTACTGGGGAAAGTAGCGCTCGCGGGTGCAAGCATTCACTAATAAGCTGCTGCGCGATGCAGCCCCTGTCTGCGCCGTCTGCAAAGTAATGTTGTTTTTCCAATTGCAGTCGTCGGCGCGTGGCTTGATGAGCCAAAGTCTGTTCTTTAAGCTCCTGAGTAAGCTGTGCAATGGTGTCTTGCAAGCGTACACGCGCGGAAACTTTCAGACTTTCGCCAAGGTCCGTTGCCTGTTCAACATCCCGAAGCCACTGCCGAAGGCGACTAATCTCCTGTTGGTATCGGTCCATGGGCACAACAATATCACACAGACTCAGTTGCCAAAATGTAACATAGAAAGGCGCGCCGATTGCGTTCAGAATCTCTGTCGACAGGATCTGTTTCATGCCTTCGATCACTGATACCAATGCAGGTTGCCAGATAGTCAGTTCCTGCTTCTTGCTCGTTTCCGAATCGTGCAGAGAACCCGAGATGACATCCGTCATCTCCACGTCGTTATCTTCAAGATTCTTTGCTGCTGCTACTGCATTCGTTACATCTTCTTGTGCAATGTCTTGCGGAGCTAAGTCAGTACGTGTTGAAGTGGCACCCTGCTTGTCGTTCGTAGACGAAGAGCCATCGTGAGCGGCATCGCTTGTTTCAGCTTCTTGACTCATTTCAGACTCTTTGGCTAATTTGGATTCATCGGTGGATACTTCGATCGATTGAGATTCGGTGATAGTGTCCTGGTTGTGACTCTCGCCTTGTTCTGGAGAAGGAGTTGCTTGCTTTGGATTTGCATCATCAACTGCCATCTCTTCCTGTGCCTTTTGATCAATGTGCGCATCCGTTGCATTTTCAACAGACTGTGCCTGGGTTGGAGCAGCTCCATCAAGCATGTCATTATCCTTTCCATGCACCGGGCTGGCTGAGCCTTTATCTTTCTTTTTGCTGGATGGATCATAGCGCATGGTCTGTGTAAGTCGTAAATTGCTTACCTTGACTGCATAGGCAAGCTTCGGTCGTGTGAGGTGGAACGCGATCGTTGCCTCCAAACCGAATCGTCTGCAAAGGTCCTCTGGCGAGGGAACTAGACTAGCATAGGAATCGGCGGTCATAGTGGATACAAGGAAATGCACGTACTGGAACAGAGTCTCTTGTACATGATCAAAAGTACTAGCAAGCGACTTGATGTGTGATTCAGCGTCTGTGTCCAAAAACACGCAAGCTTGTCGTTGCTGAGCCATGAGGATCAGTATGGGAAGTGCTAAGTGACTTGATAAGAGTGTTGCAAGAAGACGTGCACCGCCCTTTTTGTACATTGTACGAGCGACCAAAATGGCTGTAGGTACACTTCCAGCATTTGGTGCAGTCGGGATATGTGTCATGGCCGCTTCACTTTGCAATAATACGCCGCCTGTCAAAGCAGCGATCTGTTGCTCGGACAATTCTCCAATCGGCTCGATCCCTGCCATTTTCTGGATCAATTCCGAGAAAACGATCAGGTCTTTCACATGATTATTCTTCAATCGATTCGTGAGGTATTGCAAGAGTGGTGTGCATTCCATCGCTGGATACTTTTTGTAGAATGCACCTGCAAATGCAGCAAGACTTTTCAGCCAAAGACTTGTATTAGTCCCGTCGGATTTGGTCCGGTCCTTTTCGGGGTTACTTAAAGCCTCGATCAGACTGAATGAGAAGATGTCGTATTCAACCGGGGTTAGATACTTTGCTGCATCTACCACGGGCTCAATCAAGTTGTCATACGACTGGATCTGGTGAAGTACCACTGCAAAGAATATCGTAGGATTCGGGTGGGATGCCTTGGCAAGACTACGTCCACTGCTCCTTACATTGTCAGCGCTAACTCGACGTAAGATTCCGCGTGCCTCGCGTTCTGTCTCTGATTTGCGGAACTTCAGGTCAAGTTTTTTGTATGCGCGGTGCTTCCACTCGCCATATAGCTGGAACCGATCTGTGTAAGGCATTTGACACAAGATAGTCCATAGTTCGTGTAAGAGTGCCGCGTTGGACTCTGCTAGCGATATCCCAGGTAGAAGCTGAGTGCGCACCAAAGCTAACCAGGCCTGGCGCTCTTTCAGCCAATGTGCGGCTGTTAAGCGACAAAGCATTTGGATGAACGGTAGACTCTGACCGATTTGGGCGCCAACAGGTGCAATGAACGGCAAAGCGAGCTCGATTACCGCCTGAGCATCTTCACACTGAATGATGTCTTTAGCCCAGTCTGGAACAAAATATACAAACCGATTTTGAACATTTGCATAGGGTTCTGGCGCATACAAAGTCAGTTTTAACGCTGGTGGTTTTGTTGAATTTCGGGCAGGTAAAAGGTGACCTAGCGCGGTATCTGGCACGCTATTTGCAAGCGACAAATGCTGCATCACAGGGGAGATCATATGCTCTGCAAGGCGCAAGTATATCGCAGTGAGGGACGGCGAAGCTCCAAATATCCAAGGGTGTTCCACAAGGACCGGACGCACCAGATCCACTGCACCGACCGCAAGTGATGCACGCAACACATGCAAGAGTTGGACAGGAGTGTCTTTTGGTGTGAAAGTATCATCCCTTGTCTCACTCTGTTTGCCGGTCTCGGGGTCTTCATCATTGGCCAATGGTGCGGCCATCGTCAAGGCATTGGCACCGACACTAGCTGCTTTTTCGGCCACAGCATCTTGGTATTTGGCTTTCAAAGCAGCATATCCACCGTCTGGTGCAATATAAGCAGTGAGTTCCTCAAGTGTGACGAGCTTATGACGAAGTAGAAGGCCAGTCATGGTATAGAGTTCTTCCGGTGTGTCTTCGCGTGTATCCGGTAGAACGAAGTATGCGTACTGCATGCCAAGTACAGCTGCTATCTGATCACTCTTCCATCTAGATTGACGCAAAAGCGAAAGAAAGAAAGGCGAATGGTGGACCACATACATGGCGAATACAGCTAGAGTCAGATCCAATACACGGATCGAATCTAACCTGAAATATCCCACAAGTGCAGTAATATTCTGCAGCATCGAGAAAGCGCGTGCATCTCGGTCTGCGCTTGACTCTTGCTCACAAATCGTGTACGGCGCGGTCCAAGTTGCTCCGGATACACTCTCTTCTTTATAATTTGCGGTCACAGGCGGCCCGCGATGGATCACTAGTTCATTTATAAGCGCACTGTAACCCTCATTTTCTTCGCGAATCAAATTATATTTCTGCTGCTTAAAGAAAGAGGCGGTACGAATCTGAATCGCACGCCTGCTAAAGCTTTGCGCATGAACGAATTGTGCGGCTGCCAGAAGCGGAGGGTCGAGCCGGAGACATAGTAATTCTCTAGTCAAGGTTCCTTGAGCCACAAGCTGAGAGAGCACTGAGGCCAGGCGCGCGCGTGCCGCTGACATCGGTACTGAAACTTCTTTATCGTCACCAACATCATCCTCTGCACCGTCGTCACGGTGCAAAGCAAGTCTTGCATCAAGCTCCCAGTCTATTGCCCAAAACAAGTCAAGTAGTTTATCAGGCCAAGTACCTTCGCCGCTCAATACCGACGCGACGGCTTCAGCAGGATGTGAACCTTGCAAAGCCACATTGCGCAACAGCTCTAAGACATTCTCCGTGCACAAATCAGACTCACTTTGCAATTTTTCTCGACTGGGTTATTCATATCACATACATTGCTGATAATTGCGACTGGTCCACCGCCTCTCCAACTGCAGACGGTAGCCATACCCCCTCCTTGATGGGCATCGCTCGAAGATCGGTGCTGAATGCCACGTGGCTACATCCAAAAACTCACATAGACGCCGAGTGCGGTGAGTGCAAAGACCATGAATATTGATGGTATCATCCAAAGGTATTCGCCAGCAGTAAGTGAGTCAAATCCGGCGCTGGTGAAAGTAGGCATACAACTGAAAGATGGAATTTCTATCACAGGTTGAGCGGTCGACAGCTCGTAAGCCTCTGCCTCAACCACCTCACTAGAGGCTTCCAAACCCAAAGCAGCTGCTCCGTGGGCTCTTTTTCTTCGAGAGAATGCAATAGGTCTTGTAGACTCCATGCCGACTGATTCACGACTCATTACCAATATGTGGGAGCTGGGCTTATTAGCTGTGCGTGTTTCACAGTCAATAAGCCAATGTGGAGACACAGTGTCGTTATGAACACTTTGCCGAATTGGCTAATTTTGTAAGGTTCGTCGGCACCGGAAGAAATGAGAGTATGTCCTGTTTGTAGTAAGATGTTTTTGCTGTTCAGCGAGATGATTTCGAGATGAGGTCGGATAGAAATTCAAAACAGTCAGAAAACGTGTTCTATGGGACGCAGTAGAGCAATATCAAGTATTTAGCATCACCGATTTATCAGTTAATGAGGCTATATATGAGAAGTACTTTCACTTGCGATCAAGTGTGATGTATCATAGCAAAAACTTGCACTAGCCCGGATCAACGCAAATAGGCAGCGAAGTACCGCTGTACGTGTCTTCAGGGTGTTTCATAGCCTGTATGTGACTTTTCGATGGCTAACTACGGCTTTTGTCCTTGCATGAGGCGGGCACTAGGTCAGTATAGAGGGCTTACTTTTCTTCGCCAAACCGTGCACCAACACGTTCTGAGTGCTTGAGGAATTTCTGCGTACAGTTCGCGACGCAAGTCTGTTCTTTAGAAGTCACAGCTTTGCTTGTGAAGTCATTGACGCAGTCATTGAAGCAGCGTTCGACCAATCCCGTGTACAAACGCATAAAATCCTTCATCTGCTTCTGCTCAATGACACGCTGCATCGCCATTTGGTCACCGGAAGAAAGCTGCGACACTAAATCAGTCAGCTCATCACTTACAATCCATGATGGATGCTATTCGTACCCAGCGGTTTTTGCTGACCTCAGCGTTGAACCTCGTTACAAATTTTAGTTGCGCCACTCTTACGATCTTCTGAAGAAATTCGTAAAAATGGCGGTTCGTTGCCAGTTTGAGAATTCCAGTGAGATTGGCGTGTTCGCACGCTTGACCAACTCGTATTGTCTTGTGACGATTGGTGGTTCTGCGAATTTCTACTCAACATTTGAGACGGAATTAGGTGATTTGATTCCTGTGGTGCACTGCTCCATCGCTGGAACACGGCTGGTGGGACGTCTGACGGTGGGCAACCGACATGGCTTGCTTGTTCCTATGACGACCACTGACCAAGAACTCCAACATTTGAGAAATAGTTTACCAGACTCTGTTGCAATTCAGCGAGTAGAAGAGCGTCTCAGTGCGCTGGGCAATGTGATTGCATGTAATGGTGCGTCGGTATTATGACGAGTGCTTACTTTTCAGACTATGTTGCTATTGTTCACCCTGATTTGGACAGAGAGACCGAAGAGATTATTGCAGACGTGTTGAAAGTGGAAGTTTTCCGTCAAACGATCGGCGATAATGTGCTTGTCGGCTCGTATTCTACCATTTCCAACCAAGGAGCTTTGGTCCAACCAAAGACATCATTGCAAGATCAAGACGAATTATCATCTCTGCTACAAGTTCCACTTGTGGCCGGCACTGTCAATCGCGGTTCCGATCTGATAGGTGCCGGCGTTCTTGTGAATGACTGGGCTGCCTTTGTTGGGATGCATACCACAGCGACAGAGATTAGTGTGATTGAGTCCACGTTCCGTCTGCAAGGACAAGAGGCAGGTGCCGTGGTCAATGAACTACGTGACGCCTTGGTCGATACCTACGCATGAGCTAAGGGATGTCTAGCAGGTTTTTAATGGACGAGTAAATAGATTGTCTAGATTTCTTCCTGAGATCCTACACGGGACAGAGACTGCCCAGGAGATCGTGTGGGGGTACGCACCGGCAGCGGTAGTATATCCACCGATGCATTCGCGCTTTCACGCATCACCAGATCCACATTGGACTGCTCGCCAGCGGCTTGCAGATGTATGGTGGATGGTGTAGCGCGCAGAGATCCGTCCTGCGCTGTGGTTCGGACTTCTTCACGCTGGCGTCTACGTTCCGACGCCGCTGCTTGGTCGACCAGAGTATGGTGCAGACCCACCACGGTTAGGTAGCGTCGTAATGGAACGACCAATGCCGGGGCCATGGTGATTTTGTCCAGCAACTCAATTAGCAGCAAATAAAATGTAGATGTGCATTGCTGTTTGGTAGATTGATCAACATTAGGCAGATCATATAAAGTCGCCAGTCCATCCACCACTTGAGCTACAACAGGGGTCCAGGCCGCAATGTTGCGCGCTTGCGTATCATTGTCCAGCGGAAGATACACGCTAATGATTTCTTCAGCCAACGGCAAGAAGCGGGCACTGACTTGTTGATGTGCATCGAGGCGTTTGGCATCGCCTTGCATCTGCAAGTATACGTGAACCAAAGTGGATGCGGAAGTGCTCTCCTGTTTAAGAAGATTTGGCAGCTGCTTCATGAACCCAACGCGCCATAATGCGGTACGCAGCGCACGATCCGCGTTGAATCGACGCGAAAATCGATAACTGTCTTCCAGAGCTTGCGTCAAACGGAGCAATTGCAAGGCTGGGATCGCTGAATACACATCATTCTCTTGCAAAAGTGCATTAGTCGTTTCGATCAGCAACAGCTGGAGCACACACTTCACAATGATCTGCTTGAATGCATGCCGTCGCGCAACTTGTCCCATGGCAGGCTCCGGTGAGGATAGCGCCGGGTCAAACACCTGTGATGCGGTTGTTGCGCGGAAAAGTCGTAGGAACGCATCAGTGATCAGCTGCCATCGTTCCTCATCCAATCGATCGACATTCTTCACGACCAATTCGCGGAGACATGTGGTACCGATCCTAGCTAAAGTGTCATTCTCTTGACAGATACATGCACACAATAGCTCCAATAGGCCGGCCAAGCGTCCCTTGAGTGTGTCGAAGTAGAAAGTCCATAGCTCGACCAAGTTCCGCAACGCTTGGATCATCGTAGTGCTTAGCCAAACACTCATATCTTCCTGCGATGAAAACCGTGTGAGATCCGACCGATTGCGCAACACATTGAAGATAGGGAACACCACATCTTGGCACACAGTATCCCAAAACGCAGGGGTAAATTGCGCACCATGCTCTCGAAGTAGACCAAACAAGGCGTCAAGCGCTACACGCCGAACTTCCAAGTCATCACCCGTCATCAAAATGTCGTATAAAGCAAACAGAACAGCAAGCCACTGATCATTGACTTCTGTATTGTCTAGAGCACGTTGCTCATCGGATTGAGATTCTGTGGTTTCCTTGTCGAGTGCTGCTTCCTTTTCAGGCTCCGTAGAGTGATCGCGATGCTTCGGAACCATTGCACGCAGCATCTCCGTGGCCGGCAAGGAGATCTTCTGGGAGCCGACCTTGCCGAAGTGCGCAATACATACGCACAAATCGGAAAATGAGCCATTGGCGAGAATTGCGTCAAGATGCTCAGCGTGCACCCGACGTACAATCTCGTAGGCGATCAGTGCAACTCGCTCGGGCGCACCAGCTGCAACGCCGTACACGCCCAGCATCGTTGCCCAACCTGATCGGATATGATCGGCTCGCGACTGCATCATTTGCTCCAAACATTGAAGTACCATTTCCTTGGCATTAGCATCAGGATTGCGCCGCATGGCATACTCGAACGGTTTTAAAAAGTCCTTTTGAAACTTGAAGTGACTCAATTCGTCCTTTTCCAAGAACTTCATAGCGAGTTGACGCAAGGAGTCCAAACCAAACGCACTTACCGCCGGGTTCGGATGACAGCAAACTTGGTTGAAGTGCTCGCCTAAAATTGTCCAAAGTCGTGACCATTCCATACGAATACGAGACATGTTATAGTAGCTGATTTCCACCAGTTTCTGTAAAGAGAACAGACGCGGATTGTCTGACATTCCCGACGCCTGTATTTCCTCCCAGGACAAGTCGCATAAACACTGCACAAAGTCGGTGATTGCCTCGCCACTCAGGTTTGGTGTCGAAGAGAACACCTGGTCAGCAGCGACGGTGATTTGGGTTGACCCACCGGCCTGAATCACCTCTTCGTTAGGCAAGGCGCTTTGAGCGTGGGGCCCATTGGCAAGGCTTGCTTGCCTGCGGCCTAGGTTGGGAAGAGTTCGCTGATCTACACCTAGACTGATTAGCTGGAATCGCTCCAATTGGCTAACGCAGGTCAAGACTTCACGCCAAGATCCACGCAATTCATTGCCCTCAGTAAGCGCAATGTCCAACAAAACCTTGATTGTTTCCACATTCTTACTTTTCATCTCGCCAAAGTTGTTCAGGAATGTGAATTTGCCAAGTGTAGTCACAAAAGCATTGCGTTCCAGCTCCAATCCAAAGAAGCACACGATCTTGATCGCATCACGGAATCCCTGGAGCACCTCATGAATTACATCAAGGTCCATACTATCTTGGAGTGGTGAGCTAATCCCCGCCAGAAAACTCATCCAAGCCACTTCAAACATCGGTTTGACATGCTCAATATGAGATGCAGAAAAGAACTGGTCAACCAAGGCACGTTTCTGATTCCCGGCACGCCGCTGTGCCATAAGCATAGTGCGGAACAATACCTCGGTACGACTCGCCATGCCTTCTGACTGACGCACGTATGCCTCGTGCTGCAAATCACGTCCCACAGCTGCAATTGCAGTGGCCAAACCACCTTGCGGGACAGCGGGTGTTTCAGGGGCTTCGTCTTTCATCTTGATCTCGTTGCGCTGAATCTCGTCATAGATAGAACGCAAAAAGTCGTCAGGCAGATTACCTCCATCGTCAATCCCGGCATTATTCTTGATAAAGTCTTGTAATGTCATGCGCTGCTTTACTTGCGGATTGTGCGCATCGGTGTTGAGCATTATCACAGAGTAGGCAAGTACATAAGCGGTATCGGCGTTGGCAAATGCGCCTTTGTTCCCAGCCACGTATCGTTCTGCGAACTTTAGCATAAAACGATCAATCTTCTGGGCCTCGCCGGGAAGTCGGAACGCTTGGAGGAATCTTCGAAGGGCTGTGGTGAATGGCATCTGATCAAAGTTCATCAAATCCACAAACGCATGCATCACGGCAATGTTCTCAGCATCGCCTTCGCCAAGATATTCACCGATGTTCGTCTTACTGAGCCCGTCTGCAAAAAATAGGAATCGAGCGATGGACTGCGGACGACGGTCACGGATAAACCCATGGTCGATCAATCGCTCAATACCCCGTTTAGGTTTGTAGTTGAATGTGCGGATTGCTTCCAACAGCGTATTTTTCCGCGCTTTGGCATTCTCGAAGCGGCCAGGATCATCATCTTGTGTCCCACTAATATCTTCGTCGGTGGCCGAAGCAATCATATGCTCTGAGTGAGTGGCGGTCGCAGCCTTTTCTTCGGCATCGACGTGTCGGTTAAGCCAGATGACCATGGATCCAAGAACACTACAAAGACAGTCTAGACTTTGTCGTTTCAGACGTGCATCCAAAGGCATCTCGCTCCGCTCAAACACGTCTGAGCTTCTACTACCGTTCGAAGAATTTGTTGGCATGCGTTGTAAGGGAGTGGAATTGCGTGCCTCTACCGCAGGATCAGCAGTGCTTGCCGATGACGATGATGACTGCGGGGCTTGCGCGAGTCTTGCGATAATATTCATCAAACGCTCGTACACATTCTCTAGTGCAGACCGATCACAGTCGTAATTCAAGTAGATCTCGACTAGAGTCTGTGGATCGCGACATAAACGATGCACAACGACACCCAGCAAGACCGATTTTTGAGCAGTGGTGCTGCTGCGCATCTCTAAGATTGGCAAGAAGATTTCGTTGAAGAGAACTTCGATCTCTTTTTTCACTTTGGTTCGCATTCCCTCGATCATCAGCCAGAAGATCTCACAGCTGATTTCAAACACTTGAATGATACTACTTACCGCATTGCGGCTCAAACTTAGACACAAGTATTGCTTAGAGGCTTGCACAAATGAGCTTTGGTCGCCGGTCGTCGTGCTTAGAATCTGTACACTTGGATCAGTGAACAGTTCCATATGTGTAGAAAGGATGTTGTGAATCATATGCAACGAGAGCAATTTTGACCGCATTGCCTGTGATCGCATATCCCTTTCGCTCTCAGCACCCAATGATTTCATGCTCAATTTACACAAAGCACGTAGAACCAAGAATGCATCTTTCACCAAGAGATCTGGTGCATGAATCGAAGTAGTTCCTGTAAGCATTTCGTCACGCTCCGTGCTTCCTTCAAATGAGGTGCGGTTTTCCATCATTTGTAAAGTGACATGCTCGGCATCTTTTTCTGATTCTTCCACCTGTATGGCATTTGCCGTCTTGGATTTCCGAGGCACTCGACTGAACACGTACGAAACCATCTGGGAAAGACTGCCCTGGGCAATTGCTTGTGTGGCTGATGTGCGTGACACTAAAAATACATTGTATACCGTTCGAACTGCATGTAACAGACTTGATTGGTGGACACGGATACTTGTTGACAATACACATGCGAGCAATGCCTTGACGATCTGAACGCCAATCCGCTCATCCAGCTGATCTTCAAAGCATTCACACACTGTCTCCACCACGATATCTGCCAAGGGCGTTATGGAAAGTTCGGAATCCCTACCAGAAGATACTAACGAGTCATCTTCAGCAAAGAACGCATAACTGACCAATTTTGCGATACAGTCTAAGCTAGTGATCTGTAACGGGATGTTCTTGGTGATGCATGCTAGCCTAAGAGGCTCAAACACTACGCGTGGATCGAGAACACTCGGCTGCCCAGTGGAAGCATCCAGATTGGTTGCCTGACGGACCATTTCAAGGGCCGTTGTGGCAGCTTCCTTGAGCTCTTTGGACCGTTTCGCATCCTTGGAATTGGAGATGGTCTCCAGCGCTGACAAGACAAACACTGCGCTTCCACGGCTCAAACTACTTGCACTTAGAGCGGAATGCTGCATTGGGGATTTCATCGGCGTGGAACCGGGGGTAGGTTCACTATCACCCCCGCTAGTACTCTCCAAGCTGACTTGTAGATCCGGCCGTTGGTCTTCAAGCTGTGATCCGTCTTTAGTCGCTTCGGGCTCGATCTCGCTAGGCTTTGTACCATTTGAGTGGCCCTCAGCAGAATTTATAGCGTCAGGGGTATTGACCTGATTTGGATCGTGCATGACTGGCTCCACAGTACCTGAATCGACTGTTCCCTGTACAGAATCTTGAGCGGTTGAATTCTCTTCCCCAGCTGATTCCACAGTACTGTCTGTAGTCTGTAATGTAGCACTCTCCAGGCTCTCGTTAAGAGATTTGTTGTTTGACTCTTGCGTCGCTTCTGTGACCTGCTGCTGCTCACTCGCACTGGAATTGGGACCGGATGATCCCTCTTGTACACCCAGTGCCAAAGTGTGCTGAGTATCATTTAGGGCAAGATCGTTATTTGATTTGGTCTCAATAGCAGAAGAGTGATTGTCCGCATCGTTATTCCATTTTGCAGATTCTTCTAGCGCGGGAGACGTCATGTCTGATTCTTTATAAATGACAGAGGAGCTAGAACTATTCTCATGATCGCTACTCGCCGATAATCTCTTGGGATCTGCCTCTTGCTGTTGTTTTGAATCATCAGTCGAATTTGCCTTGTTTTGATTTTCATGTGAGACAGAAGCAATACTGAACTGATCATGACGCTGCTCCTCATTTTTGGTCGAGGTGATATGAGAACGTCCAGTTACTGAGACCGAGTCTTCTGTCGTCTGCTGCTCTTCCGATTCAGGAGATGTCTCAGAAGCTTTTGGCTGCACAGATGCGTCATCTTCCGGTTCGGACGCGATTGTTGTTACATTTGAATCAACCGATCTTTGTTCCGATTCCGTTCGAGACTCATGGTCTCGATCAGCTTCCGAGGTCATATCGCCTCTACTCGCCAAGTTCGCTCGCTTCTAACACGTAACGATGCTATTCCAACACTGAGTTGCTTTGCTGCACGCCCTCCTTGGTCGGATGACTAAACTGTGCCTCTCGCACGCGGTTCCAGCAAGGAGTGGGGAAGATGGGACAAGTTCGTCCAAGATATAAAGAGTTGCAGACCTGGGAGAGCGTCTGAGATCCTGTATTTAATGAAGTGTAGACAGTTCCGAAGTCAAGCAGCAAGAAATCAGAATTATTTTTCTATCTAGGCTACAATGGTTATTGATTTTCCTCTTGAGCGAGTTGCTCTGCTTCCCTCATTTCATTGTCTCGCGATGGCATAGGGTACATCTCAGATTTGACTTGCTCTGGAGATGAGCCAGACACTTCACCGGTGGTCGCCGGGGCAGTTTCAGAAGGGATTTCAGTGTTACCATCTTTATCGTAATTGTTGAAGGATCCAACTGATGGATTAGAATCCCCTCCGCTAAATCGTGGATTCCCTCCGAGTGTCGAAGAGTCAGAACCATGCTCATCGGAAGGCGTGATGGTACCGCCGATATCTTGTGCAGGCTGTTCAGCGATATCCTTCACGTCCCGAGCCTCCTGCGCCGGATCGACACTTGGGTCTTCTGTTGCTAAGCCAAAATCCGAGCTATTAGGTTCAGCATCCGCTTTGCTTGCGTTTTGCGACATATCTTTGCAAAATTTCTTTCTCGGAACTCTGCGAAATCCTCAACGGAATGTACGGTAGTTGATAACCTCAACTTATACCCCGCGGTTACGCTGACTAAAACAATTTTTGAAGCTTGGTCACTATTCTGGAGAATGAGTGAAGTAGATCTGGGAGTGTTGCAGCAGCAGTTGCAACAGCACCGGTCGAACTTAGCTGCAGATATTCTGGCGCGTCTTCCCGCCAATGAGAAGAAGCTAGATACAAAGGAACCAAAGATCGAGCCAGTACGACGGTCTGCAACGTTGGGAGTGGGTGCCGATAGTAGTCAGAGTTTGTCTGCTGTCGACCAGAAGCTTCGAATGCAGCTGAACAGAGGCAAAAAGAGGGTACATGAACACCCCAAAGAGGAACAAGAGGAGCCAGAGGAGGATGGAAAAGCAGCTGTCGTTGGGAAAAAATCAGCACACCGGCATCAAGACCCGTTTGCGAAAGCCGAAGCGAAGTATCGGACCAGTGCTAGCGTACTTCCACCAGAAGTGGCCTCTATGAGCAAAGCGCAACGCAAGAAATGGAATAAAAAGCAGAGATTAGCAACTGGAGAAGCTTCCGCTTCCGTATCGAATTCTGATCAAGTAGAAAGTAAGGCGGCGGCCCATGCTACCACACCAACTGGTGACAAAAGTCCTAATGCCCAAAGGCGTGAAAACCCTGAAAAGACCATAATGACTGAGCCCGTCGTCACCCAAGAACTAGCGAACTCGAGCTCAGCTTCAGGTAGCTCAGCCTCATTGACTTCTTTGCAGTCTTCCATGCTGAATAGTCTCAAAGGAGCGAGATTTCGATCAATCAATGAGCAGCTGTACACGAACGCATCAATAGAGGCACGACGGATGATGCTTGAAGACCCCAAGATGTTTAACGAGTACCACGATGGGTTCCGTCAACAAGTGCGTAAATGGCCAACGAACCCCGTGGATCGTATTGCGGATCTTTTGCTTGACACTAAGCGCAAGAATACGGCTCATAAAGTGCGGGCTGTGCATCTTCCCGGTGCTCTGGTGGTAGATATTGGGGCAGGTGAAGCGAGCCTAGCCCAAAAATTAGCTTCGACTGATAAGCACGCGCTATCGTACGACTTACTTGATACCCCGGACGGCTGGGTGCGTGGCTTGGATGCTGCACAAATCCAAGCTTTGCCACTTCCAGGATTAGCATACCCGCTTGGGATCTCTTGGGAGTCGCTTCCAGAAGTGCAGCCTGCTATGGCTGACGTTGTCGTATTCTGCCTGAGTCTCATGGGTACTAACTGGGTCGAGATGGTCGCAGAGTCATGGCGGGTGATGAAACAGGGTGCCGAGCTTATTATTGCCGAGGTCGCAAGCCGATTCGGAGCTCAAGGAACTACCGGTGCATTTGCAGAGCTAGTGAGTGCACTTGGATTCTGTCTAGACTGGACTGATGCTAGTAATACGCATTTTGTTCTATTTAAGTTTACAAAGATTGTTGATCAGCGTACACCTTCAAAGATATCTTCCGCGGAAAGCCCGAGTTCAGAAGTATCTCCTGCGAAATTACGGTCTTCCGTATTAAATGCCTCACAAGCCGCTAAGGCACAGCAGATCCTCATCAAGCAAGGTGCTTCTATCCTTAAGCCATGCTTGTATAAACGGCGGTAATGTGGAGTAGCCTTAAATAGTCAGATCTACCTTACTGATTGGGCGTGTCTACCACGTGATCCATCGGAATTCCGGGGCTTTGCAGTGCCACGCCGCATTGTTGTGGCAGGAACCCCTTGTTTCACGGAATCGGTTGCGCGCAGCATCCTGGGTCGCATGAGAAGCAATTCCTTTGTGAATGGACTCTGATCGAAACGACTCGGACTCTTCTGACTCATTGACCAGCGAGACATCTACTGCATCGGACAACTCGTCAAGTGAATCTCAACGATCCACTAGTAGCAGCTCAAGAAACTCACCAAGCTCCTCTACTTCATCGAGTGAATCGAGTGAATCCAGTGAATCACAGCGATCCACAAGAAGCACTTCTAGAAACTCGCCAAGCACCACTGAAGCAAGTTCCTCACGCGAGCAGTCTTCAACGGAAGTCAGTTCCTCACGCGAGCAGTCTTCAACGGAAGCCTCATCTTCTTCGTCGCGATCAAGGACATCGCGAGACACATCATCCACTATCGACCAAAGCTCTTCATCAGCTTCTACACGCGATCGTTCCTCATCAGCTGAGGAAACGTCTTCGCAACCCGAAACATCCACTTCTCGTCGATCCTCAAGTCAAGCATCGTCTTCACCCCAGGACTCTTCTACACGCTCTTCAAGGAGCTCGATGGATTCTTCGTCTTCACGAGAATCTCCCACTAGTGACACCGCATCTTCCCGATCACGGGCCCAAGACTCCACCACGGCCGATCGAGATAGCTCTTCTGACGCCAGCCCTACGTCTTCACGAGGCGGAGCGGCTGGCCGCAGTACAGACGATTCGAGTTCAGATGCAAACTCGCCAACTTCTTCCAATCAGGATTCGTCTTCGTCTCGTAACGATGATGGCGATAGCAGTTCCGATGCGAGCCCTACATCCAGTTCCGATAATAATACTGGCGGAGCAGCTGATAGCAGCTCTGATGCGAGTCCGACGTCCAGCTCTGATGATAGCAGTGGCGGAGCAGCTGATAGCAGTAGTTCCAGATCTTCAGACGATAACAGCTCGTCATCTGCTGCAGAAAACAGCAGCTCCTCCGCGGCAGAGGATAGCAGCTCCTCCGCTGCGGAGGACAGCAGCTCTCCAGCAAGCAGCGCAACTTCTACTGGCGCCGGCGGAAACACTCAGTCGTCTAGTGGCGCAGCAGGCTCCAGCACAAACGCAGGTGCAGGTGCAGGCGCCAGTAGTACCGATTCAGCAAGCTCTTCAAACAGTGGTAGCAGCACAGTAGGCGGTGCTGCCGGTGCCGCCGGTGCAAGTGGATCGTCTTCTAGTAGCAATGGTGGCCCTACCTCCACATCCGACGGCGCAGGCGGGTCTAGCTCTGGCCTACCCGGCTCTGGAAGTTCGGGTATTTCTAGTGGCGCAGGGAATGCAAATGCTAGCAGCGGCGCAGCCAGCGGGTTGGCCAGTTCCAACAGCAGCTCCGTGACTGACCTGCTTTCTACCGAAACAAGCTTGTATGTCTACACTACCAACGGCTCGCCCACCACATCTGTGGTCTTGAACACGGTGACACTGCACCCCAAGGGCCAGCTGAGTAGTGATGCGGACAACAACAGCTACTGGCATGACCATGGCGCTGTTGGCGGTACTTTTGCCGCGGTAGGTATTGTGGCTGTTGGTCTCTTAGCCGCTGCAGGTTGGTTCTTGTACCGACGGCACAAGGCAAAGCGTATGGATGCCGATGTAGTGGCCGCTGCCTCAGCCGCAGCAGCCACCACACGTACTCCCTTCGACGATGACGACGAAGAGATGCAACAGGCTGCTGATCCCTACCCGCAGACGCACATGGAATCTGCGCCGTATGCCTTTTCTCCCGGCAGCGGCGGTGCAGCGCACAGTGCCTATTACGATTCGCCTGGTTTCCATGCGCCCGACCACTATGCAAGTACCGATTTGCCACGGAATTATGCTTCGCTTGCCGATGATCCTTATGGAAGCGATGCCGGCACGCGTGAAAACGCAATGCAATACTATCCAGGCGCTGCTGCTTCCTCGTCGAACGTGGCGAACCGTGGAACATACTCGGATATTCCTACAGACTCGGCCTACAGCTACAACCAGCCGCTATTCGATTCTGTACCCGGTGGGCCACCGGAAAACATGGCGTACCATGAAGCATATGATGGTAACAACATGCATACAAACGGTGGTCTTTCCGGTGCTGCGGGTGCTGCCGGTGTGGCGGGCGCTGCGGGCGTAGCCGGTGCCTATCAAGACCCTTTCGCGAATGAGAACAGCTCGTCGCATTCCGATCTTGCCATGGCTCCGAACGCCTCTCAAACGTCCGGTCATGCATCCTCGGCGAACGACTATGAAGGGGCGCGCAGTCATGCAGGTAGCCATGCTACTCATTATACGTCTGCACCGGAATCAGTTCTGCCATATCGACAAAGCAATGATTCCTCGCGATCTTCCGAGCTTCGTGCTGCTCCCCCAGTACGCCACGCCCTGGAAGCTCCTTATCAAGCGCAGCGCATGGACCAAGCGAATTATTATAGCGACAATGTCTCGCCATTCGATGATGCGCCGACCCATACTGTACAAGGAAGCGGTTACCAGCCAACTGATGCGACTCCCGCATACTCCGCAGGCCCATACGCACCAGCAGTATCGGATGCTAAAGTGCCATGGTCAGCAGCTTCCACGACCAACAGGTCAGCGCCGACATCTGCCTCTGTCCCAGAGACAAGTAGGGAGCTCGCACAAGAACCTGCTCAGCTGGTGAATTTCAGCCAGCACTCGCCTGAAGTCCACAACGAGCTCGAGACGCCGTTTGCCAACGGACTGGATCGACATCCTAGTGATGTCACGACGGACCGCGGCGATTGGGACCCGCCAGCTTTAAGTAGTGCATGGTTCCCCAACGGGACTACGAATCATTCTGCGCCAGCTGCACCCCCCACGACCAGCACACATACCTCGCAGCAGCCAATGCATAGCACAGGCGGCGTATACGAAGAAGAGACCGCATCGGTGGAGCATACCCCTGCGCGACTAGTTGTGCGAAACCCCTCGCCTGAAGATCAAGAGTAATTTTAAAAGTCCCTATCTGGTTGTGTGCGCAATAGTTGCACCCTGTTCATAGTAATAAACGAATCGATGTTTCTACCTGTGTGTCTATCTTCACTAGAACAAAGTGTCTTCATCCCGAAGATACTCGCCTACATCCGCCTGATGGAAGACAATGATATTGGTTGGGTTCAGATTACGAGTGTCGGTAGTGGAACGTGCAGTGACTCCGAATCCAAGTCCGATTCCGGACATATTAAGTACCACGACACCAGCATGCTCCGGGGTATCATCGGTGATACGGCCAACATGGGCCTTTACCACATGGTTGCCGTACAGGAACGGCATTTCTCCGTTAGGTTTAATCCAAACCTTGTATCGAGCATACTGTACAAGATAGTCAAGAGCTGTGATATGCAGTCGGAATTTCCCAGTCTTGGAGAATTTCCCGAAACAGGTCCCTAGCGACATCAAATTCGGTCGAGCAATGGATACAGCAAGTCGCATATTCGCTTCGGAGACAAAGTAAACCCGATCACGATGCAATCGAAACACATGTGGGTCGTCCGGTCGGTCAATCAAATGTACCAAATTTTTGCCAATGTAATGCGCCAGCTTCTCAAAGAGCGTCGTCGACTCTGTGTCCGTCAATGGCCGCATGGTAGCAATCCACGACTTCCCAAATTTTTTTCCCACGTGGTGGAAGGTGAAATCCTTTGCAGTCGAGCGCCTTTCTACGTCGACTGTGATGGCGCGTGGGGGAAAGCCTGGGCGTCGAGGACGCGGACGTGGCAAAGGGCATGAGACATTACGAAGAAGACAACCTGATCGATATGAGCCAAGTAGTGATGAGGAAGATGTGCCTAAGTTGCCTCAGCTATATCAATCTGATTCCGATCCTGACGCCTCTCAGATTCAAGGCGAGGACGAGGAAATCGATAGTGATGAGGCTTTTGGAGAAGACGACGAAGACTTAGAGCTGGGGCATGCACGGAAGCGTGGAGACCGAAGTACGCCAGAGGATTTTGAAGATGACGAGGGAGGTGACTTAGTCGAGCTTAGCAATCTATTGGACGATGTGCCAGATAGCGACACGGAAGCTGGACCAAGAGCTTCATACCCCGCCTCTGATCATTCTCAGGACAGTGAATATCAGGAAGAAGAAACAGAGGACTTGGATGAGGATTTAGCTGAATTGATCTCGCAACGTACTAAACGATCAGCAGAACAATCTGAGACACAACCTGTTAAGCGTAATCGCACAGAACGCAACGAGGCTGTACATGAAGGAACAGACGCTGCACCTGGTAGCGCCAAAATTCGTTTAGAAGATTTGATGTCCTCCTTGGGGCAAGATACGCGAGTCTCGTCGGAACTTCGTGCACTGACGAAGAATCGTAAATCCACCGACGGCGCACAGTCTGTAGCATCCAAACGAGGTGGCGGCACGCTACGTGCACCTCTGCCCGGTATTCAACAAGACCGATTGGATCGCCAAGCAGCTTACAAACTTTCTAAGGATGAAGTACAAGGCTGGGCACCGACGATCAAGCGATTGAGAGAAGCCGAGCACCTCTCGTTTCCACTACAGAAACCACAACAGCCTCCGCCGCCTAGCAATGCTGGTCTTGCTGCGAGTTTTGCACCAACAACCGATATGGAGAAGGATGTCGCTGCGTTACTCGACGAAGGTGGCTTGACAGAAAAGCAGATTGCTGAGCAAGAAGGGCTAGCTATGAAGGATATGTCCAAAGAGGAGGTCGCCGCTCGTCAAGCTGAGCTTCGGCGTATGCGGGAGCTGATGTTTCGTATGGAACAGAAAGCACGCCGTGCCAACAAAATTAAGAGCAAATCGTATCGCCGAGTTCATCGAAGGGAACGAGAACGACTCCAAGCTCAGTTGGCCAACGCCCAGAATCTTGACCAAGAAGATCCAGAAGACAGCGCAAGTGATCACGATGGAGCACAACGAGCAGCCGAGGCACGCGCTCGAGAACGCGCGACGCTACGTCATCGAAATACTGGCAAATGGGCGAAGTCCCAACTAGGACGACATGACGATGCATCGAGAGACGCACGCTTAGCGATTGAGGAACAACTGCAACGAGGCGATGCATTACGTCGAAAAGTCCACGCACAGACCTCGGATCTGGACAATAGTGATGAATATTCTGACTCCGACTCGAGTCATGATACTTTTGATGAGTTACAAGACTTTGCAGAGCGTGAACGAGCTCGGGACCAAGCTACTGAGGCACAGCTTGAGAGTTCAGGAAAACCAGGGAAGAACGTTTTTGGGATGAAGTTCATGAAGGATGCACGAGATCGCCAAAATAGAGCAACGCAAGCTTCCATTGATGAAATGCGACAAGCACTTGAAGACGAATCAGATGGGTCGGAAGCTAGCGTAGAGCGCATCGGCCGGCAAGGTCGCGCAGTGTATGGCTCTGGACCCATCGGTAATGATCAACTGGATGAGGCGCAAGTGTCTAACAAGCAATCCATTCCTACGGTTTCTCAAACTTCTTCCAAATTACCATCTGATAGTGCAAACCCTTGGCTAGGAAACGAAGCGTCCAACGCCGTTTCTCGCAATAAGAATAGCGTGATATTGAGTGAGAACAGCAATGCAGCTACTCGCTCCGCGCATCGTCAATCAAGGCACGCATCTCGTACTTCGGAAAGTCGTGATGCGGCGGCGGACGACGCAGCACTTGCAGTGGATGCCGATGCTCATATGGAGCAGATTCACGCTGAGCATAAGGAAGATTCAGGGTCAGATAGCGACGATGAGCTGGTTCCTGTCACTACAAAGCATACGCGTGGCCGCCGAGGTCGTGGGCAGCGGAACTCGGGACTTGTGCCTATCCAGCAACGAGATCTGGTTTCAGAAGCGTTTGCTGGAGATGACGTTATGCTCGATTTCCAACGTGAGAAACAGCGTGCAATTCGTGCAGACGCACCACGCGAAGAGTCTACCGAGCTGCCTGGCTGGGGTTCATGGGGCGGCAAAGGTGCTCGACGACCACCGAAGAAGTCGAAGCATGTCCGCTCAGTCCCCGGCCTGGCCGTTGATCAACGTAAAGACCGTGCCATGGACAATGTGATAATCAACGAACGACTAGACAAAAAAGCGGCCCGATATAAAGCCAAGGATCTGCCTTATCCCTATACCAGTGCAGCTCAATATGAGGCCGCCATGCGTCAACCTATCGGATCTGAATGGAATACACGCACCCAACATCAACGACTCTCGCTTCCACGTGTATCTACAAAGATGGGTCAACGTATCGATCCCATCCAGCGGAAGTTTTAGCTGGAAATTAGTATACCGCAATGAAACCATTCAATTATTCGAGAAATGCTGTGTAGTGACTGTCTATCGTTTCTCTATTGTATACTGTAGGAATGCTGTCCTGGTCAAATAGATTTCTATGGCTCTTGGGCTTGTGCGACAAGGGTGTTATGTTGAGGTTCAATAGATCTCTACGGCTCTTGAGCTTCTACACCAAGAGTGTTTGAAGAGGTTAACTAGTTCCCGACGACTCTGAACTTTAACGCCAAGGGCGTTTTGTTCAGGTCTGCAGATTTCTATAACTCTCGGGCGTTCCCACAAGGGTGGTCTGTCTAGCTCATACATAATTCGATGACCTCGAACCTCTGACCCACGGGTGTTCTGTCTTGGTCCCACATATTTCTATGACTCCGGCTGCTGCCGAAAGACGCGCTTGGATCATACCAAGTTCAATGTTTCTCTGGTGTCTGTTTCAAAGATGCTTTTCAGGTCACATAAATTCAAGTCAACCTCAGATCAAATCCACACATTCTCAAGTGAACCTCAGAACAAAGCCACGCAATTTCGTCGAGGCTTCAGAGCTTTGCGACATGAAACCAGCCAATGCCAGCAGTTGCTCCGCAATTAAACAGACTCAGTTATTGTTCGAACTTTTTTGCACACAAATTGTGGTATCGTAACAGATGGATCGATTACTAGGGATATCTAAGAAGCTATGTCCAATGCAAGATGCGATTAGTCGATCTCCTCGACTTGAGGGCCGCCTTCGGCAGACGGAGCATCTTGTTGCGGTGGTGCGCCGCCAGCGGCACCATATGCCTTTTGGAGAATGGGGTTGGCGATTTCTTCCAACTCCTTTTGCTTCTCCTTGTATTCATCGATAGAGCCTTCTTGGCTGTTGTCGAGCCACTCGATGGTCTCGTCAATGGCCTTCTTGAGGTTGTCCTTGTCGGAGGCCTCGAGTTTGCTGGACAGGCCCTCCTCGTTGAGCGAGTTGCGCAGGTTGTAAGTGTAAGATTCCAAACCGTTCTTAGCTTGGATACGCTCTGCAGCAGCCTCGTCTTCAGCCTTGTACTTCTCGGCATCAGATACCATGCGCTCAATGTCTTCCTTCGAAAGACGACCCTTGTCGTTGGTGATGGTGATCTTCTCCGACTTGCCGGTAGTCTTGTCGGCAGCGGACACGTTCAAGATAGCGTTGGCGTCCACGTCAAAGGTAACCTCGATTTGAGGCACACCGCGCGGCGCAGGGGGAATACCGGACAGCTCGAACTTGCCGAGCAAGTTGTTGTCCTTGGTGCGCGCACGCTCACCTTCGAACACTTGGATCAATACACCAGGTTGGTTGTCGGCGTAGGTCGAGAACACCTCAGACTTCTTGGTTGGCACAGTGGTGTTACGCTTGATGAGCGGTGTGAAGACACCACCAGCGGTCTCGATACCCATAGAGAGAGGAGCGACGTCCAACAAGAGCAAGTCTTGGGTCTTCTCGGAAGTGTCACCAGTCAAGATAGCGGCTTGCACGGCGGCACCGTAGGCAACAGCCTCGTCGGGGTTGATCGACTTGTTGAGCTCCTTGCCGTTGAAGAAGTCGCTAAGCAACTTTTGCACACGAGGGATACGAGTCGAACCACCAACCAATACAATATCGTTCACTTGGCTCTTGTCGATCTTGGAGTCGCGCAAGACCTTCTCGACGGGCTGGAGAGTAGCTTGGAACAAGTCACCACACAGCTCATCGAAACGAGCGCGGGTGATGGATGTGTAGAAGTCGATACCCTCGAACAGCGAGTCGATTTCGATGCTGGTCTGTGCCGAGGATGAGAGCGTGCGCTTAGCGCGCTCAGCAGCGGTACGAAGACGACGAAGAGCACGAGCGTTGGTAGTGAGGTCCTTCTTGAACTTGCGCTTGAATTCTTGCACGAAGAAGTTCACCAGACGGTTGTCAAAGTCTTCACCACCCAAGTGAGTGTCACCAGCAGTGGCCTTCACTTCGAAGATACCCTCTTCGATTGTCAACAGGGAAACATCGAAGGTACCACCGCCCAAGTCGAAGATCAACACGTTCTTCTCTTGCTCGGACTTCTTGTCAAGACCGTAGGCAATGGCGGCGGCAGTCGGCTCGTTGATGATACGGAGCACGTTCAATCCGGCGATCACACCAGCGTCCTTGGTGGCTTGACGTTGCGAGTCGTTGAAGTACGCAGGGACGGTGATAACAGCGTCCTTCACGTTGCTACCCAAGTAGGCCTCGGCGATCTCACGCATCTTGGTGAGGACCATGGCGGATACTTCTTCAGGGGTGAAGGTCTTCTTCTCGCCCTTGTATTCAATTTGGATCACTGGCTTGCCATCACGAGCGATGACAGTGAAGGGCCAGTGCTTCATATCGGCTTGCACCTCAGAATCGTCAAACTTGCGACCGATCAAACGCTTAGCGTCGAACACAGTGTTATGCGGGTTCATAGCCACTTGGTTCTTGGCGGCGTCACCGATCAAACGCTCAGTGTCGGTGAACGCCACATATGAAGGGGTAGTGCGGTTACCTTGGTCGTTGGCAATGACCTCGACACGATCATTTTGCCAGACGGCCACACAGGAGTAGGTAGTTCCCAAATCAATACCGATAGCTTTGGTCATACTGTAGTCTGAGGAAAGTGGCGATCTATGGGACCTATTTTTTATAGGCGAGCACAATGGCCTGTCTACTGCACGAGCCTTCTTCACGCATCTAAAGGTAGCCCGTAGAAGGCGCACGAAGAATTCGTTCTTCTTCGTTGTGCTTCGCCCACTCAACTTTCTGTTTCCATGTGGCAAGTTGAGATTCGTTGGGCGGCTTGACATTGGCTGCTCAGCTTTTCCAGCACGTGGTAGACCCTTGGCGTTCTTTCGACTTCTTAGATTTTCGCTCGATTACGTTGGCGTTAATCGGGCGAAAGCCCGATCTAGCACCAATCATTACTTGATTTTGAATAGGTATTCGATGTGAAATTGCTTAATCGCACAAGCCACGCAGCTTGCGCAGAAGAAATTGCGCTCGAATTTCCTGCATGGCACATACATTGCGCATCTTGGGAACTTTGACGGACTGATTTTGTCAACAGGAATCACTCATACGAGTCTATTAAGTCTAGTGGTAATATATCATATCTCATAACGTAACATAGTAAGTCATCATTGCCGTATTAAGCGATTATTTTACAGAGTAGCGATCAGCACCACGATGGCAATTTGTACACATGCCATATAGATAGTAATAAACAACACGACGTTCCCAGCCGTGCGGAATCGGGGTAGTAGCAAATAATCGTGATGTTCGTTTGCGAGATCAGTTTGAGTAGCAGGCTGCACGCTCCGCGACCTTTCAAGTCTCTCTTGTTCTTCGCGCATATGGATTTGTGACTCAGCAATCAATCGACTCTGTTCTCTGACCGCGCCTTTCATTTGCTCAGAGTACGTCAAGGTCATTCGATATCTCCATACCGAGGTAATCAGCAGCCCAACAGATAGAACGCAATTTGCAAATCCAATCCAGAAAAACTCGTTTTGGAACATGCGCATCACCATCAACGCAAAGGTCATTTGACCCAGTGCCGCTCGCCTATATGCACCATCAAAAGTACGCTGTGCTGCTCTGAGAGTCAAAATTAGATACCTACCTAAGATCTAGCCGTTCAGCCTCTTCCAATAACTTGTGAGGATGCACAGTGTATCGCTTGTGTTTCCGGAATGGTGAGAGAATTCTGGAGAATCCTTGACCTATCCGGTGCACCTGCACATCGCGCTCCTCAGCTGTCATGGTGACAGTGATGTGGAGGACAGCACCGATTCACGTGGACATCGGGCGGTGTGTCTGTCAAGCGTTCTGTCAGTCAACTTGCATCGTTCGCGATGATTCTGCCGCGAACGCGAGTGAGTTTGGTATGGCTTTTTGTGTTTTGCTTAACGATCGCGCGAAGTGTTCAATCTTTGTATTTCTATTTTGAGGCTGGATCCAGCAAATGCTTTTTCGAACAACTGCCGAAGGACACAATTGTCGTTGTTCATTATTACACGGAAGAGTGGGACGATGTCCAGTCCCACTATGATATACCCACGGATCTTGGTATTGGCGTCGTGGTCAAACATCTAGAATCTAATCATGTACTTGTGTCTGCACAAGGGAAACCTGAAGGAAAGTTTGCTTTTACATCTCACGAGCCTGGGAAACACGAGATATGCGTTCAAACAGAATATCACGGAAATCGAATCAACCACGGTCATTTGCCCGAGGTCCGAATGCACCTTGAAGTCGTGTTTGGAGACTCACATCGCCCAAACACCGAGGCTGACCGTGAACATGCATTCGACTTATTAACTCGTGCGCGGGCATTGAATGCGAAGATGAGCGATTTGCGTAATGAGCAGCAATACCAGCGAGAACGAGAGATGAGTTTCCGCGACATGAGTGAAGCAACGAATGCACGTGCATTTTGGTGTATCCTAGTACAAATCCTCGCCCTAATTCTTGCCTGTATATGGCAGTTGAGCAATCTGAGAGTATGTACAAATAACCAGCTGACTTTTGCAGACTTTTTTCGAAGACAAAAAACTTCGGTAGCTAGTGTACATTTTCGTGTCTACTCAGTATTAATCTTCTTGCTCAAAAATAGGAGCGAGTGGAATCTGATCAACACTGAAATGCTGGCCGGCCCAAGGCGTTTTATGTAGGAGTTGCTGCGCAAACGTTGCCAATCGCAAATAGGCAGCATCTAGCTTTGCTTCTAGCTTCCCCATGCCAATCTTGAATTCCTCGTTATTGGACTCTTCCATAGACTCTGGCAACATCATTCCCGCAGAAGATAGCTCTTGACGTTCTTTCGTAGCAACATGCTTGAGCATATCCTTGATTGTGACTATCCCAACAAGCAAGCCGCGATCCACAACTAATATCACGCGCGGACCCAGCTTTCTGAACATCTCCGCGACTACGTCAAGGTCCAAATTAGGTGAAACAGTGAGAGGAGTCGGATCCACCCAAGCGCCTAAGTCTATCACTCCGGCACCTTGTGCACCCCACGCATCTTCTTGTACTTCCACATCCTCTGCAAACGAAACCTGCTCGTCATACAAGGAAGGTGAGGCACGGAACCAGGGTAATGAGCCCCACATGTCGTAATTGGGGGTGGTGCCTGAATTGGGTAACGCAGCAGTTGCACTTGGCATTTGAGTCGTAGTAAGAGCAAATACCTCGGAAGACGAAGGATGGAACGTGCAAATCGTCTCACGAGTCAAGTTACCTGAACTTTTAGCATGTCTCAAAGCTGTTCGGAGGTCGTCCAAGGCCGCATAACCCAGCAATGTAACATTCTCAGCATTCTGCACGACTGGGAAACCTTTATAAGCACCACGAGCCAGAAGTTTCTCTACATCACGCACAGAAAGTCCATCAGCATAAAGCACTGAGGGTTTCTGAGTGAGGAGAGCACCGACATTTGAGCCGCATCCATGATCTTCTTGCTCAAGATACGGATAACCGTTGAATTTGATCAATCGGTCTGAAACGCCTCCTTTCCCATGGAGATCTGCTACAAGCTTGGAAATGCCGACCACAAGCATGATGGGCAATATATAGGTCAACGCACCGGTCAATTCGAACATGATGACCACTACGGCAACTGTGATTCGCGTGACGCCTGCTAGAGCGCCTGCTGCACCCATCACAGCGTACGTGCCGGGTGTCACACATGGCTCACCTGCTGGACATGAAGAAAACAGACGCCAATCTGGGTGGGCAGTTTGAAGTGCCTTGACAAAAATCCCAACCATACGTCCAAAAGTGGCACCTACGGCCATAGATGGAATGAAGATTCCTGCAGGTACTTTGCATCCATATGATAGTATCACCAGCATAAACCGAACTCCGGTTGCGATCAAGAGTGATAATGCAATTGACCATTGAGAACGTGATTGGCACAGAACATCGCTGTCGCGGGCGCCCTCGCATTGTCGGAAAAGTACTTCCAATGACTCGGTCATGTCTAATCGTAGGAATCGATTGAAGTAGGCGATCGCTGCGGTGATTGCAGCTAAGAACACAGCCTCTTGAATGCCTCTATAAGCGAGTCGTTTGCGTCGGAAACGCTGCACTTGCAAGTTGTAGCGGACGACATATTCACCATATAATCCGCCCATAATGCCGATCAAAATATAAAATGCCAGCTCGAAGTAGTGCCAGTCTCGGTTGTATTCCACTTGGAACATTACCAGCTTACCGGTCCGGAATGGGTTCATGAATGACAGGGCGGCGGTGCTTGCCAAGGCACACAAGAACGTGCGCCACATCGTAGACGCTGGAAAATGCGAAGTCATCTCTTCTAGAGCGAACAGTACGCCTCCTATGGGTGATCCAAAGGCCACTGCTACACCTGCAGCACTTGAAGCTGTGAGTAACTCGCGGATTTTTGCTGGATCAGTTGACAGACATACCTTGGCTCGGAGCAGTGCGATAGATGGTACGACTGAGTACGTTTCCTATACAACAAGCGACATGCACAGCTGGGCCTTCTTTCCCGACACTCAAGCCTGATGCAATCGCAAGCGGTAATCCGATACTTTTGATCACCAATGTCCAAAAACCCAGGAATCCATCAATGATAAAGCCCGACAGTACACACTTGATTTCGCTGATTCCACTTCCTGCTGCATACGGAGCGTACCGTTTCACCAGAAAGGCGCATACCGCAGCAAACATTGCTGACATCGAAATCCATACAAGATACTCCAAAAAACCCCAATCAGTCCACTCAATCCACTCCGAACATGTATCTTGTATAGCTGATTGTTCTCCTTGGGAATCTATTTCCAAGCTTGTTGCACGTAGCATGAGCTTACTAGCATGGAATAGCGCGCTACTATTCAGCGTCGGTGCCATTGTAGGTAATGCCGCACTTGGGCTTGTTACTTGTGCCTTTGCAGCAGCGGCAGCGATACCAAGCGGAACGGATGTCGCACCAGGTCCAGCAGGGTCCATTTGCGCCCAACAGCAAAACTTTTTATTGAGCCACCAGCCTGCTGAGCAGTACCCCTGCTTTAAATCCGAGGCCCACTCAGTTATGACACTGATGATTGCCATATTGAGTCCTATAAGGATTCCTGCATCAGCATCGCCACCTACCAACTAGGAGCACTACGCCGTTCTCTGCCGCAGAGCGCAACACCATATGAGTTTGCCAAAATAACGGACCGGTCATTTCGCTGACTTTTTGAAGCAAGCTTCGAATAGAGGATGTCATTGGGATCCGAGAGGTCAGCGGATGAAGCACACGCCATACCCCCGGGCTTTGTTCATGCATTCGCTCTTCAAGTTGATGAATTTCTTCGGCATGTCTCTTGGCCTTAGCCCGCTCCCTGCGTCCATCAACTACCCAGTCGACTGTCGTGAACTGCATCAATCTCAACCACAAACCTTTTCATAATGCTTTGTTTGCTCAGGAAGACCATTGCTTGCCGTAACCGGATCTTGTTCCTCCGGCCGTGCACTTGTCATCCGCACCACCACTTCACAAAGCCGCCAAAACCTTGTGGAGGGCAAGTTCTGACCATATTGCTTAATTAATTACTGGGACTATGGAGTAATTTTTGCGTGGATGCCATGAGCTCACGTAGTCTATTGATGCTTGCGGTACGGTCACTAGTCACATCTGAGATACGAGCTAGGCGTTTTTCAGGTCTTGGAGTTTGCAAAGGTCCGGATATATTGCGCTTTGTAGACGTAGATAAAGGTTTGCTAGGCAATGAAGCAGTTGCTCTTTTCGCGAGATCGGCCATGATCTGATCTCCGAGTGAATCGAGCTGCGCAATATCACTTTTGTTTGGACGACTTGCAAAAGTACAATCTGCACTCTCGAAACATCCCAAAGCAAAAGTGACGATTTGTGTCAGATAGTATTCCAGCTGCAATGACGGTCCTTGCGTCATGATCTCAGCTTGCAGTTGACTTCGCCTGGGACTAGCAGGCAGCGCACTGAGCTGATGCATAATAGCTGCAGAGAGGGTATAATTCGGGGAATATGTATCTGCATCAGGCAGCAAGAATGGCTCAGCGTGGCTGTCCTTTGTAATTGTTGCGACCTGCCGTAGCATGACATTGGTGAATGAAGTTACGATTTGGAAACAATAAGCAACAAATTGAAGCTCGCTTGATTCCTTCATGAGTCTTGCAATGGCAAGCATGTGCGTATACCATATATTGTATAGTGGCTTGATAATATCCACATTGGTCTCCAGCATGCTGTCTTGACGCCAATGGATGCACGGCAATAATTGCAGAATCACTTGTTCGAAAGCATCGTCTACATCGCGAGTTGCATCGTCCAGTAGCAATACCCTGATGTCTTGCCATACTGAACGATCAAGAGCTTTGAGCATGGAATGCACCTGTGCCCTAGTCCATGCTATAATTAGCAGCTGCGGCAAGTAATATGAGGTATCCATTTCCGGCTGCTCTGCTTGTAGTTTTTGCAGTCGTGCTGCATCCATTTCTCCCGAGGGTGTACATGCAAATACAAACAAGCCAGCCTCCGCATCGAAGGAAGACAGGAGTGAGACCACAGCACCTTGTATGTGCCATTCTCGATCACCGTCTTGCAAGGCAAACTTTTCCTTAAGCCATTCAGACGCGACTCCTTTCTCAATTGGCAAACATAAGGACATTGTCCAAAAAGCCCCCGGTGGCGGTACATGCTCAAAAGTTAGCTGGGAAATACGTGTATGAAGGATACTCGCAAAGGTACCTCTTCGCCACAAACGTTCACGCTGTCGCAAAGCTTTGTGATACGACCGAATTCGGTCATCATCATCGAGCGCTTGCACGCGCGCTCGTATTTGTGATGAAGTGCTTCTTCGTGGCTGGTCTGTGAGATGCAATCCAGGGAGTCGCGCACGAATCTCTTGGAGCCGCGCAGTCTGACATGCTTGATCTCGCTTGTCAGCCAGTGCATGACACCAGCGAGCCATTGTGTGCTGAAGCCTATGCCGTCGAAGATAAGCGGACGCGATTGCTTCTCGGGAAGTTTGTAAGGCACACGTCTGGACGGGCTCAAATTGAAGTTTGTCGAATAATAAGGATGCCATCTCATCAAGCAGCTTGGCACGTCGTACTCGTTGTCTTCGACGATGCTCGTTGTGAATAGCTACAGAAGCAGTCTCGGAGACAAACTCTCGAGCGACTTCGTCGGTAAGTCGGGACACCAAACCATTTGATATCACTTCTTGGTCAATGCGTCGGGGTTTGGGTGCTTCAGATTTCGCTTTTGTTGCACTCGATTCTGGGCCGGGGTGAGTGGCCAACATCTGTGCGGAACTGACGCCTGATGACGATTTAAAAGCAACTTTGTCTGATTGTGTGGGTTTTTCTCTCACAGCTCCTGAAAGACTTGGAAAAACGGATGTGGAACTCTCGAAAAGTTTTTTAGGAGCTTGAATGTTGGGCTCTTTAGAAGTATTACTCTTCCCATTTGTAGAGAATACAGTTGTTTTTTGAATCGGAGGTGCGGTGGTTGGTGTAGAGGAGAGCGGTTTGTGAAACTGGAATGAATTAGCAGCATGCAGCTTTGCTGAGCTCTGCTTTGGCTTCGAGATTGAAGTAGCAGGAATGGCGGATGGCTGCTCTCTTACATGTTTCGATGATGGATTTGCCTTGACATTGTCAATGATCTGCTGGCATGAGCAGTCTTGACGTTTGGCTTCGACCCAGTGGGTAAAAGGGACAGAAAAAGTTTTGTCCTCTTGCAATATCGTAGATTTATTCACCTTAGCAATGCTTTTGGTAAGATCAGACTGATCGCTGATAACTACGCCAAGCTGGGTAAGAAAATCAATGCAAGCCACATCAGAATCCATGGCAAGTACATTGGTAAGATAATTCACAGGTAACCCCATATGCTGCGTCATGTATGCACGAGACAGTGTCTTGATTGCACCTATTCGGACGCTTGTAAACAGGTGCTCTGCAAGGCAAGCAAGCAGGTAAGGCACACGCTTACTCCGAACAACGGAGAAGAATTTCGTGAAGTAGTTTGGTGTGGACACCGTATTGACTGGATTCCCGCGCTTCTCTAAAAGATTTGATCGCTGGATTAGTGTGCGTAGTTCCACAGCAAGTTGTGTCATGTTTGCACTGAACACTGGCGAAGGTAAGAGTTCAATCTCTCTAAGAGCTTCTGGGTCCCGAGCGTGTAATAGAAGGTTGTATGCGCGAAACTCTGGCTCATTTTCGCAGGCCTTTCCGAGAATACGCTGATCATCATAGTACTCAATCAAACTTCGCAATGTCTTGCTCAGTTGTTCCAACTCTTGCTGCTCGCTCCATGCTTCTGCATTGACCCCGCCCTTCCAGTGCAGACAAAAAATATGGTAGCGAGCAATTCTCTCATGGCACTCGATTGCTAACCTCCCTGTATCACTCTGTACGATAAAATCTTGACGCACAGCACGCGTGCGGTTCCACAAGAAGGGTTGAACGGCTGCAAAGCGAGGATCATGGGGATCTTGCGGAAGAAGAGTGCCGAACAAGTAATCCAGTGTTTTACACAGCACATGCGCAGGACGGATTTCCTCTGGTAGAGGAAGCTGTCTACCCGCAGCCGGTCGTCGATAGATCTTAACTGCGGCAGCAGGATTGGCCTTGTTCGTACCCGGGTATACTTCTAGTCGATCGAGCTCCTTCTGCACTTCTCTCTCCAAGCGTTCGTATTCAGGGCACATTTCTTCGCATACCCCTACTAATTTCGTTGCATCTTCTAGCGCGCCTGGTCGTGACGGATCAGGTAGCAATCCACTAGCGATATATGCTTCTCGCTTCTTCGCATAAAGCACTTTGAGCTGGCTTAGTATTGATTACTTACCTCTTCCAGTCGAGAAGTCGTGTCATCACTACGCTTCTGGAATCGCAACATACGCTCTTCACCTCCATCGTGAACAGCATTCATCGCACACCGACCAGCCTCTCCACCGTCGAGGATAGCAAGATTAATACCTCCACTCTTAATGGCTAGCAGTGCAGAAGCAGTATGGGCGCAGCTGCTATCGAGTGGGCGCCATAAGCGATCAGTGCGCAAGACGCTGGTGGTGATGGGCGAAAGGGATACGGGGAAATCGACTTTGGTTCGCCAAATTAGCAATGGGAGCGAATTCAGAAAGGGAGGTGCGCTAGACTATATGGAGGTGGTCTGGGACTTGTCAGAAACGAATGCTTCGCAACGACCAAATATTGATTTCTATGGAGCAAACTTGGCACAGTCATACAACCTATACCTACTAGGCTCCTATGAAAAACCCGTGGCCGCTACGCTGCCATATGCATTCCCTCCAGTATCCAATGGCTCAGCAAGCCTAACGTCTTTGCGGGCATCACTATGTGTGATGGTGCTTGACTGGCGCAAACCATGGACTTTTGCGCCACAGGTTATTGCATGGTTTCGAATACTGCATGAAGTTGTGGAAAACGCTTCTTCAGAGTCGTCAGAATCGGATCGCGACGCAATGCAAACGGCTCTGAAGGCAATCGTGAGCGGATCAAGGAACGAGGATGCAAGAGCACTGCCCACTGGCCAGTTGGGAGTGAACTTGGGAGTTCCTATTGTGATTGTACTGAGTAGAGCTGACTACATTCAAGAACTACTAAACGACCGCCATATTTCCGAAGCGCAGCTCGATTTCGTCCAGCAATTTCTGCGCACTATTGCAGCACGGTATGGCGCTGCAATCCTGTCAACCACGACATCTATACCCTCTACCATGTCAACGTTCCAAGAGCTGATGAAAAATCAGCTGCTTTCGCAGCATTGTACCATCGATGCGTCCACTAATGACCCTTGTACCTTGTTTGTACCACCAGGCTGGGATTCATGGAGTAAAATCGATGTGTTGGAAGGTGGTTGGGATACGCAAGGACTCATTGAAATGTGGATGGATGCAATGCAAGGTAGCGATGAAAGGCTATTAAGCTATTTCGGAGAAAGGGTAGCACCGCCAGAAGTATCGGTATGTGATGATTTCAACTCACAGTTTAGCATACTCTCGAACCAACAGTAGAGGCCATGGATCAGATCTCGTTTCTTGCGCAGCTCTCCAAACAGCAGCAAGCGCTGGACGATCCGAAGATTGTCGACAACCTCCAGCTTGGATCTACACACAGTGTCTTGGGACCTTTTGAGAATGAGTCTACGTTGAGTATGCCGTCTATTGTGCAAGCTTTAGCAGAGCAACAGACATTAAGATCGACATCATCCTCACATCTCTCACCTGTAAAGACATCTTCGACGTCGATTGCGAACGAAAGGACTCCTCTGCCGGTCTCTCCGCAGAAGCTGAGGGGGACGCTACCACCATACAGCGCACCAATCACGGACTCACCAAAGAACCTTGCCAAGACCTCGTCGCCAAAACAGACTGAGGTCTTACATAGTTTCTTCCAAAGCTGTAAGTGACTATCGACTAATTTGATCAGTATTGAAGAAACCTTCGGAATCGCCGAACAGATCACCGACCAAAGCACAGGCTTCTACTGCAAAAGAGTCACAGGATCCACGAGAAAAGGGTATCGATCAAGGCTAGCTTTCTCTATCAAGTAAATTCAAATTCTCTTTGTTGTCTGAATCATGCGAAGCGCACATTGCGCGTGTGTGTACGGAACTCGCTCCGTAAGTTAATGCGTGAGGATCATAGTATACATCGAATGATGTATCAAGATCCTTTGCTGGCTTCTTCGGATTTTGCAGCGGCCTTGACTCAATGGACAACGTAGTAAGGTCCGTGCACAGCTGCGATACTGGCGCGCTGTGCTTAAGAACGCGCTCTGGCGATGCGCGAGAAGCCGAGTGCCCTTTATGATTTCTTGCTGCATTACCCGCAACAGGCTGTATGCGACTCGAGCGACTAGTTCGACGGCGTGGTTCGTGTTGATCTAGCGAAGGGTTCGAAAAAGGATCTTGTGGGTTACTTGATGATCGGGAATGACGTGTTCGGGACTTTGCATTGCTCATCTTTGACTGGGTATTTTTGTTTTGATAAAGATCGGAGCCATTCCAGCTCTGATCGCGTCTAGCAGCTTCATATCTACTCAGCTCGCCAAGCGGCGTACGCCGTGGCATCCTACGTAATTTAACAAACGAACAATCAACACTTTCTCGCGTGTTATATCACGTGATAAGTACGCGCCGGTCTTAGGCTAAGCAGGTGAGGAATTGTGCCTAACGGCGCGCTGTTCGTACTCTGCGAGCCGCTTTGCTGCGGTGGGGAATTCGTTTAATGCATCTGAAACGCTTGCAAAGGTCTCAGCTGGTGATGCAAGAGCACTTGCGCCTGCTTCAGGTGGCGGCGAAGCACGTAATCGGCGACGAGTGGGTGCGTCTTGCAGACGATCAATCGCTTCGCTGACTTCTCGTAGGGTATTGTAGCTTGCAAACCATTTATCGCTCTGAATAAGTATTGCGTTGTCGATCCAAGGCGAGTCATCCATTTCGCCTGCGTCACGCGTTTCGACATCCTCGAACAATGCCTGTTGTATATCCTTCACATTCAGGTTCTGCGATTGTGGATCTCGATTTGAACGTAGGATTCGATTCTTACGAACAGGTTGAGTTGTTCTCGGTTCAAAGGGTCCTTCGGTATGCTTGGCTTTTTGCTGATGGAGCGGATTTTTTCTGTACACCTCCTCTTCCTCCAATGTATCGATAGGGGGAGCGGCATGTGTCTCTCTTTCTAGAGCAGGAGCACGATTGGGAAGCACTACATCGATCACCTGCAAGGCTTCGCGAATGCGGTTTGCACGCGCCAAAGCGGCGGCAAGATGGTTGAAATTTTGCGAATCAAATGCAAAACCTTGCTTTTTGACCTGCGCCCATATCGCGGCGATTCGACGGAAATGCCCGGCTTCTGAACATGCGCTTATCACTACAGAGAGTGGCGGACACAGAATGCCCTTTTGGTGTAAGCCGGGATTCTTCCCGCTTTGTGCAGCAGTCCGTTCTAATGTGGAAAGATAAAGATCGTCCCAAACACGTAATACTCCACTGATATCGTTGCAATACCGATGCGCGTTCAAAATCACAGTCCATGCGCGTATCGAGACAGGCTCAGGAGCGACACTTTCACATAGGTCGTTGAAAACCTCTTGCGCAGCTTCTAATTCCCCTTGGCGTCCATGCCAGTTTATAATAGGGAGGAGCGCACTGTCATATGGAGAACCTTGGCGTATTGAACGCTTTGGATAATCCTTGCGGATTCGATTGCGTGCCTCATACGCAAGTTGTCTCCCCATCATTGAAGCGACTTGAGTATCGACGTCCACAGCAGCATATTCGCGCATAATCACGTTATAGGTTGCATGGCTCGGCTCAACGCCATCTTTACGCATGCGATCCATATATCGACGTGCGTTACGTAGATCGCCATGCTGCAGCAAGGCATGAAGAAGGATCGTATAGTGGTATTGAGTTGCGCCACCTAAACTTGGTTTCAAGGCATTATCCAGCAGATCAAACAGTTCTTGTGCTAGCTGCAGTTCCTGTGCGTCGCAGGCACTTTGAAGAACTAATGCATAGGCCCTCTCATCTGGAACCAAGCCGTGTCGACGCATGGTATGCAGTAGATGAAGTACTTTCGGAAGAGGCGTTCCGCGAAGAATATGTGCTTTGAGCATTGTGGTATAAGTAGCAGCATCCGGATGAAGCGAAGCATCTGTCTGTGCTCGCATCCAGCGGAAGATACCAAAAACTGCACTCCAATGGCCGGCTTCAAGGTATGCATCAAGTAGTGCCGCATACACACGACGGTCCAGCTTTACGCCTCGGCGGGCATAGAACTGTGCAACACTAGCGGCGCGTTCTGGAAGATTGGCTGCGCCTAATGTGTGTACAAGATGTGCCAAAGTCGAGCTAGAGATACGCACTTGAGCTTCATCCATTTCGGCAACTAATTGCAAGGCGACCTCAGCGTGTGCATGCCGTCTGGTAAGCTGTAGTAGGATGTGACACATGCTTTCCGTTACGGGGCGGAATGCTGTGAACTTTGCAAACCATTTCTGGGCGTTGAGCAAATCATCCTGATTAGCATAAGCGCGAATTACATTGAATATGTAGAGGCCGATCTCAGGGGCGGTTGGATCTTCGATGGAGAATTCCAGTGGTTTCTGATGTACCTTGAAATATTGTTGAATGATCCTTTCAGGGTCACAATCATAGGCAGCCAGCATCAAGTCGGTGTGCTGTCGTAAGAGTTCGCCATCAGCACCAAGCTTCTTCAAGATCCTGATACGCTCTTTCAGCAACTGCCTTTCGCCATACTCAGCATGGTAAAGCGCAATGACCCGGTGTGTGGGAGGCTCGCATTGCAGTACGCCTTTAGCATCTAGCAGCTTAATCAGACCGGAAATGATCACTCTACGTCCGTGTGAATCGACAAGCACACGCATCACACGACGAATAGCTCGCTCGGGAATCGATAATTGATTCTGTTCTGCTTCTTGTATGAGCCGAGCGCCGGTCTCTGGCGCACGACGATTGGCGAACGCTACAGCGATTAGCGCCGTGATTCGGCTCGCAAGACTTGGGTTCAAAGACGAACGCAAAGCTGCGGCGTGTGCAGCAGGGTCTGGCAATGCTGTGATAATGGTATACAGTGATTGACACACTTTGGGGAACACAGGTTGAGCCATGGCCATTGTCAAAGGATGTGCCCACAGCCATGAGCAAATTTCGTGTGCGGATGGAGCATTGAAACGTTCCGCTAGCTGATCCATACGCACTCTTTTTTTACCTTCCTGGAACACTGCTCTGCATGCACGATACAGGACATTATGAACATGTTGGTGACGTTGGTAATTATACTGGCCTTCATCGGCCATCTTCTGTAGATTTTCCAACTCTGAGGAGTGTTGCTTGACGAGTGTGCTGAGTCGATAAAGCGCTCTCTGGAAATCATTACAAAGTACCGCCGCTTCAACACTTAGATCGGTGGGCCGATTATCCTGTTCAATCAGCTTCTCAACTCCTTGGCCAAGATCGTGTCTAAGAGATTTCACAGTGGGGGTATTATAAAGGGGCATCTTAACCTCTGCGATATCGTCCAGAATGTAACGGAGCTTCCGGTAGGCATCTTCGCGAGGCATTGTCGCCAGCTTATCGAGTTTGGAAATTGCTGATGATAATTTCCGTTCCATACGCGAAGATCGAATTTGATCGAAGCTCTGACTTTGTGCATCAGTATCGCGTGGAAAGGGATTCGTTGATGCACTTTGCGTACATCTGCGCTGTAAATACTGAGCAGCATAAGCGACCCTTGACCCGTCTAAACGTAACATCGCAGGCGATTCTGTTTTTCTGACGGATCTTCCTGTGCGAAGTGGCGCGCATCGCGAGGCTGACGGCGCTTTGGTAAATCTGAGCGGCGGAAGTTCAACCGTATAAGACCATAACCATTGAAGCGCATACCTCGAGAGCGACGCACTCGTCTCGCCGCTGCCGCATCGAACACCAGCGGCCACCGATCCCATCCACCAGATCGCTCGAGGTAAGGTAGGAAGGAGACGCTGACTAAACCTTCTCACGATCATGGCGAAACGGATGCGAGTAAGGGTCGAAGTGCTAACAACAGGGACTTGTGATATCTAGGCCGATATTGATCGGGTCGACTGCTACGCCTTTAACTCCTGCGGAGCGCTTGACTGCTCCGCCGGATCATACACACCGTTGGACGGTTGCGGTGCGAAGTGCAGCGACAGAGCCTCTTACGACGTTCCATGCAGATAATCCTAATCAGGATGCGAATCAGACGATTGGCACGCGACTGCGTGATGCGGAAATTGATTTGCACAAGGCAGTAGGTGGAAAGGACGATCTGTCCTACTTTATCAAACGAGTTCAGTTCCGACTTCATGACACTTATACGCAACCGACTCGAAGTACGTATCGAGCGTATAGCTGACCCAGATGTCGATCGCAACCCCTTTAGTGTTACTGAAACAGGTTGGGGAGAATTCGAGATCCAAATCAAGATCTTTTTCGTTTCAGAGGCGGGAGAAAAACCTTTGACCACCGTTCATCACTTGAAGCTGCACCCATGGCCGAGCGCTCCGGTAGGGAACACTGTCGCGGCAATTCCTGGAGCATCTGAAGCTCCTACCCCTGCACCATCAAATCCAGCAGAAGGGGGCGAGGCTGCATCGAAAGTCACTGCACCTTTACCGCCTGCGGTCCATTCGTGGCAGTACGATGAAATTGTATTCCCTGAGCCATTAGAGACATTCTACGAGATTTTGATCGCTCATCCACCCACACCGTGGCCCGCGACATGCGCACAAGCGTTCGCTAACGAAAGCGACTACCATGCATATCGTAAAGCTCGCGACGCCCAGGAACAGGCGCAACCACCTCATCCTGTCCATACACCTACCGGACATATTTTCGAAGCCCTTGCTTTAGAAGCACAGCAAGCAGAAGCGGATCGAATCGATTTGGCTCGTGCTAATGCTGTACAACAGCTCGACAAGAAACGCGCTAAACTGATCGAAACTGAGAAACTTCTCCGAGATGTACGAGCAGAACTTCGGGCTATCAATCCTTCTTTAGCTGAACCGGCAGTAATTACATGATACCTGACTATTTCACAGCATTAGTCTCTGTTTTGGCGCGCTGCTTTGCCTCATCAGAAAGGTGCAACGTGAGTTTGCGATCCTCTTGTGATGCAGGACGTTGTGAAGCGGTAGTGCTTCGCTTTTTGGCGAGGTGCTGAAGCATCTCATCCTGATCAGCGTCTTCTGCATGGCTCGACCCACTTTCCAATTGATCTTCCTCGGGGTCAGAGTCACTGTCGGAAGATTGATCCATTTTTCTTTTCCGTTCGCGAATACTTCGCATACGAGCAACATTCGCACTGAACGCGCTTGCCGCCTGTTCATCGGTGTCTTCGTGGTGTTCTATAGTATCTTGATCGTCCTCTTCCTCTTCCTCACCATACGGAACAAGCGGCTGAGCACTTTCTGAGTCAAAGTACCGTTCTTCATCGTCCGTAACGTGATGATCACCATCAGCTTTGACATCTACCTCCTGATGATCTTCGTCTGTACTGAGGAAACTTGTTAAACACTTGCGAAGAGACGCAAATGACTCTAGCTGTTCAATCTGCTGACGATGCGCCAAGATTAGGTGTTTGCGGAGCAAGCGCAATGGACTTTGTTTCAATTCTTCTAGGAACCCAAGACAGGCACTGCTCACGAGATTGTCCTTAGGTGCTTCTTGTTGAAGTACTTGAAGAAGCTCGCCAATGACTCCAATCTCTGCCAAGTGGCGATGGACAATCTGGCTGTTGACCGTGACGCAGGCACAGAACACTCTTATAGCTGCTAATTGCAGTGGTTTCTCGCGCGCACGCAGCAACGCACCCACATGCACAGCAATCCTTGAGGTCAGCAGGTAATATTGACTGCGGAATGCATGCTGAGAGATGATATGACATAGCAGAGCACATAAATGCGAGATACGTGCTAAAGACACATTGGAGAATCGTGAAAGGCTCTTGGGGCAGGACTCAAGTGTGGGAAGTTGCGTCAAAGAGGCGAATAAGTGGTCGATCCCCTGTTTGTAGACCCATGTAAGGTATCCGTCGGGATCGCCGGGAACCCGCGATAGGGTGTGTTGTGCGCCGGGAGTATTGATGATACCTTCTTGTTGCATATCAAGCAAGATGCGCAATGCCTCAGCAATCTGGCCTTGAAACCCGACTGAATTGGATTGTAGCAACCTCTCACTAAGAAGTGTGAAGAGCGACTGCTGATTTTGATGCACTTCATCCAGCAGGTAGACTCGCACATTATTCAAATCATATTCCAGAGTCGATGCCAAGATATCGGCACCAGCATTGCAAATCAACGCAGCACGTTGCTTTATTGCATACTCAACAACCGTAATCATACCGCGGTCTACCAACGTGCGGAACAATTTCATACGGTTCACCAATTGAATCTGCCTGGCCATTGTACATAGCTGATGCAGGAACAGCACTGCCTCGTGTTTGCGAGCAGGCGGGGAGTCATTCTGTACAATGGCAAGTAATTGATCAAAGCAAGATTCTTGCGTAAGGCATGCATTTACGACGTCGCTCTGATAGTAAAAGATAAGCGACGATAACACCGTTACGCTTGCATCGTCCAGGATGCGCGTGAGAATCACATCACGCAAATAGGTCAATCGGTAAATGTCCTTGATTTTGGAGACAACAGATTCATCCTCAAATTCCACCACCTGGTGAAAGTTGGCGTGATTTCGCATAAAATGGCGATAGTCCGCTTTCATAGTAGGGAATTCGGGGTTGTACTCCAGCATGCCGATGCTGGCATGGAACACATCATCCTCTAGCAGGTGCTCGATTACAACATTGTCATTGAGCATCAAAATGTTTTTCATGATATTGTACAACGCATGCAGAGTAGACAGATCTTCATGCTGTTCTGCCGAATGGAAGTGTGGGATAATTTTCCGGATATAGTCCTCATGCACTAGCCATTCCACTGTCTTTTCTCGTATTGCTGGCCCTTGCTGGTAAGCATCCCGTAAGCTCCGTTCAATCAATGCGAAATTTCTCGGCTCAGGACTGGGGAGGGGAAAATTTGCCAATACGTCCTGTTGCGTATCCACACAAGTATTGCGGAAGCGATCGAAATCGCCTGAAGAAAAAGATGCATCCTTATTCAAAAAGAAATGTAATTGTACTTCGCTTAAAAAGCTCCATATCTCATTACACCCTTCCGGTTCCTGGAATGATAAAGCCATATCGCTTCCGTCAGGCTCCGTCCAGACAACGAGGGTATCCTGTTGGCGTTGGTATACGTCATCTTTGATTACGGGGGAGCACAATAGGTATTCATCGGATTCCATCCGTTCGCTGACCACTAACATGTATTTCTCTGAAGAGGCTTGCGACGCAGCTCGCTCATCATTTTCTTTCTGGTTGGAAGGGTCGGTCTCGTCAGAGTCGCTGGCACTTCCACCCTCTGAACTTCTTCGAGCTTGCTTTTCAGTGAGTCGCTCCTCACCACCAGCTTCCTTTTGGACGGAAAGCTGCTGCTGCTGCTGGTCAGCGTCGCCTAGAGCTTCACAATTGTCCTCCTTTCGAACCACAAGTAACGCCTGATCCTTGCTTTCATCGTAGACACCGACGCAATATCCGGTACCTTGATCGACCCAAGCCTGCCCCTTCAATATATAGACTTTTACTCTGCGGCCAGTACCGCATTGATGGTAGACACCTCTTGCGACGCGCGACGTGCTTGACAACGCACCGAGTCCCTCACCTGTTTCTGAGTCTCCGCCATGCTGAAGTGGGTCTGGATCATCGCGCCCAGTCCCGCTCACCGACGAATCACTCGAGGTGCGGGACTCGACAAGGTCCATTTCGTTATTTTCTGGCGGAATGCCGACCAAGTTCCGTGATCACTATACTGTATGCACGGAGCCAAAATGCCTCGCGTAACGCGTTAATCCTAGCGACGCGTTTCTTACGTTTGAATCAATGAACACAACGCGACGCGCCGTCCGTCCACTCGATCACAGCCAATCGAGCCCTAAGCCCAACGTTGCCTAAACGGCTCAAGGGCGCTGCACCACGTGGTCGGCTCGGAGCTGCGCTGTCACGAGAAAAGCACACTGGATGGAAGCCGTCAGCTGAGTCATACCCGTTATAGATAAGGAATTTACCAATCAAAGCAAGAAATTTCGGCTTATCTATGCACAAGAGCATCAGGAGTCAACGCAAGCCAAATGCGCCGATTATCAATTGATGAAATCCGCCTGCTAGGCACTTTGCTCGGGCACTGGCTAGCTCCTGAGGCATCGGATTGGAGGAATTCAGGTCAATTAGTCTGCACCTCGTTATGAACGCACCGGGGCTTGCCGGCCCTGCGTTCAAGATAAAACTGCCCGAGGATCCAAACTAAGGGCTTCATCCCCTTGATCTTTTTATCTATTGACCATGTCTAGTGTCACAAAACATCCTCGTATGTATCTGCGAGGATATGCATTGCTCACACTCTAGAACTGCTTGCTCCCTATATGGACTTGCCGCAAGGCGGCCGCGTTGCTGCCGAGTACATCTGGCTCGACGCCGCTGGCCAGCCGCGTGCCAAGACCACCACATTAGACGGTCCAGTGAAGTCTCTTGCAGACTTGAAGGAGTGGAACTTTGATGGATCATCTACCGGACAAGCTCCAGGCGGCAACTCGGACGTTTACTTGCGTCCTGTGGCCTACTACCCTGACCCTTTCCGTCTCGGAGACAATGTGTTGGTTCTCGCCGAGTGCTATAACAACGATGGAACGCCCAACAAGGCGAACTACCGCGCTAATGCAGCCAAGGTATTTGACCAATGCAAGGGTGAACACCCATGGTTCGGTATCGAGCAAGAATACTCATTGATGGGCGCTGACGGCCGTCCTTACGGCTGGCCCACCAACGGTTTCCCAGGCCCACAAGGCCCTTACTACTGTGGTGTTGGCGCTGGCCGCGTCGTGGGCCGTGACTTGGTTGAAGCCCACTACCGCGCTTGCTTGTACGCTGGCGTTAAACATTCTGGTATCAACGCCGAGGTGATGCCGTCCCAATGGGAGTTCCAAGTCGGACCATGCGAGGGCATTGAAATGGGTGACCACTTGACCATTGCACGCTACCTGCTCTACCGCATTGCTGAGGAGTGGGGTGTTGGTGTCTCATTCCACCCTAAGGCTGTGCCAGGCGACTGGAACGGTGCTGGATGCCACACCAACTTCTCCACCGAGGCCATGCGTGTTGATGGCGGTATGAAGGCGATTGAGGGTGCCATCGAGAAGCTCGGCAAGCGCCACAAGGAGCACATTGCTGTCTACGGTGAGGACAACGAATTGCGTCTCACTGGAAGACACGAGACCGGCCATATCGGCGAGTTCTCTGCTGGTGTCGCGAACCGCGGTGCGAGTATTCGCATTCCCCGCACAGTTGCTGCGCAGGGCAAGGGTTACCTGGAAGACCGTCGCCCGGCTTCGAACATCGACCCCTACCGTGTCACCGGTATCATCGCAGAGACTGTGTGCCTTTAACTGCATTCTATCTTGTAGAACCTAAAGGGATCAGTGATCCCCTCGTATAGTAGAAAATCCTTGACTCCTTTGTAATCCAATAGAACAGACCTTTGCTGCTCTGTGTCACTGTGGAAATATCTTTTGCGGACTGCGCCTCCACTTCTCCAAATCAATGGACTGTGCGCTTACTTCTTAAGCTGAGTGGAGGATCCAGAAAAGTAAAGGGAGGATCTGCACCATGGAGGGCATCGATGTGACGGAGCCAGCACCATTCTTGCAATTGTTTGGTGGTGTAGTTGGCATAGCTTTTGCGCTTATTCGAATTGGGAAATGGTCTCTGACGTTTTCTACTATAACGTTGCCAAGTAGTATCTACCATGTGCTCCATTACAGCTTGACATTGCGACTGAGTTTCCCTATCTTGCTACTGTGCTTGATTCTATGCGGAATCGGTATTATGCTTGGGTTGAGATATGGGTATTGGAACCGATACGAAAAATATCGAGGAGATCCGATCCATAAGAATGAGAATGCTTACCATTTCCATCCTGATGTAGCGGCTGAGTCAACAGATGAAGATCGCAGTGGTTTTCACTGGTATCTAGACGAATTCTTGCAAGCGATTCGAATTTTTGGATTTCTGGAACGACCGGTGTTCCACGAACTTGCTCGCCATTTACAAACAAGACGCCTGGTTGCAGGCGAGGTACTATCACTTGATAAAGATACCTCGTTCTACATTGTTGTTGAAGGCCATGTGCAGGTTTTTGCTCCTATCGAAAATAAAGCAAACGCAATTTCCACCGAATGTCTGAGTTCGGACATTGGAAACGGCTACCAACTCATCAATGAGGTCGTCAGCGGAGGTACTCTAAGCAGTTTGTTCACCATTTTGCGTCTTTTCACTGAGAATGTGCAATTAGGATTCAAATTCGATTCGCAGCCTGACCAGAATAACGCAGACGAAGGAGATTCGCCTCCTCCAACAGCACGTCCTGATCTGCCTCGCTCTGCGCTATCGTCTCTACGCCAACCTAGCATTCCTCGGGGTAGTCCAGCAACAGTGTTAGACGCGCCTCCCTTGAGTGATTCTCATATTAGTCCATTAAACACCCCTCCGAGATCTGACCTGAATGAGTCTTTCCTCACCAACGTGTCCTCCAACGCCGGTCACGATAGTGCCCCTATTTCGCCGTTACTTAGCGCAGCAGGGTCGAACAGCGGCCCGAGTGCAGCCTCCATGTCAGCTTCTGCATCGCATATTCATTCAGAAGAGCACAGGTCGGGATCAATGGCTCGTGCAACAGTCGACACCACGCTTGCCGTTCTTCCAGCAGAAGCATTCCGCCGTCTCACTTCAAAATACCCGAGCGCCGTGGCCCATATCGTCCAAGTCATTCTCACAAGACTGGCACGAGTCACATTTCATACCGCACATCAGTACCTTGGCCTGACTCGAGAGGTAATGAAGACAGAGCAAGCTATCAACGAATACGGCAAAGTTTTCTTACCCTCGTCATTCTATGAAAAGTCGGCGATTGAGACCTTATGGCGCCGATTTCCCCCCTCTCAAGCCCCAGCTTGGCAGCCATCTAGCACCCAGTCTCCTGCTGCTGCTAACACAAATGCCGAACAAGCGACTACTGCACCAAAGCGACCCGTTAATATGTTTGAGAAAAAGCTGAGCGCTACAGGCGGCGACTTTTATCAGACACCGCTTGCAACTCGTCATCAAAATGTCGCTCCTGGTGACTTGTTCAGTATGGTAGAGAGCCCCATCGACGATTTCCCTATGGACACTCACTTGCAAACCTCGGCACGTCGCAGTATAAGCGTCGCTGGGAACGGAGGCGAGATGGATACGGCTCCGTTGGATCTACGTGAACAAGTCATGAATTGTATTGCCAGCAGCATTGGCCTGACCCAACCGGTAATAGATAAAGTTCCAGGGATACTGACAAGTCCATCACTCGCACCTCAAAACTCGAGTAATCTGCGCAGTTCATACGATGGGGCCTTCTCACGGCTCTCTCGACTCGATGCCGTGACAGCGAGCGAAGACAGTGAGAGTATATCGCAGTCTGCAAGCACTCAAATGAGCTCCTCGATAGACAGTGCCGAAAATGGTGTGGAAATCCGACATTTCCCGGCCGGCACAACAATAGTCCATGCTGGAGAGCAGGATGCCGGCTTGTTCTATGTTATCGATGGGTTTATTGATATCATGTTGCCCCTAGACGACTTAGATAAAAGCTCCAAGCCGAAATCAGGGCGGACTAGTCAATCTTTTGGCTCTCCCCTATCAACTCCGCGTCCAAACAATGACTTGTCTTCGCCATTTACCGCGGAAAAATCAAGTCCCAGACCGTCTCCGGTCGGCAATGCGCTAGACGACACTTTACCATTCGGTGCATATAAGCGGAAAAAATCACGAATCGCTGTTGAAGAAGCTTACCGACGTTCCAAGCAACACGAAGCTGATTCCGCACGGTCGCTATATACCATTGGCCGAGGTGGAATCGCAGGATATCTCTCAAGCTTGTTAGGTGTACCAAGCTATGTGGATATAGTCGCTAAGACGGACGTGTATGTTGGGTTTCTCCCTGTGCGCGCACTGGAGAGACTTGTAGAGAAACGCAATTATGCTCTCCTTACGCTATCGAAACGTCTCCTGTCTTTGCTTCCGAACCTGATCATCCATATTGATGCAGCCTTAGATTGGCAACAGGTTGACGCTGGCCAAGTTATTTTCCGGGAAGGCGATGTTAGCGACAGCTTCTATATCGTCATTAATGGTCGACTGCGCGCTATCACAGAACGAAAAAGTGATGGTTCTATCGAGATTGTCAGCGAGTATAGCCAAGGGGATAGTGCCGGTGAACTGGATATGATTACCAAGAGCCCGCGAACAAAGACCTTGCACTCGATTCGTGACTCTGAGGTAGCACGTATGCCAACAACCCTTTTCAATGCGATTTCGATCTGGCATCCACCTATCACGATCCAGATTTCCCGCATAATTGCTCGACGTGTGCGTCGTGAGATGGATGAGAGACAACGCAATTCTTTGCTGTCTTTGCCGAAGCATATTAGCGGAGTCAATGATTTAGGACGGAGCACAACCAACTTCAAAACCGTTGCATTGCTGCCGACAACAGCACAAGTACCCATCATCGATTTTGCCAGAAGACTACAAACGACATTCGCAGCGACGATCACGGGCTCCACCGTGTTCCTAAACCAGTCTAGTGTTATGCAGGCTTTAGGAAGACATGCGTTTAAGCGAATGGGGAAATTGAAATTGGCCGGTTGGCTTGCGAACCAAGAGCAAAATCATCGGCTCGTGCTTTACGTGGTAGACACTACTGTGGGCTCATTATGGGCCCAAACAAGTATTCGGCAAGCAGATTGTATTTTGCTTGTCGGCTTTGGTGATGATCCACGCGTCGGTGAATTTGAGCGTTTGCTGTTGAGTATCAAGACCACAGCACGCAAGGAACTCGTTCTGCTACATCCTGAGCGGAGTGTCGTGCCGGGTACGACGCGTGAGTGGCTTAAGCCTCGTCCCTGGGTGTCTGCTCATCATCACATTGAGATGCCAGGATTGAAGAGACCAACAGCTACCTCCTCGGCATCGACAACATCTTCAACGGATCCACGTCCTGTGAAAGCACTTCGGTCACTCAAACAGCGTCTAGAAACTAGAATCGGACGTGTAAAATCCCAAGCACCTACAGCAACCTCTAGGCCGCCGCACCTAACTGATTTCGCTCGTTTAGCGCGGCGATTGTGTGGCACAAGTATTGGACTAGTATTAGGAGGCGGCGGAGCGCGTGGATCGGCACACGTTGGAGCTTTGCGAGCACTCGAGGAACGCGGCGTACCGGTTGACCTCGTGGGTGGCACAAGCATTGGATCGTTTGTCGGCGGATTATATGCACGGGATGGTGCAGCTGTATCTAGCCATGGTCGAGCGAAACGATTTGCGGGGCGTATGGCGAGTCTATGGAGATTCATCACAGATGCTACATATCCTCTAGTCTCCTACACCACTGGCCATGAATTCAATCGAGGCATCTTTAAATGTTTTGCGGATACGCATATTGAGGACATGTGGTTGCCGTTCTTTTGCAACACAACTAACATTACATGGAGTCGAATGGAAGTGCACTCTAGCGGATACGCTTGGCGATATATCCGCGGTAGTATGACACTTGCTGGGCTTGTGCCCCCTCTTATTGACGAGGGCAATATGCTTGTCGATGGTGGATACACGGACAACCTTCCGGTCTCGATCATGCTTGCAATGGGTGCTCGAAATGTGATCGCAATCGATGTGGGTGGAATCGATGACACATCACCACAACATTATGGCGATACACTGTCTGGCTGGTTGGTCTTGCTGAATCGCTTCAACCCTTGGAGCAGTATGCGGAACATACCAAGCATTCCCGATATCCAGACTCGTCTTACCTATACCACCTCAGTTAAGATGCTGGAAGAAGTCAAGAGCCTCGAGTCCTGTTTGTATCTTCGGATGCCCGTTGAGCATTATGGCACACTAGAGTTCGGTAAATATTCCGAGATTCTACAGGTCGGCTACGACACTATGACCGAAGCAATCAAAGAATGGGAATCCGCCGGCCGACTGCCTACGGGTGTCGAATTCGAGGCACAACAGCGGTCTCAAGGGCGTAAACGAGGCATAGCTGCCCGTCGCAACAGTATCTAGTCAGCGTCCCCATCATCTTGCATCATAGCAGCTTGCTTCAGCGCTTGCGCTTCATTCCCATAGTGTTTATTACGTTTTTGGTTAAATTCCGAATGTTTCTCTGCATCTTCTTCATGATCACGGTCAGAAGAGGCGGACTCTCGCACAGCAGAATTCTGTGCTAGCTGCTGTTTCAGTTCTAGATAGTCGCTGGAGATCGTCGCATTTGCCTGAGTGTTTCCAAGCACGTTATCCTGGTCGGCAGAGGCCGATGGTTCATCATCCTTGTCAAGATCGAATGCTAGATTATCACCAAAACTCACATTCCTCTTCCATTGGTGGTTCAGGAGCACTATGCACAAACGGGGTCTTTGGTTCATCGATCGTCATCCGTGCTCCAGCAGCTACGCGTTCTTCTTCGTTCATCGATAGATTCGACTCGTCCCAATGAAGGCTTTGCATCAGATACAAACACCTACTCGTTTCTTCCCGTAGGATCCATAGATGGCTTCGCATTTTTCAAAATACCGCGCACCTTTGGTGCTGCTGCCGAGGGGATCGGCTCACTTTTGGGTGGCATATCGATGTGGAGGCGCTGAATCTATAAGGATTCCGGCGATAATTGGGGAAACTATGAGCTAGAAGTCTATGGATATTCAGGTTGCGGTCACACCGACATCTGTGCAGTCTGACTAGCCAATGCCTTGGTTTCCGCATCTTCCAGTTCTTGCTTGAGTACAAGAAGATGCTGTAGAGCGCGATCCAGCTCGTCTTTGGGGGTCGATGTGTCGGCTTTGCAAGCACGGACGGTTTCGCCTTGCAACTTGACTTTTTCTTCTAGAGCCAAGATTTCAGGAGTTCTCGGAGCTGATTTTTTGGCCTTCTCTGCGGCCTTGCGTGCTTTAGCTGCGGCTTTCTTCGAAACTGCTGGCACCTCTTCTGCAGCTTTGTCACCACCAAATTGTGTACGCCAGATCTCTGCCTGCTTTTCGTCAATTTGCTTGAACAAATGCGCGGGCTTTCCGATCATATGCCCTGGTAGGAGATCCAAAGCAAACCCATGTTGGGGTACGGCTCTTGGTGGTGCATTCAATTGTTGCAAGATCTGATCAGAGGTCAGAGGCATGAAGGGATGCACCAAAGCAGAGAGCACCCAAATCAAATTGACAGCAACTAGCATGACAGCATCACATTGGTCCCGATGCTCCGAGAACAGAGCGTTATCGAGACCTGCATCCGACAAGAACAAGTTGCCCCGTGCTGATAGAGCCATCATTGTATTTAATCCTGCTCGCAGCTTCCCGACATCCATGAAGTCTGTGTACTGTTGCAGTATTTGATTCACATCTTTGGTAAAGTCGGCGATCAACTTAGACGAGGGAGTACCTTGACCGTTCGGAGAGAGCCCACCTTGTGTACCAGGAAATAGTCCGAATCCCTCCGGGATAGGTGGAAGCGTAGCATTGTATTTCTTCATAAATGTCAACACACGGTTTACAAAGTTCCCGAGGTTTTTCAACAGTTCGGAGTTGTTGCGCGTTACAAAATCATGCCAGATGAATTGACTATCGGAAGTCTCTGGTCTTGTCGCCAACAAATAGTAGCGCCAAACAGATGGCGAGAGATTCGTCTCCTTTGCTTTATCGCCGAATACACCAATGTTACGAGACTTAGAGAACTTGCCGCCCTCGTATTGAAGATATTCGGTGGTGTTGATGTGATGCAGCATGGTCCAACGGTCGCCGCTGCCCAACAAGCACGAAGGGAAAATTACCGTGTGGAAACGTACATTGTCTTTGCCCATAAACTGATAGAGCCGCACATTCTCTGGATTTTTCCACCAGCGTTCCCAATCTGCAGTGTAATTTGCGGTGATGCTCGGGTATCCGATAGGGGCATCAAACCATACATAGAGTACCTTGTCTTCCATTCCTTTCACAGGTACAGGTACGCCCCATTTCAAGTCTCTCGTCAAGGAAAAAGGCCGCAGACCTTCTTTGAACCAGGATTCGGTGATGAACGTCCCGTTGGGAGACCATTTGCCTTCTTTTGACTGCTTTGAGGCCCATTCTTCGGTCTTAGGTTGCAGTGTATCGATACGTAAGAACATATGCCGAGACTCTCGCTGAATCGGCTTGCCTTTACACATCTTACATTTAGGGTCAATCAGCTCAATGGCGTCCAAAAGTTGCCCGCATTTGTCACATTGGTCACCGCGCGCATCATCATAGCTGCAACGAGGGCATGTTCCTTCAACGTATCTGTCGGCAAGAAAGCGGTCACATTGCTCGCAGAAAAGCTGTGTCATGCTGCGCTCCTCCATATAGCCATTATCCTTCAATTTGAGAAAAACGTCCTGGGCAATCTCCGTTTGTTTTGGTGTCGTTGTACGACCGAAATAGTCAAAGCCAATTTGAAACCATTTGTACACCTCTGCGTGCAGCGCATGGTACTTGTCACACAGCTCTTGCGGCGTGACTTTATCTTCAAGGGCTTTCGTCTCTGTTGCAGTGCCGTATTCGTCTGTTCCACATACAAACAGTGTGTTCCGATTCTGCGTTCGTGCATAGCGCGCGAAAACATCAGCAGACAACGTAGACCCAATGATATTGCCAAGATGCGGCACATTGTTCACATAGGGAAGGGCCGATGTCACGAGAACATTGTCTTTGCCATCAATTGGGAGGATTTTCTCAGGATGCTTCTCAGAATTCACCTTCATCAGAATGTTCTCATGGTCATTTAGCTGACGTGCTACGCCGTCTACTCGGGGCGGCACGCTTGGAAATGGCGAAGCCATCGTGGATCTTCTGGAGCCTTGGTGTCTAAAGCACGTGACCAAAAAGTTACCATGACGACGTATCGTCCAGGGACTGCGCCAATTAAGTCAGCGTAAGTAGCTATGAACCGATTAATTTAGATATCTTCTAAACTCATGGCCATCCAAAAGCGGTCCCCTTCGCGAGGAAGAGCGTGAGGCGGGTGTTGACATACGTGATACGTCTTTGAGCACAGTTGATAAGACACTTGGGGTGTCACACGAGGCAGTACAAGCAGATCCAAGTGTCACAAATGATACCCAAGGTCAGAGAGTAAGCGAGAACGAGCAAAGGGCAAAGGCATTGCCTGAATCAAAGTTACCTGCATCTGAACCTCCCTCAAAGAAACGGGCACGAGGGCAGAATAAGGGAAGAACATTCACGCGGACTGACGACGCTGTAGCTATCTGCTCGCAAATTGCACGAGGCTTACCGTGCAAATTCGGCGAGTCATGCAGGTTTGGCCATGACCTGTGTGCATATCTAAGCCAAAAAGGCAGGGATATCCCGCGCATCAGTCCCAATCCACAGCAGACTAGAGAAGATTGGCTAAATGCAGTTTATAACTTAGCAGAAAAAGCAGAAGTATCTGTGCCGCAACAATCTGTAAATGATCCTGTGCAGAAGTCGCTTGATTTCTCTACATCGTGCCCGTTCTTTGCAGAACGTGGCGAATGCCCGGCAGGATGGAAGTGTAGATTCCTTGGCGGGCATGTCACTCGTGACAGTGGTTCGCAAGCAGTGCAAAGTGATGCTTTGGGAGAACGAGGAACAGGTCTTCAGCTTGAAAAGGACGAATCACGAATGGCTGCCTGGCTCGAGCGATCTCGGTCTGTTCCAAACCAAGAGCACCCCGAGTGTGACGAAGTAAATTGGCTGTCTCCGGAAGCTGCACGATTACTGCGGAGTTCAAAGTACCCTTATCAGAAGACTCCTGCTATTCTGGCTCACCTGCAAGAAGAGACACGGAAAATGGATACCTCTTCACACCAGCAGTCGACCGATCGACGAATTGGCACCGGACCCATGCGCGTGGACTACGCGTATGAAGCAGCTTTGGCCGCGTTACAAGCCAAAGCACCTAGAGGTGCAGCAGCTACTGAGGATGCTCTCGAAGAGCATGCGAACGCTTTGAGGAACTTGCGCTCTAGTGACTCCGCAGCCGACCTTGCACTAATCAAGCCAGCAGAAAAGCGACGATTGAACTGGCGCGGAGAGCTGTACCTTGCTCCTTTGACTACCACTGGAAATCTGCCATATCGAAGAATCTGCTCGAATTTTGGCTCGGACATCCATTGCGGCGAAATGGGGTTAGCTGAATCATTCACATCTGGCCATGCATCGGAATGGAGTCTGACTCGAAGGTGGGAAGGCGAGCGAATATTTGGTACACAAGTTTGCGGCTCGAAGCCCGAGTACTTGGTTCCTGCAGCTGAAGCCCTAGCAAAAGAGGTGGGTAGTGGGTTAGATTTTGTGGATGTGAATTGTGGCTGTCCGATCGATCTAGTGTTCAACAAAGGCGCAGGCTCAGCATTGCTCGATCATGCGAACAAGTTGGGACGCATTGTACGCGGGATGTCTGAAGCACTGGGCGAGATCCCACTCACGATCAAGCTTCGTACTGGAACTTCTTCCAAGCAAACAACTCATAAGATTTTTGCGCGCGCACAGACTGAATGGGGCGTCGGAGCAATTACGCTACATGGTCGATCGCGCAAGCAGCGATATAAGAACGATGCTGACTGGTCTTATATCGGAACCTGTGCAAGAACATTGCGTGAGTCGGTCCAGAATTGGAACGAGTCGGCTCGTACTGCCGATGAGCCGGAGATGATTCCGGTACCGATCTATGGTAATGGAGACGTATATGGATATCGAGATTATTATGAACATATGGAGCACACTGGAGTTGATGGTCAAATGATTGCGCGTGGAGCTTTGATAAAACCTTGGATTTTTACAGAAATCAAAGAACGTCGTGACTGGGATATTTCGGCACGGGAAAGACTGGATATCGTGCGGCAGTTTGCCGACTATGGTTTGACCCACTGGGGCGCTGATACGCAAGGGGTAAATACTACACGCCGATTCCTTTGTGAGATGCTGTCTTTTACACATCGATATATTCCTTTAGGAATCTTGGAGCAGACACCTGTAAGGATGAACGATCGGCCACCCCCCTTTATGGGTCGGGACTCTCTCGAAACTCTTTTAAGTAGCCCTAGCTCACAAGACTGGGTGCGTATATCTGAAATGTTCCTAGGCAAAGCACCAGATAATTGGAGCTTCCTTCGTATGTATCCTCTATTGACGCAGCCAAACACAAGTCCAACTCGTTTGCGGAATCTAACGAAGGTATGCAAGGGTGAAATAGCTACGTAGCAGAGTTCTCTTATCTCACCTCGAGAAGTGGAGGTGGGGCTAATGGCTTACAATTGGAAATCGCGTCTTGTTTCGTGGTCAAGCAGTAGCGGCTAAACCACGTGTCTAATAAAGTCGCGATGAAAGAGGAGCGCGTCGCAGGTGACTATGACGCACTGGAGGAGCTGTCTGGACCATTTCGAGTGCCAGCAGCAGAAAGAAGCTATGGAAGACAATTTGCCCAAGTATATGACTATCGTCTAGCAGTTTTACGGCGTCGTGTGCTAGCCGCTGCGACACGAAAATTCGAAGGGAAGGTGCCATATGTTGAGCGCGTATTAGACATTCCACCAAAGCAGCTTTGTTTTGTGATTGGCACCGTATATGCTTCGATGCGTCTGAAGCCAGATGTGCTCCAGGAGATAGCTCATGAAGTACGTCGCATAATTCACGCAGCAATCCATCGCAGCACAGTCTGTCCCTACCTATGCAGATCCTGGTCATGATGAAATCTTCATTGAAGACCAGAGTGGTCGTGTGCGGCTTGTTGGCGAAAAGATTCAGGCAGGTGGTCCATTGGCAAATTTGTGCGTGACAGGAGCCGTGATTGGGGTCTTTGGCGCTGAAACACCGGACGGGGACTTGGAGGTAGCCGATCTGGCCTTCTCTGGTCCGCCTCCCCCTCGATCTATTGCCAAGTCTGAATCAAAAAACAGGGATGAGTATATTGTATTTGCTAGCGGACTCGGTATGGGCAGTCAAGATCCTAAACTTGATCTTTCTTATGATTTGTTGTTAGAATGGCTCTCTGGAGAGCTTGGCCGGCGGTCTGATGCCGCTTGTATCTCGAGCATCGTGCTAGCAGGCGACTCCTTAGAGCGATCAACTTGGGAACCCAACGAGAAATCATCAGGCACCGGCTCGCGCCGCTCAACCGAGACAAATCCTTCGGCATTATTCTCGATGCTGGATCCATGGCTTGCTGAACTTTGTGCCACGATGGACTCCGTTGTGCTCTTGCCAGGCGCTCTGGACCCTAGCAGCGCTACAATTCCGCAGCAACCTTTTCAGCGTGGTTTGCTCCCTCGAGCAGCAAAGTGGCCGAATCTGCATTGTGTTACGAATCCATCCTGGTTCGCTTTGCATGGCAAGACCATTCTAAGTACTTCCGGGCAAAATTTGGACGATCTCCTGAAATACGTCGTGGAAGACAAGTCCACAGAATCAGCTGCGCTTTCCATGGCAGTCAACACACTCATGTGGTCGCACGTAGCACCGACCTCGCCCGACACACTATGTATGTACTGATCGCTGACCCAGGGAGCTATCCATTCAAATCCACTGATCCATTTGTGTTGCGTGCCGCTCCCGATCTTTACGTTATTGGGAATCAGGAGCGATTCCAAACCACCACATTCGAGACACAGCATAACGATCAATCCCATGCTGTCCGGGTTGTGCTAGTACCATCATTCAAACACACCCAAGAGGTGGTCTTAATCAACATGAAAACATTGGAGCCACATGTAGTAGCTTTACAAACATAGATACCCTAAGAGATCATAGCAAGAGACGCTCTAGGGAATGCGTCTTTTGCACTCAGAACAATCATCTGTCTATCATGCGCAATGTAGCCTTTAATGCGACCCTTGGCTATGAGCGTCGCAAGACTCCACTCTGTCTCTGCTGTTTCTGAAGTATTCTGAACCCAATGCATAGCACACGAGAAGAGTCCCAGACGTAACCGAGTACTTTTTCCGGAGATGATCCATACGCGGCGGAATAAACGCGTCATACAGATCTCTCGCGCACGTTCTAGAGCAAGATACAGTCCAAGATGGACCAATGTGTGTTCCAGTTGAGGCTCGGCTAATAATGCGTCGTATTGACGTACATCCCCAGCCCAGCATGCGTCGATAATCGGCCGGTACAGCGCAATTAAACGAGGGTAGGACTCCAGCAAGCTGCTCGCAGGGCGCACACCATGCAAAAGCCGCGTTGGAATTAGGTATAGGAGTATTCGTTCGACATTGTGCCGAGCAGCGTTTGGTGCATCTGCAAGTGCCGCGCTCAAAAACGACTCTGCCTTCATATAATCTTCATCAAGGAATGCCAGTCGACCCACATAATATTGGAAAGTAACACGATCGGATCTTGGGAAGGCGTCCACAGGGGGAAGATCAGCTGCATTTAATGCCCGCAATACATTTTTACACAATGCTGTCGAGCCTAAGCGGAAGTAGAGCTGGAAAATTCGCCCGACAATCGTGTACGTACCCCACTTCTTGCTTTGCACTATTGAAGGGTATCTGTCGGCAATGCATGCTGAAAAAGCCTTATTTAGTTGACGCGCACAAGCCTCTGTATGCTTTTGTACAGGCATCACCTTTGAAGATGCGGCAGCAGACTCTGCATCGTCTGCATCTTGTGCAATGGTTTGCGCATCACGTAGTAATGTGAACAACGCTGGAAGCGCCCATCGTCCCGGGGACAGTTGTGTAAAGTATCGCAGAAATGCACTCAGAGTTTGCTCCATAGCGTCAGAAGCCAGCTTCCACTGCCTTATATCACTTGTCTTTGACGAACTGGCGCGTGCATATTCCATGCCAGCAGCAAGAAAGTGCGATAGGATGTCCTTCCATGGCTTTGCAATCGTTAAGTTTTTGATGTCTGATCCATTGCGTGAAACGGCACATAGTCCTGAAACAGTATCAGAACGTAGATCCAGCAGTAAAGACAGCGCAATACCATCCTCCCTTTGAACTGCTGAATTCACAGCACGTCCCAACTCCTTGGCATTCATGGTGCCTAGTTCGGCCGACGCACCACGACGATGGAGTCCAAAAGTCGTGCAGGCGGCACTGCACGGGCAGTCCGTCCGGCGTTTAGCTCGCTGATCCTGCTAATTGCAGGCTTGGCAGCATTGCATATTGCTGGACTTAGCTTATTCACGCGTGGGTTTTTGTTACAGCGCCTAGAGCTTGCATCGCATGCGAGTTGCACGAGTAAGAAGATCGGAAGCAATCTTCCCTTGCCTCCCAAAGGAGCAGCGGAGGGCAATATAGAGGCTCTTCACGCTTGGGAAAATCTTTTGGAGGAGACAGAGTGCACTTTCGAGCCGCGCTTCAGCAAAGCGGTGGTTTGGATCATCGATGCATTACGATACGACTTCTTGGTCTCTCCTACGAATTCCTCTCTTGTAGATGAGCACATGCATGGCCATATGCCGACACCTCATCGTCTTGCTTCACAGGACGACGCAACTGCCTTTCTGTCTCACTTTCTCGCAGATGCACCCACTACTACGCTGCAACGTCTCAAAGGTCTGACTACCGGCTCGCTTCCCACGTTCATTGAAGCAGGAGCAAATTTCGGAGGAGCTGGACAAGTAAAGGAAGACAATTGGATCGCGCAATATCGAAAACGCATGCTGCGCAAAAGACAGCTGAATGCTAATGCAACAAGTGGTGCAGGGATGACGTTCGTCGGTGATGATACATGGGACATGGTTTTCTCTTCGCTTTTCGACGATGGGCGATCGTGGGCTTACAGTTCCTTTAATGTGGAAGATCTGGACAGTGTAGATGCCGGTGTTGAAAAGCATATGTTGGAACAAATCAAAGATGCCGATACCTCTTTGCTGATTGCGCACTCGCTGGGTGTTGACCATGTCGGACACCGGTTTGGGCCTTCCCATGCACGAATGACACCCAAGCTTGAACAAATGGACAGCCTGGTGGGCCGCGTTATTGACCAACTGGATGATGACACCTTATTCGTCCTTCTTGGAGATCACGGCATGGATGCTACGGGCGATCACGGTGGAGATTCGGAGCTTGAGGTCGGTGCTGGACTATTTATGTACGCCAAGAAGGGATTTTATCAGGGCTCCAAGTCAGAACAGGCAGATGTTAATTCTGTATTGGACGATACCGCCTATGTTCCTTTCTCGCCTTTGGATGGCAAATATCGCTCTGTTGCACAAATCGATCTAGTTCCGACACTTTCTCTGCTATTAGGACTGCCGATCCCTTACAACAACCTTGGAACCGTGATCCCTGAGCTATTTGCCTCGCATTCTACACCGCTTGGCGCGCATGATGCCACTTTACTACGTGCCTCACGAATTAATGCACGTCAAATCCACACGTATTCCCTAGATTATGCTACTCGTGCCACAGACTTGAATGCTTTCCGTCCTGAGCTGGATAGATTGTGGTATGAAGCATTGCAGCTGGATGCTCGATATGCCGACCTATTAAAAAGTTCGCGATCCCCTACCAAAGCGCGTGCAGAATTACAGGAAGCGGCTCGTAAGGCAGCGAAAGCTTATACCCTCTATACACGCCGAGCAGTGGTTCATGCACGATCTGTCTGGGCACAATTTGCCGATAGCAAAATCATCGCTGGTCTTTTGGTACTAATGGGAAGCATTGGTGTGTCGATCCTGCTTTATCGCCAATCTGCTTCAGGTTCAGAGCAATTAAGTGTGGTGCGGCTTTACGAGGATATTAAAATGCAAACACTCTATGGTACTGCAATAGGGTTTGCGATTGGCATGCTAGTTCTGGTACTTAATCAAACAGTTTCCCTTCCCTTTGCGGGTGTAGACGCGATTGTATTTTTCTCCGCAATAGGGGCCGAAGTTGGTATATTTGCCGCTAGCCTCGCTCGAAAGCAAAAGCGACTCGCCAGTAAGACTCCCGTTGTAACCTATGCAGCAGTGGTCATCCTTGCAGTTTATGCGGCTCTGTTTGCGAGCAATAGCTTCACTATGTGGGAAGACCGCATCACCCTAGCTTTACTTGCATTGGTGATGGTATCTCGCGCTATCGCTGGATATAGTGCTCCAACGACGCGCTTGCAAATGCAAATGCCGCTCCTTGCCGTGCTTGCGCTAGTGTTTGTTCGTATCGCGGCAATGAGCCGTGTTTGTCGGGAAGAGCAAGCACCATATTGCGTCCCTTCGTTCTATGCGCGCAGTATACGGACAGACGGCAAGTTTGCGGACAACCCTGCTTATGCATATGCAGGCCCCGCTACGAACAATCCATGGGTCACCGGTGTGGCTTACATTTTGGCACTTGTTGTACCGGAGATGTTGCGTCGTATGCTCACCACTAGTCAATCACACCACGGATCCGCAGGGACAATGCTCACCTGGATCATTCGGCCCGCGTTGATGATTGGATCTGGTTACTGGCTTGCCGATTGGGCGCACGGCCTTGAATCTTTAGATGAATCTACTCGCGCTTCTATGCTACCTTTCAAGCAGTATGCTGGCTTGACTACTCTATTACTTATTGGACTGATCGGTGTGTTGTTCTGGATATGGGCACCTCTCCCGATTTCTGTACGTCATCAGTTGGACCGTGTATCGATTCTAGGGTTTGGTAATGCATTTGGGAGCTCGATGCTTATGTGGACGACCCTGTGGTATGCCCTACTATTTTTGTTGGCCCAACCTATGGGACAGGTCGCACTTACGCTATGTTTCCTCGCTCTAATGATTCTTGCCGAGCTTGGAGACAATGAGCGAGACGTGCGGCTTATTCGCTCGGCTTTGTTGCGCGAAGCAGCTAAACTGCCAATGGAGCCTGAGCCTGTATTGCCGACACTTCTTGACAGTGTGACAATTGCTCTAGTTGGCTGGGTAGCCTTTTTTGCCACTGGGCATCAGGCGACATTCTCCACGATTCAATGGCGCATCGCATTTGTTGGCTTCCAAACGGTTACGTATCCTTGGTCGCCATTGTTCGTGATTCTGAACGCGTTCGGTCCATTAAGCGTGCTTCCTGCATTTGCACTGGTCTTGTCGGTGCTGTGGAACGTTGCACCGCATCGCATGCGTTCCGAGAATGAGCCAGCGCCCCCTATGACCCTAGCGTCCTCTTTACTGCGCGCTACTATGGGCTTCCTCCTGACGCATTCTGTATTGACTTTTAGTTCAGCGGCGTTTGCGTGCTACTTCCGGCGCCATCTGATGCTTTTTAAGATCTGGGTACCGCGTTTCATGACAGGAGCACTCGGCTTGTTACTCGCGGATCTTGCCGTTATATTGGCGATAGGAACTGCTTGGCGCATTTCCAATAAAGTCCATCGAGTATTTGCTACTCAATTTATCTAGAAAATGTCCATAATTTTCTCAACTCCACATTCATTCATGGATGCTATAACAAAGAGGATCCATATAGGAGGTCTCACACCGGATTTCTCTGCGATAGCATTGAAGGAGAAACTCGGTCAATATGGTGAAGTGATTGATCTAGAAGGGTGCAGCGATGATTTTGTGAATGCCGTCGGAAATCGTAGGACTTATGCATTTGCGACGATGCGAGCGACACCTGCGCAATTTTCCAAATGCATGAACACATTGAGTGGTGCGATCTGGAAGGGCGCGAAACTGCGTGTGGGCGAAGCAAAGCCGAAGGTGACAGAGAGGATACAAAGCCGACTCGTCAAAGAATCAGAGCTCGCAAAGCTATCCCAGGAACGAGCTGCAGAACGATACGCCAGATGGCTACGTAAGAGGCCCTGGCTTGCAATTGAATCGGATGATTTACGTCCAGTTACCGCACAGCAAGTTAAGAACGGAGAATGGGGCTGGAAAATAACGCCTGCTGGACATCTTATCCGTCCTATGCATATGCGCCCTGAAAGACCGCTTTCGAAACCATCTGATCATACCCCTTCGCGAAAGAGAAGTGTGCCAAGCCGTCAGCAGCGAGTAACAATTGACCCAACTCGGTATAAACGCGAGCATCTTACCGAGATATTTTTGGATGCTTCTCCCTCAGATTCTGTTGAGGAAGTTCGCTGGATATGTCAGGAGAATCAGGACGGGTCGCAGCAATGGCTAGCGATAGATAAGCAAGGCAACGTCCTTTCCAATGAGGCTATTGCTCAAACAAGGCCTGCACATCTTTTGAGCGATGCAGCCGAAGCTAACGGTGAGCAGAAATTAAATGACGACAACGACTGGTCTTTGCAACTTGAGTCTAATTTGCCTTCATCTCAGAGAGAAGTCCCCGACTCCCTCTTTGATAACTCTGCCTCTCCTTCGCATGCACAGCCCGATGCTTCTTGGTGGAATGAAGAAGATGACTCAGAACGTCGTGAGCAACAAATGATGAGCTCGACCGCTGAGCCAGTGCTTAACTCTAACGAGTTTTCGGAGATTACAGGGCAGCATAACGATACGAATCAATCTCTATTTGACAGCGATCCAAAGCCAGCAAATAGCGGATGGTGGGAAGAGGATTCAGCAGTTGGAACTGCTGCTTCTCGACCAACAGAAGAGCTTAGCAATACTCATACCCAGCGCAAGCCTGCACCTGCTCTCGATGAATCCGACTTCTCAGATGGCTATGAAGAGGTCCTCTTTGACTCAAAGCCGACCTCTAGCTATGATGAACGATCACATCATTTGGCGCTGTTAAACAAAGTCTTGCCCAATTCAGAATCAGAGCTGCCTTCTTCATCTAAACTACCGCTTTCCAAACTCGGCGAAACGACAGAAGAAGTATCGCAGGCGTCGGACGAAGAAGACTCCACAGATCAAGGTAATTTGTCTACTGAGCTATCCCAAGATCAAACAAGCACAAGTCCAGTCGCACATGCCGATTCATCCACACTTAAAACTGACCGAAACAGCGACAAAATCATCGACAGCGAAACCTCAACTTTCAACTCGAACGGCGCAGATATCGAAGATCGCAGCGAGATTGCCGCGGATGATCTAGATACTACATCATCGGGTACAAAAAAAGCTACAGAGTCATCTAATTTAAAAGATATCTTCCAGGAAAGCGGGACCTTTTCGCTTTTCAGCGCAATTGCTGACGAGGACTTGGATGAGCTAGAATTGGAGGACCATTCCGCTGAACCAGACCCTGTGGAAGCACCTTCATCCAGATCCATTCCAGCGATCACCCCTCTCAAACTACCCGCTTTGGCTACGAGAACCTCGATCGGGCATAATAGCTTACTAGAAGCACTTCAGCGCAACGGTTCACAGCCTTTTTGGTGTGTGTCCTCTGACGATCAAATAGAGGATCGCTGGAAAGAGCATCGTGCCGAGATCACGCAGTCCTTTAAGAGAATGCATCGCGAAGCTGTTAAAAAAACACGGCGGCGCGTTGCTGGTGCACGCGCTGGCAGCGGGACAACACGCTTGGGTGTAGCACCAGCATTACCACCTTAGGACACCTCCACATGGTCCGTCCGCATCGGCCGAGGTGGCAGGCCGGCGTACCGGCCTCAATAGTTTCCTACTCTCGTAACCATAATGATTGCACTGCGTACTGTTCGAGCTTCTATTTCACGTGTGCAGAGCGCTGCACCCTTCAGCGCCCGAGCTACACTCAGTACTTCGCTTCCGCGGTTGTCTCCGTCAGCAAACGCGTCAGAGTACAAGAATATCTTGGTGTCAGACCCCAAGGAAGGTGTACGACTCGTGACGTTGAACCGCCCTAAAGCGCTCAATGCATTGAACTCGGAGCTTTTCACGGAGCTGAATCATGCGGCGAAAGAAGCCGATTCGGATTCCAGCATCAATGCAATTGTCTTGACTGGAAGTGAGAAGGCATTTGCTGCTGGTGCGGACATCAAGCAAATGAAGGATATGACCTTTTCCGAGGCGTATAAGACGAACTTCTTGGGTCACTGGTCTGAGTTGACTCAAGTACGCAAGCCGATCATTGCGGCCGTAAATGGTTTTGCATTGGGTGGCGGCGCTGAACTTGCGATGATGACCGACATTATCCTAGCTTCGCCTAGTGCCGTATTTGGACAGCCTGAGATCAATCTCGGCATCATCCCTGGTGCAGGTGGCACACAGCGACTGACCAAGGCACTAGGGAAGAGTCGTACAATGGAAATTGTACTCACAGGCCGGAACTTGACCGCAGATGAAGCAGAGGCCGCAGGGCTGGTCGCACGTGTTGTGCGTGAAGGAAGCGTGGTGGACGAGGCAATCTCTGTCGCGAGCAAGATCGGCAAGAAGAGCCAGTTGTCTGTGCAGGCTGCAAAGGAAGCTGTCAATGCTTCATTTGAACTGCCATTGCAAGAAGGATTGCGTGTTGAACGTCGTCTATTCCAATCCCTGTTCTCAACTCAGGACCAAAAGGAGGGAATGGCGGCGTTTGCTGAGAAGCGTAAGCCATCGTTCAAGAACGAGTAAATGGATATAGTCGATGTCTATAGCAAAGATGTCTAACGGTAATACTCATCATCACTATCATCATGATCGATCTGAATCGAAGAGTCATTGTCTTGCAGGATGGAGGAATCTGCATCTTCCGCTGTGTAGCGTGGGCGAGCTTTGGCGGCTGCACGCGTAGAGTTCGCTCGCCGTGTGGTTGGTGGCGGAACATTCTCATCATCGTCGTCCGATAAGTCCAACTCGGCTTCGTCATCAGACTCTTTCTTGGTAGCTCTTCTGCTTGGTGCTTTGGTTTTGGCAGCAGGTTTACTGGTCGTACTACGAGACGTGGCACCAGTGGATTTGCCTGCTGCGCCTCCGCCACGTCCCCGAGGCTTGGCTGTGGTCTTGGCAACCTTCGGGGCAGGAGTTTCGGATTGCAGGTAGTCGTCGTCATCTATTGCATCTTGTGTCGCTTTCTGTTCCGCAGCTTGAGTTGCGGAAGTGGGCGGAGATGCACGCTTGACTCCTGGCGTTGTTCCGCTAGGCTTCGGCATTGATGGTTTCTCCATACTCACACCATCACTTCCTTTGCTATTAGCGTGTGATGACGAGGTTGCCGGAGTAGCCTTTGGTTTCTTTTCGGGAGACGCAGTCAAACGGTCTGCATCTTCCTTCTTGACAGTTTTCTTAGGTGCACGACGCTTAGGCATATTGGCAAACACATGAGATGTGGTGGTAGTAGCCTGCCGTGCATCATCAGCAAGGATCGCTTCCCATTCCTCCAAGAATCCAGACAGATCTTCGTCCCATAGATTTTGCGGTGAGCGGCCGAGCAGTACTTTCAGCTGATGTTCGGTCTGGTCGCGCTCCTTGAGCAGACGCTCGACACGTTCGCGGGTCAAGGAATAGATCGCCATTCCGAGCAGGTAGTCATAGTCAGTAACACTACCTGTTTCTGGTTCATCGACCGCCTGCTCGTCTTCAGCCATATCGGCGACACTGGTAGCCTTCGCCTCCTTTTTAGGGAATGCTTGGAACTGCAGCTGGCGCAGTTCTTGTACTATGCTATCCTTTTTCCGATTCGATACTGACAGTTCTCCTGAGATGATCATGCTAACGAATCGCGCTTGGTTCGACAGGCGGTCGTATACTAATTTCAACTCATCGACCAAATGCTCTTTTCGGCGTTGGTAGAAGCCAAGGCGTACAAAGTAAAAGTCGTCCAAGATTTCCAAGGGAGAAGCGTATTTTTTGATCTTCCCCTCGGGTGAGAACAGTACCATATTTGCCGTGGAAATCATCGTTGAAAGGCGGAAGAACGCTTCAGGACCCAGCTTTGCGATCTCTTCTTGACCGCGTGGGTTCAACTCAACAACAAAATGCACCGTACGATCGGTATGATACTCTTTGTATTCGCGTACAGTGGCAGGCGTCTTGTCGCTACCTACTGTACGTTCTTCCAGCCATTCTTTATAGGAGGTGGTCCATGTACGTACAGGCAACTCAGTGATTTCCCATGTACGCTCATCAAGCTGTTGTGCATGACCAGATACTCTGTACCGTCCTGGAGCTGCCGGCTGAATGGTGCCAGTGAACCCGCGGTACCAGGGGGTCATCTCCGCATACTCTTCGCCGGCCATTCGTCGTCGAAGGTTCGAAACGACATCCACAGGGTTATAATTCGGCACAAACGTACTCCAACCCGTCCCGATTCCCTCACCGCCATTCAACAAGACTTGTGGTACAACAGGAACGAACCATTCCGGCTCGATACTTTGCCCGTCGTCATCCAAGTAATTCAGTAAGGCTTCGTCTTTCGAGTTGAACAAAGATCTGGTGATCCGCGGTACAGCCGTGAAAATGTAACGGGCGCTCGCGGCATCTTTTCCACCCATGGATCGTGAGCCGAACTGGCCATTGGGCATGAGCAGATTCACATTATTGCTACCACAGAAATCTTGTGCTAAGCCGACGATGGTCATCACCAGACTCTGGTCGCCATGGTGGTACGCTGTGTGTTCTGCAACGTATCCCTGCAGTTGCTGCACCTTGATTTCTGTTCGTAGGTTTCGCTTGAAGCAGCCGAATAGCACTTTACGCTGTCCTGGCTTCAGACCGTCCACCATAGAGGGAATGGATCGGATGTTATCTGCCATGCTGAACAAGATCAATTCTTTATTGATAAAGTCCGCGATGGGGATCTGCCTGATGCGATGGTCCAGGTAGGTGCCTGGGACAAATTGTCTCAGCCATTCTTTCCGGTCGTCGGCTTTTTTCTTGTTGAAGGCAAGGTCGACTAATTCGCGATCGCCTGGGCGCATTGTCTCGAAGGAGAGCATATGTGTGTCCATATTCCTGAAGTATTTTTTCATGTCCTCAGCTTTGGAAGTTCCGAGACCCTTGTAGTACTTGATTGTCCATCCGCGCCCACCTTCGCTACTTTCTTTCCATCGTTCGTATTCTGGCACAGTGAAAAATGCTTTCACTTCACTGCCTTTGGTTGCTTTGATGATCGGTGTGATGAATTCTACAAGGAAGTTGGGCAAGCGCAATAGCGATGGGTAGAAGTGATCCAGAAAGTTGATGATAAGCCCTTTGATATGAGAACCGTCGAAATCTTGATCGGTCATGATCATTAGACTCCCATAACGAAGACCATCTACGGAGTCATAGTGTTTACCATGCTGCAATCCGAGGATTTCCTTGATGTTCTTGATCTCGCTGTTGTTCTTGATCGACTCATGCGTGGCTTCTCGGACATTCAACAGCTTGCCGCGCAAAGGAAACACTCCATACGCATCCCTACCGACCTCGCTAAGTCCAGACACCGCGAGTGCCTTGGCAGAATCACCCTCGGTCAAGATTAAAGTACACTCTGCACTGCGTTTCCCGCCTGCCCAGTTTGCATCCTCGAGTTTCGGGACAGAGACACGGGTGCGCTTACGGCCATCACTGGTCTGTAGCTGTCGGTCTTGGTAGTACTGTGCGATAGATTGCACATTATCAATTACACCAGACTTGAGCATCTTGCGTGCAAAGTCATCTGGCATAATCCATTTCGATCCAAATGCAGATGGTTTCAAAGTCAAAGTCTCTTTTGTCTGACTATCGAAAGATGGATTGACGATTTGTGCATTGACAAAAATCCAAAGCTGTTGTCGAACTTGGTTGGCTTTGACTGCAGTTCCTTTCTTGCCCTTCGAGACATGTTCTAGAATCCGGGAGACGATCTGCTGCTCGACATGTTCAACGTGCTTTCCTCCTTTGATCGTTGCGATATTGTTCACGAACGATACCTGACGAGCGGTTCCGTCGGAAACTGCAAACCCCACTTCCCATACACGTCCATTGTTCTCACTTTGGTCGAACACGACAATCGGCTTGGGATTTGCAGCATCTTCGCTTTTGGGATTGCCGCTGATCTCTTGGATCGCCTGGACGTACATCTCAACATACTGCTTAAAGTTTTTGATCTTGAGTCTGTCTCCATTCAAGAACACTTTGACCCCCTTTACAGTTCCGGCCATATCATATACACGCTTCATCAGCAGAGCCTCTGTGTCGGGATCGATGCCGTCCATATGAAACAGACTCAAGTCCGGCTTGAATGTAATACAAGTGAACTCCTCTTTTCTGGTATTTTTCGTTATTTTCGGCTGAGTTTTTTCGTGCATATGCTTTGAGAAGGTCTGTTTGTATTTCAGCTCACGTTCTCGATCTGCAGTCTCCACTGTGAACTCAGTGGAATAGATGTTGGTAAGCTTGGCGCCGAATCCGTTTCGACCACCTGTTACTTTATCCTCGGCATCATCGTAATTTGAAGAGGTAAGTAGATTGCCGAAAATCAGCTCCGGAATATAGACTTGCTCTTTTTCGTGCATTTCAATAGGAATCCCTTTGCCGTTGTTCCATACCGATACTGAGCCTGCTTCGCGATCAATCGTCACTTTGAGTGTGTCCATGTCGGGATCACGGACCTTGTTGTCGGCGGCATTTACTAGAATCTCGTCGAAAATCTTATAGAACCCAGGCACGTACGACGTTTCACGATTGACCATCTGCTGTTTCTCGGCATCAAACACCCACATGGTCTCTGTGCGTCGCTCAATGCTACCTATGTAGGTATCTGGTCTGCGCAACACATGTTCCAATTGGCTCAACTTCTGGTAGGTTTCCGAAGCGGTTTTCGGCGTGCGTGCATCACTTGCCATCCTGATGTCCCACGCGACCTTCGGAAAGTAAGTATTGCTTCTTCGCACCGGTCGCCAAGCTGATAGGTAGCGTGCTGCACTGGCTCTCCAACACCCGCCACTGTGCATAAAAACACTCTGGTCGCGTTGCGTCACGTGATTTACCTTCCTCTCTAGGGGTCCAATCTCAAGCTAGTCTGGGGATATGAGTGCGGAGGATAAACGCGAAGCACGACGTAAGCGGATTTTGGAGCGGGGAGGAGACAGATTGTCAAGAATCACCACTGCTGGACGTGGCGAAGAATACGAAGGTTTGGCTTCTAACCCGGTCAAAGCGAAAAAGTATGATGATCCACCGGATGTTCCTATCAATGAGTCAATTTCCACTGGAGTCGCGTACAAGAACACCGGGGTTGGCATGCACCATAATATGCCATCATCCTCTACAAATACGTCTGTGGGTCAGGATCCTTTAGCAGAAATGTTTGCGGCGATGCAGGGAAAATCACCAAGCGGAATGGATCCGATGGCTACTATGCAGCAGCTCTTGAATCGAACTTCAGACGCAGCAGAACATCCACATGCCATGCCTAGTGTTCCAAACGTATCTCCTGCTGCGCTACAACGTGCTGAACGCCTGGATCGGCGTATGAGACTAGTACAGACTAGTATCGTGATCGCCTTTTCGGTATTCATTGTGTTTGGCTCAATTTTCAACGAGTCACCACCAGGGATCTTAGGCCGCCTGTTCCCGACAGCTGCTGTCGAGGCATATGAGCACCATTCGTATCGAAAGCAGTGGGCGTCGCTGGCTTACCATTATACTCCAATCAGTGCCTGGAGCAGTGTAGACGACCCTAGCTTGCTTCCCTGGGGTGCTTTGCGCTCGCCATTGGACTCCTTACGTCCTTATTTAGGCTCTGCACTTCATCCCTCAAGTCTTCCGCAATGGCCCGTGTTCTGGGTATTCGCTACGATGGAAATCGCTCTCATTGGTGTGCGCATTGCGCTTCAGCAACAATTACCAGCTTCGCCGCCCACAGGGCTAGGCAGTGTTCTGAGTCTATGGGCGCCTGGCTTGGTCGAGTTCGTCACGCCATTGATCTCTGTAGTGAGTCTTGTGAGCTCGTTGATTGATGACTTGTGCATACTGTTATTTGTCATCGGAATGGGAGTTCTGTTCTGTCATATGGCTTGATATTTGCGTCTACCTCTATAGAGACCATACTTTCACGCACGAATTTCGATCTCCGGTCACGGCATAGCGATCCATGTATCGCAATCGCTCCGCTGGTACAGAATGACCATTACTTTCTAATGGAAAATGCTTGCCTGAAGTTCGGTTGTACATCTGCGTTAGTGAATTTCTCAACATACATCTACAACCTTTGATCCGCTCGCCACCAATATCTTGCGGGAATCAAATTGAAGTGCAGTAACAGGGTAGTCATAATGTAGCGTATCTACCACGTTGCCCATTCGTAGATCCCATACCTTGGCGGTCTTGTCAAGACTTCCCGAGATCAAATGAGTCTCGTCGAACTGCAAACAGGTTATCGGAGCAGTATGTCCGAGGAGTGTCCGATGCGCCTGTCCCGTTCTCAAGTCCCAAAGCCGTACGCAGCCATCTCCGCTGCCGCTTGCTAATGCAAAGCCCCAAAATTGTATTCCACCGACAAAGTCTTGATACATTTCCCAACTGCCATCCTCAAAAGGCGGCATGGGATACGAGAACGGACCGGTAAACTGTCCTGAGATACTTCCGAGCGGATCCATCATTGGGTCTGTGTTTGGACCGTGAAGTGTTCCACTTCTTCCATCCACTTTGACACCTCCAAGCCGTTGGTCTACAGTGCCATGACTACTTGCATTGGTCATAGCCCATAGGATGTCCATCGTCATAACACACTGTCCTGTTTCAAGATCCCATTGTCTCAAAGTCTTGTCCGCTGCTCCAGTCACTAGACAGCCATCGTCGAAATACAATGCGGTTACACCTTTGCTGTGGCCTTCCAGTACCCTGACGCATGGTTCTTCGCCAGAAGCCGACTCTGTGTCTGTCGAGTCCAGCTTTTCAGACACAGATACCTCGTAATCGTCTACACGACGGAGATCCCATAGTCGAATGGCATGGTCCATCGATCCACTCACACACAATTCGTCTTCTACCTGCAAGCATTTGATCCCGTCAGTATGTCCTCGAAGTCGACCGACCTCTTCACCGGTCGACAAGTCCCAAACACGCATATTCGTTTCCGATGAACCGGTTACCAAGGTACCATACGGTTCGGAGAAATCCAATGCAGTGACAGGCCCGGAGTGCTGATCAAGACTCATAAACGCTAAACCATGCGGTAACTCATCATGTTCGTTTGGCAAGAATACAGGCCCTTTACGCCGCCGACTCGAGCCACGGTGCGCTGATACAGATGTCGGTTGGGGTAAGACATTACCTGCATCCAATCCACGGCCGCCTGGCATGGATCTTCGATATCTTTGCAATTCCAATAGCTCATTCAGCCCTTGCACTACAATTAGTCTCCCAAAATACTCACTTTCATCTTCCAGCTCCAGTTCTTCTTCTCGCACATCGAAGAGCTTTTGCTGCAGGGATGATTTGATGGTCTGAAGAGCTGCAATCTTAGCATCTACATTTAAGATCTCGGAATTGTACAGTGTTCTGCGGATCGTCACATTTTGAAGCTCCTCCAAGACCTCCTTGTTCTGTTGCTCAAGTTCTTCAAGAGAAAGTAGCTGTTTTTCGCTCCCTGCAATCCGTTTGCGCCGCTCTTGGCGTGAACGGCCGTGTTGGTCTTCGTGACCACTCGCAATAGCACGAACTCTCCGCCGTCGCGTCTTGTTCGCATAAGCTTGTGGTACAGTTGCCTGGAATCCACGCAACAATGATATCGGTACTTCATCCCCATGTTGGTCATCTAACGAGGCAGTGTCCACTGAGCTCTCTAGATCAAATGCGGCACCTTCTAATATCCGCTGACTCTCTTCTAATACTCCAACGTCCATCGAGGTGAACGGCTGCCGAGCCACAGAGTTATCCTTTGTGCCTTTGACGATCCCAGAGAATTGCAAGAGAGAGCTGCTGATGCGCGCTAAGCTTCGTGCAGGATGATCCATTGAAAAGCGCGGCGTGAGCAGCAGTGTCGATTTTTTCAGAGGATAGGGGTCTCGGCTGCTCGATCCTTGACTGCCTTGTAGGCTTACTCGTGTCAAGGCATTAATCATGCTCGGTGTCATAAGATGCGGCGCCATTTCCGAAAGTAAGCGATTCGGATCTTTCAAGTGTCGCGAGGGTTCTCCCTCTGCTCGCGACAAAGACCCATTTTTCTTGTGCGAACTCCGTAATGGTGTGTCGCTCGCCTTGACAAGCTTCACGGGACTACTCAATTGAGAATCTGCGGGAAAATCTGCTCCCTTACTCCGCGATTTCCTCACAGGACTTGCCTGTGGACTCGACCACACCATCGCGAGATGTGGATCACGTGCAGTGTACCTTTGACTTACGATGGCGCGAAGTGCACGGCGTACGGCAGCATTGCGTGCGATGCTGGCGTCCTTAGAAGCTGGGGCAGCCTCAAGAAGTATGCCTAATCTATCTGCTTTGATATTCCGTGTTCCGCAAAAATTCAATCAGCCGCGAATCTGGTGGGTTGTATGAGTATGGACGCTAATGCAGGGATCTGATGCGCCGACAATTGCCCAAGATTGTGTACGCAAACCCTCAATGCGCTGTGCAAGTTGAGTCTCCATTAGAGGGTCAATCTCCCAGTGTGGACATTCGTTTTTGTGAGTATATGAAAATGACTGACGCCAAGCAAATATGCCAGAGCGCACCATCGTTTTTGGCGATAAATCAGCGACAGCGATTGTTCAGGAATTGCTGACTATGGGTCGATTCTCTTCTAAGCAATCAAGATGAGCAAATGCATAGGATTGATATAGCGTTAATGCTAAGGTAAATTGGTATAGAGTCGTTATAAAGAGATTGTCGGTACTGCGCCCAAGCCGCCGCCCAATTCTTCGCTTCGAATCTGGTCGCGAATTGGTTGGTGGGTTTGCCATAAGGTCGTGCGCATGACACGGTTCTCGGCATGCCGCAGCAAACGACGCAAGGCCTCTACGGTTGTCGACGTATGTTGTTCATCGGGCTTGTTGCCCAGCGTAGTAAGCGAATGGACGATGTTGTCGCGGTTGATGGTCGGCACCAAGCGTCGGTTTGTCCCAAGGAGTTGTTTTGCGGCAGCTCGTTTGCCACTTGGTGAAACACGACGTGTACGACCACCGCTGGATCGTGAACCGCCACTTTTAGAGAAGGCTTGAGGTGCACTACCTCCCGTTGCTTCTGAATAGATGCGCACGATCCCTTGAGCCTCAAGGCGTTCCAGCACATCAAGCAGTTCAGAAGTCTCGAGCGGCGAGACAAAGCCTGCGTCGTCATGAAGCATGATGTTGTACGTAGTCTCTAACTCCGAGATACGGAGACTTCCGTCCACTGAACCGGACTCCGACGGAAGGCTCGCCGCAATCCGATCTTGGATCGTGACCCAAGCGAGTAATAATAGCTTCGCATGGATACCGAGACTTCGTAAACGTGCGGTCTGTGCATTCCCGGCCATATGAGACAGAACGCGTATGATATGCGACGGCTGCACGCATGGCTTCTGCTCGTTCTCGATCAGATCTAAAGCTTGCCGGCAAGTATCAAGTGCTCGGCGAAGATCGCCAGAAGTTGCGGTCAGTTTTCGTGCGAGTAATTGGAGCGATGCAGAGGAGAATAGCGGCAGATGGGCTGGATTCGAGTTCAAGCTTTGTAGCCGTCCCTGTATCACCTCGACCACTTCATTTGCTCCCATCGGCTGAAATTGCATTTGCGTCGGCTGCACGCCACGGCTGGCAAGTAGTGGGACAAATCGCTCAGTCAGGTCCAACGAGTTGGCAATACCAATCAATGCTACACGAGCCGATAGCGCAACACGGTTGGGTAGGCAGAACAGTCGGTATAGCAGATTATGATGAACACGGGTCTGTAGCAAATGGTCCATCTCATCTAGTACTAAAATTAGAGGCTTGTGACAGTACTTAGCAAGCTCCGATTCTAATTGCTGGAGGTTATAGGCCGTATCATGAGAGCAAGATAAACCGAGATCCTTCAGAATCTTGGAAGCAACCTGATCTGGATGCGCAAGACCCACACAGTTTATCAACATAGTCTGCGTAGACTCTGCACGCTCTTTGAGTGCATCCTGTACCAAAGCGGTTTTTCCAGTGCCGGGCATGCCTGACACAATTAGGCACCCTGATGCTTTTCCCTCGTCTAGCTCGAGACTGCGTGAAAGGAATTGCCGAAGCATCTCGCGTTCGTTCTGTCTACCAATCACAGGTGTTTCAGACCCGTCACGGAGCAAAGAGCGCGCCTGAGCATAAATAGATGATTCACATAATGTTTTCCGAGGAGTCGTTCCTGGGGTTGTTGAGGTACTTGAGCTTTCGAGAGAGACTGCATCGAAGATGTCTGATTCACTGCTGCACGAAGGCGATGGGGCAGTTGCAACTAATGAAGGTCGTTTTCGGGTTGGCGTTTGGGGGAATATGAAATCGTTAGGCCAAGAAGGCTGTGAAGAGGAGGAATCCGTAGATTGGTCATGTATTGCAGTTGCACGCGCTGGCAAGGTCTCTGTAGTTTTATTGGCAGCATTCGAAATAATTGGATCTGGATTTGTTGAGCTTGTTTTAGGTCCGTTTGCGGTCTCTGGCTGCTCTGAAAAAATCGCGTGTTCCGATGAACTTTCTGAGTGTAGAAGACCAGCTGCGGATGAATTAGGCGCTAAGATGGGCTCTTCGCTTGCCTCAGTAGCGCGCGCACGAGCGCGTGTGCGCATAGCAATAGAGTCATAGGAAGTTCGTGGATGCTGTCGTAACCTTTGTTCGCGTCGTAATATACTGCCGGTTATCTGGCGGATTGGCGCGACATTCTCTTTGTCGTCGTCCAATCGGCGCCGAACTTGTGCTGGTTGCGCAGCGCAGCCACCAATACGAGCTGGTAGATGATCGCGAGGCGGGTCATCTTCGTTGTCGACGGATGGACAAGGTCTTTTTGTTGAGCTTTTCATCGAAACCTTTCCCTCCTTCGGTGTTGCTGCTTGCTTGGCACCCAGGGTTGACCGTGTCTGTTGACGCGTCTTGACTGGCTCACTTCTTTTTTTATATGTATTGATGCGAAGCTGCTGTTTAGCTCCCAACGGAGCTCTACGATGCCCCATGGTCCTAAGTTCTCAGAAAGAGCCGTCCAGCGTACTTGGCTGCTTCCGATGCCAGCACGCTAATTTACGCGCTTCTCCCCTCACGCGCGTTCCGCAGATTCCAGTGCTGCGTCATGCGTACGCGTCCGACAGGACAAGTCACGACGCGCCCTGTTAACTCCACGTGGGAATTGCGGCTGTTGCGTACCCTTTGAATGCGTCGGCCGAGGTAAGAGGCAATCAGAATTCATAGGAATGCGGCCGAATGGAAGGTAGGGACAAAGAAATTCTGCAAGGTACGGAGCTACGAGTATCCCCCACGATAGCGCGGCCGAAATGGACTATTAGGAGCAGATTGTGCGGCATGACGTCCTTTGCGTAGCCGACTGGGTGGAGACGGTGACGATCGAAACCGTTTGCCTTGCCGAAAGGAGTTGTCACGGCTCGGGGTGAAAGAGCGGTCTCGCCCTGAATTGCGTCGAGTTGGGTTGAGTCGATCATGACTTGCACGCGACCGACCGCGGGGTGTATCTCGATCAGATAGCGGCGAATCATAGTCGTTGAATTGTTTGAGTGCCTGGTGTCGCGAGAACCAGTCAGACGTGTCCTCATCCTGATCGTTATCCAGGCGGGAAGGTCGCGGTAAATAGCTCCCTTCACTTCGCCTTCTTTTCGACCTTTCCGTCTTTGTTGCTCCAGACATTTTTGCACGATCGCCTCGAATCGAATTAGCCTGGCTGGGTTTCGCGAAAGGCCCACTGGAGGCGATAATCTCACTGAAAGGCGATGGCTCACCAGTAGGCCGTGTGGGGTTGGAACGTCGAAGAAAGCAGTCATCGCCCCAATGGTGTCCAGACATAGCACAATTATAGCACCATTGCAGAGCAGGGTCCCAGTCTTCAGGTGGTGGTCGCCTAGATGAGGATGCTGAAGAATCATCACTGTCGCTTGATTCGCTCGGACCGCTGGAGTCACTGGGCTGAACCAATGCAGCTGCCCAGCCACTGCGACTCTTCTCACGACGCTGTGTCCGCTCTGCTTTCCGAAGAGCGCGAGCTTCGAGATGTCTCGCTCTCTTAGCACGTCGCTCAGCGTATTCCCCGGGGGTATTGTAGGTGTAAATTCGCCACAGCGTCGGACAGCTGATTTCTGGATGCGACGTGCTGCCACAGCGCTCACACATACTTCTCCGTCCCGTCGTTCTTGGCATTGGACAATCCTTTGAATAAGAGATAATTAACATACCTTACTTCGGTGCCCAATCCCACCACAGCGGAAACAGCTCGTTCCGAGAGGACAGTCTCTGGTCGCATGCTCGTCAACAGCGCCACATGCGAGACAGTGCTGGTAAGGGCAGCGCTTTTTTTCATGCCCTGTCTCACCACACACTGAACACACTCCCTTTTGTCGTCGTTCTTCAGCAGCTTCTGCATCGTAATAGCGAGACCCGGGATTGGAATCAATCTGCTCAAATTCTCCATCTGCATCTGAGCTTACTGATTGAGCTGGTGACTGTGGTTCATTGCTGATGATGGCAACATGGCCAGGTAAGTCTAATCCTGTGGAAGATTTATCTGACTGAGGTTCCACACGATTCTCCTCGAAACCAGTGTCATGATCCGCGGGCAAGTCTCGACTATATGTATCAATTACAAAGCTCGAGTTGGCTTGCTGATCGTCTCCCCAATCTGAAGCACGCGTTGCAGAACGCGACGCGGCTATCTTCTTTTTTCCCATACAACCAAGATACAAAAGCGACTACCTCCACCTATGCACGTGGCGCTCCTAAACCATCCAACATACCGTCATTCATGTCGTAGCGAACTCGGAAGATCTCGCGCGCGGTATCGAGGACTTTCATATCTAACGTCTGGTACAGCAAGCACTCGTGCTCGTGTTCGATTCGTGCGGAGCATCCTAACAATGGCGCATTGCAACTCGAGCGGCCAAGCCCCTTGGGAGAGGAAGGTTTGCCTCTTGAAGGCCCAGCCGCATTGCACATGCACACAAAGCATTCATTCTCCATTGCACGAGAAACCGTGAGAGCGTCTATTGTTAGTCGAACACATACCCAAACAAGCCATTTCGCAATCAGGATTCCATGCTAATGCCTTGTCGCCGCTATCATCAGCGTACCAGCAAGTCGGTGCAAACACCACATCTGGACCTACCCATTGGCCAGGCTTGTCCAAATGAGATTTGTGTTTGCCATCCTCAAGCGGACCTAGCATACGGCGGAACGCCTCGGGGAACATCAAGTCCCAGCACATGACCATTGCAGCTCGAACTACCAAGCCACGACGAGTTTCAAAAACAAAAGACGCAGCTTGGTCTTCGGTCGAGTGTGTCTCGTCAGTAGCATTCGCGAGAATTGCTCGTTCTGCATGCCATAGGTTCCGCTTAGTATAAATACCTTTCACCACACCTTTATAGTCGATAAAGTAAGTAGTGTTGTACAGGCCATTGCGTTTTTGTCCATCAAGTGAGAAGGAGCGGTGCTGCACAACGGAACCTGTGACGATGCCGATTTGATTTTGCTCGGCTATCGCGGCAATGTCTTCTATCCAAGGCGCAATATCATGTCCTGATATAGCATCAGAGTGCCTTGCGTGATGCCATGCTTCATGTGTAGCCCCGGTAAGGAAGTACTCAGGAAATATGATCACATCTGCACCTTCTCTTGCCGCCTTACGTGTGAGTGCCTCAAGCTTTGGCAAAGCTTCCATCACGACGAACTGCTCAGAACTGTTCGGGTACACCTGCGCAAGTACCACATGCAAGCGATTTTGCTCGTCTCGGTCATTATCACTATGCACGAATTCACCCTTGATAGGGATGTCCAGATCCATTAGGTGGAGGAGGAATTTTGGCGTTGACTGACTGTTGAGGCCCGCTTGGACCACCTGACGGATGCAAGGGTTGAACCTGCCTGAAGAGCTTCGCACTAAGATATTCAAGTATGCTTGTACAATAACAGCTGAAGATAGCGCTGAGAGAACTGAGGATGTCAAGGTTGCCAACACTTGCGTTTCGGACCACTTGCAAAGCAGATGTGCACAGCCAAGCTCAAGCTCAACGGCGATTCTTTTCCCTGCTCTGCCTCATAGCCCCAGAAGCCCAAAGAAGAAAGGCATTGATCCTGCTACTACCATAAAAATTATGCAAGTCAATCTTCATTGCTACGCTTTAGGTGCACAGCTTCTATACCGCACGCCGAGACTCACTAAGCCATCACAACTGATTCGTCTTGCCGAATCGATCAGTTTGCGTCCCATACTTGGACGCCTCATCGAGAATCTCTACGTAGGATCCATTGTTCCACGGAAGTCTGTCAGTATGAATCTGTTCCAGGGAGAGTTCACGACGGCAGAGCGTGGTCTACATTTGACCCCAGAGTACCCAAACCCGTCGCTCGAGACTAGCCGGCATGTGCATCCTTGTGATCCACTAGGTTCTATCCTACCTCATATTGTAGAACGGGAGATCAGTGAACTGACTGCTCTGTTTGCTGGACCGGATGGCGCACAAGGGTTCGACCTACACCGACCAGGTTTTGATCATGATGATAACTGGATCGGTATTGGCTCATGGGTAATTAAGTTGCATGAGACACGCTGTCTGCTTCGGTGGATGCGTGCTCTTGCCTACCAAGAGCGACTTGAAACAGTTCAAAGCGACTTTTTGGGCGATTCTTCTGATGCCGTATTCAGAAAGCTGCGAAAGACAGCGGGTTACGCTCAGCGCAGTCTAGACAATTTCCTACAAGTATATGATCAAGAAGAAGGCAGATCACTTTTCAAGCGACGGACAGGTACCAGATCGGATCCTTATGATTGGGCAGATGCTTCGGTCACTCCAGATCCGCTCCCTGAAGGTCTTCCTGTTGAGGAATATGAGGCTTTGCTTGCGCTGCAGTGGTGCGTAATTGAGAGCTGGCCCTCGTCATGGTGTGATGCCATGCCACATTGGCTATGCGCACAGATTGCCTTATCGGTTGCATATGGGCGCTATTTAGGGCTGAAGGCAACAATCAGTGAACGAGAGGAGATCCTTCAAGAGCCATATAGAATGGACGTATGCCTAAGCGATGCACGTAGGCAAGCGCTGGCATTTTTCGTTTCTGGCGATTGCTTCGACGACTTGTGCTTATATGCTCGGTCAGGTGCTATGCACTTCCTTGTAGGAGACGAGTTTGCAGTGTATGGACCTGCAGCTATTCCTTCCCATGCTGAGCTATGGTCTGAGCCCCAGCGCTCGACGAACGGAGACCTGCTGGTTCCGACCGTGGACGATATGATAGAGGGCTCATTCTCTCATCGTCCGCTCAACTTATTACCTTCTGTCTTGACTATACCCTCGACTCGCGATACCAAACCGAAATTACCTAATGACACACGGAACTTTTCGCCCACGCTCGGTTCCCTGATTGCATCAGTAAGGTCAATACTTTGCTCCACCACAAACCTTCAGACGCTTGGGTTATCAGGAGTATTGGAAAGAGCAGTCGCAGGTGAACTAAGTTCACTGCCATTGAAGCATTTGAAATATGTTTTTCTTGGTCCACCACCGCCGTACTGGGCTCATCCATTGCAGTTCGGCGCTGGTGAACACTCGACCTTTGCGAACGTGCGCCATATATCCATCTCGGGGTGCCTTTTGTTCCAAGATGAAGCCGCAGCGCTAGCAGGCGCCAACGATGCATTGCCTAATCTGGAGTCAATTACCTGGTCGATGTACCACAACACGTGGGAAGACGGAGCACAGAGTATCATTCGGTCACTTATGATCCTACTTGAGGAGCCCGAGGCGTCTGCTCAGGCGTCTGAAAACGTGGGAAAACAACTCCGTGAGCCTGCCAAGCACACACTTAAGTTAGTCCTGCAAAAGTCGGATTACAACGCAGTCAGGGCTCATGCTCCATCTCACCTTCTGACCAATCCGCGACTTTGCCTACAGTCTGCGCCGAGGGAATCGACACTCTCACATCACGCTATCTACGAAGAGTGGGAAAGGTATACACAGTTTATATCAGGAAAGCAAGAGGAAAGCGGCCGCACCAGCGAGCAGGAAAGTGGTCATCCACCCAGCCTCCTGTAGAAGTGCAGAGCTTACAAAATGGCTATCATCCGGCCCAGCTGCTCCCCCTGAGGCCGGAGCAGGTGCAGCCGCTGTACCTGCTAAAGCACCGGAGCTTACATCTGAAACTGTACCGGTGATAGAAGCTGATGAACTTGTAGAGTCTAAAGGTCAGTGAACTTTACATACTGCTTGACGCGGTGGCAGAGCCTGACGCTGTGCTATTTCCACTGCTGGAGCTGCTCGTGGAGTTTGTCGTGCTAGAAGCAGATACATTAGATGCTGAAGAAGATTCACTTGCTGTCAAAGATGTTGCAGAGCTGCTCGTACTCTGTGCAGATACTGTAGCGATGAGTATCGCACCCCCTAGTAGCACCGCAAACCGCATTAAGCGTAAGTGTTGGTGTGGTTGTCACGTGTGTTGCTCCACATAACACGATCCCATGGAAGAGCGCACCGCGAGCTTTGAGAGCGTGTCGACTGCGTCTGACGCTACCGTTCCAAGCTGGCAAGCAGAAGATGAAGAACTCTTTGAGGCGGAGCAGCTCGACATTGAATCAATACCGCTACACTCCTTCGGACAGGAAGCGTCAATCGGACTTCCGGGTACTGGTGTCAGATTGCATCGATCCTGGCATGGTTTCCCAAAGGATATTGGAAAAGCAATTCATTTCTTTGGGGCTCTATTTTCAATTTTGTTATTTGTTGCTCTGCTTCCCTGGTTGGCCGGGCAGTCTTCGAATCCAAACACAAGTGAGGTGGTAATGGCGAATTCTACCCGAGTATTGCAAACGTCCATATTATCCGCAAGTACGATACCCCCTAGCGCTGCTTAGAAAGGCTGCTTTAGTCCCTTCATGCAAGTCCTGATGTGCACAGACTCATTATTCGAGCTCCTAATGCAAACTGGAGAATGGATGGGAAAGCTCAGCGTTCATTCTCGACTACCATTATACCCAAAAAGAAGCGATCAGTGTTGCCTCTCTACTTTATAGCACCTGTACATTGTATAATATTAATGAGCATTCAGCGATGTAACGTTCCAGACGGTCATGACAGACTGCTTCAGTAGATAATTAACCTTTTCAGCCTAACAGGTTGACGGCGTGTTGGCGGCAACAACAACACTTCAGCACTGCCAAAACCGTCTGTTGATTTTGGGAAACGCAAGCTTAAGCGGAGATATGGAGACTGGTGGGGGACATTCAGATGCGAGTAATTATCACTACAATGACACTGTAAATTACACAAACGCAGATGCAGATGCAGATGAGACGCAAGCTTGGGCGATTTTGGATGCGAATGAAGAAGAAAGTAATAGCGAGTCAGAGGACGAGGAGGGTAAGTCCAAAGTCTCATGCAGATTGGGACGTCTATCGTGACTTCAACAATATGGGACAGACTAGATATGAACCTGGCTCCTCAGAGCCTCCTGCACAACAGCGGGATCAGCATACCTTGCCTTCTCGCCGAGCTAGGGCTGCACAGGAACGACCACATGTGCCATGGGCAGGGCCGCAACTTGTTTCTTTCCATGGTTCAGATGGTCTGTATCCATCAGCGATGAGCAGCGAGCATGTTTATTCCATGCAAAGTGGTAACCTCGGTCATGTACGCAACAATTCATTTGCAAGTGAGGATGCTAAGCCGTTCGCTCACGATCTGAACGAGTCTACCCTGGAGCTAGCACCCCTGGGTCAAGAGTTCACCCCGGAAGAAAGGAAACGGATGACGCGCAAGGGCCAGCGAAAGCATTGGAAATACAGCAAACTGGGTGCGGTGGACTCCTGGATGCGCGGGCATAAACCGCTGTGCGGCTTTTTTGGTCCTCATGTTGCAGTATTCACATTATTTGGCTTTGTGATCCTGCTCGGTATTACACTGTATTTTGTTGTGCCTCGGGTACCGAGCGTAGCGCTCAAGACTTACAAGCCGTTGACTGCAGCTAATGGAGAGTCGGCTATGAATATTACCGCGCAACCCACTGGATTCTATATGAACGGGACACTAGGTTTGCGTCTTGATAACAGCGGCGGCTGGATTCCCTCGGAAGTTAAGAAACTAGACGCCGTGGTCAACTACAAGAATAATAATGTTAAGGTTGGCGAGGGCTCAGTGAAGTACAAGTCAATTCCAGGAAGGAAACAGACTGACTTAAACATACCCATTTATTTCGATTATAGCAGTCTCAACAGCACTGGCGATGATGTTCAACTAGCTTTTCAAGACGCCTGTGCACACCCTTGTACGTAAAATTATTAACCTAGATCGTGGTGTACAACGAACTTGTACGTGTATGACTTTCTTACCTTAGCACTTGACCTCTCGATTGACATAACCTTGGATATTCAGGCAGTGCCTGGAACTCACAAAACCTCTCTGAGCCTGGTTGGCTATGCTTGTCCTTGGGTCTTGCCTAATTAGTCTCCCCCGTAATATCTTAGATTATCTGAAAGGCGAATGCCATGATTGGTTCTTTCTTATTCTAATTTCTTAGCGGGGTGTCAAAAATCCGAGAGATGGTGGATAAGACATTAATCACGACGGCCCCACAGAAATTATCTCAGTGGTGGCCAGTGTATAATACACCACTTCTCAAGTAAGACGACCTGTTGACGATACCCAAGATGCATAGTGATACTCAAATATGTGATGACATACCAAACGAGACACGCCCGGCCTCAGATCTTGGTCTCAAGTTGCGAATTATGACATGGAATATGCATGGCAAAATCCCGGACTGTGATCTAGAGCTGCTATTTGGCAAGATCCCTGATTTTGAACCGAAATCTATGCAAGATCATTCAATGGAAACCCTTCCGCGGCTCGAGCCCGACAATTCGCACCCGTATCATCTTGTGGTTATAGCCTGTCAAGAATGCCCATGGGGGCAAGGCGGACAATTGACCACGACCTTGCACACAGCAGGAGAAGTGGGAAGTGTTGCTCTAGGCCGATCACGACCGGCTCGTGACTTGCTCAGCGGCGATCATCGGCGAGCGGGGACATTAAGGAAGTCAGTGGGTCATGAGGAAGGCTCGAGAACCTCAGAGATCCAGGGTCTGGATTCCACGGCGCCGGAAAAAGCGGAAGACTACACTCTCAACCGACGTCCAAGCTCAAAACCATCTTTGTCATTGCAAATTGATGAAGAGGAAGAAGTTGAGCCTGCCACCGTGTTCTCACCAGCGAGTGACTCACGGCGACATCCTCGATCCAAGGCCGCAGGTTGGAGCAAAGTTTGCGAGGACTACTTTTGCAGTGCAAGCTCTCCTACTGTCAATGATAATCTCAACGATCCATCACCAAGTGACTTGTCGATGTATGCTAATGGGGATTGGAGCCAAACAGAGACAAGATCTCCTTCTGATCCCAAATTGACTCGGTTGACCTCCAAATTGAGCCAATCTTCACTGAATGATAAAAATTTACAACATCAGAAGAGTCGCGCTTCCCTGTACTCACCGCTGAGTTTATCACCGCAAACTAGCCGCGCTTCACTGCGTTCTGACGCTGCATTTCTACATCCCAGCTCGACTCGCGATTTGCGCCGACTACCCAAGCATCTTGGTCTCTATGAGCTTGTGATTAAACATCGAATGATGGGCTGCTACTTAGCAGTATACGTATATCGCCCTTGTTATGCTCTTATAAAAGGTGCTAGTGCTAATCATGTGAAGAGCGGTCTGCTTGCAGGGCGGATGGGGAACAAAGGTGGTGTAGGGATCAGCATTCACATCGCTAACACTCGACTATTATTCATTAATTCACATCTCGCCGGTAAGTGATAGGCTGACCCAGCACATGCCAGAAGGATTCAAGCTCGTTATGACGATATTCAACGGATCGAGTCGGAGCTAGACGTTGAGACATTCCTTCCAGCAAACGACTTGAGACACAAATCTCGCAAAATCACGGACAAATTCGATCATGTATTTTGGTGCGGTGATTTAAATTGTAAGTGAGATACTCATTTAGTTCGCGTGGACGTTAGTAGGAAGCATGCTGATTGGCTTGTTCTCAACAAGTCTTATGATCAAGCATTTGCATTTGATCAGCTACAGAGTGCCATGCGCCATGGCAAGGTTTTTAGTGGTTTCCGCGAGGCTCTCGTTACCTTCCCACCGACGTACAAATTTGACATCTACAAAGCTAATCTGGCAGCACGCCGATCGCGTGCCGAAGCACCGGCTAGCTCAGCGTCAGAGGATGATCCGCACAGAACACATCATGCTAAGCGCTCTATTTGGAGTCGAATAAAGCATCGATCAAATCATTCCGAAAACTCGCCGGTATCGAGCGAAGAGCCTATGAACCCCACAGAGTCTGACCTGGTGGGCGCAGATGACACCGCATCTCTATCTGACCTTTCTGAAAGTTCTTCGATTATGGAAGAAGCTGCTGATCTACTCCGCCCATCAGCATCTTCGGAATTGATACAAGGCGATACTAGCCGCTCGCTAAAACGCGACTTTGTCTCTGCTTTACAGACGCGAAAATTTGTACGAAAGAGAGAGAACGCGTCTCAAGCTTCTCCGTCGAGTCCTTCGTATGACTCAAGTGCTAAGCAGCGTGTTCCATCATGGTGCGATCGCGTGCTATTCAAATCCAATTACGACTCGAATGGTGCACGCCATTTTCAAAACGATTCTAACACCTCAGTTCGCGCTAATTTTAAATTGCCGCACGTGGAGGGCGATTCAACGATGCGCCATTTGATTCAAGCGCCTATTTCCTGGCTACATAGTAAGGGCGCAGCTACCCCCGACGCACAATCGATTGACCATGAAAAAGGGAAAGTGGATGTCATCGATTACAATACACTCGGCGACGAGACTGCGAGAAAAGTGTGTGCTCTGTCGGATCACCGTCCTGTAATTTTTAGTGCCATCATTCATCCGTAGCTCCACACCCACGTGATATTACCATCCTCGACTCCAATGAGTGATAGTGGGCCGACCATAGAGGATCTGTCTGTAAGCGAAGCCCCTCGTCCCTTCAAGACAGTAGCCCACAAGGAGAAGTCGAGCAATTCTGCAAGGAAAAACAAATCCTTGAAACAGATATTGAACAATGAGCGCGACGCCCACTTGCAACGACTAGGCTTGGACAAAAAAAGGCCGGATGCAAAGCGGCGTAAGGGAGAGGAAGTAGGAGCGCATCCAGAGGGTACTGAGAATAGCGCTCAAGACGCAACGACCCAGCGCCGAATCGTTCCAACTTGTAAGCACAGCGACTGACGAAAGATATAAGTGTCGAAGCGCCTCCAAGTTTGCTTCCAGCGAAGCGATACTGCGATATCACTGGGCTGCAGGTGAGTGTCGTGTTTCTAACAGTAGGCTCGTTATACGGACCCTAAGACTCGACTGCGTTATCATAGCGCAGAAATATATGATACCATCAAAGGATTTGTACGTATCTGCCATTGTTTACACAGGCGCCTGGTGTGGACAATTCTTATCTAGCGCTACGTGGGAGTGCTTCTCAACTTATGTAGATTTATATTAAGCGGTGCTGATCCGTGTCACGCCATAGCCCGATTTCGCGCGACACAGGTCCCTGCTCCGCAGAACCTTGCTGTTTTAAATGCTTATGTCGTATCTCCCGCAGCTCCTCTACTGTGTGTGGATGTCGCTAAATCAGTCTTAACACTTACAAAATCGGTTTGCGGTGGAACAAATCGATCACGAAGCTTCCGTTAGTCGGGTTTTTATAGCGTACAGGAAGGACATATTTATCGTACCAGGCCGGATCACCAAAGTAGAGCATAAAAGCTAGTGGAAATGCTAGGTAGCTCTCGTTAACACCTTCAATACATACAAGCCGAAGCGGAACACCTCCAAATTATGCCCTCCCATCGTCTCGCTCAACGGTGGATTGACTTTGCTGAGTCAGCATCTTTCCGCTTGACGATGGCCAAAGGCACCAGAAAAAAGTCGTCGGCGACTGCTGGTACGCGGAAGAAGCAGGCCGCTAAGGCTGCTGCGAAACAGGGATCGGATGAAACACCTCAATTGAATAGTAAAAAAGTTGACGGCAAAAAACTGTCCAAAAAAGAACGGCAACAACTAAAGAAACGAAGCTATGTACCACCACCCAAACCGCCGCAACCACCACCATATCCTCTGGACTCTATGGGACTTGCTAGTCTGCTGCCGCCTAGTCTGGTTGTGATTCTGAGAAAGGCGTTAAAAAAAGATATCGTGACCCGCGTTCGTTCTCTCGAGTCGCTGCTAGACTGGATTCAGGCACGAGACGAAAATGAGCAAGAAGATCTCAATAGCGAGGATCGCACAAACGCTCTGATAATTATGCTTCCATGCTGGGTGCATCTTCTTCCACGAATTGCCTTGTCTCCGTCACAACGACTCAGGCTCCTGGCCGTACAAGTTCACGAGCTTCTGTTGAAAGATGCTTCAGTACGTGACGAACTGCTTGCGCCGGCCACTATCGAGCCAATCATTGGATTTTGGGCCGTACTCACACAAGATACAAGCCGCGGTGTAGCGGTGCTTGCATCACGCCTCTGGTCCGAATCTTTCACTTGGGACGATAATGCTGATTCGTCTTTGCTTCGACTAAACGACTACTCTTCAGCACTACTCGATCATTTGCAGCCAATTCTACTTTCAGATTCACCGTCGGCTAATCTGAGTCACTCAACTTCGTGTCTACAAGCTGCTGCTCCAGTATCGGACGGTTTGCCGTCTAAAGAGCGCGATGCGAAGAATCGCGATGACGCGAACGTTGATGAAAGTGCTGACGAGCTTGACGACCGCTTGGTAGCAGGTGCATTGGGAGTGATGGCCATGTATGTATTGCGCTGTAAAGATGCATCGCCTGAGGAGCTTGGGCCTTTTGTTGAATCGCCTATTATGTGGACTTCTTTGGAGTCCATAGAAGCTGAACAGCCATGTTTCGGAAAAGATTCTCCACTGGTACGAAAACGTGCTTGGTGTCTGCTTGCATCTTTCGACCGAAGGTTCCCTGGGTTGATTGAGGAACATCTCAGTACGATTATCACGCACGCCTTCCGTGGTGCGTGGTCAGAGCGGGATGTATCAGTATTGCCGGAGATCTTCCCTGCACTCTTACCCCTGTTGAAACGAAAGCCTGATGCTTGGAACGTCACTCTAGAAGAACTTAACGACGGCGATACCGAAGATGGCTCGAGTTCAGAGTCGGAGAGTAATCACGAGTCTGCTGATGAGTCCCAAAGCGAGGACGACTCTGACAAAGCCCAACTTGAAAGCCGCAGATCGTCATGGCTGGATGGGTTCCTGAGCTGGACGCAATTCGCTGGGGTCCGTGCACCCAAAAGCTGTTTTCCTGCCGTTCTTGTGCTGTTATCAACAATGCCTCCTTCTGTTTTGCCTTATACCAGCGATGTGGCCATCCAGGTCATGCAACCATTACTGGCTCTCTCTCATAGCATTGTAAGGAATGGCGGAACACCCGATCTTCTTGGGTGGGATGCCTATGCGACGATGGTTTGTGAATGTTCCGCGTTCCTGGTGATGAGGATCATCCGGTCAGAAGCGTCAAATGTCGGCGTAGGAGAGATGGCCACTGAGCTCCTTACAACGATCTGGGACGAGCTAGTCATCGGCAAAGAAGATAAATTGTCGATTCCGCATCGTTTGCGCGTAAGAGCAGCGCGCGAATGGGGTCGCTGTCTCGCCAAAGTCGATATCAAGATCGGCGACAAGTCGTTGGTGAACGGCTCGATATCGCATGTGAGCCAATTTCTGAGTAATGAGGTACTAGACATCGACTCTGGAACTCTGGATGCTGCCGCCAAGGCATTCATAGCTGGGCTCGATGCAGCTCGTACTCACCAACCACCCTTGGAGACGCTGATAACTTCACTGCTCGAACTATCTGCGCAACTTTTCCATCGCTTGAGTCAACTAGTGAAGAAGGGATCAGCTGCGGCTTTACCTGTTCTATCCCAGGCGCTCTTTTCTCCGATCGGTCAAGCCAGCGTTCATTTAACAGAAGACTTTGCTGAGCTAGCAAGGTCGCCTGCATTATGGGATGCTCCAGAACAAGAGTCTGCCGCCTTTATCGAGGCATTCCTCGCTACATGTCGCGACACTGAAACCATAAAAAGTGTCTGGACGACGCTTTTCGAACAAAGTCAACCACCGCAATTTAGTCGCCTGCCAGTGCTACTCCGTGTGGCTCAAAGCGCAACCCCCAACGCACAGCAGGCATTGCAGAACTGGCGAGGTGAGCTGCGGTCCTATCTCAGCACTGAGCCGAATCCACCTCGCGCTATCTGTTTATCTCTCCTGGCTGCGCCACCTGCTCTTCTCGGCGAAGACGAAGAGAAAGTGGTTTTGGCAGCTGCAGCGTCGCAAGTCCAGCAGGATCCCGATGCAAGCTGTATTCAGGCGCTTGGCGCTTGGCACGCTCATTCGCCAAAACAACGTACCGAGTTGTTCTGCTCGAACAAAGCATTGCAGCGTGCCCTGCCCGCTGTCTACTTTGCAGGATATCTGCGACATGATTCATCTGCAAAACAATTGTGGTCGTCCGTGGTGTCTGCTGCGCCGCAATTAGCAGTGCATGCCATGGAAGCACTGCGCAACGCTATGATCTCTGGAGAGGTTGCGACCAGCACAGTCCTGGCGGCAACAAGAGCAGTACCCGGTGACGCTAGTGAAGATCAACTTCTCAAAGTACTTCCAGACAAATCACAACTGGAAGCTGCATTACTGCTCGCCTCAGCCCCGGTGCCACCAAGTCTTCACAGCCTGGATTGCCTTGTACCCGTTGCTACACAGCATGCTGAACAAGAAGCCGATTGGCACAATCTGGCGGTCACATCTCAGGCGTACGTCGCAGCGTTGGAGTTTGAGCCGAGCCTAGCACCGAAGGTAGCCTATTGTCTCCCTAACCTGATTTACTTGGCCATCTGCTTAGAGGACGCTTTGTGGTTGCAAGACTTTGATAAGGCTCGCGCTCTTGGTGTTGCCAGCAGCGAGACAGAAGACCAAGATGCTGAGACTCATCTGCGTGCAGGTAACGATGCTGATTATGCACCAGATTGCAGCTGGCAAGACAGCACGAAAGATTATATTGTGAAGGTAGTTCGCGTTGCGACTCGAATCTTGTCTTCGTTGACCAATTCGCTTCCAGATACCTGGCATGCACAAGCTGCCAAAGCGATCATTAAAGATGGCGTGCCTTTTGATACAATGTCTACTATCTTGTATAATCTCAGTGCAAAAGCTTGTGAGACGCAAGCTTTTGCGAGGATATTCGCAAGGGTGCTCTCTGGTATCTTTTCACTTAGCTCAGCGTCAAATGCCGATATGGAAGCATGGATCCGCAGCTTGGATGCAAACACTTCTTGCTATGTACGAGGTGCGATACTGTATGTGACGCGATCAGCTTCCGCGACTGCTGCTCACGATCGTGCGCGGAACGAGTTGGGTGCTGCTTTGGGAGGCATACCACCCGCTCGTGCTGCAACCACCGGTGTCGAGACGCTATACATGCTGAAATGTGCTCTACCACCAGCGTCTCTGGGTCTTTCTGTGATACCCACACAACGAGCTGTTTTGGCAATGCAAGCAATCCAACGATGGCTCGCTTCAGAAGAAGATCTACCCGATACACTTTTTGCGCTGTTGCCGGGTGTTTGTGCAGACTTGGCGCCTGTACTACAATCGGTAGCCGGTCGAATCGACTTAATGATGGATCTCATCGAAGAAAACCTTTCTGCTACGGACGTTTCCGAAGCTCTTGGATGGGTCGGGTTAGACTCGACTCTGTCTCTACTAGGCACGCTCGACGGCCTTCAAGACGCGGAGCCTGTGCAGAATGCCATCGCGGAGCATCGCCCAAGTTTGCAAACTGTTCTGCACGATACGTTCCTTAGAATGTGTGAGTTCTTCGCAGCAAAGTCTGTCGTAAATGAGATGCAGTCGCTTTGTTTGAGCCGCTTGATTCCTTTAGTGCATGCTTATGTACCGAATTCGGCCTTTGCCGAAGATAAGCAATTGTATGCCTTGCTTCAAAGCACAACACATGCACATCTACTACAGGTCGCTGCATACAAAATCCTCGCCCAGAATATTAGCGGGTATGTGCGTGAGCATGTCGTGGAACTTGCGGTACAGCCGGACAGCAAACCGACTGAACTTGATCCTCAGCTAGTCCATAGCCTGTCGCGTCTTGCGACTGTATCGCCTGAAGTGTGGGGCGACATGGAGTCTTATCGCGAGACGTTTTCGATGCTACTTCAATGGCTCACTGTATTCGATCATTTCGTCGACGCATCACTTGCTCTACGATCGAACTATGTCTCAACTCTGGAGCAGAACGCATTGCCCAGCACACAACTTTTGCCTAGCATTTTTGTGCTGCTGGCTGGCGCGCCTCGTAACTTTCCTGCCATCAAGCCTCTTGACATGAATCGATACGCGATTGACACTTTGGAATTAGACTCAATTGATCCATCGTCGCCGTTGAGCGTTCAAGTAATAGCGGCTCATGTCTACTTCCGAGCTTTGCTACATATACCAACCCAAGTTCGCGACTGGTTCTTTTCGGTGCGCGACAGACAATTGTCGATGCAAGTGAGTCAAGTCACTTCGCGATTCTGCACGCCGCTGCTTGCTGACCGCGAACTGAATCACCTTCGAGACCCTGATGCCTTAGCGCGTCTACAGGACGAGGCGATGAGCATCAAGGTGTTATCCAGTAACGAAGTGGTAGCAACTTATACGGTGGATGAGCACCCAATGGAGATCGGCGTGCGACTTCCTACTGACTATCCTCTTCACGGCGTGGAAATTAAGGACCTCAAGCGTGTTGGCGTCAGCGAAGCGCAATGGCGTGCATGGTTGCTGGCGGTGCAACAGATGCTCAGTGGGAAAAATGGCTTGATTTTAGATGCTTTGATGCTATTCAAGAAGAATGCCGAAGCCAAATTCCAGGGGTACGAGGGGGCGGAATGTGCTATATGTTACTCAATTATCTCTCCTACCGACCAGAGTCTGCCAAACAAACCGTGCAAGACTTGCAAGCATAAGTTCCACGGCAGCTGCCTATACAAGTGGGTCAACACAAGCGGCTCTTCTACCTGCCCATTATGCCGATCCGTGCTTTAAGCTGTCACAGAAAGCGTCGATCTGTTCTGTGCTGACTCCATTTAGCCTGGATTAGTCTTTGGACGAACCGCTCGAGTAAGTAGTCGATCTCCACCTCTTTCGTAAGTGGGATAATGAATTGTTTGTAGAGTCGGATCACCTCTTGCGACTGAATCTTGCGAAGATCGTCGTCTTTTGCCATATCCCCGTCGAGATTTTGGCCGTAGATCTCAGCTTTCTGCGCGACGCGCTTCAGGAGCATCTCTTCGACAGCTGGTTTAGTGATCAAATTCGCAAGCGCTTCCCGGTTACCGCTTTGAATATGGGGTACAAATGCCGCAGGATCATCGCGAAACTTGCTTTCGGAAACAAACATACCTAGGTTAGAAACATAACGAACCAAAGTGAACGCGTCGATTGATTGCACCGAGTGCCTCGACGTCGCAAACAGCGCTGGATCCATACTGTCGGTCGTCTCCACCCTTAAATCAGTGCTAGCACATACTCGGTCCTTTCGCGCAGTAATTCGTGGAACAATATCCTCAGTGTAAAATTGAAGTACAGTATTTGATACATTGACATGATGAGGATGAAGCAATTCAGGGTAATCCACCGGCTTCAAGATCGGTGAGGGCATACTATCTTGCGGGGTAAACGGATATTCATCCGGTCTGAAGTTAGCTGTGTGACCACATACGCCATCCATCTTCCAAGCTTGGCTACGTTAGCCTTATAACGTACCGTGACTGGCCTCTACTTCCTTCAAATTCCAGCCAAGCCATGTTCCTGTCCACTTCTCCTTTTCTTCTAGTTCAGGAAACTCGCCTTTTTGGTACATGCGTTGATTATGAGCGAATTGCGCACGCTCAATCAGGCGGAACACAATAGATTCCTCCATCCTTTGAAGTGTCGCACGGATCTTTTCTAGTGACAATATATCTTTTGCAGTTGCATTGTGGAAATTGATCGAGTCCGCTGATACCATGGTGCTCGGATGTGGAGTGCAGTACAATCGTGAGGGACTCAAGGGTGTGGAGTAGGCACACTCAGTACACTACCTGTGTAGGAGAAATTGCGAAGCGCCAGAAAAGACAGTCTTGATTCTGTAGAGAACCTCATTTATATACATACAGTCGCATAGCACGATCTAAATTATGGTTAATACTACTTTGCAGTGAAGAACCAGTTGCCAGTCGCTTTCTTGGGAGAGGCATATCCATTCTTGGATGGTGAAGCGGACGTAGACGATGGCTTCCCACCGCGAAGGGGTTTGGCGATGCGTCCGAATGTCAGAGGTTCATTCTCGTTGGTGAGTTCTGACAGATGCGACGAGAACGAGGTTTCCTTTCTTGAATAAAGATCCGCTTCTAAATCTTGAATTCGATCATTTCTTGCTACAAGTCGGCTCTCGGAAGCCGCTAAATCTTTTTTGAGTGTGGCATTCTGCTCAATAAGCCGGCGTTGCACGTTGACAAGCTGCTCAAGGTGCCTTTCAAGCGCAGTCATTTTTTTCTGTTGCGATCGTAGACTAAGACTGTCGAGTAGGATCTGGTATTCATCACGCATTTCCTCCAGTGTCATTTCCATCGTGACTAATTTTTCACTGCGTTCCCGCAGTCCGGTCATTAATTGCTGTTTCATTCTTTCGTATTCCTGAAGCCGTAAAGTTATCAGTTCACGAGATTTCTCCATTTGTGCCGATGCATCAGCCAGTCTTTGTATTACAACAGGATCAACATGACCTTCGCTAACCAGAGAAGAAGTGAGGAGTTGCATTGCCTCGCGCTGTTCTTTATGCGACGTTTTCAGATCGTCAAGAGACCTCGCCATAGAATTCGTTTCTTGCGCACGGATTTCAAGAAGCTGCTCAAGATGTGCTACCTCTGTGCTGGAGTTCAATTGAGAGATAGCCGTATGTTCCTCGAGTAATCCCCGGAGTGAGGCAAGCTCCGCGCCAGTCTCATCACCTAAACGAAAACCGTGTTCTAGTGCGCCGATATGATCCGTGATGAGGTCATAGCGTTGCTGCAGGGCTGCGTATTTGTCGTGCAGTGTAGCTTTCTGATGTTGAAGTATGGTAACTTCCTGCTGGTTTTTAGTAGCAAGTTGGATTTGTTGGACTAAAGCCAAATGTTCTTCCATGATCTTTTCGCGCAAGCACTCAAGATCCTCTCGCGAAATAGGAGTTTCTGACTTGGACTCGTACTGCGCCAATATTCCTAGCATGGTTTCTACGCCAGGACGGTGCTCCATGGCCAAATCGGCAAGCATAGCATCAAGACGCTCAGCATACTCACTAGCAAATTTGGACCGATTTGTGTTGGACGACTGAGATTCTAGTTCTGCTTGGATCTGATCACGCTCTTCCCTAACATTGGCCAGCGTAAAGGTAAGATCATCCACTTGCAGCTTCAAAGAATCGTGTGCACTTTGTATCGCGCGTGATTCTAAAGCGCTTGCTGCCGCTTGTTCGCGCGCAGATTGTAATTCGGACCACAGAGTATCGAGGGTGGCATGCGAGTCGTCATTCATTGAAGTTGGGGTATTGGATTTGATCTTATCGGTTTTCTCCAGTGATGATTGACCGCCTGACGGCAGAGACTTGAACTTTGTCCATTCTCCCATCGGCACAGGTCGACCTGCACGCCATTCTTCCAGCTCAGCTTGAAGAGATTCGGCGTATTGTTTGGATGCATTTGCTTGTGCATTTGCTTTACGCAATAGAGTTCGTAGCTCTTCAGGAGACAACTCGGCATTGACTCGCGCATTGTTCCGAATAGCCTTGGCGCGCACACCAAAACGCAGCGTGGACAAAGTTTCCTCAGCATTGTACGCAACTGGAGAGCAATTCACGATCAGCGTTGTTCGCGAATTACCACCCAACGACTCTTGTAGAATACGGGTCAGTTTAGAGTCACGATAAGGTATATGGGAAGATTTCCCATCAGTCAGTGCATTGATCACCATCCCGAGTACACTCAAGCTGCGATTGATTTTCTTGGCTTCCTCGAGAGTCTGTCCACTAGCTCCTGTCTTTCCAACCTTTTCGGACCCAGCTAAGTCCACTAAATACAGCGAGCCGCTTTTGGTTGATCCAGTCTCCGTGCTTCTTTGTTGGATTGTGAAACAGAAAATGCTATGAGATCGCGATGACTCAGTATTCATTCGTGTCGAGGACACTGCTCGATTAACGCCTCCTTGGTGAAGAATCTGAAAAACTTCATCAGCGTTACCCACGTAGTACTCCGACAATCCCTGCACGTAAACACCGCCTGCACGATCCTCGTGAACTTGCAGATTATCGCGTTCAGGAACGAGCAAGTCACGAACGCGCTCCATATAAATCTCCATGTAGGAGACCTTCACCAAATACTCCAGAGTCGGCGGACTGTGCAGAATGCACTGGAAGATCAAGTCGGTGATTCGTGGAGTAATCCCCCGCAAATCCGGATCACGAATACTTGGACCCATCATAGTATGTGTTTTACCAGAACCCGTCTGTCCGTAGGCCAGTATCGTACCATTGTACCCATTCAACACATCATTCACGGTTTGTCGGATGCTGTATTCGAAAACCTCGTCTTGACGCGACTCCATTGAGAATACATGATCAAATGTAAAATCGGTTCCAGGATCACCAACACGAGGCATGCGGATATTCTGCGTGCCATCAACTGCTAACACCACTTCTGCATGACTCTCCGACCCACCTTCTGGGACACTCGGCGGACGAATCCTCGCCACGACTTTCACATTGGCGGCCATTCTCTGTAGTAGCCTGCAACGCGACGCGATCCACGCTGACAAATCTTCCTCGCGTTGGCGATGGCACAAGTGACGTACGAGGACCGAGCGGCAAAGCATCCTAACGCTTGTGCGAAAGAGCTACTGAGTGCCATTGCAGAGAAGCAGTCGAACTTGTGTGTTAGTATCGACGTGACGCGCAAAAACGATCTGCTGGACATCGCAGACACAGTAGGTCCCTACGTGTCTCTTGTGAAGACGCATATCGACATTGTTGAAGATTTCGACTGGGAGTTGATCGAGCAATTGTCTGCATTGAGCATCAAGCACAAGTTTCTAATCTTTGAAGACCGCAAGTTTGCCGATATTGGTACGTGAAGGGGGAATCTAATTCAGGAAACACAGTTAGCTTGCAGTATTCGTCAGGAGTGCACCGCATTGCGCACTGGTCACACTTGACGAATGCCCATCTAGTCCCTGGGCCAGGTATCATATCCGGTCTTGCCGCAGTGGGTGCGCCAATGAAGCGTGGGTTGCTGCTTCTTGCCGAAATGAGCACAAAGGGCAGTCTCACCACAGGCGCTTACACCACGGCCAATGTCCAAGCTGCGATGCAGGACGAGTCCGATTTCGTTATGGGATTTATTGCTATGCACCGAGTCCATGAGGACCCCAAACATATCCCTGAAGGTGTTACAGCTGAGCAAAAGGCAAAGGATCTATTGATTCTCACACCGGGTGTAGGGCTGGACGTGAAAGGCGATGGGAAAGGACAGCAGTATCGCACACCTCATGAAGTGATTCATGACTGTGGCTGTGATGTGATGATTGTAGGACGGGGAATCTACAGTGCTATGCTTTCAAAAAGCATCGAGCGTGCAGAGGCCCTGAATGAGGTCCGCACCCAAGCGCAACGTTATCGTGATGCCGGATGGCAGGCTTACTTATCGCGCATTGGTTCGCAACGTACGTAGGCATTAGTTAACTCATCTAACTTGCAGATCAGAGACGATCTGCCCGGCTTAGTGTGCCTACTACATCATCCGGAACGCTTAAGCGCCAAGCACACACGCGTGCGTCACATAGGCTTACATCCCCTGAGGTCAAGCTTGAACCTAAAGAAGAGGTGGCCGATACTTTGAATAATATCAGTGCCAAAGTAGAACAGGGAGATGATGCCGTTTCCTCACCGGTTAAAAAAATCAAATTGGAACTGACAGAGGACGAAAAGCGGAAAGTGAAAGTGCCTAAACGTTGGCAAGAGCAATACGATCTAATGGCTAAGCAGCGAGCAGAACTTATCACACCAGTAGATACAATGGGATGCGAAGAGAATGGGAATGAGGACAGACGCGCAGATCGTGGTCGAAGTGGTCCTGATGGCCAGCAGGAGACAGAGGAAGAAATCGCACGAAGATTGCGCTTGACAACTTTGGTCAGTCTCATGTTGAGCTCTCAGACAAAGGACCCCGTCACGGCCGCTGCGGTATATAAGCTACAAACCACATTGCCCAATGGTTTATGTCTAGCTTCGCTACTTGAGACACCTGATGATGTGATTCAGGAATGCATCGCAAAAGTGGGTTTCTTTCGTCGAAAGACAGAGTACATCCGCCGCGTCGCTATTCTACTGCGTGATCGATTTAATGGAGATGTGCCTCGCACCATCGATGAGCTATGCTCACTGCCTGGGGTCGGACCCAAAATGGCATTCTTGCAAATGCAAAGCATGGGATTGAATGTCGGTATTGGCGTCGATACGCATGTCCACCGAATATCTAATCGTCTTGGCTGGTGCAAGACAAATACACCAGAGCAGACAAGATTAGCACTGCAAAGCTGGCTACCGAGTGAGGTACGTATTGCTATTAACCTCCAGCTTCATGGAGTAGTCAACAAGCAGATGGTCGGCTTCGGACAAGTAATTTGTGTCCCGGTGGGACCGCGATGCGAGTGCGTTTACATGGCTTACACAGTCTATGCTATCTTGGCAAGGCTCGGAGATGTCCGTCATATCGTAAAGTGGATGAGAAATCACGAACTAAGCGAGTCCCTGTATATTACAAAGATGGTACAATTGATAAAGGATATGGTCGAGTACCAATTGAGGATCAAGACTCTAATCATGCGGATGACAAGCAAAGAATCAAGACAGAGAAAGTAAAGGATGAAAGCTCACAGGAGCAGTCTTTGGAGTGGTAGATTCATCATAGACTCATTTTTTTTTTGGAAGAGTGGAGGCGAGAAATTTCTCCCTAGGAAGCATTTCGCCAAGGTGTTGCTTGCTTGGTGTAAAGATGAAACGAGACAAGCCTTCGCAAAGAGAGGCTGCTAATTCACCCTCGAAGGATAGGAAAACAAAGACGGAAAGCGATGATGCAAGCTCGCACACAGAGCCAGTCTCTGAAGATCACCAAACCAATTCTCCGTCAGTAAATATTTTGGAGCGTGCGGTACTCTCTCTAGCTGGGAATAAGCTACCACCGAGCGACGCGGCTGCCAGGACGCTAGCTCAGTTCAAAAATCTTCATAGACTAGACCTATCGGACATGAAGGCGTCCGAGGAGTCCACAAATGGACTCACAGATGTGAATCTACTCGTGAGAGTGCAGTCACTAAGCAAAAAGCATGCTAAGAAGAACGGCATGACGACGCTCGCGGATCGACTCACATGGCTAAACTTATCTAATAATAAAGCATTGGGTCAGACAAAGAGCGCCCTGGACGGTCTTGATCTCTTTTTCGCATTACATGGTACGTCGCCTTGACTCATGACTAGTTTTGAATCTATCGAACTGCGGGCTGGAAGTATTTCCTCCATGCATAAAATCCCTCGAGCAGTTGAGAGCTCTTGTACTTTCTCACAATCAAATCAATGAGATCCCATATGCGATTCCGCACTTGCCTGACCTCAATACGTTGGTTCTATCAAACAACAGAGTCACTAGTCTGCCAAACACGCTTCCTGCATCCTTGCCCAATCTCAAGAAACTAAGTATTAGCCATAATCATTTAGAAGATGGCAGTCGGCTACCAGACTTCAGCGTCTGCTCACATTTGCGGGAGGTGCGTTTGAGCGGAAACCCATCACTGAAAACATTACCCGATCATCTGAGTCGCTGGGGCTGCGGCGTAGAGGGAGGAGCGCCTGGTCTAGCCTTGTTAGACGTAAGCGATTGTGGACTAGACACTTGGGATAGTGTCGCGCCTCTTCTAAAATCTAACCCTACGAAACGGAAGGGAATCGTGAATTTATGTTTGAGAAATAATGGTGTAACAGCTGAGCTTGACTATGAAGAGAAGGTAAGTTGGAACTGTTCTGATCAAGATTCGTGCCGCCTTTCCAGCGCTATCAATTTTGGATAACGTTCGTCTACGACCGAAAAAAGCTGCTAAAGCGGATACAACTAGCACAAGCGAGTCTCTGGCTGTTGAGGCTGGAGCTCTGAAACATACCACGCAGAATGAATCTCATGAGCAGTTGGCATCCAACCCCGGCACCAAAGCAAGCAAGGATCGGAATCTCGCAAACCAATCGAACGTTTCACCAAATTTGACATCGTCTAGCAAATCACATAACAAAGTCACTAGTAAGCAGAAACGAGCCCATGATGCGGACGACGACAGAGGTAAAAAGATCCGTAAGCGAAGTGGTCGCGGATCCAAGCATGCCAAACCGGAGGTGAATGAGGGTGTAAATGCTGAGCAGGCAAGACTTATGTCCCGTGCAGGACCTGCTCCCAGTGAATTCATGGACTCTGACCAGGATTCTTCGGGCATGTCACCAAGGGAAGGCGACTCGATTTTCTATCGTGCGGATGGGGCTTCGTCTTCTCTTGGCGACTCAGAAGACACTACTACGAGCAGTAAACCTAAGAAAACACGAAGAAAGAAACGAGGTTTACACACAGTGGAACTCAACATGGAGGTGTCCGATGACGAAACTGCCATACCATCCAAGCCCGAGAAGCAAGAAACCACATCGAAGCAGGCGAGCAAGCAACGATCACCTAGTCCCCAGCCAGCTACACAAGAAACAGGGGTTGTGGATATTGTACAAAAACGCAAACCAAAGCGATCGCAGCCACCCAGTTTGGCTCGACGCGACGAAGATTTGGCTGGCTGGTAGCTATGTAAACTTCAATTTGTCTTCGAATGGATCACACCAGTACGTGATAGAAAGACGAAGCCAGACCCAGACGACTCCTATAGCACAGTATACACTAGTCGTCATCAAGGGAAGAAACTCAATGCGAGGAGATGCAAACCGCGGAGCGGCAGTCAGTGTGAGCGGCCATATGACTTCAGTGATGCACGCAAGCAAAGCGAGACCTGACAGATATTGAGTCTCAAAGAAGTGAAGAATCACTCCAGCATTACTTGACATAGGCCTCAAAATCCGTTTACGAAGAGCATGCCTCAGTATGAAGAACCAGATCGCACTGTAAGCAATCTTGATCGGTGTTTCAAGCGGCTGATGGAGCAGAGGGAATAAAGATACAATAGACACTGCAGTGAGGATCTCCCATGCGCGAAAATAGTCATAACTATACGAGGCAGCCATAGAGAGCGGAATTACAGCCATTAGTATGGCTTTCTCGTGAACATGCCAGCCAATAGCAAAAGAAGTGAGAGCGCAAAGTGTGATGCAAACAAGAAGCGCACGATAAGAAGGCCGTTGCCACAATCGGACGGTGTAAAGTGCCGAAAATATCATTGCTAGTAGGAAGCAAACTGTCGGACTGATGTTCGGAAGTACACCAAGATTGGTATCACCGACGATTCCACGGGATGTCGAGGGAGTTGGTGCGTGGCCTTTGAGCATTAGTAGTACGCGATCGGTCGCCGTATATAATGCCCATACATTTGGTGCCCAATACGCATGAATTAGTCCACGATGGAAGGGAAACAAGCGATGAAATATGGCTTGAAATGCAGTTGTAGGTCCCAAGTTCCCCGCAGAGCTTACCGCAAACGGACCAAAGCTCACAATGAAAGGTGCTAAAGTAGAGAAACCGAGTGAGGCAACGCGCAGGAAGAAACCCTTGACCTGCTTTGTGTCCCGAGGAAGCTCAGGCAATAGATACGCGCGCAATAGATAGATGACATACGCCGGGGCAACATACACGTATATATGCTTAAAATTGAGAAGGGATGCGAAGAACACCGCACACCATAACGGGCGCTTGGTACGAGCAAAGTACAAAGACCAGAGCATGATCCCAAATAAGAAGCCGTTGTATTGGAAGTGAATATGATCCACAATCAACAGCCCAGGATGCAGCAAAATACTGATAAACAGCATCCGATCCGTGTCATGAGCAAGGCTCGGCTGAGCATAAGCATAAACTGCAACAGCTAACACCAACTCAGTAACCAGTACAGTGGCTCGCATATATGCCTTGCAGGACCATGCTGCATAATTCAGATTCTCTAAATTTACGATGCGCGGATCAATCCATTTCGCGGGCTGAGCCAGAATCCATGAAAGGTATGCAAAGAAAGGTGGGTAATCCAGCGTCCACGGCGAAGTTGTGTCTATGTACCATTTCTGAAGCGGTAACGAGCTCGTCAAAGCAAGCCAATTACGGTGTACTTCCATGTCTGTCGAATGATACGCTGGCCATAATAAGATTTTCGTTACGGTGCCCAGCACCACGGCCGTTGCGCCAGGCCCATCCATCGTAGGTAGGCACTACGGTGGATATCGGCCGAAGGTTATGGTGCGCCACGACTTTTACCAGACTGACAAGCAAGTGTGCTTGACGGTGTATGCTAAAGGACAGCAGCAGAACTCTGTACATGTGCAGCTTGAAGGTAGAAAAGTAGGTGGATACGCTCACCCAGCTTTCATTGCAGCTAAGCGATGGAAATTACATCCAATTCACACTTTACGCGCCTGTTGCAGATACGATCAGCACCAGAGTCCTAGCAACTAAGATCGAGATTCAGCTTCAAAAGCAATCCGGTGGTCACTGGCCTGCTTTAGAGGGCGACTCGCTTACCGATCCAATTGCTGAGCCTATCGCGTCAAGCACTAGCACTCAAGATGCTCCGCGCGCACGGTCCAAGTGGGATGCTCTTGAGGTCGAGGATGACATGCAGGCGGGGGCAGATGCGGATCTTGATACATTTTTCAAGAAACTGTATTCGAATGCAGACGACGATACTCGACGTGCTATGCAAAAAAGCTTCCAAGAGTCGAACGGTACTGCGCTAAGCACGAACTGGGCTGAAGTCGGTAAGAGCAAGACGCAGACAAGAGCACCGACGGGAATGATCGCAAAGCGCTACGACTCGTAAATAGTATTAGACATGTACTTGTGTCACCGTGGAAGATCAGCATAGCTTAGAGACGCTCTTCAAGTCTATTTTTCCTCGTGATTGCGCGATGTGCGCACCTATGAAACGAATTCACCAGTCTGCTATCAGGACCTACTCGTCGGATGGCGTATACTTGGGCCATCCTCGCGTAGGTGGCGTCATAGTAGGCGCGCGGAGTTCTCGCGGGAACAACGACGGAAGGCGTGTTTGCGCCATAATTCTAGCACGTCGCTTAGCGAGTGTTCGTGAGCCTACAGCCTCGCCTTCTGCGGCGTTGGCGCCCGGCGAAAGACCTAGCTTATTCAGTCGTTCTTGCTCCTCGAAATTGCGCTTGTTTGGTGCACTGTATTGCTTTGCTTGTTCAAACAAAGCCGAGTCTTCTTTGTAGAGGTCTTTGACGGCTTCATCCAACAGATTGCGTTTCTTGTCGAGTGAAGCAGAGAACTGCTCGCGTTTACGGCGCTGATGAAGATGCCAAGCACGATAAATCGTTTCGTAGATCTCACGACTTCCTTTTCCATGGCCGATTGCCTGTTCCAGCGAAGTGGGAGTAGGATCCTTTGATTTCTTGGCGGAAGGTGGTGCAAATAATACTTGTCGTAAAGACTCGTATCGTGGATCAGCTGCATTTTGCGCCGAGGGCGGGGCGGCCGCACGTCGTACAGCGCTCGTTGTATACATTCGCGCTTGTCCAATAGACGATTTGGTCGGGTCGGATCCTTTTGGTGCCCCAGAAGCAGAGCCGCCCGATGTAGAGCTCTTATTTGCGGCTTGCGCACGAATCAAATTCAATGCGGAACCAGCACGAATCCAATTCAGATGCGTTGCACTCAAAGAATGGCGGGTCGGCAACTCGAATGATTCACGCTCGGATCCATCTTCGTTGAATTTTGTCACGCGAATCCGTACTACGGTGGACAGGTCAGCGTTGGGACGCAATAATTCAGACAAATTCACGGTCTCGACCAAGTCACCACCATCGATCTTCAGGTAATCGTTCTCATTTTCGAAGAGAAGCGTCAATACACCTTGCTTACGCAGGTTTGTCTCGGCGATACGAGCAATGCTGCGCGCCAACACAAGATGGCAGCCAAATAATCGAGGTTGCAGAGCTGCATGCTCACGCGCAGAACCTTCACCATAATTGTGGTCTGCAACAATCATCCATGGCTGATTGCGATCTCGCCATCGCTTCGCCATACCGGGGATCGTGTCTACAGGCTGCTCGGACGAAGACAGATAATCCTTAGCTTCGTTCACTCGCCCAGACTCGTCATTGGTTGCACCAATCAATGTGTTCTCTGCAAGATTACTGAGATGTCCCTTGTATTTCAACCAAGGTCCAGCAGCACTGATGTGGTCAGTAGTACATTTGCCTCGGATACGGAGCAGGCATCGGAGTGCTGGAAGCTCGTAACGTCCCCTGTCTGTGTCTTGTTCAACAAATGGCGAAGCAAATGGCTTCAATACCTCAAGACGCTGACTGTCAGGCGAGATGGCCACTTCGACATCGGGTTGAGGTTCTGGCATAGGCGTCGGCAAGTAGGAAGTATCCCCTTGAGCGAATCCTGACGTTGGCAGCTCTTCGAAGCTTGGTGGTTGAAATCGGAATTCAGTTCCGTCATCTTTCTGAATAGCATCCGTGGTAGGGTTAAAATCAAGGCGGCCTGCAAAAGCAAAAGCAGTGACGATCTCTGGAGCGGCCAGGAAATTCAAGGTCTCAGGGTTACCGTCATTTCTCGCACGGAAGTTTCGGTTAAACGAGGTGAGGATTACATTCGATTCGCCTTGATGATCCTCACGCTTCCACTGACCGATACAAGGACCACATGCATTGGCAAGCACACGCGCCCCTGCATTGGTCAGTGCAGACTCGATTCCATCCCGTTCGACTGTGGCACGCACTTGTTCACTGCCTGGTGTCACATCGAAGGGGGTTTTCACACGGAGACCGGCATCGGTCGCCTGGCGAGCAAGATCCGCACATCGGCTCATATCTGCATAGGAGCTGTTAGTGCAACTACCGATAAGTGCTGCTGCGAGCTCTTTGGGGTGGTTAGCCGCCCCGCTCCGGACTCGTTCCACAAAAGTCGACAGAGGCACATTTAGATCAGGAGTAAATGGCCCATTCAAGCTTGGTTCAAGCTTGGAAAGGTCAATCTCCAGACGTTCGTCATACTCTGCATTGCTGTCTGCAGTGAGCAATCCAGCGCTGGCAGCCTGCTCAGCTTGATATGCGACGTCTGCTCGGCGCGTGGCAGCAAGATAGCGGCCCATAGCAGCTGTATAGGGGAATGCGCTGGTTGTTGCGCCGATTTCTGCGCCCATATTGGCCATTGTGGCCAAGCCGGTCGCAGGCAAAGTCTCAAGACCAGGACCGGAATATTCCACGATATAGCCTGTCCCACCACGAACAGTCAGACGGCCAGCAATGTTCAGAATGACATCTTTCGCAGAACACCATGGAGAGAGCTCGCCAGTGAGGTGCACATTGAGCACTTTTGGAGCCAAGAGCTCCCATGGCGTATTAGTCATAGCATCGACCGCGTCTGCACCACCGACGCCGATCGCCAAGCAGCCCATGCCAGATGCATTGGGTGTGTGCGAGTCGGTTCCGAGCATCAACAGTCCAGGAGCTGCGTAATTCTCCAAGACAATTTGGTGGATAATACCTGATCCTGGCCGCCAAAACTCAATGCCATACTTTCGGCAAGCTGATTCAAGGAATGCAAATACTTCATGGTGCTGATCTAAGGAGCGTGCCAAGTCTTGGTCGGCACCCTGGTATGCTTGGATAAGATGGTCGCAGTGGACACTGGACGGCACAGCAGCTTGACGAAGACCACACGTCATAAATTGGAGCAATGCCATCTGTGCGGAAGCATCTTGCATCGCCAAACGATCGATTTTCAGCTTCAGGTATCGCTTTCCGCGTATAGCACTTGCATCGGACCCTGCGCCTTGAAGATCTGTGTGAGGATCAAGCAAATGAGAATAAACGATTTTCTCCGCAAACGTCAAAGGCCGATCATTCAGGATCGGTTTCACGGTTTTCAACTGATCCACCAGCTCTGCATAGCGTGGTATCCTCGACTCATGCACACGATGCTCCTGCGCAAGTGTCGCAAAATGCGCCGCCGGCGTTCGCAACGCCCCTAACAATCTTCTTCGCATGACAGTCGGAGGAGTCGCTCCAATTGTCAGCAAGTGTCACGTGAAACAAATGAGACAACTTCTGAGCCACGATGGAGCTCGAGATAGGTAGTTGGTCGCTAGGTGGCCCATTACTGTATGCTGGGCGACTCGCAGCCTGGGAGAATGCTGCAGGGCTGGAGCTATGTGGCACCTGGATGTGTGATACTGTAGAAGGATGGGGACCCATGTCTCCCACTCGTGATTTTGATTTAACACCCTGTTTTCAGGCAGTGGCATTGTGGCTTGCGCCAAGCCTTGTATTCCTTTTGCTTGCCTACTTCTCTCTGCGTTATTTGACGCATAGACCAGTCAAAGAACGATCAGAAGTTTCTTTGCACCTTCTGCACGAGAAGGATGGGATCACTACCATCATCGCTCTTCTTGGGTTGGTGGAGATAGTTGTAATGCTAGGTCTTCGGCGATACGCTACAGGAGAAGCTCAGGCATTGACCAGTGGCGTTCAGATCTTGGCTGGTTTTGTGACGAGTCTGGCGTACGTCTGTGCGCTACTACTTCAGCATGCAACACACCTCCGTGAACCACACGGCAGCGACGCCGCAGTTCTTTTGTGGCTCACGCAGCTGGTATCGATACCTGTGCGTCTGCGTACTTTGACGCAAATTGCACCTTGGGCTTCTCTAAATCAATTGCTTCTGGTTGTGCCGCTATTCATGCGACTGATCTTGGTGATTGTCGTATTGACTTTGGAGTTGCAGGCGATCGATGGCAATGAGGGATCCATTGCTCTTCCTGAAGATGACGAGGAGGGTTTATTGTCCATCAGCAATGGTACTGAGCATCAATCTCGCGAGCTTTTGCATCCAGATCCTCTCTATCACCCGACGCCATCCCCTGTAGAAACGGCTAATCTGTTTTCTCGGCTGACGTTCCAATGGATGCAGCCTATGATGTCGCTCGGTGCCAAGCGATATCTGACCGAAGCAGACATGTGGGCCCTGCCTAAAGGTGAGGATACCGAGGCGCTTGGTGACACATTACAAGACAATTGGGATCATAGCACTCGGCAAGTCGTCATGAACGGCGGTTCCCTGAGCGAAACACGCCGCTGGAGATTCTGGACCTCCTTGTTCCATTCGTATGGGCAGCTATTCATGACGGCGGCTATCTACAAAGTGATTCAGGACTGTTTGGCCTTCACACAGCCACAACTGTTGCGTGCGCTATTGTCCTTCGTCCAAAAATGGGAGGAAACCGATGACTCTGCGCAGCGTGGAACGTCTTTGCGCGGTTATGTTCTAGCCTTCCTGTTGTTCTTCACGGCAATAATCCAAATGGCATGCTTACATCAATATTTCCAGCTGGTAAGCGTAGCAGGAATGCGATCGCGAGCTGGAGTCATTAGCGCCATTTTCCGTAAATCTCTGCGTCTCTCAAGCGGAGCACGTAGCGAGCGTGCTACAGGCGACATTGTGAATCTGATGAGCGTAGATGCAAATCGTCTACCAGACTTTGTCATGTACGCCCACCTACTCTGGTCGGCAGCTTTCCAGATCACCATTGCATTTATCTCATTGTACAATCTGCTAGGCTGGTCGGCATTTGTGGGTGTGGCCATCATGGTAGTGTCACTACCTCTAAACACGGTATTGGCGACGTATCTGCGAAGTCTCAGTGCAAAAATGATGAAGGTCAAGGATCGACGTACGCAAGTTATGAATGAGATCATCCTCAACATCAAGTCCATCAAATTGTTTGCTTGGGAGCAAGCCTTCACCGAACGGCTCTTGAAGGTCCGTGATGGCGAAGAATTGCCGCTTCTGCGCAAAGTTGGCATTGCCTCTGCTGGGTTCAATTTCTTTTGGCAAGCGATTCCCTTCTTTGTATCGCTCGGAACATTTATTGCATTCTCCTTGACAAGTGATCGTCCTTTAACTGCAGACATTGTATTCCCTGCGTTATCATTGTATCAGCTTTTGAACTTCCCATTGTCGATGCTGGCAGGAATCGTAAGCATGTTCCTCCAAACGCAAGTATCTGCTGATCGTTTGGCATCCTTCTTCGACGCAGAAGAAATTGACCCGGACGCACGCGAGGTTGTGCCTGTTCCAGACAGCTCAGAGCGCCCTCAGAGTCAGGTTCCTTTACCAAAGTACATGGTAGAAGTGCGCGATGCTAGCTTCAAGTGGTCAGAGACTCAAGACGAGCCGACGCTGAAACATATTGAGCTGCATTGCAAGCCTGGAGAGTTGATCGGTGTGTTAGGCCGTGTTGGGGATGGAAAATCTTCGTTATTGCAAGCGATTATCGGCGAAATGGTATTATGTGAGGGACAAGTGAAAGTGCATGGAGAAATCGCCTACTTCTCCCAGGGTGGATGGTGTATGGGCGCAAGTATTCGCGACAATATTTTGTTTGGACGCGAGTACAATGAGAAACATTACAAACAGTGTTTGTTTGCCTGTGCATTAGAACCTGATCTGAAGCTCTTGAAAGATGGCGACCGAACCGAGATCGGTGAGCGTGGCGTGAGCTTGAGTGGTGGGCAACGTGCTCGTGTTGCTCTTGCTCGGGCCTGTTATGCTTGCGCGGACATCTACCTTTTGGATGATCCCTTGGCAGCCGTCGATGCCCATGTCGGTGCGCATATCTGGAAACATGTGTTAAGCGGGAATGGAATCCTTGCGGGACGCACGCGAATCCTGACCTTGAATGCAGTCTCGTATCTATCTGGATGTGACAAGATCATCTCCTTACGTAAAGGAGCTTTACTGGAAGAGCAAGGCACTTTTAGTGAAGTAATGAAAATGCAAGGCGATGTGTATCGCTTGATCACCGGTCTAGGCCAGCAAAGCAGCCAGGATAACGGTTTATCTACACCGCAAACCGAAGCGCCAGAACCTATCGCAGAAATGCAGATCGCACGTCCCCGCGAACTCGCTAAGGACGAAGTGAAAGTCGACACCATCCGGCAGTTGCGCCAGTCGACTAACCCTCAGGAAAAGCGTGGGGAAGGCAATGTGAAATGGGCCGTGTATCGTGAGTACATAGAGAGTGCAAGCAAAACGGGCGTTGCTTTGTTCTTCTGTGCTCATATCCTGACGCAGATCTTCACTGTGAGCAGGGATGTCGTACTGAAACAATGGAGTGCCGCCAACGAAGTGCATCCCCCTGAAGATCAGGCGGGGCTTGCGCGATTCTACTTGATGCTGTACGGAGCAGTGGGTCTTGTTTCTGCCTTGGGATTCTGCCTTGCGCCATTTATCTTGTACGTGTGGCTTGTATTGTCGAGCGCACGTGAATTTCACAACCGCTTGTTTTTGGCGGTGATGCGGTACCCATTGCAGTGGTTCGAGACGACTCCCACCGGACGTCTATTGAACTTGTTTAGCCGAGACATTAGCGTGATTGATGAGACACTTCCCCGAGTAATCCAAGGGTTTGTGCGCTCCTTTATGGTGGTATTAAGCGTGATCTGCATTGTGTCGTACAGTGTACCCTCGTTCTTATTGTTCGTGATTCCATTAGGATTCTTGTACCGAGCAGTTATGCGCTACTACTTGGCCTCCAGTCGTGAACTGAAACGGATCGACGCTACTTCCAAGTCGCCAGTGTTTACTTGGTTCCAAGAATCGCTCGGGGGCTTGACCAACATTCGCGCTTACGATCAAACAGCTATGTTCACGGATGCATTTGAGGCGCGCGTAGACCGCAACCAGATGTGCTACTTCCCTGCAGTCACCTGCAATCGCTGGCTGGCAATACGTATCGAGCTACTGGGCTCCTCGGTGATTTTCTTCGCAAGTACTGTCGCCGTATTTATGGTTACAACCTCCGGTGCGATCTCTGCAGGGCTCTTGGGATTGATGCTTTCACAGGTGCTCTCCACCACGCAAACGCTGAATTGGGCTGTGCGGTCTGCGTCAGAGGTCGAGCAAAACATCGTTAGCGTCGAGCGTGTGAAGGATTACTCGGAGCTCCGTACCGAAGCACCTTTGATTCTTCCAAGCGACGCTGAGATCAACAACTGGCCCAACCAAGGTGTGATAGCATTTGAGAAGTATGGCACCCGATATCGTGAAGACCACCCACTTGTTTTGAAGGATGTCTCATTCCAAACTCGCGCCTCTGAGAGTGTGGGTGTTGTAGGACGAACAGGAGCAGGAAAATCCAGCTTGACCTTGGCCTTGTTCCGTATCTTGGAGGCTGTCCAAGGCAAGATCCTCATTGATGGGATCGATATTTCGACGTTAGGCTTGCACGAACTGCGTGATGCTGTTGCGATCATTCCCCAAGACCCTCAGCTTTGGCAAGGCACATTACGTGACAATCTCGATCCATTGCACCGCTTCTCTGAAGAAGAGATCTTACGTGTATTGGATCAAGCACGACTCAAGTCATTGGTCGATCAGCATGCTGATGGGCTAGACCAGCCAGTCTCAGAGGGAGGAACAAATCTCTCTGCTGGACAGCGCCAACTTGTGTGCATCGCTCGTGCATTGGTACGTCAGACTAAGATTCTGGTGCTGGATGAAGCAACTAGCAGTGTCGATCTTGAGACTGATAGTTTGGTACAGCATTTAGTCCGAACACAATTCCACGGGACTACCATCACCATCGCTCATCGGCTGAACACGATCTTGGACTCAGACCGTGTCTTGGTGATGCAGGATGGCTCCGTAAAGGAGTTCGATACGCCAACAAAATTGCTAGGCAATCGCCAGTCGCTGTTTTACAGTATGGCCCTTGAGGCCGGATTGTACGATGCAATCAAAGCGGTCAATCCATCTGTTCAGGACGATCTGTATAGCTTGCAAACCGGTTCGGCAGATAACAATAGTGACCGCGATGCAGGACCCAAGTCTGTATCCAAGGACGATACATCCAAGCTCGGTGATGACCACAACAAGCGGCAAAACACCCCCAAAGCCAATGGCGATCTTGACAAAGCTTCGAAGGAACCCGCTTTTGTATCCCAAGCTGCTTCAAGCTTAAATGCCACACAGCCAAAGAGTGACACTGTGCGAAAGTCTCCAGATTCAAAGTCTGCAGCGCCACCGAATGGCACTCAAGACTCGACATCTGAGCAACACTCAAGCTCTAGCAAGAATCCTTCCACAGAGCATTCGACTATGGACGGTAAACCCCCTGTACAGCCATCCCCTAGCGCTAGCACGTCGAACGGAGGTGCTAACGAATCATCGAAACCCTCTGCGAATGACCAGCTCACGAAAAACGTGGATGGCAATGCATCGCAAGCCAAGAAATCCAAAAAGAACAAAAACCGTAAAGGTAAAAAGAAGTAGTACAAAGGTGATCAGCGAGCAGTTCAAACACGATACAGTCATATAGTTCCTATGGTAAGATTGGACCTTGTGTTGTTGACTTTATGTTATCTAGAACTTAGGATGCAGGCAGATCCTTTGTTTAAGGTGTGTTGTCTATTTCTTATGATGAGCCGATTTCATGCTAACGCATTATGTTCCCTGTTTCATGTAATGAGCCAGATCTTGAGTTTCGACTGTGTGCTTGTACAGTTCCTCTAATGGACAAGATCTCATGCCAACACTTAATTTGGCCAATTCTGTATGATGCGGTCAGATCTAAGTTTAAGACTGTATTGCCTAGTTTGTATAATGAGCCAGATTTTACGTAGGCGTGGTGTTGTCTAATTTCTATCATACGGTCAGATCGTATGTTAAGGGTGTCAGTGGTCTATTTCCTATGATAAAATCAGACCTCGTGTAATGGCTGTGTTGCCTAGTTCCTGTAATGCAGTCTCATCTTATATCAACGCTGTGTGTAACCTAATCCATTCCCTATGTTGAGCCAAATCTTTTACTTGGGCTTTGTGTTATGATGAAAACCGCATACCACGACGCTAAAACGGCGAAAAGACCATCAATCAACCATCTCTTTCGACCATATTTTGTACAACCAAGTCGACTACATAATTATGCACGGTATACCTGTTCGACAGATGACATTGGGTGCAATATGAAACGCTGTTTCTTTAAACTTGTATGCTATATATCTGTCGCACTGACAAGCCTTGATCTACGTATGCTATCAACTATACAAAGACATACCTATAATCCACTCGGAACAGATGCCACTACACCCTTGTCTATCTCGCAACCGTAAAGTAAATACGGCATAAATTAGGGGGATCAGTCATGATTTCGTGGAAGGTAGTTGGATGGAGGAAGGGGAGGCACAGCTGGTGTTAATACACGAGACAGGTCGCTAACTGGCTGGCGTCGTGTAACAGCACTGCGATGAAGAGCTGGTGGATCTTGCTCCTGTGAGATCAAGACAGTGGGTGGCGGAGATCCAACGGCTTCAAGTGTAGGTGACTCAAATGAATAAGGATCGTTCGAGTCGCCTCGCACAAGACTCGCGAATTCTCGACGATACTCATCGCTCTGGGAACTGATCGTGCGCGATAACGTGTCGGATTGATCTAAGCTATACCGATCTGAGTCACCCTCTTCCTCGGTGTGTGAAGCAGAGTTCCGCCGCAACGGTTTGCTAACAAGCGCTTTGAGCGGCGCAACGGATAGAGAACGCCATGAGGGTCGTAACCGATTTAGGTTCAATGACCGACGAGGACGTACTGAGCCGGTCTTGGCAGTGAGGTCGTTTGCAGGCAAATTCGCGTCCTCCATTGCATACTCACTGGACCCATCCACGTAGTAGGCCGGCAGATGGATCGGTGAATTGCTGCGATCCTCCTGCTTGGAATACGACCCAAGGGCGCTGCATTCAAATGATCCACGGCTGGATCCTTCTCCCGATATGTGGGGTTTTGGCTCTGCAAAGATCGGCTGTGAACTCAGTTGGTTGAAGGCATGCATCTGATTAGGAGTGACGTTTGCATCCATATCGATAGGCTCATCCGCAGAAAACACCGGGACAATTTTCGGTGTGGTTTCATGGAAGTACTCATCGTCTTGATTCGTGAGACGTACCCATTCCGGACCGGGAACTGGTCGCTCATTCAGATATGGTTGAGCCCATTCAGGAGCGTAGCTAGTATAGCGAGAGAGTTGACCCCATGCCCATTGACACAAGCTAAAGATTGGTCCGATCCAGAAGCGACGTAAGCCAACCAAGACGATCGCAACGCCGATCGCCATCAACAGACGGCCATAGATTCTCAAGAAAATTAGGAAGCCGGCGTCGCCTTCGTGCCAGCTTGATCCATACATGTGCTCAAAGAAAGCATCTGGCGCCTCATGAGGCTTGGCATTCTTGCCGTAGAGGCTTTTAGGAAGCACACGAATCCCTTTAAACCCTTGCATTGGCTTGTCAGGGGTGGATGGAGTGACCAAAGTATGCGCATCTGCGTACATCCGGTATACTGCAGAGACAAACATCGGTCCTGTGGAGAACATCACGGTCGCATACGGCGTGAGGAAGTGGTGATTGAAACGAGAAAGGTTCTCGATTAGCTGTTGCATGAATGGGTGTTGTTTCGCAGAAAAAATTAGATCATTGCTTACACCAACAGGAATGGTTTTGGGCAAGATTGCATCGAAGCGTAAAAGAGAATCTAATCGGCGTTTGCATCCAATGTCGAGATCCATATAGATACCTCCATACTTGTGCAACACAAAGTATCGAATTGCGTCAGCTCGTTGAATGTTGTGGGGGTATGCATCAAACACCGGTAAAAACCACTCATAGTCTGTTTCAATAAGTTGGCGTGACGACGCATCAGTCCAAAGCATGTACTTGTAATCTGGCATCATCGCAGCACATGCCTCACGCGTCTTGGCCCATCGCGGCGGCAAATTATCCGTCTTCCATGTTTGATGGATGATCCTTGGAATCTGTTCAGTTGGAATATCAGTTGTGTTTAGCCGTGCATCGGGGTCGATAGTCAGTGCCGAAGGCCTGACCCCGCGTCTGATTTCGGGCAAGGTGCCTAATTCCAAGTTCCTAATGAACGCGATTTCGTCCACATGAAAGTAGGCCCGTACAATGGATAGCACTCCCACAGTTCCCAGCAGGAACAAGCCTAGACATCCAAGCAAAATCGACGAGGTCCGGCGTGAAACCAGGACCATCGCCGTCGTCGTCTGGCAGAAGACCGGATGGTCACGTGCTAGAAGCTGGGACGATGGCACCCAAGGTGCGTGCGAAGCAGTGCCGGGTGGGGGTTGACTCGGCGCTCCGGACAAGCTTAGTACATTTGCCTGCGTCATTATGCAATACCTTGGTGTCTAAGAATGTTGTTGCACAGACTCTTGTGGTGGAAATTAGCACAGATACGCAGACGTATTATTGTGGATGGACTGGTTTGAGTGCAGGGCATGCCGTGTTGGACGATCCCCAAGGGCAGCCTGCAGAGCGAGTGATTGTTGGTCCGCTTCTAGCTGCTTTGTTTTCACCGGTTCTGCGGGATGGCGCCGAGGTTCAGATTCGCTTCTTCCGCTCGCCTCCCTTGCCGATTGCCGAGCAAGTACATGTTGTGCCATTGGACGCCGACGACTGGGAGATACTTAGCATTCACGCCGAGGATGTCGAGTCAAACATGCTTGCGCAGGTCCGTGCAGCTAGGACTGGGCAAGTTCTGGCTGTCCAGGTGGGTCGCAGTGCCTCTACCATAGTTAGATTCACTGTCGAACGAACCGTCCCACCATCGTCGGGCGGTCCTGACGGGGAAGGGAGTGTGGCAGTCCGCCTTTCTTCTGATACAGAAGTGATTGTCGCCCCGAAGCAGCGACAAGTTGCGCCAGAGTCTGTCGAGACAGAGATACCTGTATCGACTCCTGCAGGGCCTATGAATGCATCCAAAGCTGCCACAATCTTGGCACGAGTGCTATGGCGCGTTCTTCCATCGGAATTTTGCCCCGACGATGACTCTCTTACATGGACTGCATTGGTTCCTGCAACAGGTGATTTGCCTAGCGAAAAAACTCCTGCTTACGAGCTTGTATCGCTCGCATTTCCCCACGGTAAGGCGTGTTTCACCAAAGTGACATGCCCAACGCAAAGTGACACCTCTGAGCGGGAGCCGACGAATTCTACGGCCAGTGCTGCTTTCGGTGCAGGCGATGCATCGTTTGGTGCGCAGCCGCCATGGCCTACGCGACATGTATGGCTTGGAAAAGAATTAAGAGCAAAGATGAATCTGCAGGATTACGATCTTATCCAGATATCTGCGCCTCCTCCCGGGGTCGCTAGAGGTCAGAATCACACAACTGATACATGGCGTGCTTTGGAAGCTACAGACAAGATTCACCTCCCCGGCATGGAAAACGTGCTATCACAATGCGTCGAGACAATTTCCAGCGTGCAGCTGCAACGCTCCTTGCAAGCTGTGAACCAAGGGCAGCTGGATCTAGCTGAAGATGCAGTCGTTCATCCTGCTCCTTACACTAGCAGCAGCGGGCTTCTTCTGTATGGCGGCACAGGTTCAGGAAAGACACGCATTGCCGAAGTCCTTGGCCAACAAATCGCTCTGGATACTTCATTACTCTACCGAACAAAATACATAGACTGTGCCACATTTGTCGAGGAACGCATGACACTCGTTCGCTCTCATTTCAAAGAATGGTTAGACGACGCGGCTTGGCATGCACCTACTTTGCTTGTATTGGACAACCTCGACACGTTGATACCAGCAGATGCAGAAAACGTCGATGGCACGCGTTCCAACCAACTGGGACGCGCTCTCGTTGCCACCATCCAACATGCCATCCAAAGCTATGAGATCTTCTTACTTGCAACGAGCCAATCTGAATCCAGCTTGCATAAGTCAATTCAGTCTTCCAAGATTTGGACAGAAACACTGAAGATCAAACCACCTGCGAAGGACGCACGACGAGAAATCCTCGAAGCCCTTGTGGAAGATATTATTCAGAGGGGAAAGGCGTCCAACAAAGGAGTCATTCCCTATGACGAGCGTTCATCACAGAGTAGACAGCCTACCTTCAACCCTAACATATCTCCCGAAAAATCAGCCGCAGATGCCATGGATCCTTCATCGCACGGCCATAGAGAAGAGCAAGAAGCATCGATGCAAAACCCACAAGGTGTTCAAGCTGCGACTACGAACGATGCGCAACCGCATACAGAGAACGACGATCAGATCGAGCGGGCCTCATCTGAGCAGCCAAATACCGATCAGACATTAACGGAGACTCCGCTCAAAAGTGCCCATCTTCAAGCTGAAGAACTAGATTGGGTGTCTCTGGTAAACGATACAGATGGATACCATGTAGCAGATCTGCAGGTGTTGACCCAACGAGCGGTGCACCAGTCAAGTATGCGATGCTTGTTGACTCCTGACTCGTCACTGACACTATGCATGGACGATTTCCGGGCGGCACAAAAAGATTTCACCCCATTTTCTCTTAGAGATGTCAAGTTGGAAGACTCTAGTACAAATTGGTCAGACATTGGTGGACTTCATGCGACTCGGCAAACATTGCGTGAAACGTTGGAATGGCCTACAAAGTATGCCGCAATATTCGCAAGTTGCCCGCTCCGTCTACGCTCCGGTCTCCTACTTTATGGATATCCTGGATGTGGCAAGACGCTACTCGCTAGTGCTGTTGCAAAAGAATGTGGATTGCACTTCATAAGCGTGAAAGGCCCAGAAATCTTGAACAAATATATCGGTGCTAGCGAAAAAGCTGTGCGAGATTTGTTTGACCGCGCACAAGCCGCTAAGCCTTGTGTTCTATTCTTCGATGAGTTTGATTCTGTCGCGCCGAAGCGTGGTCATGATTCTACAGGTGTTACTGACCGCGTGGTAAACCAGATGCTGACGCAAATGGACGGCGCAGAGGGATTGGATGGTGTCTATGTACTTGCTGCTACCTCTCGCCCGGACTTGATCGATTCTGCGTTGCTACGTCCAGGACGCTTGGATAAGTCGTTGCTGTGTGACATGCCTAATCAAGATGATCGTCTAGACATTTTAAGTGCAATTGCACGCAAGATTCATTTGGATCCCACTGTAGACCTGTCTTATTGGGCCCGGCGAACTGAAGGGTTTTCAGGAGCGGATCTTCAAGCACTGTTGTACAATGCGCATCTTGAAACGATCCACAGCTCGATTCATGATAATCGCCCCGCCGTTACAGATGGCCAGGCTGATCTACCTTCCTCTGTTCCATACCTGTCGATCCTGAGCACTACGATGAGCAACAAGAAACAGCTAAGTGGTGCTGAGCAAGCTGCATTTTCGGATCGATTGAGGCGGATGCTGGGCAATACCCCATCTGAAACAGTCTCGGAACCCAAACCGAGCCACAGTTCTGCATCCTCTCTTGTGACATCCGCACAAATCGAGGCGGCTTTGCAAACCACACGACCTAGTGTACCGAAAGAAGAAGTTATGCGACTGAAACGTATTTATCAAAACTTCTCCGGCGATCGAGAAGCTTCATTCCCGAACGGGATGGCGAGTGATGCAATCGGTGCACGTACCAGCTTGATGTAACAGTGGTGGTAATATACAGGAGGCTATAGGACTATCATTAGCTAGACTCCTCTTCCTCAATCTCTGCAGCGCCTGCAGTGAATTCCGCAGATATATCCCAACGACTTCCTCCTGCACTTGCTGAAAGATACTTGACGAAACGCATGACTCCTTCATCGCGAAGCACAATTAATAGCGTGTTGTAGCTCGGCGTAACGTTCAGTAGAGCTCCATCGTCATCCTCGTCCTCATCCATCTCCTCGTCTTCGTCTTCATCCTCGTCCTCATCTTCATCTTCACCGTCTTGGTCATCGTCCTCCTTCATACCCTCAGCACGGCTCGCTGAAGCCTTTCTCGATTCCGACTCCTGATCCGACGAATCGTGCATATTTTCTTCAGTTCGATCATGACGATGACGGGATTGGGCACTGTGGTACACAGCAGGGTCCTCTTCTCCTTCGTGCGGGGCCAAATAACATTCCCAGCCACCGATATCTCCCGCGTCCCACATCGATTGCAATTTAGTCACATCAGTCTTGCTCAGTATCCCTTTGCCAGGCATAGTCGGTGCTGTCTTGGCTCGCTTTCCAGCAAGACCCTTTGGCTTCGCAGTCTGCCGAACGACTTTTTTCGCATTAGCAACAACGTCAGGGGTTAGCGTCAAGGTTAAGTCAAGCACTGCCTCATCATCTGATCGGGCAAGTGTATAATCAAGGCCAGGACGGAAGCGACGTGCGCGGATCGGCCGGCCTGCGAGTGGAATTAACTGTGTAATATTTGCAATGAAGTGACGGAAGGCCACAGAAGGGAACAACACATGCGTAAGGCATTGGAGAATCTCGGACGCTTTCGAAGTCAAAGGCGGCATTGGTGACTCCTTTTGGGCCAAATCAATCATGGGTGCACTTGCAGGTGTGCATGTATTCTCCAGCATTGCAAAGCGCTCCCGATGAGGTGGTCCAGCTAGCTTCCAGTGTTTGGATTCGTCGCTAGGATTCTTCGATAAGATCGTTCCTGTGCTGTGGGGCTGAATCCGCACCGAGTCGAAACTGACTTTCTTTTCATCAGATTCGGTCCACCACACAAAGCCGTCCTGCTCATCTTGCTTGCGTAGCGTCTTTTCAAGAGCTTCGGCAATGTCTGGGCGCAAGAACTCCGAGAGAAGTAGGTGTGACTCGTCACCAAACTTGTCAAATAACGTTGACTGAGTCTTTGCGGTGAGGTATGCAGGGTTGAGGAAATGGGCTAGGAAGCGTAGGTGCTCAGATGAGATTGGCGAGCCGGGCAAGGGTGGGTCAGCAGTCTCCGGGTACGGCTCGAAAGGAGTGAGCCATTTTTGAGATGTGATGTTGGCTACGCTGCTGAACTCTTTTTCTGCTTTCAATTCGCGGTCTTCCTCTTCTTGCGAATAGCCAAATTCTCCCTGTTGGGGACGATGGAACCAGCCAGAGATACTCAATCGACCATTGGAAGGGTGAACCACTTCCTCGACACTATGGAAAGAATGCCCAGGTTGCACTGCGAATAATGTGTATTGATTCCATCGAGGAGGAATCATCAGCGATGGGATATCTTCAGGAACGTGCGCCATTTTAACAGGGTACAGCTCCAGAGCTCCGCCCCATTCTGGCTTCCATTCCTGGCTCGAATCAGGGAGATAGAGGATATAGGATACTCGGCGAGTGGATATCACATCGTCATGATTCAACAGGTGGCAACCTTGGCGATAATCGTTGATGCTCATATCTTTTTTCTTGGCACTCAAAGGTCCACAGCCGGTCACACGCTGAATCCATGAGCGGAACTGTTCAGAATAGATTGCGTTGCGGACTTGCAGCACAGCTTGTAGCCGTTTTGCTTCTTGCTCAGGTAGCCCATCCAGGTTGGCCAAGTCTCCAGTTTGATTCACTTTGTAGATATCGGTTTCTTTCTCAGTAAAGTGCAATTCTTCTATGATCTCTTCGCGTGCTGCACGCAAAAGATCATCATTGATAAGCCCATCCACAACAGCATGGTGGTATGGTTTGCTCTCCTCATACTCCTTATGTTTCTGCTCAATGAAGGCATCCGTTAGCACATTCGCTCGGAAACTCTCAGCAACCTCGCCCATCGTCTGCGAGAGCAAGAAGAAAGGTCACGTGAATCGAACGCTCACAAAAATTTTATGCCGCGTGCTTTGAGCTGCATTCATTTAAGGTTAGGGAAGCAGCTTGGGTCGTGTAGGATGGCACCTGAGCCGATTTTGCTCAGTGCAGAGGCAGCTGCAAAGCGAGGCATACATATCAAGAGTCATGAGGCAGCTTTCCGCGAAAACTCAGCCACGATTGTCATGCCATCGAAAGAAGCAGCATTCTTGAATCCAGTGCAAGAATTTAATCGTGACTTGAGCACTCTAGCGATCACCGCTTGGAGTCAGATCTACGATCGCGAGAAGAAACGCGTATATGAATCCCATATGAAATCTCGGAATCTTAAACGAGCAAAGCGCGGCGAGCCTGAAATAAAGCGCGCAAAAATCGATGAGGACTATCGTCAACACAAATTTACCATACTCGAGGCGCTCAGTGCAACCGGGTTACGTAGCATACGATATGCAAAGGAAATTCCTCTTCTTGGTTCGATCATCGCAAATGATCTCTCAGCAACAGCAGTGCAAGCCATGCGTCGTAATCTAGCATTAAATTTTCCTCCGGGGCGCCCACTAGACGAAGTCACCGAAATCCCACCTGGTGATACGCAAAACCAAGCAGAGACGGACAAAAAAACACATGATGATACCACAACAATTCAAAAAATTTCTGATGAGCATATAACTGCATCTGATCCTTCGAGCATCCATCCTAGTTGCAAGGTGAAAGCCAACCAAGGCGATGCTATAGCTCTGATGTATGAGCATCGCGATCCGACCAAAAGATTCGATGTCGTAGATTTGGATCCCTATGGAACTGCAGCGCCATTTTTGGATGCTGCAGTGCAGTCGGTGGGAGACGGCGGTCTGCTTTGCGTAACTTGTACAGATCTTGCGGTGCTTGCTGGCCATAACTACCCCGAGAAATGCTGGTCGTTGTATGGCGGTGTGAGCGTCAAGGCAGAATACTCACACGAAGTTGCGTTACGGCTTGTGCTTCATGCTATTGCAACAGCAGCTGGGAAGTATGGTCGGTATATTCAACCGATGCTATCACTCTCTATCGACTTTTATCTCCGTGTCTTTGTACGAGTCTGGACACGCCCAGAGACTGTCAAGTTGAATGCTTCGAAGACAGGCTTGGTATACACCTGCTCAAAGTGCAGTGATTTTCATATCCAGCCAATGGGCCGGGCAACAACAAGTGCTAATGTCAAAACCAATTCACCAATCACCAAATTTGGTTCGGCATCAGGCCCACCTACAGATGCACGGTGCGGAGAATGCGGAGGCTCGTTCCATGTAGGCGGGCCTATGTGGTTTGGGGCAATTCAGGACCCTAGTTTCTGTGACGAGATGCTCCGAACGCTTGATTCAGGCCACCATACGTTTGGAACAGAGGCGCGAGTCCGCGGAATGGTATCAACAGCGCGCGATGTAAGTTGCTTAACTGACATCAAGGAATTGGAGGCACCGTTCTATTTCCACCCAGCTAAGATAGCTGGTCTATTCCACTGTACCTCACCTCCCTTGGCACCCGTCATGTAAGTGAAAGTTTCGCTGACATAGTCATGGTCTACTACATGCTGGCTTCGAGGTGTCCAGGTCTCACTGTGTTGCCGGCTCAATTAAAACCAACGCTTCTCGAGCTGAGATATATGACCTATTTCGATCATGGATCAAAGCACACCCAGTGAATCCATCACGTCTCAAGGAGGGATCAGCTGCTAAAGGTCTGTTAGCGCGACGCGACGAAGACGGCAACCCGGCAACACGACGCTCCTTCGACTACGAGACACCTCATGAGCGGACTAACGAGATAATAACCGGCTCTTCATCCGCTCATCACAGCGTGCGATATCAAATGAATCCTCAAGCAAATTGGGGGCCGGGTACAGCCGCTAGAGGACACCGCAAGAAACAACAACGAAGCCTCGCACCAGAAGAAATAGCTCGTCGAGCACAGGAAGTGCATCACAATTAGAAGATAACTGCCATAGATTTACGGTATAATGGCTAAACTACCTTTGGAGCAAGACTGAGAATCTTACCCCAGCCACGATCGCGCAGCTCACTCGAAACGACACCATTCACACGTGTCCCAAGTGGCTCCTTCCGATTATTTAGAAGAACACATGCATTGTCGTCGAATTTAACGACACGACCATCAGGACGTTGTGTTTCCTTTTTTGTACGAACAATAACTGCATGACGCACGTCACCGCGTCGAACTTTGAGTGCATTGGCCGAGCTGCCTGGGATCTGGTTTGTAGGGATTGGACGAGCTTTTTGAACTACCACTACAATTTCATCTCCTTTGAAATAAGTAAATTCGCACATACCAACGCGACCAAGTCCCTTGGAGCTTTTATATCGAAGAACGTTGATACACTCGGCAATCAGCCCCCCTGAATTGTCGATTATCTGGATCAAATTTCGTCACATACCGACATCGTCGATTTCAAGCCAAGCATGATCGAAGATGAGGACCAAAGATTGTTCAGCACGTGATGAGACTCGGATCGTGCCCAAGTAACACAAGGCACCAACCATCATGGCCCCAACAAGTCGAGTTTTTCTTACGCGACATGCGCAAGCAGAGCATGTAGGTCGAATGATTGATACAGAATGTCGAAGACGACTATTCGATCCCAGATGCGCCTTTGACACCGCTTGGAAAGCGCCAGGCTGCGCGACTTCCATCACTCACTGATGAACTGCAGAACAGTGTCGATGTCATATTGAGCTCGCCGCTGCGTCGTACGCTGCAAACCGTCAGTCTTGGCTACTCAAAGGCTGTCAAACGTCTGGGTGGCACTTCTAAAGTTGTCTGTGTTCCACAACTTCAAGGTAAGTGTGAAAATCTGACAAAGAATGCAATGATTTACCCTGCGACACGGGTTCTGATCGTCAGGTATTGGAGCAGGATCCTGAGTTTGCTCAGTTTGATCTCTCTAGCCTAACTCCTGAATGGACAAGCAAGCAAGGCTTCTATGGTATGTCGTCCAACTTACCGAATAGCCGCCGATGAAACCACATTGAATGCGCGCGCCAGATGGATCCGCCAGCACCTTCGTGAGCGTCCTGAAGCGAATATCGTGGTAGTGGCCCACGGCGATATACTCCGTCGAATCATTCAGGAGCCCTACCCGTGGACCAATGCCGAAGTGCGGGAATTCCAGTTCGTTCCCGAGAAGGTGCAGACGGATGACTGCCCCTTGTATGCTGTGCAGGACATTGCAGCAGGAGGCCGAACAGATGCAGCACTGGAATCTCCGGAGCAGAACACCGACAGCTACCCTGCTAACTCTGCTCCGAAATTGCCGGTGCTGTCCGATCAGGGAGCACCGCTCGACCCAAAAGCCGACGTGGCGCAGTCTGGCATGCTTGCTTCTATCGAAGAACGAGTGAAACAAATGTACGTCAGGCACCCTAGCTCACCCAGCCAAGCCTCGGTCGATACACAAGCCAGCGAGCTGGAAGATTTGGATCGCCGTCTAGCGGAAGCAGAGGCGAAGAAATCTGCCTTGGAAAATTAGACATGGTATTGCATAGAGCTACAGGTCGTAGATTAGCCTATGAATAGAAAGCTATAATCGCAAGCATTGTCAAAATGATGTACAGTCGGGGTTTTAACCTTGAGCGCACTGGACTTGTGGCCCGCCACCAGCTTCATCTTCATCCATGTCCATGCTATTTGCTGGACCGGTCCGTGCGCGGTGTGCTTCTTTGTCGTCAATGTTGTCCATCACCACGTCTTCCACGTCGATGTTATTTGGCAGTTTGGCGGGTGCCTTGCGGGGCGGGAGCGCCTTTTCGAGTAGATGCATCTGCTCCTCAGAGAGATTCTTGGGGAATTCTACAGTGAGGTTCACATATAAGTCGCCAGGCTCGTGATGGCGGTAGGATGGCATACCATGACCTCGCAATACTTTCATGTCGCCCGGTTTGATGATTTCTCCAGCGGGGATTTCCACAGAAAGCGCATGGTCGTCAAGATGCTCAATGGCGACCTTACCACCAGCCAAAGCAGTCAAGAGGTCCACCTTGATCTCCACAAAAAGATCATTTACCTTCCTCTTGAAGCGAGGGTGCGGCTGTTCATCCACAATGATAATCACGTCACCAGGAATCGTGTTCGGAGCCTGGTCGGCCTCTTCCTTAAATGTGATTTGTTGACCATCCTGCATGCCCTTGTCAACGCGAACTTCGAGGACTTTGCGTTCTTGAATGACTTTCTTTCCACTACACTGCTTGCAACGGTCCTGTGCTGCGATCCGCTCACCAGTACCATCGCAGTCGGGGCATGGTTGCTGCATCTGCTGCACCATCGGACCAAGTTGACGAAGCACAACCTTTACACCTTGACCCTTACAGGTATCACAAGTCTTTACTGCGCCCTCCTTTCCACCACGTCCATTGCATGATCCACACAAGACGTGCTTCTGGAGGGCAAGTTTAGACACTTTGCCTTTGTAAAGATCCTCGAGAGTGACCTTGACTCGGTGAATCAGATCCTTGCCTTTACGCGGACCCTTTGGTCGGCCGCCACCGCCGCCAAAGAACCCTCCTCCACCGCCGAACAATTGCGAAAAGAGATCTTGTGGGTCCATACCGCCACCCATACCGCCGCTCTCGCTAAGTCCTTCCATACCGAAGCGATCATACATTTCACGTTTCTCGGGATCAGAAAGAGCTTCATATGCAGCGGTCACCTCCTTGAATACTTCTGGATCACCGCCCTTATCAGGATGCAATGCTAGCGCTTTTTTGCGATATGCCCTACTGTGAGTCGTGTGCAACGTACTTCTTTAACTCCGAATCGGAGCACGAGGGATTGACACCAAGTAATTCGTATAGCTGGCATGTAAGCTCGATTCCAAATTCCTTACCTTCGTTTCTCTGAGCGGTCAGTAATTCTTGTGACTATACGTACTTCACCATCGATGTTAAACAGCTGCCTTACAAGCGAATCCCACTGCCGCAATAAAAATACACTTCCGCGCAACAATTGCTTTTGAAATCTGCCTCAATCAAATTGGCCGGCGGACATTTGTGTGGAGCTTCTCGATCCATTACGTTCCATTTACTTCCAGGCGGTGAGTTATTTCCTTCCACTTCGTTCCACGCAAGCGTCTGACCAATGCTTAGATGTGCTTAGCTCATTCTCGATATCTAGGCGTTGGGGCGCGATCTGTGGTTCACAACTCGAATGGTTCGCATTGAATGTACAGTGGCTCATGATAATACTCTTGAAGACGAACCTCCTGATTGTGGGTTACAGGCTGGAAACCTGATAAACAAAAGCCCATATCAACCGATATTGTATGATGAAGAATCCCGCCCAAAATCCGCCAAGTCCTTACCACCTACACCTTGGTTTCAGCGCAAGTACACTGCATTGAACATCTTATTGTTTGGCTGCGCAGCTATAGCGATTGGAATTGCGGTTGGGTGTCTTATGTCACTAGCTCTAGCTCGGTCGTATTATAGTGATCTTCACATTACTGGGTTTTCAATTGATAAACCGATTGATCTTGAAGCGTCGTTTAGATCATCACTACGTTCCGTGAGTCTGTCGCCGCGAGCAGAAAGCAGTGGCGAAAGCAGTGGCCTGAGTACGGGACAGCGTGTAGCATATGGTATACTGATTCCAATTCTTGTGGTTCTATCCGGTATATTTGCGGGGCTGACCCTTGGCTACATGTCTTTAGACGAGACTCAGTTGCAAGTCTTGACTGCTCAGGGCACTGCGCGTGAGCGGAAAGATGCAGCAAAGATCGTGCCTGTCCGTAAAGACGGACATTTGTTGCTAACGACTCTGTTGATCGCCAATATGATCACTAACGAGACGCTTCCCATCGTAGCTGATCCGCTACTTGGCGGCGGAGTTCAGGCGGTGATTGTGTCGATTGTGTTGGTAGTTATCTTTGCGGAGCTGATACCGCAGAGTGTATGCTCTCGGTACGGACTGCGTATTGGAGCATCTATGGCGCTATTCACGCGGTGTGTGATGATCGTGCTATGGCCCATTGCATGGCCAGTTTCGCGGGTGTTGCATTACACCTTGGGACCGCACCAAGGTACTGTTTACCGTCGCGTTGAGCTGAAAGAGCTGGTCACTATGCATGCCGCCACCGGTGGGCATGGCGGAGATCTGAAAGGAGACACCGTTGCGATCGTGGGTGGTGCTCTCGATATGCAAGAGAAAGTCGCTAAGGAAGCAATGACTCCTATCGACCGAGTGCATATGATCCCTATCACAGCCAAACTGGACTTTGCTACTCTTGAGACCATCGTTCGTTCCGGTCACTCACGCATTCCTGTCTACCAAGATGTCGAGACTTCCTTGGCAGCCTCTGGTACATGGACTCCCCGAGCTGGCGCGTCAGGAGCAGTCAATATGCTTTCGCGTACTTTTGGCCTGAGAAGCGACTCGACCGGTGCTTCCCGTTCGATGAGCGAGAGTGGAGAGATTGAACAGCATCCATTGGTAGGAAATCAAGCTCGAAATGCCAGTTTACCCCCTTCGCATCCTTCTAAGACCGTTCGACGGAAGATTCTCGGTGCATTACTCGTCAAGCAATGTGTCTTACTAGATCCAGACGATGCAGTGCCCGTCAGCGATCTGCTTATTAACGCATTGCCGACTGTACCATGGGACTAGCCGTTGTTGAACGTACTTAATGTATTCCAAGAAGGCCGTTCTCATATGGCCATTGTGTCTCCGCATTCCTCAGTCGATGCCAAATCCACTGTGCCTGCTAAGCGACATGTTAATGCCGCAGAGGATGTGGAAAGCGGAGTAACTGATTCTAGTCATGCAAAATTCTTAAATATGACTAGTCTACATCGACTAGCACACCGACTCCGTGGCGGTAAAGAGAGCGATTTCCAAGACCCAGATCACCCACTGAGTGCTAGTGGAACACTGCCGCCAGCCACCGTAGAGAAACACAACAAAGTTCCCAATGCGCCGTTGGGGATCATAACCCTCGAGGACGTGCTGGAAGAGCTAATTGGCGAGGAGATCCTGGACGAGTACGACTCCGCAGGGGAAAATGCTAGTGTGACCTGTCAAAGTGGCTTACAAGGTGAGACAGTCGTTTCCACCAAAGAAACACCTGTAATGCACGCTGAGAAGTCTGCTCAGGAATCAACGCTTCCCATTCTAGGCAAGCCACTTACCGAGCCTCCTCTCGAGATAGATGAGGCAAGCCAGCCAAGTTCTGCTCTTGGCGAAGCAGAATCTAACGCACCTACTCAAAATGCCCCTTCAAAACCCTATTGAATTTGTCCCCACCATGTGAATACTGTATGCATGTATCCATTTAGAACGCAATAACCATTATTATAGTTTGATGAAATGTCTTATAAGTTATAGAACTCTACATCGACTTTTGCAGAGCAACCTCGTAAGGGGCATCTGTGTTCTTTCGCACCTGTTCCTCGCTAACACCCGGCGCTAGATCAATTAACGTCATACCGCCTTTCTTGCGATCGATCTTGAACACCGCCATATCCGTCACGATAAGATCCACACAGCGAGATCCCGTGAGCGGAAGGGAAGTGTTCTTCACCACCTTGGGACGTCCGTACTTATCCACATGTTCCGTCAAAACGATCACTCGGGTGTGCTCAGGGTTCGAGACGAGATCCATCGCGCCGCCCATCCCTTTGACAAATTTGCCAGGGATCATGAAATTGGCCAAGTCGCCATCACAGGTGACTTGGAGTGCGCCAAGCATAGTGACGTCCAGATGACCGCCACGCACGATGCCGAAGCTATCGCTGGCATCAAAAGATGTGGCACCCGGGACAAAAGTGATTGACTCCTTGCCAGCATTGATGAGGTCCGGATCAACTTCAGCCTCGCTAGACGGGTAGGGACCAATGCCCAGCAATCCGTTCTCGGCGTGAAGCATAACATTGACACCTTCAGGCAGCCAGCTAGGTACCAGACCAGGCATGCCGATACCTAGGTTCACATACATCCCGTTCTGAAGCTCTTGGGCTGCACGTTTTGCGATAATGTCTCGAGAGGTCTTGGGCTCGTGCGTATTTTTCGCGTTTGGATCTTCTTTACTTAGCATCACAAATTCCGTCGACATCGGCACCACAGCTTTCACGATGCGGTTCACAAATAGCGACGGTAAATGAACATGGTCAGGATCGATTTCACCAACCGGGACGATTTCTTCTGCCTCGACGATGGTTACCTTTGCATTGCGTGCCATGACGTCGTTAAAGTTGCGTGCAGTGCGGCGGAAAATCGCGTTTCCAGCCTCGTCCACCTTCCATGCGTGCACCAAAGCGAAATCGGCATGGATCGCTTTCTCCATAACATACGTACGTCCGTCGAATTCACGGGTCTCAAGCGGCTTGCTGTAAGACAATGGTTGCAGTGCAACTTTTTTCTCTATCTCTTCAGGAGTCTGCTTCTTGTATTGCATGATCAACTCTCCAGACTCAACTGCGGTACCAGAACCTGTAGCGGTGTAGAAAGCAGGAATTCCTGCGCCTCCTGCGCGAATTTTTTCAGCAAGCGTACCTTGCGGAATTAAATGCACAGAGACATCTCCACGGATGAACTGATCGCTGAAAGCCTTGTTGCCTCCTACATAGGAACCGATAGCCATCTTGACTTTCTCCGTTTCGGCCAGCAAACCAAGACCTTTTCCAGGAGTTCCCATATTATTCGATACCACGTTTAGGTCTCTGACATCAGGGCGCTCCGACAATGCCCTAATCAGTGTCTCCGGTGTACCACAGAGACCAAAACCACCCACCATCACCGTCTGGCCAGACTGAATATCCCCGATCGCTTCCTGCGCAGACGAGTATAGCTTCGAAGATCGCTGCGTATTGAACACAGGCCGACCGCTGGTGAAGTTTCGTACAATCGGGCGTGCATCACTGCGTATAGCACGTAGCAGAGGGACAAACATCCTTACAGACTTAGGTGTCGAAGACTGTTGCGCGCACGCTTGGAATTTTTAAAGTTGGTCTGTCTAGCAAAAATAGCCGCGCCATTTTGACTTATCTTGGATCGAATTGAATCTCGCTAATTTCATTGGTCCCGAATTATCACCGCTTAGCGCCGCAGTCGAGAAGTTCGAAAAGTTGGTCCGAGCATTGCAGCAATGCAACTCAATGCAAAGCAGAGGCCATGCGTGTTGCTTCGCAATCTGCCGAAGACCATTTCACCACGAGATGTCAGAGAGCATTTCAGGGCTCAATCAAATATGAGAGTGGACTTTCTGCGAACGCGATCTTTACAACCAACTGGGACGGCGATAGTGTCTCTTCCACCTGAGCTACGTTCGATCAAGCTATTTACGCGGCTCGAAGGCAAGATCATGGGTGGTCGACCAATTCAGACGGCAGTTGTATGTGTTATTTTTGATACAGCTTTCTCGAACAGAAGCTTTGGTAGAAATGCGGCGTCACATCTCGAATTGGCCGCAAGGCATGCTAGAAGCGCTGGATGTTCTGACAGCTGAGCCCGAATGCTGCGTGGTGCTTCGCAATATCCCACTGCATACCACTACTGAAAAACTAGAGAAGAAATTGCGTCGGTCCTATCAGCTTGTGGGCGAGCTTGACGCAAGAATACCATTGACCTCTGATGGGATAGAACCATTTGCGTTTTGCTCATCGTACGCTCGTCTCCCATCTGGACTTTTACAACACCAAAATATACCCGCACCAAAAAGTGTGCTGAAACTCCCTGCTGTGTAAGTTCAATATCTGACCTAGCCCTGCGCGAAATGTAAGACAAGCTGGTGTGCCGAATGATGCAAGTTTCCTCGTTCGCCTACAGAATACGTCGGAGGCGATGCGCCTTATACGGTCTTGGCATCAATTACGCTATAACCCCCAAAAATATCAGTTCGAAATGGTCGGCGATCGATATCTTGTTGATGCAGAATTAGTTTATTGAATAGTGCTAAAGTACAATGAGATTCTTTATTGAGGGTTCCAGATTATGTTTGGGATGTTGTGCGCGGCCACGTAGTCGATATACTAATGCTTCTGCACGTCGCAATATTGCAAAGACGTCCATTTGTAGAGCCAGAGAATGAATGTATTGAAGTACCTCATCAAAAGTTCTTAAGTGACGTATCATTACATCGGCATGGCTCTCTAAAATGGCCAGTGCGATAAACAGTTCAAAATGTTGGCAAAGCGGCCAGTGAGTTGAATCAAGCGTGTGACCCGACATGCCCCAGCTTGCGGCGAATATAGAATCCCACAGGCGCTGGACATCATTTGAATTGAACTCTCTCTTAAAACATACAAGGATCCATCGGAAACAGAAAAACAAATTTAAGCCATCCACTGCTTGTAAATAAGCATGAAGTTTAGGGCAGAGCTCAGCGAGGAGTTTTTGTAGGGTCATCAGTTCGTTGCGCATTCCTGTCTGGTCGTGATCGAAGTTGGGTGCCATAATTCTCATCAAGCCCACAAAACACCAGAATGTCTTTGGCATATCACCTTCACATGCGATGTAGCAGGTAGTGCACAGGTCACTCATACCTTGTACATACCCATGAAGGCGATGAAGTTTGTTGTCTTGCTCTGCAAACTGACAAAAAGTCAATAGAATTTCACTTATCCGATACAGATGAGGATTTACTACACCAGTTGTCGCCCCTTGAGGCGCTGTGCGAGTCCAATATATTTCATCTGTTTTCTGTGAATCTGAATTGATCTGCGAGTCGAAAAGGGGATGCTTTGTATCTGTGCGAAGACAGTCTATCCATATCCGGTGCTTGGATGCCTCAACATCTTCGTGCAAATCTGCATCTAGCCGATTCCATTGCGAGAAGATGTGTTTGTACTTGCTGATGAGATCATTCCACTGTGACTCGCGCCATTGGGTATCGGTGGTAGGTGAACATATCTCCAGAAGATACGGCCAGATTGTCTTGCGAGCATCAGGAGTGCACCCCCTCTCGAATACGTAGCGTGCAAGAGATGCCGCATCTTCACCAGCATCTAGAAAGGCGTTCCAGTCTCCTACTGAGATTGGCAACGAAGACGATTTTTGTCCCCCCTCTCCAATAGAGGGAATCGGCGTTGTGCCCAGCAATGACTCCACGTCGAGCTCATCAGCAAGCTGGTTGCGCTGACCCTCCGATGCTACAAGATGTGCCCATTTCGCGAGATAGACGCGAGCAGCGTCGAACTCTTCCGGCGCTCCAGTCTGTTTCTGGCTACTAAGCATATATGGACCAGCTTGAGCATTTGATGAGGTAGCGCTGGGTTCTAGCGGTAGTGCACGACGGACCCATGGACTAGCTCGAATTGCATCGCGTGATTTTCTTGCATTTTTGGTGACATGAGAGAACTGGGCCAAGACAGATATGCGAGTAAGGTGTGCCCACTCAGAAAAGGATCCAGGATGCGGCGCAGTCTGTCTCGCTTCCAATGCGTCGTCGTCAAATGTAGGGTTCAAGTGAACAGCACGTAGCTCCTTATCAGGATTCACTAGGTATAATCCGGGATTTTGCCGACTTGCAACAAGCTCGACGTACGGCGCAAGTGCATCTAGCAACCGCTGACCTCCCCATTTGTTTGATGGAGGATTGCAGTGATTGCCTCGAAAATAGAACAGACCAGCGGTCTCTTGGTTCAACATACGTAGCGTCATAGATCCATTAGGCCAGATAGGTGATGGCGGATCGGCTCGAATAGAGTGAAGATTCATCAATGGAATGTTCACAAGCGATTCCTCACTGCCATTTCCACATTGCACACGGAATATCAACGAAGTAGAGTTCGTTTTAGCAGGACTCTGCTGAGCTAGCAGGTGGAACTCGCCATCAGTATCTTGATCTGTATCATCCGCACGCCTCAATACCACATCTTTCTCTACCCATAAATCATATTCACCCACATGCTCACTTACTGCCATGTCTTGGCGGCAAGGATGTGGAGGAGCTGGCAGCCTGCAACGCAGGTTTCGCAGAAGCACCGGAAATGAGAGGCAGTGAGGCAAGTAAGTATGGAATTGAATGTACATTGATATCAAGAAGAAAGCGGGATATCATATACATAAGAACAGCTATTTATGCAAAAGACCTATCTTACTTTTATTGTTTGATACGTATCATATTGTGGTATTGGACATTTGGTCGATCAGACGCTCAATGGTGAGCAGAGGTTTGGATCCGATATGGCCCCCGCCGGGTAAGCGGATTGCGCCGTTGTGCGATTGGCCACTGGATCCGGATACAGGCGTAGACATTTGGCGCAGTGCTTGAAGAGCAGGTCGGATGGTTGTAATAAGTCGTTGTCTACCTTCTCCTTGAACCACTTGTAGGAACCTTTGGAGTACATAATTTGCATATTGGTCTTGCATCATGATAGTAGCGACGCAATGCGAGCCATTGGTCTTGTCAGTCAGAGTGAAGATTCCTGGAGCATCAGCGGCATCCACTGGATTAAATAGCTCATTCAACAGGTCGTCAAGGTCTGCAGGAGGTGCGACTTCAATGACATGCTCCACAACATTCGAGGCGAATTTGTGCCGAGCTAAGTGCAGGAGATGTGTCTTTGTCTTGCGGACAATTGCAACTCGATCCCGCTGCTCGCCATGTTGAAGCACCCATTGGATTACATAGTTTCCATACTGATCCTGCATGAGGCGCAATGCATCCTTGTGCATTTCGTCCAACAGCGGTCTACGCTGTGACTCGCTGCAGAATGCGAAAATCCGCTGTAGCACTCGGCATGAGTAGCAATGAGATGCTAAAACAGACACATGTTTCACAAATGCCGTCGATACAAAGTCCAAATGAGCATTGGGGACGCGCTCGAGGATTTTTTGGATGACATGATTGGCATTTTGGTCGCGTACGCAATCCAACACATAAGGTTGTAATTCACGACTCAACTTTACTTTCAGGTCGTCATCCACGATCTCAAAAGCTTTCTGCACGACACGACAGCCGTATGTGCCAAGAGAAAGTGTTAAAACATGTCCCTCGAGTTGCTTGCCGAGTTCGTGAACTTGATGTTGATTACCGTACTCGAGCAATTTCTGAATCACGTAATTGCCAAAGACATCGGTCATAAGCCGACGTGCTTCAGGGTACAGCTCATTGAAGACTAAATCACGATCCTCTTGAGAACAATGATCAAGCTTCTCTTGGATCAAACGACTGCCATGTTGATCGGTGCTAATCTCTACCATACGCCCGCGAACATCGTGCAGATCAAAGCGGTGACTCGAGTCGTGAATTTGCTCGCGATCCTCATTCTGATACCGACGGTGTCTATCATGACGATTCTCACCGAGGTTGCGCTTCGATTGAGGCACACGGCGGTGCTGCGCACCATCAAAAGGCGAGGCTGGTATCACATTGGTATGTGTCGAGGAATCGTTACGTGATCGATTACGAGAATCATGCGGGAGGGCCGTGGACGGGGCGAACCGATACGGCATTGATTGCGATGCGTTACTATCGAATGTGCCGAGTTCGGGCCTTTCGACTTTGAAATCGCCCAAGCGCAATGGGCTCGAACCTCCTAGCCATGCAGAGCGGGGAATGTCCTGGTTCGGTTTCTTTTTACGTGGCGATGTCGATGCTACAACATTAGGTCCGAAATACGATGTGGGCGAGTCAACGGACTGTGCTGAAGCGGGCCCAGATGCGCCGGGCAATGACGGTGAATAAATATTTGGAGGAAATGATTCTTCTCCTACCGCAGTAACACGGTTTGGCGAATAAGGCGGAGAAAACAGCGGTGGACCACCATATACATTGGAAGGTGATCCCAATACGTTTCGGGGGTCTGGTCCAAAAGGGCCACTTGGAAGGATAGGGAATGCGTTTGCGCTAGCTTTTGTAGAGGATTTTGCGGGAAGCTGGGACTCCAGGACGTCCAACGTATGAGTCCGTGGATGATGACGCGCTATTTGCTCAGGGCGATGTGCATTGCTCGATGATACGTTAGGCGAGTAAGAGGTCGGAGAGATAACCGAAGGTGTTTCACCCAAAACCAAGTCCTTGTTGCTTTGTGTATGATTTCCACTCACCTCCAAAGGCAAGGTCAAAGACCGCATCTGTCGGGACAAGTGATGTTCCACATCAGAGGGCGGATGCGCTGGATCCCCAGGCGCGCCCAACCGAGAGAACGAGGTGGGCGAAGAACTGAGAGTGTGGGAACCGGGATGATCATCGCCTAAAGCCATAGCAACAGAAGCCTCGGCATTCTGTTGCTGATGAAGTAAAGTGTCATCGTCATCCGCAGAGGGGAAAAGCACTGCGTTTTGCAAAGACGAACCGCGCATATCATTGGATTTCGGTGACGAGACACGCGTAGAGGCAGAAGTATGCTGGGGAAACCATGATGATTCTCGATCCTGCGACACCCAATCTGTAGTCTGTGGAACGGGACGAGAAGAGGAGCTCCAATCGTCCGACGCTGTCAATTGTGGCGAAGTGAGAGCTGAAGCAGGTAGACTAAAGTTGTTAGGCAAGCTCGGGACGTGTCGTAAATTTGGTGCTGACTCTGCATGGACGTCCAGAGTCTGAGAACGATTAAGATGCGGAATTCGAGGCATCGCTGCTGGAGACCTGATGTGCTCCTTATGAGGGACCGAGGCGTCGGCCATTGGAGATGCCCAAGCATTTGCTCGGTTCGTATTCCAGTCCGTTTGCATCGATCGCATGAAAAATTCGCTGGGATCTACAGTCATAGTACGCTTCGGTGGCGCATGTTGTGGGAGATTAGATGGGAAAGCCGACGCATAGTCGATATTAGGATGCGACCTGCGCAAAGTAGATGGAAGCGGGGCCGCATTACTCCAATTCTCTGTACGAAACGAATCAAAATTGGGTGAAAGCACGCTATTGCTTCGGGAATCAGACGCAAAACGCGACGATCCACTCACAGAGACATGATTAGGCGCGCGTCGAGGTCCCGAGTCACCAGATTCTCGGGCACCACGCATTGTTCTCCCCCACGCACCTCACTGAACAGTTGCGAGAAAAACAGAACGTCACAATGCGGCGCTCTACTCCGACTACCTTCGCGAGCGCTGCAAAATATTGGAAGTAGAGCAACTAAGCGCCAGCGTCTTAAGAACTTTTGCGTGCTGAGGTGATTAAACATAATTCCTCGTCGGAATCCACGAGAGGCACAAATCCGAACAAAAGCCGGAAGATATGTGCGGTGGACGAATGAATGGCATGCCAAAACGCAGAGTATCTACTCTTTGGCAAAGTTCGCTACAATTGCGGTCACAAGAGATGGTAGACTGGCATTGGCTATGAGATTGGCACGAGTTAAGTGAGTCTGTAGAAGGCATTTCTTAATGTGGCATTTTGGCTTCTGTACTACTCTATAGCACACAGATAAGCAATTGAACTATGCAGTGCAATTATTGACGTTGAGCAGCCCAGACGTTGTGGATGACTGTTGGTTAGTATTGGTTTGGAACACAGAGCGAGGCTGCACGGTGAAAGTCTATCGCAGCGGTCTGACGCTCAAAGACTCATGGAACAGGAGCCTGCGAGCTCTTAATCCGCTGAACTTTGATATACGCTCCATGAAAATTGGAATCCTCCGTCTAGCATGAAGTGGAATATTTCCGTGCAAGACGCAGACTGTCTGGAGCGAGAGCTTGGATAGCATTCCACCGTGCAACGAGATCGCCCAAAAATTAATACTTACTGCCCTTCTCCTGACAGATGCGGTTCAATGAATCATCGCTCTCGCCTTGGTGGCGGATTGATCCGGCAATGGGGATGTTGGTGGTCTTGCCAGGGATGATCTTGCCATTCTCGTCCACATCGGCAACTGCGATCTGAACGGAAGCGTGGTCCTTGGCCTCAATAAGACGGCCAGTGGCAGCGCACTTGCGGGGCACGTAAAGGTCGACAAGCTCGCCCTAGCGGTCAGTACACAATTTCTATTATGTCACTTACGTTGATGTTCTCCATGGTGATGTCGATCTGGATTGAGAATGGATTCCAGAAGGAGTATGCGACACGAGTTCACGTGATACATACAGTTTATGTGGATTTAGTCATCTCAGTCGCGAGTGACGGTTAAAGATACGCGCACGAGCCCCCTTATCTCCACAGGTCCAGCAAGTGCAGCATGTCGGTAAGTCGCGAGATCAGAACAATCTTATGCAGGAGGAACGACATTACAAGTTTCACGTGAAGATGGCATGTGGTGCCTGTTCGAGTGCAATTGAGCGAGTTTTATCGAAGCTTGACGGTGAGTTGCGAGGCTAATTTAGGTGTATCTAAATATGAAACTTCCCTGGAGACACAAACGGTGGATGTGTGGGGAACTGCATCCTACGACGCTGTATTAGAGAAAATCAAAAAGACCGGGAAAGAAGTGATTGCAGGGGAGGAAGTATAAATAATCGGATGTTAGCAGCCACCTCCGCAACCATAGCGGCATCCGTAGCACAGTACTGGTAAATTTGTATTTTTCATTGCCAGTCCTGCCATACTGGCGAAGCCCTCCCCTAACACGAATCCTGACGCAATCACAATCACCAGCATAATCCCCTTTTCAGGACTATGACGATTTCTGCGAATAGATCGCGAAATCACAGCCGCAGACAGGCCACCAATCAGCCTTGCGATCGAGAAGTTGGGCGTATTCATCATGCCTGTTGCAAAGGCAATTCCACTAGGAAAGGCCAGAGCGCATTGCTCCCATAGAGGCGGAGGTTGGCGACGATTACGTCTTGATCTCTTGCGGCGCAGGTCTCTTGAGCGCGCGATAGCATGCAAGAGCCCACTCACACCGAACACCACTCCGAAGAAGATCATGAATGACGGTACAGCTTCGGGCAGCGAGCCATTATTGATTAAACGAGCTAAATTGATCCATATGGCAGAGATTGGCGCGGGAAATTCCGGTCCGGGTATGGTGTAGGTAGATCGATACATTGTATAACCCATAACCGTAAACCCAATGCCAAGGAAACTGCCAAGTAGCTGCCCACGAAACTGATTCCATGGCGAGACCCCAACCATATATCCCGTTTTATAATCTTGCATTAGTTCACCAGCTTGCATTGCCCCTGATTCCGTGATAGCCCCGGCGACCAGGTTCGCAACCACATTACCTGGCTGAAGCACGCCATACAGTAGCTGGCTTATCTTTGCTACTCCGCTCACAGGATTCAGATCAGTTTCGCCCAATGCCCGCACTGCTAGCACAGAGAACAAGCTTGCTAAAATAAAAGCAAGCAATGTAGCCCAAGCAGGAATCACAGGACCAACTGCGCCAGCGACCGCGGCGACCCCTACGATACTTGAAACAATCAGTCCTCCAACAACCCAATTCATGGAGGTTTTACGTTCCGGTGGTTCATCGTCTTCTTCGACTTCAGTGATATCAGACCTAGCGTCTGCATCATCCGTGGATGGATTGTCTGGAGGGTGGGATGGGTTTCCCGGAGGCAGAAGCGCTTCGTTCACGCTTGTATTCAAAGCGATTCGCCGTTCAATTCCACGTCCCCAATTCACGAAGTCTTTGCCGCTCGAAGACATTATCAGTGCCAAGATGCTGATGACACTTTCCGAACACATCACAGCAAGCGACACCCACAGCATCCACCCCCGTCCGCCATCCTCGGCATCTAGCGGCTCTCCTGTCGTCCAGTTCATGGCATGCGCTAAGGGAGAAAGTATTGCCCAACCGACTATGGCTCCTAGCACCATGTGAAAAGATGTGGACAATCCCATAATCATACCCTGACCAATATAGCTAAAAGACGGTGTGAACCACCAGCCCCAACGAGTCAATGAACATCCTTTGGGCGCAACCAAGTCAAACAGAGGCAAAGCATATAGGACCGGAAGAACAAATGACACCAAGGTTACACTGCAAGAAACCCCAAGAGATATGATCAAAACAAACCAGCTTGTATTTACATCTTGTTGCGAGGAAGTCTCGGGAAGAGCAACGGCTTCATTGTCTTCTTCAGTAGACTCATGAGTTGCTGCGGTCGGCGGCCGTTTTAAAGGAGTTCGATGAAGTAAAGAGACAAGCTGAGCGGTAGCCGAGCCACTTGGGAACGGCAATCGTTCTTGTAATAGCATCGGCTCTCGCAAAGGACTCGCAAAGAAAATGCCCGCGCTTGGTTAATCAATAGTCCACATACAAGGCTACACCAAATGTCCAGAGCCATATTCCCACCTGAGAAAAAATAATCGGACCTACGCCGTCCTGCTTCTCATCCAGCATCCCCAAGGCAGGCAACACTCCGATTGCACCTGATACAAGAGGAAGAGAGCCTATAGCGCTGGCGACAGTCTGAATGATTACATTCTCTTTCAGGGTCAGTGGTCGTGCAAGGATTTGAAATCGTTTTGAGCCAATCTGCACGGATTGAGGAATAAGCTGGAATAATGCATATCCCAAAAGACTCCCTTGCAAAGTCATTGTACTTATCCAGCCCGACTGAAGTCCAAGATACAGATTTGTGAAGGTGATAAGAGCTCCTACAACCACCCCCATAGCTATCGCCCGCGGCTTTATAAGTCAACGCATACGAACAGTCATCTCATCGTCAAAAAATGACGTATGTCGACGGCGCATAGCAGATACATTGCCAGCATTAGGCGCAGCACTGTTCATGCCCGTCGTTGACTCGAAGAACTGAAACTACCTCCACATTGGGAATCCTTGGGTCTACTTTTTCTATACAGTAGCGGCTCCTAATGCAGATCTGGCAAGGATCATTTCTAACGCGCCATTCACTTGATCAAGCTGGTTTTGTAATCGCATCTCCTCTGCTAATTTGGCCCATATACGACCAAATAGATCGTCAATGATAGGTGATTGACCAAGTACCGAAGCATACGTGTCGATAACCACGTTCAGCGTATCGCATACTAAGCTGGTATATTGTGGATTGGTGGCGTGCCGTAAAAGAAAACGGAGCAATGGCTCAAGAGTCACATCATCGCGACCGGACACAGCTCGATATAAGCCGTCAGCTTTACCACTAGGGGATCGTCGGATGAGCTCCATTAGCAAAGCAAAGGTTACACTTGCTGGAACACCTTGCTGCAGGCTAGCGTCTAGGGCATCTCGATACCGGAAAGCTTTCAGTAGTTGGTCATAGCGTTTCAATCGCTGCTTTCGCCTGGATTCAGCAGCTAGTTCATGGGCAGCAGTCGGTGCACTAGCTCTTTTAGGACCATTAGATTGGGTATCGATAAAGCTCTCATAAGCTCCTGTGCGGAACGCATCGCGACTTCGTTCACGACTTTGTAATTCAGAAGCCTTTAGTTCACGCTTACGAATACATAGAGTACCATCTGCCATGCCTGTCGCGATGTGGCTCTCATCTGGCGCTACTGCCAAGCTCAAAATTGGCGCGGGATAACGCATAGTATGGGTTACGCGATAGTCGCGCGCAGGATCATAGATCTTCACCAGATGGTCTAAGCCTGCACTCATCAGTCGCATTCCTCCGGAAGACTCATCAGAAGCCGAGAAGCCCGCTCCAGAATTCACAGACAAAGCTAGACTTGTAATGGTCTTTTGATGGTTGGAAATGGCGTGCGTAGATCTTCCACCGCTAAGTATATCCCATACACGTATAACAGGACCTCCTGCACTAACTGCAATGCTTCCACCACCTGTAGGGTATATTAGTACGTCTTCAACAGGAGCGCCGTGATCCATCTGCATTGCTTCACCGCCATTTTCTGCCATACGCACATCCCAAAGACGAATGGTGCTATCGTATGCCCCAGAGAAAACTAGATTGGGGTTTTCAGAAGAGACAGTAGCTGCTCTCACGTAGTCTTGATGCCCTTCGAAGCTTCTTACCTCGCTTTGGCCTGGGACATCCCATATCTTCACCGTTCGATCATCTGAAGCGGTCAATATTTGCGTAGGATTTGGTGAGAACTTTGTAACATGAACAGGAAGCTGATGACCATTGAATGTACGCAAGATAGTGCGCGAATTTGTATCGAAGATTTGCACCGTGCCATTGTCTTCTCCTGCAACCAGCAAGCGTGCATCAGATCGAAAATGCGCACTGCGTGCTACTTCCTTAAATCGAGTGATGGTCTTGACAACACGCGAGGTTCTCATACTGTAAATCTGCACACGCGTCCCAGTAGTGACCGCGAATCGACTGCGTGACCCTCCGCTGCTGCCTTCTTCGGGGTCTCCAACCAGACTTGGTGTTGGCACAAAGCTTATGCAAGTGACCGGGGCGAATTCCTTCATGAATATCGGTGAACGGAACTGCTTACGCCAGTACATCGATTCATTTGGTGCCTGCAAAGCAGCGCTATGCGCCGTTGCTGCCGCCGGCGCTCGCAATGGCTGGAAGTCCATCGTAGCTGTCCGTACAAGAAACTTTTTTGTGCCACGTGATAAGAGAAGCCTCCACAGACATCGTCTAGTATGAGTATGGCGGAGGTCGGGCACGAGGACCGGTGTTTCCAGCATGCTAGCGTGGAAGAGCTACGAACAGAAATGTCAGATGATCGGAAAGGTAAATCGCTACCTCGTAAGCGTGCTGCTCTAAAAACCATCATAGCAAATGCGACCATGGGACGTGATATGCGCAGTTTATTTCCTGAGGTGATTGACTGTATGGATATCCCGGCCTTAGACGTGAAGAGAATGGTCTGTAAGTGTGAATTCTTGATCCAGATCTTTATATTACAAACTACGGGTGTTCAAATAAGAAGTATTTGACGCAATGTGTCCCTGGCTTTGTGCGTAGTTGCAGCGATCCGAATCCAGCGATCCGTGCGCTTGCCTTACGTTCTATGTCCTATGTACCTGAAGTGACGGTGATGCAGGCAATGGCCAACCTTCTAGGCAATGCCGTTAACGATAAAGATATTTCTGTACGCAGAACAGCGGTGCTGTGTATAGCTAAGCTGCACAAATTTGATTCTAGCTTGGTGGACAACTATGACTTTCTAAAAATATTGAAGGCAAAGCTATTGGATGACAGTGTGGCAGTCGCTTCAAGTGCGAGTCTTGCATTGTATGAAATATTGGAGCATACAGAGAAGACACAATTCACTCTTGATTTCAAAACTGCAGAGAAACTTGCCTCGAAGATGACACAACTCACGGATTGGGAACAGACCAGCGTGCTCGAACTTCTTCTGTTTTGTGTTCCCCAGACTACGTTTGAAGCTGAAACTCTTTCGAAACAAGTGAGTGTGGGTTTGAAACAAAGCTTAGCCTCAAGTGTTCTAGCAGCGACCAAAGTATTGCTGTATCTTATGAATTACATCAGCAATGAAAAAGCTTGTGACATTGCTTGTAGGAAAATAAGCGATGCATTGGTCTCATTACTGACTTTTCCAGCAGAGATTCAATACGTTGCTCTGAGAAATATCCTACTTATTATTCAGCGCAGACCACAAGTACTATACAAAGACGTCCACTATTTCTTCCGCATGCAAAATGATCCTTCGTACTTGAAGCTAACGAAACTAGAGGTGATCTGCCGTATGGTCCAAGATGTGGATGTTATGCAAGTCTTGCCGCAACTTAAAGCACATGCTCTTGACAGTGACATTAACTTTGCTCGTAAGGCGATCAATACCATGGGACGTATCGCACTACGTCTCGAAACAGCTGCAAGTCCTTATACTATGGCGCTCTGTGAATTGGTCGATACAGGCAAAGACTATGTGGTGCCAGAGGTGATGGTCATTGCTAAGGATATTCTGCGGAAGTATCCCAACCAGCATCAGGCACTGCTTAATTGCTTGTTCACCTTCTACAAGCCGCCTGAAGAGCCATTGGCCAAACTCGCTACAATTTGGATCTTGGGTCAGTACGCAGAGCGGATCGAGGGCAGTGAAGAGCTACTAGAAGATTTTTTGTACCGGTTTCTCGAAGAGACTGCAGAGCTTCAATTAGCTATGCTTACTGCGACAGTGAAATTATTCCTTAAGAAACCCAGCAAGGGTGATGCGCTAGTACCTAAGGTTCTCAATTGGGCTACGCAAGAAGTGCAGAATCCAGACTGCCGAGATCGTGGACATATGTATTGGCGCTTGCTATCAACCAAGGCAGATATTGCTAAGAAAGTGATCCTCGCAGACCTTCCTGTGATTGACTCGCAACAGGAGAAGATGGAGAATCTGATTCTAGACCAGTTGCTTCTACAGAGCAGTAGTCTAGCGTCTATTTATCATCAAAATCCCAAGTCTTTCATCCGCAATGCAAAAGATCGATACCTTGCAAACTCTGATGCGCTATCAGTTGAAGCCAGACGGAATGCAAGTAAGCATCTTTACGAACGACCCAACATTTTACCCTCTCTAAGAACGACTAGTCTACCCATGCCATTAGCCCCTGTCTCAGTTTCGATGAGTATGGGGTTGGAGCAGCCGCTCACAGACGTCGATTCGCTCGCGACACCCAACGAATCGATTTTGTCGGACCTGTCGCCATCGGCAATGGATGACACAAGTCTTACCCCGACATCGGCTGCCGAGATAAGTTATGCGAGAGCATCTGATGGACCTTTACTCGGCACTTTGATCTAGTTCGACTTGAACGATTTCGAAGCAGGGGCTTCTTTCAAGCTGTCTCTTGTTGTCGCACATCTTAAGTACGTATCAGATTCTGCATGTTTCTTGCGCACTTCATTCCAACGCTGATGAAATGTCTTAATTCCATCTAAATGAAATTCCTATGTACTTGTTCTATTGTAGTATAGTATCCTTTCATGCCACTTTACACCCCTGCACTCCTCTTTCAACCCCTATCTCAGCCACTTGAACGCCGCCCAACTAATTTCAACGCGTAAATAGCACCGCAATGCACGAAGCTCTCCACCTACCACGGAAGTCCGGCCCAGTCAGCTGACGTACGCGCCAAAAAACACCCAGCAGAGCACCAATCAAGTAACCCTCCACAGTCACACTCCAACCTTTGAGCGGGCACAAACTGACAACTTTAAGTCGTCGATACCTAGTGGCTCATGGCACAACCCTATAGAGCTGTTCCTTTGACTCCTGGACATGGGCGCAACTCGCGAGCAGCAGACTTGACTATCGATGTAGGGACCTCCCCTCAACCGAATTTGCGCGGTCATCGGAATCGAGGCGGTACTACTGATTCACCTCCTGAACCGTTGCGACCTCAAGTGCCAGCGAGTATTATGGCATCGACCCCATTAAGTAGCCGACAGAAGAACCGAGGAAGCCCGTCTTTGTCGATTCCTGATCAATCGTTTGCAACGGGGCACAGTATGTCTCCCAAATCGGCAGGCTATCCAACCCCCGATAGCGCCAGTCGAAAGCGACCGCGTCCTTACAGCGTGAGGAACAGCGCCGTACCGCATAAAGGTACAATCGTACTCCACCCAATGCAAGCTGAACCAGATGACTATCTCCATATTCCCGACAAGAACCCAAATAAACATGCAAGGTACCCTAGCTGGCGAGGATGTGTGAATGTGCTCACACTGGTCCTTATTACAGCCGCATTGATGATGCTGTTTATCGGATACCCTTTGTATGCGCACTTTGATAACTTGTACGGCAAAGTGGATCCAAACACCCAGTTGCAAGCCAGCCCCCAAGTAGACCAAATGCCAATTCGTGGCTTGATCGACGATAAAACACCTATGAGCAATCGAACGCGAACCAGTCCTCAGGACGGTAGCTTGTATGACCTTGTATTCTCCGACGAATTCGAAACTCCAGGCCGAACATTCTGGCCTGGAGATGACCCTTATTGGGAAGCGGTTAATATTTGGTATGGTGCCACGTTCGATTTCGAATGGTATACACCAGAGGCAGTAAATACTACTACTGATGCGGATGGAAGAGGTGTACTGCAAATTACCCTAGAGGAACAGATCGAGCGCGGTCAATATTTCCGGTCAGGCATGGTACAGTCATGGAACAAATTCTGTTTCCAAGGCGGATATATCGAGGCTTCCATCCAATTCCCAGGAGGTCCCCAGACTCAAGGATACTGGCCAGGTTTCTGGACAATGGGGAATTTGGCTCGACCTGGTTATCTAGCCTCAGCCGATGGGATGTGGCCTTACGTCTATGAGCAATGCGACATTGGCATTCTCCCTAATCAGACCGATTTAGACGGCCGTGGACCCTATGCAGCGTTACACAGTAATAAGGGAAAACAGCTCTCGAAGCTCCCAGGTATGCGATCCTCTGCTTGTACATGCAAGGGTCAAGATCATCCAGGCCCAAACAATGGGGTGGCACGAAGTGCACCAGAAATTGATATTCTAGAGTTACAAGTGCAAACTGTAGACGGTGAAAAAGGCTCCTTTGCGTCGCAGTCCTATCAAGTTGCTCCATTCGACAGTGGTTACAATTGGTATACCAATAAAAGCGGCTATCATATCTATGACACGGACCTCACTGCAAGAAATACTTGGTCAGGAGGAGTGACGCAAGAGGCCATGTCATCGACTACCAGAATTGACGATAACTCATTTGAGAATGCCACCACTCCAAATTATAATATCGTCGGTATGGAATACGAACCTGATTGGAATAACACGGGTAGCGGCTACATTACCTTCTATGCCAATGGAGTACCTTCCTGGACCATCAACGAAGGAGCACTCACGGCCAATACTGCAGCAGAGATCGGGAAGCGTGTCGTGTCCAAAGAGCCTATGTCGATCATTATGAACTTGGGAATCGCCAGCGGTTTCCAATACGTCAGTATGTATTAAAGTTTTCTTACAGCAGATTTCAATGGAGGCACACAAGGTGTAAACTTCCCTGCCACAATGAAGTTCGATTACATTGTAAGTTATATTATCTGACTTGCAGCGTGTCTACCAAAAACAAGGAACCCCTGACTCTCGCCGATCCTGCAGCCCGTCAGACCACCCTACCAGTGATTATATCAGCCGGCATCAGGATCTCTACATGAATAACAATCTCACGAAATACGTTCAGGGGACTACTAACGGGAAGACCAATACATGGCCTACCAATTCCCAAACGGGATGTTGAGATAGTTGTGATTTGCTTCGATTAGTCATCACCTCGACCCCGCATTAGTTCTGTAGAAACGTTCAACTTTTTAGAAGCGCGCAGGGAAGTTAGGCAGATGGGTGCGCAAGGCGACCGACCCAACAACCGGCTTACGCCTAAGCCTGAAGTAAGCCCTGATCGCGATTGGGACGCAAGGAATAATGACTCCCAAGGCAGGAGAGATATCCTGCCGCGGATGGAGACACCTGCTTTAGAAAAGCTGCGTATGCACTGGACTTCGCATATGGATCAGTACGATGTGTTATCCCATCCGCAGTTTGAATCGCCGCTGCCGTACCTAATCACTTCGCAACCCCGAAAGGACTCGCTCGCACTGCTCCGGTCAAGACCCAATGGAAGTTATCCGTTGATCAATGCTATGAATACATCTAATCTTCCTCCTACGCAGCGCAGGAGGACACAGCTACTAAGCAATAATGTGAAATCGGCATACGGAAAAGACCCAAATTGGAGATCACAGCAGATCTCGTTCTTGCACTCGGAGCAGCAGCGCCATCACAGTGTCGACCAATCCATGCCTGGTCCTAGTGAGCGAACGTATATTTCTCGGCACTCCAGCCCGCATACCGCTCGTATACCACCACTTGAAATGATGCTAGGTCAAAGGAGCCCTTCACCGATCCAGTTAGCGATTCCGCTCCGTCGTTCACTGAGTACTGACGAAACCATGGAACAAAGGCCATCTTCTGCGGGGTATATACCATCATACAATGCGAACCTCACGAGATATGGAGAAGAGCAAGTAAATGTCATGGAGAAACTTTCTGATAGACCCGACACTAAATACCAGCCACATTTGGATCTCTTACGTGAACGGAAAAGAGATCTTCAGCGACGTATCGAAGAAGGAGATCCCGAGGCACTGACTCAATTGCAAGACATGCGCGCTGCAAAGAGACGGTCAAATGCGAATGGTCTGCTGAGCGAAAAGGAGAAAAAAGCAAACCATATAGCTTCCGAACAGCGACGACGTGCAAATATTCGGAAAGGTTACGAATTATTGAGTGAGTGCCTTCCAGCACATCGCCGTGAAAGACACGAAGAGCAGGATGGTAATAAATTTGATTTGGATAATAGACAGGGAACGTCAGGGGAGCTATCGATATTAGAAGATGCAGTCCAAGAGTTGGAGTCTAGACTTGCGGAGCATCAGCATTTGCTCACAAAGAGGGCAGCACTCCGAATACGCTTGTGTAATTCCGGGAGAAAATTACCTAGATAGCATGGGGGACGATCGCCGCTCCAAGAATATCACTTATATTATCCGAGACCTCTAATCCTCTTTGTTTCATCTTCTCATCGTTTTGAAACTTGGATAGATGTCGAGACCCAGAGTCACACAGAACAGTTACTACTACAGGACGTCGTTCATCCTCGACCCCATCAGATTTTGTCGTTGGGCTTTGATGATCATCATCAGCAGAGTTTTTTGAGAGCAAAGACGTCCGCTCGGACTTCAAACGAAGCGCAACTTTCGCAGCTGCAACACAGTGCACAGCAGACGAAGACCCGAGAAATAGACCGTCATGAGAGGCAAGGTATCGAGACATCCTGACGGCTTCATCATCCGTAACTTGGATAGCATCATTGATGTATGGTAAACCCATATCAAGGTTTCGTGTGAGTCGATTCAATCCAATGCCTTCTACCACACTGTCCACTTGGTGTCGTCGACGCGTACCCTCCGCTTCAGTAGAATTGTAAAGCACTCCATACTTGACGCGATTGTAGACTCCAGAACCTGTTGGATCAGCTGCAACGACAATGGGTTCAGATACATCCTCCAGCTCGCTTGCTTGACGTTTAAGATAAGCAGCGACACCCGAGATAGTTCCACCAGTTCCTGCGCCAGATACAAATGCATCAAGTCTTCCGCTTGTTTGCTCCCAGATTTCTGGTCCTGTGTGGTTGTAATGAGCCGAGAAATTTGCCTCGCTCTCAAATTGGTCCGCAAAAAAGGCACGCGCATAGGGTTGATGTGCGTCGGGCTTCCAGGCGGATGCTCGCGCTCTCGCTTCATTGACGAACTTGGTAAGCTGGCAAAATACACACATGACGAGGGTCAACAATCCCGCGCGGACGAACCATCTCTACTGAAGCACCGAGTCGCCTCAAAAGTTGGACTTTCTCCTCTGCTACATCATCAGGTACGACCTACGTGAGTTGAAACACTTACAATGCAGCAATTGTACCCTTTTGCATGCGCTAGCATCGCAATTGATATTCCCGTGGACCCGACTGTACCTTCGAAGATCCAGGATCCGACGTTCGGAACCAGTTCACCACTTTCTTCTGCCTGACTTATTATTTCTAGAGCAACGCGGTCTTTTGGACTGCCCCCAGGATTGAGGAACTCTGCTTTGCCTAAAATCTCACATCCAGTCAGCTCAGATAGACTATTAATTCTGATCAGCGGCGTATTCCCTTGAGTCAGTCACCATCGTGCATACCTATTGTCCCGGCTATTCCATCGACAATCCTTCCGCTACGCACTAATTCCACAGGCTGGAAAAGCTCAGGAGACTCGTAGCCCAATTTTTTAGCACTCCATCGCCGCGGCAGTCGAGGATTCCACACAGTGCGGAGCAGGGTTTTGTGTAACCTAGCGAATGCTAAGGAGCCCAAGCCCACAATCAAACCGCTAACGAAGCCAAGCCCAAAAAGAGTGTGTCGGTTTGACCATAATCGGTTCAAGCCCGAGCTGAGCCAATCTCGCATGGACCGCTTTGTCTATGCTTCCAGAGGATTACCCGATTAAAGTAGAATCGGGCAACTGCCCAGGCCCAAAAAAAAATGTTCCCAATCCGGGAGTCGAACCCGGGTCTTGTCGGCGCTCCACAGTCTTGTGGACTAGTGAGAGCGACATATACTAACCGTTGTACTAACTAGGAGAACTGGTGATAGGAGCTAATCAACATATGTATGTAAATCGTTATCATTAGAGAACACCATTGTCTGGCTATACAGAATCGATCCATTGACGCAAGCCTCATCACTGAGAAAAACACTAAATAAAAGGGTATTGGCTTTTCGTTCAGAGGCACGCAAAGCGTAGCCTACACTTCAGCGCCAATGATTACGGCCAGCATGAATCACATCCTGAATGCATATGAGCAGCGAATGACTTACAGTAACCCAATTTTTGGTCATATCGGGCAAAATGTGAGATTCGACCATTTCTTGTAATTTTTTAAGACTAAGTTGGATTATGTCGTGCTCTTTCTGAGATCTATCCTGATCATAATCAGTTATGTTCATTGCACTATGCTCTTTGACTGTTCCGTGTTGCGCCGTTCCTGCGTCCCAATGCGGCCCAATCAATAGAAGTAAAGCACATGCGGCTTCTAAGTCATAGAAAGGAACATCGACCCAGGATCTGGGTTCAAGCAAGAGACTCTTGAGCCAACTGACGACAATCGATTGGTCAACGAATGTATGCTCGCGGAAAAGTTCTCCTAGGAAGCGCGCTGCGTCCACGGTGGTTTTGCCTTGTAATTTGCGATCCTGATTGTCTGAGGTCTTGCTTGGCAAGGTACTAAGTCTCCTATTAGGGACCTTTAGCTTAGCTGTATCATATCTGGATTGTTGCCGAGATTGTTGTGCATCTTGGAATTCCTGTAAAAGTGCCGAATGAACCGACTGACGTATTGCTTTGGATGTCGAGATGGAATGCGGATGAACAGAAGAATTATCAGACGGCGCAAATATCAGTTTGCGCGAGTCAGATCCCGTTTCTTGTGCTTCCCAACGACGCAAATGTTCGACTAGCCCTGTGCAATATTTAGCCAAAAGCAAAGGTCGTGCAAATGCGCGGCGTCGATCGCTCTATCAGCATATTTTACCCACCTGGTTGCCATGTACCATAAAGTCTGTACAATATGAGCTGCGATTTTTTGAGCAATCTCAGCACCGAGCATTGCTGAAAGATGGCACGCCCACAATGCGTGAGCTGTACTCTTCTTTGAGCTGCTCACCGCCTCGCGTGTGATGGATGAGAGCCTAAAGCTGGGGGGGCTATACATGAATTCTGCCGCATTGCTAGGCTGCCATGCGCGCAACAGTACCGAGACTGTTTGTCGTGCGGCTTGCTGAGCTAGTCGAGTTGCAAGGTGAGGGTGTAGGGTAAGCGTGTCATCATCAATCGGTTGACACGCCAGTGTCGCGAAAGCAAGGTCAAGTTGCCATCTGAGTTTGTGCATAGCCACCTGGTCACGCGCCAGCAACGTTCCTACGAAGGCAAATTGCCATTCATGAGGAACATATGGTCCACGAAGCAAAGTATTGCTGCGAGAGCTTTTTGCTATGACTGCCTCGATATCCATCGTGGGGGGTGACACCAAGATCGAAGGTGGCGAAGAAGGTGGCACATACCCGCCAGTTTGCGGAGACCACATACTCCCTGGACTCCGAGCGGATGTGTGGCCATGCAGTCTTGAGCGACCTATGCGTTCGAACGGCGAAGAAGAGGGCGTACGTGGTCCGTGCACAGACGCAAAGTGCGATCGACGGCGGGGAATAGGTGGCTTTGGAGAAAACGTGCCATTGACTCGCACTACACTCTTACATAGTCGCTTTGTGCTTGGCTCCAATGCGGGTGTCGGCGAACTGCTCGCTACCTCCAAGCTCAGTATACGTTTGCGATGACGGACTGGTGGCGGCAGAACATGCGACGGTCTTGACTCCTGCGAGCTACCCGATAATCTGTCCAGGTCACTGCTTCTACTACTTGGTGTACTAGCTGACTTGCTTTGAACAAGCTTGGTAGATGTATGAGATGTTATTTGCCTCAGGGACCGCTGCATCTTTGAATCGTTTCAAGGAACCTAATGAGATCCACGTGATAGACAGCGTAAAGAGAAATGGTATTATGCTACATAGACCGAAAGAGGGGTACTAGGGAATACCACAGAGGGTGATTCAGGTATGTCTGAAAGGACTTCGGCGGTGGCATGCAGAGAAAAGGCCCCGGACGATAGGAAACAGAGAGTTTTACGCAGGTATGCTGTGTCGTTCGGCTGCAAAGGACTAGGATGCACAGCTTGACTCCAGCTGCCCTCGGCTAGCAAGATCTGAGATGCCACATAGCTAGCAGCACGACCTTCACCCAAATCGGTCTCTGCCATGGGATGGATTTGCAACCGAAGACGTAAAGGAGCCTCGGTAAGATTCGTCACTTCCACGCGCAAATCGACCATAGTTTCAGGGTGAATATGTGTTTCAGGCATATGCAAATTGATTTGCACCTTGGGCCGTGAATAGATGCGTACATCATCCATTGATGGCCAATGGTCTCGTAAAGACACTTGGCCAGTGGCAGCAGATACACAGTCCTCCCAGCGCACATCTAAGCTGCGCAATAACGCATCACGTAGCCAGAATTGAGCATTGTACGCGGACTGCATCGCGTCGGAAAGAACTGTGCGCGCTACCACGAATTGGCGTGGAGATAGTTTCGGTATAGGTTTATTGAGTTCCTCTGACGAGAGATTCTGCTTGGCCATAGGGACAGTGATACGGATCGAGCTAGATGGTAAGACGTTTTGTCGGATCTCGATCGAGACGTTCGGCGCGGCATCTGCATTAACGATGGCGGTCATCAAGCGTGAAGTGTTGTTCCTCAAATCGAGACCGATTAGACAACTAGGACCTAGCTGTACGGAGCTAGTCTGCTTCAATACAGCGGCCAAATTCTCAGCATTTTGTGTTTGAGCCGAATGGAAAGTCAGCGCTTCGCAAGTAATGCTAGGAAGTACAGACATCGGCAGCGATATCTGTGTTGTACGCAAGCAAATCATTGATCGGTCTGCTGGTGGAGTACCATAAAAGATCTTTACGTTTGCCCATGTGCAATACTGTTTTCCTCTAACCTTCAGCGGGACAATACAGGAGGCGTTGGGCATAAGTTGCAAATTGCGAACATCAGCGTCAACTTGAAGCACGGGTTGATATAGTAGCTGCCACTCTAGTTCATTCACATCTCCAGCGAGAAGCTCTTCATTAGCGATTGCCGCTCGTTTAGGTCTCTGCAGATTGTCCTCGAACTCGAACCGAATGAAGCTGACTTTCTGCATAGACCGATTGATCAACCGAATAGGCAATATCATCTCCTCTCCATCTTGCAACGTCGTAACCATGCCGTACGCCGGCGAGAAAGATGCTTCCATCAAGGGCATTGGCTCAGTCACTTTGCATTCTGCTGACATAGTGCGATCGGATGCAAAAAGTAATTGATCAACATCTTCACCTGTCAAAGTACGGTCATCGGCTGCTTTCGAGCTATTTTCCGCTCGTGCAGCAGCGGCATTAACGATCGTAGTGAGCAATGCGATTGAATGACGCTTGTTCAAGCCTGTCGCCTTCGAGTTTACGGTGTCCTTCCCAAGAGCATCTTGACTCTTACTTTTGGACGCGATCGCTAGCATACGTGACTCGGCGCACCACAACTCGACATGACAACCATTGATGGTGAGTGTTCCGGATTCTAACGGAACGAATTCCATCCTGATAGTATGCAGAGCTCGTGCTGGGACGGTGACAGATGTCACCTTCGTCTCTACGGGCAACCCAGCAATAGCTAAACTGATACACTCGATAGGTAGAGGTACTCCAAGTGGGTTCTGCAAAGTTACAAGAACCGTGCATGTCTCCTGTGCGACGAATGTAGGCGTTGATTGAGACTTTTCTGATTTACCTGAGTTCCAATAAAAAGGATTGGAAGTACCAGGAGGTAAGTGAGAGTCGTCTGCTGGTTTGGGAGGATCAAATGATGTGCGAGTTCGGTTTATGGTGGCACGTACACTTGGCTGAGGAAGCACCTCTAAAGCGACAAGCAGTTGTTTTGGGCCCCAGTAACGCAGTTTTAAGCTTGGCTGTCGCTTTCTTGCAAGTGGAATAACACGACGCAGGCCCGCAAGAAGAGCTGCGTGATCTTCTAAGGAAAGCAGCTCCTGAAAGTCACGCAGGAGCAGCGATGCAAAATACACCATTGATACATGGTCGGCTAGAGCTTCGCTCTGCACCACGAGGTCTTTCAATAATTGCACCTGCAACGAGGTCCATCCAAATGCAGTCTTCTGCAGCTGAGCTGCTTCGGCACTTACTGCTAAGGCGGGGAGTATAGAACGCATTTCAGCCAGAGGGCTTCGGATTTTCGAGTCAAGAAAGCTCGCATATCGTTCAGCCACGATGCGTCGTCTAGCTCTTTCTAGTATATGTGAGCTCGAGACATTGACGATTGGACAAGTTAAAAGATCGATGCCGTAGGTATCACACGCAAGAAGCCCTAGTACCAATGCTGGATTGGCTGCGTCATGGATACCTACAAAGTCCAGAGAAGCTTCGAAATTGGAGTCTTTCGTGGGTATGCGATTGCGGAGAGCCTCCTGCATAAGATTGTCGATCGATGGTGCGGATCCCGCTGCCTGAGGCTTGGCTTGGAAAGAACGAGCAAGAACCGCGAATACCACTTCGTTCAGTTGCCGCACAACATGCGTGAAACGTCTGAGGTATCCAATCAAGCTCAGAATCTTGGAGATGGCACTGAGTATAGCGATCTGATCACTAGCAGAAAGTGTTCCGAGAGCCGGAGTCAACGTTGCACATGCAGCGGATGCAATTTCATCGCGATATACCCCAGAATTGGCGGAAAGCTCAGTGTGACTAGGCGGGGGATAGACGGCTAAGGGAGGAGGGACGCCGCCAAACAACATTTGGTCAAATGCCTCTGCATTCCAGCCGCCTGATGCATAAATCGCTAAAAGGAAGCGTGCGTATGCTAAGCAGGCAGATGCATGCACAAGCGGAGGTGTGTAGTCGCGAGGTGTATCGTTTGTGACAGAGCGCAAAGCATCTTGTTGGAACTGAGGAGGCGCAAGACACTTCGAGTATACGGCGAGCGCCAATGCATAAGCTTCAGCAATATCTTTCCATGCTAGAGCAGGTATCGCAGGTTCACGTACTTCCCTATCTCGATCCTTGTCTTTGTCTTTTTCTTTGGCTTGATGCAATGTATATGCAAGACAAGGAGCTTCGTCATGAGCAGCACCTCCTAGTCGTGCGACAAGCATACGAGCGACAGCCCAACCTTCCAATGCAGATGCGAACCATACGGCATCTTGGCCACCCGCTAGAGCTTTTTCTCGATTTTGGACGGTAAGCAGTGAATCATATAGATCTAAGGCAAGCCATAGATCACCACTCAACAAAGCAAGGTCTGCACGAAGCTTTGTGCGTCTTGTGATGCCTAGGGGACCAGCACTCGGCACAGGCCCTGATGTTGGGGCAGTGGAAGATCTACGCTTGCTCAAAGCGCCGAACATCTTGGAAGCAGCACCTGATGAAGAAGCCGACGGTGTGGGCAAGCTATTTCGGGCAACTAATGCTGAGTTGCTCGTTGGCGAAGAGGTGTGGCTTGTGCCCGTTTCACTCTGTTGACTCATAGCCGAGCGCAAAGCGGGTGATACGACGTCAGTCAATGTCTCACGTGGAGTTTCCAACGGAGTTCCCTCGAGAGCCGTGACTAGTGTGTCAAGCCGATCGAGAGTTTCTCCGACGAGCTCTGCCAGCTGAGTACGCAAATAAAAGCGAACATCTTTTGCGTCTTTGCGTATTGCAGGGAACACAAAAAGGCCGTCATCGCGGCGTCCACCAAATCCTGCGGCCGCTTGATGTGCAGGAGGTTGAAATTCTGGTGACGAGTCTTCGGTCGCAACACCCAAATCGCCATCTTCACCCAGAGATTTTCTTCCTTCATTAAGCGGACTGACCTCAAAAGCGAAAACGCGATGAACAAGCGCGTTAGAGTGTTCATTTCGAAGTATACCTGCGACACGAGGAAGATCCTGACTACTTAATGGAGATCGCGTATCGTAAGTAGTCAGAGCAAGCACCGCATGCACCTGCCGAGACAGCTGCAGAGGAGAAAGAAAGGCATGCGATGGATCATACGACGTCATGAATGAGACATGCACCTCGCCTTGCTGGTACAAAGGACTGGATGGGAATACACTTGCTTTCGTACGTGGCACATCACGAAGTCGAAAGCAGTCGAAGTTTCGAACATACGACACCCACTTCTCAAACTCCGCCGTATCCAAAGGCGAGCCAGGCACCAATAATACTTTCAACTTGGCAGGCGCACAGAACGACGCGGTCCCTTGTGCCGCGAACGTCGGTGCGGTCGCGGCCATACAAGTGGAGGTCAAGGTAAGGGAGGTCCTAGCGTTGTCGCAAAGCGAGAGATGACAGGAACTGAGGGGGAACTATCATCTTTTATAGATTTCGAATTGAATCTATATCGGTGTGCCTTAGGAAAAACGCACAAGGCATTCTCACCATTTTCTATATGAGCACAGCGTGCTAGACAGCAATCTGCAGTGTACAAGTCATGAAAAACTAGGATAATCAAGCAAGCTCAGGCGTCTTTGCACCATGTGTTCCGAGCAATTGAGCGAGCAATAATCCTGTAGCGCGATTGGGCTCTTGGGATGAAGGATTCGGGGTTGATCGCGCTTTGGATTGTGATCCAAGCCCCGGCGGAGGAGGCGTTGGCGATGCGCGATAGTCATGTAAAGCACTGGGACGCATGCCGTTAGCATTCTCTGAGCCGAGCCCTGGTGGAGCAGGCGTCATGCCAGCAGGCCGTGACGGTGATGCAGGAAGGCCTGGAATCCCATTGAGGCTCTCGTGCAAGCGAGCATCCGGCTGTTCCTGGATCCTTCGAAGCAATACAAGCAGCGATTGTGAGTCGGCTCGTGATGGCCTCCCCAATTCTGCCCGAGCTTGTTTGATACTTGAATCGGGATCGTTAACCCCTTGCAGTTGTCGAGCTCTCGCGGCTAACAATGCAGCTGCCGCAGAGCGTTGCTGTACCTGTGCGTAATCCTCGTCAGGATTGACTGATGGAGTTGCTTGTTGTTGGAGACTAGGCTGCTGTTGATGCTGTTGCCTCCAAAGACGTTCCGCTGCGGGCCGATTCAACACTTTCGAGTCCAGATCAGCGTCGAATGGATTGAATGTGCCTTGGTATGGCGTATATACTAATGACTCCGCCTCGTCATGGATCCGAACGTTAGGAGATGCAGGGAATGATGGGTTGGAGACTTGAGTCGGGATAGTAGAACTTGTCTCGCTCAATGCCGGGAGATTGAAAGAGAAATCGCCTTCATGAAGAGTCGCCAATGCCCAGTCAAAATCAGGGAAGATACTAGGTTGTTCTCTAGCATCTTGACGCCGAGCATGTAAGTCGTCCAGGAGTCGTTGCGCATTCGCAGACGGCTTGTATGAGGATACGTAGGAGCTGGCGCTAGATGAAGATCCCGTTGTTTCTGTCAATTCCATCGTTGGACCTGTCAGTTCGGGTACGTCAGTCTCATCGTGCTCTTGCCGTGTGTTCAACGAACTGGGATTATTCTCCCTTTGCATAGTGTCTTGGTCAGCTGTGGGTAGGGACATATCAGATACGTGTGACTGAGCTGGTATCTGCATAGGGAGAGCGTGGCTTGGGCTTAGAGACTCTTTCTCTGAAACAAATCCGGGGAAAGCAAGTACGTCGCGGGATTCATGGTGCATTGGTTTACCTGATGCCCATAATGCTGTACGTGGCAGCGCGGATCCCTCGCCGTTATTCCCTGCATGCGCGGCTGCAGCTGCTTCTGCCGCGGTCTCTGCCTGCACCTTTTTGGTGATGGGATTCAAGTGCATGGATGCTGGTTTGATCTTGTGTTCGGTATCTTTTGCAGCATGCCTTAACGTGGCCAAATCCTCCTTGGTGAAGCTATCAGCCTCTTCCCCGGGTTCATGCAGGTAGGTACAGCCAGGATTCGAGCAGGGCAGGTTGCGTAGGTACGCTGTGCAATACTTTGTCGTCCCATAGCTGGCCCGAATGATTCTTCCTCCGGGCTCTTTACTTCCATCAATCGCAACGATGGCTCGTGCAGCATCCTCTTTATTTTGATAAGTGACATAGACACCAATGGATGGTTCATGGCCACTACCAAATTTGTGTGCAGAGGTTCGTTTACTGATGAGGATTTTAGCGACTTTGCCATACTGCCCAAAGTAATCAGAGCTCTTGAGCGTTGCAATGAACTCTTCTCGAGCGAACTTGGGAGAGAGCCCGACAACATATACGAGATTCTTCTGTACTACACGCATGTTAGATAGATGCTTGCGGTTAGTGGCTTCCATCTCCTTCTTTTCGCGTTCACGGTTCTTCTTGGCATTGGTCAGTAGTAATATCTCCTCGGTTGACATTGCTTTGAATTCAATAGCCTGGTCAGAATATTTCCGCCGACATGCCGGGCATCTTCCATTCAGATTCTGTTTGATATGGTGCCAGCAAAACCGACAAATTTGGTAGCCACACGGACATGGCTTGAAATTGGCGTCGGAAATGTCAATCTCTTCTAAGCACAAGGGACACTCATTTTCATCCACCTCGTCAGACCAGTAGGTATCCTGCGTGTTTTTGTCTGCCGAGTTAGCTTCTCAACGTACTGCCGTCTATTCCCTGTGTAGTCGGTATTGCTTGGCCTATCGTACTCGCCGAACGTCGCACCATCGCTCCTAACACAGGACAAGATCGCCCAACCTAAAGACAAGCACCACAACAAAATGTCGGCCGAGGCAGGCCACGTGTTCACGCGACCATGGCGGCCAGTGGAATCCAGAGTGAGTGACTTGGGTAGAGTGCAGAGGTGCTCACGCAGCGGTGATATTCTTGTCATTCGTATTGGCACTTGGATTCTTGCTTGTGATTCTATCGTGTTCGCTATGGGCGAATTGGATGCCGTTTTGGTCAAGTATGTTGTAATTGCTAATGCAGCGGTGGCATTCGCGTTGGCCCCTGCGCCGAATGCGCTATTTAGTGGATTGGCGGGTGCGGACAGTTTTTCGGATTTCAACAAGTAGGCAACCACTAGATATACTGACCAAGTGCATACATTGATTTTGGAAACTTTTTGACAGGGATGCTACTCACAACAGGCATCGCTGTTCCATTGCTCTTGGCGCATACCGGAATTATCGCGACGTCAGCGGCAGGAATGTCGTTGGCGGGTGGTTTGCTTATCTATGGCACGAGTGAGTAATATCGAATATTCATGACAGTGATAACCTATGCGGCCTATTTCCATACTCCTGATGATGAGTTCTAGTTACGTTGCTGACTCGGTTGGATTCGCGGTGTCGAACATATACTGCCAAATCGCCAACGGAGTCGGGATATAATCGTGGTTCAGCATCGCCATGACCACTTCGAAGGCAATTAAGTAGATAATGATCAATTCCATACGATGGCTAGACTTCTCCGTAAGGAGCGCTCGTAGCACACCAAGCAGGTTTTCGCAATGGTTCAGCTTCTCATTCAAGGCTTCGAAGCGCGGTTGAATATCGAGTGCTGTGCAAGTACTGCGGTAAAGAGTTTCCATCCGGCTATTTTCCCAATAAACCTCGGGATCATCGATGAAATTGTCGCGATCCAAATTGACTCGCTGCCGCAAACTCAATAGGGTGCCTAGTTTGCGTATAACCTCTCGACGGCCCAAAGGTACTTTGCCCTCTGCTGCCAACTGACCGGGAATAGGTGACACCGATGCCAGGTATTCAGACAATGCCGATTCCTGCACAGAAAGCCTCGCTGAAGCCGCTATGCCTTGCGAAAAAGCTAGTCGTGATTGCAAGGCGAACACCGCTTGGCCTCTTGTAGTTTCCTGCTCATTGGGCCGAAGTGGCAGTCCTCCCAGACTTCCGTTGTGTGGTGGTTGGCCAATGACAATCAGGTCGCCTACGACACGCGTCGTCTCGTTGGGAAGGTGCACATATTCCATAGCTTCGTCACCTGGCGCTGTATACACATCGCTCTCCACCGGGACCGTGCCGGGTTGTATGACTTCACGATGGAACGCAAGGTGGGATTCGCTCGACATACCCCATGTCACAAAGCACCCTGAACGGAATACAAACACACTGCCTCCTCCCGGTTTCGTGCTGGGCCATTTCGGTATATAAATAACCTCACGGTCCTCAAGCCAACGCCATGACTCTGGGAGCCGTCCACTGCTAAGCAACACATCGAAGTTATACGATTGTGCAGTAGCTCGCGCTACCACTTCAGGGAGATCATTCGTGCGAAACTCGGTCGAGGGCGATGGTGAGGCTGCTTGGTTCTGCTCTGTACTGTCCAGCTCGTCGAGCTCTGTTAAAGCAGGAGCGGATACAGCAGCTGCGTCACTGATAGAATCTTGTGCTACTTGCTCTCGAAGTGCTTTGCTTGCGTTGGCAAGCGCTTTAGCTTTCGATACAGGCAAGCGCGTTCGTCTTAGTGCATGTGCCGATGCATTGGCCAACGCTCGAGGAGGCTCAGGAATCGAGCTAATGAAGCCACTGTCTTCAAGAAACCGTCGGAACTCGGGATTACCTTTCACATAACGCAGGTTCTTCGGACCACGTTTTCGGTCGGCAAAGCTGCGCACACCCCATTGGAGAGGCGCTCGTATGGCGGCCCTCACACCATTACGAATTCCCAACGGCAGCATGAATTTCTGCGCTTAGTCATTTCTACTACGAGTTTCGGTGCTTACGGGCGATATCTATGAAAGTATCGTATTGCCAGACTTGTAAATGACCCTGTTGAATTGCATCGTGCTCTGATAATACAGTACGCTCTGAGAGGCTTTTGAGGCCATCAATAGCTATTACTACCTTTGACTTTGTAGCTTTCTTGCCAGATTCCAGGGAAAGATCTAGCCAATGAATTGATTCAAGTTTCTGGCCTTGAACATGTAGAATGATCGGGTCTTCCCAAAATGCGACCTCTACTTGTTGAAAGTCACACCCTAGGCCCTTTCCAATAGCTTTGGTATAAGCTTCCTTGTAAGTCCACAGATGCATTAGGCGGTCTAGAATTTCAGCCTCGTCATCGATTTCCATAACGTAGTCCCGCTCCCTATCAGTCATTGAGGCGTCCATTGTCTTACAGAATGATTTGCTGTTTTCCTCAAAAGAAGGCAATTGCATTTCCATCACATCTACACCCACTCGTACACCAGGTTCACGCGTGAAACCCATCACGACCCAATCTCCATCATGGGACAGATTGAAGTCGAAGTACATATCTCGAAGACGTACAAAAGGACGGCCACCAGGTTCTTTTTCGAAATGGACCTCGCTCCATTTTATCCCCTCACTTGCACAAAATACACGAGGTAAGATACGTGCTATCAACGAGCGGATCCGATCAATAGGACGGAAATACTGTAATGCCTTCTCAGCGCCGGCCTCATCATCAGGGCGCAGCAGCTGATCAATGGAGTTTTTGATTTGTGCACCAGCTTTATCTTCAAAAGCGGCATTCTGCCGCTTGACTTGGGTATACGGAGGCCTATTCCATTGCGAGACGTTCACGGCCCAGACTTTGGGGATCATGATAGCCTCCACACTATGAATCGTTTCCTAGTAATTTGGCGAGCAACTCATCTTCCATAGCTTGACTTCGTTTTGCTCGTGCGGACGCAGCAGGAGGGGTATCTTGCTTTTCGGGTGGATCCTTACGTTTGAGTACGTTTAGGCCACTTGTAAGTAAAGCGCGCTTATCGACGATTTGATTCTCTTCATTCAACTCCACCTGTCTTCCCAAAGCGGCAGCATTAGCAGCTCGTTGCTGATCAGACACTTCTGTAGTCGCTTCTATTTCCACTTTGGCATCTTTATCTTTCAATGCTTCGATAGCTCTCTCTCTGCGCTGGTTTTCTTCGTCCAACATCCGCTGATGAAACGAAGCGACGCCTTTACGCTTTTGCCTCTCACGCGCTTCCCTGATATGCTCCTCTTCTTCAGCACGTCTCAGCTCTTCTTGTTGCTCTTTGTAGGCACTGGTAACAAAAGACTCTTTACCTGCGTATTTATCGCCCTCGGCTGCTCGCTCTCTCTGGATGATCTTTGACTCAGCACGTAGTCGATCTCGTTCGCGAACCTCAGCAGCTTGCATAAATTTGTCCATGTATTTAGACTTTCGGCCCTTGTCCGCCTCTTGATCCTTGGCTTTCATCTGACGTTCGATCGCTTTCATCTTATCATATACCCCATCATAGTCAAATGCACTCGCATCGCCCTTCTCAGCGTCTTCTTTCTGCCGCTGAGCCGCTTTTGACATGGGGATAGCAGTTTGAACTACTGGATAGGTCATATCTGATTCATCATCCTCGTCAAAAGCCCTTGGAACTTTCTTGACCGTCGCATTTGACTTTGGCCCCAACCCCCCCTTGCCAAGAGAGAATGCTACTTTCCCCCGCTCGGCCATCGTGAGTTGTGGAATTACACTATCTAAAATGTCTGTGCGAATTTCTCCACTACGCTCCCGTCTGAACAATGCAGAGTGATACGGAGACTAGGCCGCTTCTAGATGAGGAGCATGGGGTGACGCCTCAGGACAGTATGCGAGGGCGCATGCGCCGCGTTACACGCGCTATACACAACAAAGTGCTTGTGCCGCTCGGTCGCCCAAGTGTGTACCGCCCGGTGATTTTGGCACTTGTGCTTCTGAACATTGTTGCTTTGATTCGAAGTTTCTTTGGCCCGCACCCGCCGCCGCCGCCACGAGGACCACATGGACCACATCACAAGCATGATCGTGTTTGTACGACGCCGGGCTGTGTGCAAGTGTCATATGAATTACTTCATTCGGTGAACCAAACAGTTGATCCATGCGATGACTTTTACGAGTTCGCGACCGGTGGTTGGCGTGAAAATCACCCGATTCCTAGCGATCAGGGCTTGTTTGGTATCGGACAGTACGTACTCGCCGAGAACAACAAGATCTTAGGCGGGATTCTTCTTGGCAACACCGAGACGACGAACAAAGACGACGAGGCAAGTTTGCATAAGTTGCGCGGCTTTTATGATGCGTGTATGGACACAAAGCATCAAGACAAAGTCGGTGCTACACCATTACTCGATGACGTTTTCTATCTATTCCGGGAGCTGCGCCCGTCGTCAACTGAGTCGCTGACTAGTGCGTTGGCATGGATGCATCAACAAGGTATCAATGCGTTTTTTGAACCTACCGTGGAAGGTGATCCAGGCCATGCGCCACTTGCCGCAACGCCGAATTTGATCCCCGGTGGACTTGGTCTTCCAGATTCGACATACTATGATGATCTTGATGTGCTCAAGGATTACCAAAGCATGATTTCGCAGGCAGTCGTTGAAGTGATCCGTGCTGCAAAGAAAGAAAAAAGACACGCTGAAATTATGGATTTCGACGCAGCTAACATGATTGCTGAGGCTGTGGTGACGTTCGAACGCACCTTGGCTAAAATGACGCCTGATGTTGTTCAGCTTAGCGATCCCCTAGCGATCTACAACCCGCTTTCGCTATCTGACTTGCAAGAGCTTTCGCCTGAATTGGATTGGGAGGCGTATCTGAAATCTATGAGCACATCCAAACACGCTCCGCGCAAGGTGATTGTCGCAAGCAAAGACTATTTCGAGAAACTCAGTTTACTCCTGAAGCAGACGCCATCCAAGAACGTCCACGCATATCTTTACTGGACTTTAGTGCGTTCTCGTGGACTCTTCCTTGGTCCCGAGGTTCCGCTTGGGGAGCCTGCTAGACGTTTGAATCGGTTCACTAATGGAATCCCTGAAGACGGGAAAGAAATTCGTGAGACGACTTGCCAGGATGCTGTATCCAAGGCACTTGGATATATGTCTGGCCGGTTCTTTGCACAAAAGGCGTTCGGGCCTGAGAGTAAAAAGCAAGTGGAGAGCATGATGGACTCAATTCGAATGGCATTCTACTATAGACTGGAGCAATTGCCTTGGTTGGATGCAAAGACGCGTGCGACAGCTCGTCAAAAGGCCGAAGATATCATCATCAAGGTCGGCTATCCGGTCACGCCTAACACTGAGAGTGCCTCGGCAATTAGGGAGTACTATTCGCCTTTGAATGTGGGTAAGTCGTACTTCAAGAACCAAATCGCCGCAAAGAAATTCGCTATTCACCAGTCTTGGTCCCGTATTGGAGGCTCCTTGAATACAGGACTGATCGGTGATCTGGTCCCCAGCGAAGTCAATGCCGAATACAATGCGCCTCAAAATGAGATTGTTTTCCCTGCAGGCCTACTTCAGCCACCATACTTCGATCCTAAATGGCCTATGTACTTGCAGTATGGCGCTTTCGGCACCACCGCTGGTCACGAGCTTTCTCATGCATTCGATCCTTCAGGTCGCTTGTTCGATAAGGATGGCTATCTTTTCAACTGGTGGACACCAAAGACGGCCAAAGCATTCGAGAAACGTCAGCAATGCGTTGAAGATCAGTACGCCCAGAAGACCATGCCCGGCCCTGATGGAAAAGAACATTACTTGCAAAGTAAATTTACCATTGGTGAAGACGTTGCTGACTTTGGCGGCTTGGCCCAGAGTTACCATGCATGGAAGACCACTCTTATGAACGGTGACAGGGAGGTACACAAGCGTAACGAGCTGCTTCCAGGCCTGACTCAATACTCGCAAGAGCAGTTGTTCTTCATTGCTTATGGTGCTGCGTGGGCACGCAACATTCGTCCCGCTGAAACCGTCAAACGTCTGAAGACAGATCCGCACTCGCCAACCAAGTACCGTGTCAACCTACCTTTGTCGAACTTCCCGCCGTTTGCGAAAGCGTTCGGATGCAAACCCGGCAAGGATGCTATGGCTTTAGCTACAACCGACCGCTGCGAGATTTGGTAAAATGCCAATCTGAATTGAGTCGATGTGACTAAAATTTCGATAGATAACCAAATTGCTAGACAAACAATAGTTGTGACCATAGCAAGCATCAGCCTAGGCTAGCAAAGTGTCTATGAACAGGTATGGATGGTGGCGATCAGATGATTAGAGAGGAAAGCAAATTGCTTTGACCATAGAATCTATATATGCTCCTTACCTATGTCGGAACCTTGGTATACACTGATGCGGCAATCTTCACCGCCAGCCACGATGCTATTCCCATCCATTGTCCAATCTAGAGCGAGGATTTTGGCATTTTCTTTCTGTGAGTCGCCTGACACATCGCGTGGTTGCGATAAGGTAAACAAAGCCTGTTTCGGCGATCGTACATCCCAGACGCGAATTCGGCTATCATAGGCACCCGAAGCGAAAAGGTAGGAGGAATGAGGATGCGACCTTATGGCGCCAATGGGTGCTCCGTGGGCATGCGCTATCGCTAGTGCGGTATGTCTTGTGGTATCACGGAAATCGTAGAGCCCTAGACTGTGGTCCATATGGCCGGTGATGGCCTGTGCGTGATTAGACTGACCCCGCATCACATCAAGACAAAGATGGACCTTGTCAGAAGTTTTCTCACCGGCGGCCATTCCTTTGGACATATCGAACAATTTGACAGAGCCATCCCAAGCGGCACCATATACCTGATCACCATCAAAACGTGCTGTGGTGCGCGCATTTGCGCCTGCAGTTTGTTTGGTTCCAAGTGCTTTGGCAGCCGACGCATGAACGGTGGTAGGCACCTGCGCGAACACCAATGTAGGCGGTGGAGCTACGATGGTTTCCACCGGGGTAGGAATTGATTCCTTTTTACCGTTATTCTGTAAACGACGTTTTTTTGGCTTTTCGGACTGTGTGGAAGACTCTGCACTGGTGGGGTAATCAAGGTTTCGAGGCACGTCCCAAATAGCAATGGATCCGTCCCAGCCAGCGCTTAGCACGGTCACTAGCTCGTCATTGGTAGAGCCCACATCGACATTGGTAACAGGACCGGCGTGGTGACGAAGTTCGGCAGCTTGCAAGATCGAGACGGTCTCCTCAGAAGATTTTGGCGCATGCCAAACGGCAACATTGCCGTTCATTGCTCCTGTCACTACAGACTCTTTGGACACTAGCCATCGCGCAGAGGTCAGCGACATAGATGAGCGCGCATAGGCCGGAACATAAGTCTTTGGAGACTTTTTTAGGTTTTGAGCATTCAAAACACGCACGTTGCCATCGAATGATGACTGGAGGATGAACGTGGGTTCAGACGCATCGATTGCACTAATCCAATCGTCCTGTTTTGCGGAGTCCCGGAACGTTGGCGGTAATGTGCTGCGTACGTACTCCAATTCAATCTCTTCTTCAGTGGATTGCGCATGCTGCATCAAGTATTCATCCAGCGAAGTACGCAGCAATTCTCCATTCACAATGAAATCAAAGGGTACGTTTTTCCTATCTGAGTCCGCAGTTTGCAATACTTTGTTCACTAGAGTCGACAGCTGAGACCGTCTCCAGTTCACTGGCACCATGTATGGTACATAAGGTATACTGCATCCTGGAAGAGACGTGCGCAAACGGATCGGCACCGTAGCAGCTGCATCCCCGTGAGCTTCTTGCATCGCAGTGGAGGAGGAAATTTTTGCGGATGGTACCACGTGCGCGTTTTTTCGCGGCCTGTGCGACAGCCACGTGCAGAAACTTCGCCGTTGTGACGTTCGGAGAGACTTTGGTGATGTTGGCAAGCAAGCTGCGAAGTGTGACTGCCGTTGGCTTGGTCGTTGTGCCGATGCAGCGGCGGGTGATTGGTATGGCAGCTCCTTTCGTGGGGTTGCGACATACACTGTCCCATTCCATGCCGCGCCCACGTTTAAGAGCAATTCATACCACGTCGGTGGTCCGTGAGAAGAAATCTGATGGCGATAAACAACAGATTGTGGAAAGCGAGGAACCTAAGGCTGCGATGTCCACCCGAGTCTGGAACAAGGTGAAAGAAGAAGCAAAGCATTACTGGCACGGTACAAAGCTTTTGGCCAAGGAGGTATCGATTTCCACGCGTCTTCTCCGCAGACTGATCCTTGGGTATCATTTGACTCGTCGTGAGCATCGTCAATTGCGTCGCACAATGGGTGACTTGCTTCGTTTGATCCCATTTATTCCCTTCGTGATTATCCCAGCAGCCGAACTCTTGCTACCGGTCGCAGTAAAGGTGTTCCCCAACATGCTTCCTAGCACATTCGAGAGTAAATTTGCTGTGGAAGAGAAACGTCGTCGTTTGCTAAAACTGCGTCTGGACATGGCCAAGTTTTTGCAGGAGTCTATCAAAGAGGGTGGCATCCAAGTTTCGGAAGAGGTCAAGGACTCAGAAGCTTTCAAAGAATTTTTCCGGAAGCTGCGTACTACTGGCGAAGAGCCTACAAGAGAGGATGTCATCAAAGTCGCAAAGCTATTTGACGACGAAATGACCCTCGATAATCTCTCTCGGCCGCAGCTTGTGTCTATCTGCAGGTACATGCAAGTAAATGCTTTTGGTACGGACAACTATATGCGATTCCAGATTCGACATGCTATGAACCGAATTCGTAGAGATGATCTGGTGATCAGTATGGAAGGCCCTGACTCTATGTCGAAGTCTGAGCTGGTGTCAGCGTGTCAAAGTCGTGGTATCCTGACGCAGAACATGACTGAGCATCAGCTGCGTGAATCGCTCAGTGCTTGGGTCAATCTGCATTTCCGAGAAAAAATCAGCGGGACATTGCTGATTTTGAGTCGAGCTTTCTACTTTGTAGGGCATTCACCGGATAAGCATATGCCATATGCCGAGATGCAAATTAAAGGCCTCGAAATGACGATGAGCAGCTTGCCTGAATCATTACTGAACGAAGCCGAATTGCATTTCAGCAAAGAAGCTGCGACCAACAAGCAGCGACTTGAAGTGCTTGAGGAGCAAGAAAATCTTATTGAGGATGAAGCGGAACAAGAGCAAGAGCATCAAGCCCAGCGAGACGCTGATCGTAAACGCAAAGATGCTGAAAAACGGCGCGTGTCGGGAGAAAGTGCTGAAGCTTCTCGTATACTACCCAAGACACCTTCAGAAGCAGACCGGGATCAAGAATCGTCGGAAGATGGTGCAAAGACTTCGCCGAACGACGACGTGCGGATGACACAGGAGCAGCTTACAGAACTCGGTGAAGCACTGAGCATCCTAAGCCAGAAATCTTCGGTGCTTCGCGAGCGACAAGAACTGTCTGAGCTGATGCGTTCCTTGCCCAAGGACGATACCCAACAAGATACAACCAGTGAGGGAGGAGAGACGCCCGCGCCAAGCGCAAAAGTCAAGGGATTATACAAACGAATCCGCAACATGCTTCAAAAGATCGATAAGCAGCTCGAGGATTACGACCGGGAAGTAGGAGGACGGATGCATCTGATTCAGACTTCTTCTACCGGTAAAATCAGTGCAGATGATCTTGAACAGGCGTTGCGTCTGATCAAACATCGCCCTAGTGATGATAAACTACAGCAAATTGTCGACAGTATGTCTAGGTTACTTACGCAGAATTGGATGTGGATTTGGATGGCCTTGTCCCGCTGGACCATGTGTTAGATATCGCGCGCGATGAAGGGATCGACTATGCGGATGCTGAAGAAGTACGTGACATTCAGAAGGAACGCCAGCAAATTGTCGCCGAAAAGAAACTACGCAAGAGCGATATCATAGAGAATCAATAGCTATTTACCGACCAACCTATGCATTACGATGTCCGCCCGTGATCTTCAGTTTCTGGGCATTCTTGGCATTCTTTTTGCCAGTCACGGAAGAGAGCGGGACGTAGGCATAAGGACTCATGCCGTTCTTCTGCACGTCTCCTGCAGCGCGTTTCGCACGGAAATCGGTTCCGATCGCTTGTTTCTTAGGACGAGCTCTCTTAGTAGCCCGATCAGGATTCGCGTTGGATCGGCCGGCTTCTTCGTTATCGTCTTCGTCCATTCGTTCGTTAGCCCGCGTACGTTTAGTATTCTTGTTGAATCGAACTGCGCCACCACGGGAATGAGTGAATCCATCCACCCCCATTTCCTTCTCCATATACATACGCCCGATCATTTGGTCATCGGACGTGGGCTGCTTTTCGTCTGTGTCAAGTTTGTGATCCTCATCAACGATACGCAAACGCCCTGAAGCATCCACAGCGAGTTTCTCTGCCTCTTCGCCTGGGCGGCGTTCTTTTCGACGTTGATTCGTACGTAAAGAAGTCGCTTTGCTGTCTAGCAAATCAAGAGGCATATCATCGTTCTCTACTAAGTACGCATCTTGCTCATCACGCCCTCGAGAACGTTGCCCGCGTCGGTTTTTGCTCATGTCACGACGATGACTGGCTGTTCTGTCGTTATCGGAATCTGATTCAGACTCAGAGGCGGAGCCATACAATGCTTCCTCAAATGCATCCATCTCTCCTGATCCCAATGTTCGTTGGAACGCATTGGGAGTGGTGTCGTCTTCGGTGCTGACTGCGTTCTTCTTGCGACGTGCACGCTCTTTACGTTTGCGAATATTGGTAATGAGACGCTGGTTGTCCTGATCGACCCATTTCTCAATACTTGGCACTCCAAAACGCCGGATCAATCGCTCAATGATATGACGAACACGACCCTTGAAATGGTTCTTATGTGTATTTTGAACACCAATCAGGGCAGGTACCAAGTCACTGAGATGAGTTTCCACGCGGGGCGCCTCCAACACAACGATCGCAACCTTGGTTAATCCCAAAGCACTCTTGATGATCTCTCGATTGGTGCTTCCGAGATACATTATCACCGTACTAAGCAACTCATCTAGTGTCTCAACTGGAAGCTCGGTATGGAACTCGTAAAGAATCCTGGCTAGTGCCGTAATTGAGGCGCTGATCATACGTGGCGAAGCGCCAGCGAGGCCTGCAGCCACCATCAGAATGAATTCATTCGAAGATGCAGGAACTTGGCCATCCGGCCGCTTCAACACGCCTCCTTGTTGCATTCGCTGGCCGATGGCTACCAGTAGTGCATAAGCGGCTTCGCGAGCTCCTTGGTTGGCCTCCTTGGTGCCAAGAACTGCTTCGGGAACAATCGCACCAAGAATGTGTAGATCTTCATCACCGATGTATGGGGTCAATGCACCCAGCAACAGTAGCCGATCGCGCACCGCACCTGGCTGGACATCATCGGTATGAACGCCAAGCTTGGCCAAGAGTGCAGCGGCACCCTGCTGTTGCGAGCCAGCGAGACTCAGTAATGATGGTCTTTCTGAGCCGTTCAAAAGTCGCGCCATGATACGGTATACTTTTTTCTGAATGCCTCCATCCTCAATGGAAAGCAGTGCGTCGCTCTTGCACAATTCGTACATACTTGCGGCATTGGCTCCGCGTACGAAGGGAACAAGGGCAACCATCAAGTCCAACATAGTATGTGGCAATGGCGGAACGTATCGGGGAGAGTTGGACTCAGGACCTGCATGATGCGCATTGGGAGTGAAACTCGTCAGGGACTGATCGAGCATTTGTGCGACTTTGGAGTAAGTCTGTGCAACATTGTCAGCATCCAGAATACCCAGATAAATACTGATGCACTCCATCACGTATCCCCGTGATTGTGCGGGCAATTCAGCCAGCAGATTGAACAAGGAGCTAAGCAAGGAACCGGATAGCGAACGCAAATGCTCCAAGAATCGACGTCCAGCAGATTGATCCACACCAAATTGCCGAACAAGCTGCGCAGAGGGCGCTTGAGAATTTGCCAATGCTTCGCTGCGTTGGACCATCAGCTCCAGTCCTTTAAGCACACTGGGTCGCAATGCACTTTGAGACCGCAGTACATTCATTAACAGCTCCAAAAACTCAGGCTTGAGGGCCGTGTCGATATCGCGCGCAAGTTCGCAGTATGCAGGGAAACAAGCCCAGATCTGCTCGATCAAAGCCTCAAACACCTTGGCCTCTACAGGTTTCTTGCCCCCGGTCTCAGCGGCAATACGCAACTCGAATAATGCCTCGGAAAGCGGTACAAGCTCAGTGACAAAGTGTTGCAAATTGGCATTGGTGATGTGTTCCCGTAGCAAAGGCAATAGCCAAGCACGTCCAGTGCCTTGTGTATTCGGTCGGCGATTTTCATCGAGTAATTGAAGAGGAAGACGATTCAAGAATGCTTCCGGCCCACAAGCTTCAATTGCCGCGCCCAACACCGCATCGGCTTCGGGACGTGCACCGAACCCTTTTTGGGATCGCAAACTGGCAATTTCAACCACAAGGTCCATGGTCAGTGCCTCAGCTGCCGGCTTAGCATCAGGTGCTGGTGCATATCGCAAACGCGCGATCAGCCCAGCAAGTACCGAAAGGATCTCGGCTCTGGAGTGACTGTATCGTATAGCATGACGACCTAATGCATCTCTCAAGGAATTGACTATTTTGAGTAAGTCCGCTTGAGGATTTTTGCATGCTTCCATGACTGCCTCGTCGGGGATGCAATAACGGAGCAAGGCGAGTAAAGCGTTCCGTCCAGCTGTGCGTACCTCAGCAGCATTCCTACTACCTTCAGACTTGGCAGACAGTGCAAGGTTCAAGATATCCGCCCAAATTGAGGGTAGTAATTGCCAGGCGTCGCGGCCTTGATGAATTCGTGCATAGGCTACCATACTTGCTTCAAGCAATGCAAAATATGAGGGAAGCGTTTGTACATCAGTGTGAGCCGGGCGAATTTCAGGACTGCGCAAAGCATTTAGTGTCTCTTGTAGCATTAGGGCGTCGGGTTCTGCTTTGGAAATAGCAGAAGATGCTGAGGATGGAGTGCTCAAAGCGGTGACGTTGGCACGCGCTGAGTCCTGATCCAATGACGGAGAAGAAAATAGGGCGGAAAATACATCAAACACAGCCACCGTCAGGAAAGGATGCTGCAAGGAGGGTAAATGAATCAATTCTTTGACTAGAGGTGAAATGGCAGCGGTAGGCAAATCATGTACGATCATTTTGAGCAAAGCACAGACCCAAATGCCAGTGCTTGCTGCCCCCTCCGAAGCAGCCTGCTGACGTGCAACGGCGGCAGACATAGCATGTTTGGCTTTGCCGTGCCGCTTGTCGAACTCTGGTGCGGTGTGGGACGGTTTTGTGTGACTCACTCCGCGTGCAGCAGCGACCCCAGACAAAATTTGCGTGGCCCATTGAACTGTACGTACTCCATAAGGATGCAAATGTTTCCATTGCGGTAGACCAAGCACATGTGAGATCAGCTCATGTGCACGACGTCGTACTTTTGGACGTGAATCAATACTGAGATTCAAGATCAAGTCCCATACAGTTCGCCAAGTCTTGTCATTTTCAAGCATAGATCTGTCAGATACGGGAAGTACCTCGAGAAACACTTCAATGCATGCAAGCGAAGCACGAAGACGAGCGTTTGCATTCTCGCCGCTATGTGGCTCGCCTAATGGCTGAGCGACGGCAGGGAGTAGCGATTGAACCTTGGCACGCACTACTCCTTGGGAGACATACATCAATATATTGGATAGGAGGTACACGGAAGAGACATACACGGAAGATTGATCGTCCTCCTGAGCGGCCAGCAAACTCTCCAGAGCCAGAAAATAATGAGTGGGACCTGGATCTTGTTCGCGTTCATTCAAGGTCGCTTCGATTGCCTCTAAGAGCTGTGCAGGAGCTTTCTGGTTCTCCAACTTGGAGTCCTTCAGGTGCCGAATCCGACTCAAGGCTTCTTTGAGACCTACATCACGGTCCACGTCCGCTTCCTGCATCGTCGCCTGCACCTTAAAGTGACTCTCTCCTAGCCTGCCAAAAAAAGTTGGCGCACGTGACGTAGGCACGATTGCGTCGTTGGAAATCCTCCGACATCCGAGATTAGGTTGGTGTCGGAAGGAGCCTTTCTGTGCCTGCACGCTGATTCGTTGCTGGCATGGATGACAGCGGCGCTTGGGAAGGGGCCATTGAAAAGTGCGGCACAGCTATCAATATGATCACAACCATGGAACAACAAGGATTGCAGTACCTAAGCGCTCATCAGTTCACTAAGCCTTCTGAACGCTATATGTTCATCTTTTGGTTCATCTTAGCAGGGATAGGAGTCTTGATGGGTGTTCAGCACATGATCGGTCTGATGGACAGAACTTTTTTGGGGACAATTTGGATCAAATGTGCTACTTCCAATCACGTAGCAAGGCTGTTGAAAGCTCCGCGAACGACCCCGGCTCAAGGCGCCATGCCGCAGGCTCGCTCCCTTGTATCGCGAGTCATGCATGCTTTTCAACGTCGGGCTTTTCTTTCGTTCAATGCTGGAAGATTATCGGCAATAATCGCGATCTTGTTACCGATTCTGTGCTTGACATTTATCGGATATGACTACATCGACTCGCGTCGTGGCATGTTTGAAATGGATGGAAGCTCCATGAGCCAAACACAAGCGCAGAAGCGGAGTGTTCATTGGGGAATTGGCTCAAATAGTCCGGTGCTGTTCACCAAGCCAGACGGCTCCCTTTCCTATCATACGTGGTGGACAGTCGGCAGTCGCTTCGGTGATTTAGCTAATGCACTCACTCCGTTGGTCGTACTATTTGCTTTGAAGCAAGCTCCGTTTGCACTCCTATCCCTACCAATCTTCGGCGCCTATTCTCTGGACTCGCTAGGATTTCTTCACAAGTGGGCTGGTATGCTGCTGTGGGTGTATGCCACAGTACACACCGTTACATGGCTAGTCCAGGTTGGAAAAGATAATGAGCGGATTCCGCATCTGTGGTCGATGCTACTCAGTGTGCCTCGATTTCGATGGGCGATCTGTGCGTACATCTTCTTGAGCTTATTGGTGGCTACGTCTATTACGCCCATCCGAAGGAACTATTATGAGTTCTTCTACGTGTCGCATGTCGTATGTATACTTGGGTTCTTGATCTCAACCTGGGCACACCATCCACGTCTTGGTTGGTGGATGCTAGCCGCGCTGGTCCTGTGGGGTGGGGAGCGTATCACACGTATAGTTCGTGTGATGTGGATCAACTATAGCGACAAGCCGAGTTTGCTTCGTGAAGCAAAACATACTTCCATCCCGACACAAGCAGAAGAAGACCAAAGAAGTAGCATGGGTATGCATTTCAATGATAGCCGCGATGCCTCTCAAGCTGATTTAGCATACCCGTCTGGGAACCGGACACCTCTGTATGGCTACACCGGTCAGAACCCCACCGCCTCTCAGCTCGATCTGGGACTCGATGGCTATCCCAAGAATCGCTTGTCGATCAATGCATCAGATTCCGTACTTCGTCTTCCTGATCTAAACAATGATCCGCTACGCCCTGATCTGAGTGATCCCGGAAGCATGACTCTGGCTCAGGCGACGTTGGCCAATTCCAATCATCGGAAGCCCGTTCTGCAACCAAGTCAAGATGGCTTCTTGGCCGCTCAAAACTCGAATTTAGCGCGTGGGACGCAGACGCCCGGCTCAGCAACGCCATGTCGCCCCGGGACTCCTGTCGCAAATCGACAAGCGGCAATGGAAGCAAAGCGCAATCTTTCTGGAGCGCCCGATGTTGGGTTATCTATGGCGATGGCCGCGCCTTTTCGACCCGTAATTTCTCATGATTTGTGCCTTCAGCTGTTTCCAGGCTATGCATTCATTCAACCCTTGGCTGGGCACATGCTGCGTCTTGTACTACGCACCGCATCTCCTTTGAGATGGCGTCCTGGGCAATGGGTATATCTTCAGCTTCCACGTTTATCCTGGTTCCAAAGTCATCCCTTCACGATCGCCAGTACGTTTACGAAACCGAAACGACGACTTGGCGGTGACACCTCTGGTCCAAATGATGATGTAGATCAACTGATCATGTTATTGATCCGCGTACGAGGTGGTCTTACACGACGCTTGTGGAAATTGGTCCAAGAGGAATCACAACGATCTGACGCTACCACTGGGACAATTGCACAACCATCAGCGTTCCCTACTTTGGGTAGAAGTAACATTCCGTCTCAAGTGCGTGGCGTGTATATGCGTGCGATTGTCGACGGACCCTATGGAAGTAGTGGGAGAATCGATTGGGGCGCATACCAAAGTGCTGTGATCATCTGTGGTGGATCCGGCGTATCGTATGGAATCTCCGTCCTGGACCATTTGTGCAGAGACATAGCGCGTGTTTTACGTGGCGAAGATGTTCGGGGCAAGTTTGGTCGTCCATTCCATTTACGACGAATCTGTTTCGTGTGGATCATGCGTGAGTTTGCTCATCTCCAATGGGCAGCAAGTGCGATCCGACTGTGTCTTGAGATGCTTCCTCCGAGCAATCTCAACGTGCAAATGTATGTCACGCATGTCAACCAAAAAGAAGTCGTCAAGCCGGTGAACACGCAATCGCCGTTTGGATCGCCCTCCATGTCTGTGCAGTCCCATACAGACGGACTGCCGTATCATGCTGTCAGCTCAAGTTCCGCCTCGCATGAAATGTCGAACAATCCAATGTCCCATATTATCCAAGATAATCATTTGGACCCAATGGCTTTAGGAACAGATGATTTGACGCAGTTCGATCAGGAGCATGACGAGCCATTAACTGCAATGGATCGGATTATTAACGAGCATATCATGCGTGAGGGCAAGTTACGTCGAGCAAAATCACGTAAGAGATCCGTACGACGACGTCAACGGCCACGACCAACATCGCGCGTCACTGAAGCCAGTGATTTCGCGACACAGCATGCTGATTATCAAGCCAGCAGCGATCTGAACGGAGAGAATGTAAGAGATTCCGCTCAGGACAACTTTGTGGAACGTCCAATTAATGCGCCAGGTTCACTTATGGCATTCACAGAACAAGCTTTCAACCCAGCTCGTCCAGAAGTTCTACCATTGGGCGCCACCCCAGGATCCAATACACCGAATGAATTACGAAGTGGATCATTCTCGCCAGATGCTCTGAGGGCAATGAGCCCTGCGCCTATGGTGATGTCTAGTCAGCCAAGCTCTCCTTCTGGTGTTCTGAATTCATCCAACAACCCTCAGGACTACTTCTCTCTGCAACCCCATGGCTCACCTCCGATGAGCAATGACACATACCCACCACCCCCTCCTAGCTCCATGCCTGAACATTATCTGAACGTGAATCTATCCGACAACGAGCCGAACCCTCTGATCGCCAATTTAGATGCTAGTGAAATCTCCGACTTTGATGTTGTGGCAGAGTTGACTCGCGCTGGCTATCCAAACCTGAACCAAGTCCTGGCCCGTGAAATGGAAAGATCCGAGGGTCGTACGATGACAGCCTGCTGTGGCCCTGAAGGTCTGCTGGCGGTCGTACGAGCGATCGTTGCGAAACATATTAGTATCCACCGAGTTAGACACGGCGATTGGCGCGGCCATGCAAGCCTGTATGGCGAGTCCTATGAAACATGAATGCTCAACTTGGTTCATGGGTGATGCATATGTGTATCTCGAAAATTTAATGACCAAACCCCTACTCTAATTTGAATCCACAACTTGTCAATTGGATTCTCCATAGACCTTGTAGCTGAATTAAGACTTTTCTATGTATACGTCCGTATAGCGGCGCACCATGATGTTCAAGAAACTGCCGAAGAACAGCGCTACAAACGTCGAGTAGAACAGAATGATGTTGTAAGGCATGGAAAAGTCCGGTACAGCGGTATGAAGCAGGCTCGCAGGAGTATAGATCCGTTCCGCTTGGACTTGCTCTATAGGGAGATGCCGATGAGCCTGCCCCCACGTATGCTGTGATGCAGACTGAGACATCGGTACGAACAAAGCCGGAGGAAGATCCGAGCCGCGGTGCGGGCCCGGTAAATGCTCGTCGTAGTGAAGATGTCGCTTGATTATCGCATAGGTAACATGGAGTGTACTTTGAGCAGGCACGCGCAGCCCAAGCTCCATCGCCCCCATCTTGCCACGGAGCTGCGCGGGACGATACTTGGTCGAAGTGATGAAAGGGGTATCGAAATCGTCTCTATACTCAATAGTATCTTGTGGCAGTTCCATATTGTCTAACGACAGGGTGGCATTGATGGTATGCATTAGTGGCATCACAGTCCAAGGAAGTTGATCGTAATACACCACATGCATCGTTTCCGTGATGAATTCATTGTGCAATGTCAGACGGACCATGTCGCGCTCCTGCCCGAATCCTAGAATTTGTCGAGTGGCTTGCAAAGGCGCAAACTTCAGGAATGGGCCGTCGATGGGTGAGATAAGCTGGAGCGAAAGGTCGGTGGGTGCATCGAGAGAAGTAGTGTCGTATACTTTCTGCGAGATTCGTTTCGTGTAAGGTGTAGATGCATGAATCGAGTCATCCTCCCAATCTTCGTCCGAATCGTCCAAGACATTTATAGGTTCCCTGATCCGTATTTCACTGTGATTCGCAATCGGACAAGATGCAGTGATATTCCGTGAAAATATCTCGCGAAGAGTCCACGTCGTGTTATCAGCTGGACGCTGCGCGGGTCGCATAACTGTTGACACCGCCAGTTCTACTGTATACCCTGAAGGAGATTTGCGCGCATGTACAGACATGCTTTGAAACTCTGACGAGAGGATCGTATGCATCTGAATTAAACTCGCAAGTCCGGCACCACCTTTGCAGGGTAAGAGCTTGAGCAGAGGAGTGAGGTTCTCTGTGCATACGTTCTCAGAAGGAAGGTAAGCATGCAACACTTCAGTATGGGCGGGTGCATCATTCCACACATACTGAGCAGGTACACTGACGGATGTAGTTTCGTCTATTGCATCCAGCGATGCACAAAACGTGCCTGCTAAGGCCGAAGTGAGTCGGCGCCATCTTGTGGTGAGCGGAACACTGGCCGAATTATTCTGGTCGCCAAATGTGGCCCAAACTTCTGCACCGCTCGCCACAGACTGGCTACCTTTCGGTGCTCCCCACGAAGAGTATGACCAGCGTCCGGCTGTTAGTGTTAATTGGAATGCATCTACCCCTAGGGACTTTACTGGCTGTAACAAGGCACGAGGAAGAATCCGGAAATGATGCAAATTATCATGGTCCGAGTGCAGCTTGAAAGCAAACGAGGAGTACACACGACCCCCTGACAACGAGCTCAGCTCGAGTGATTCATCATATGTTTCATGGGCACCTACAAGAACCGCTGCAACACTAGCATACACAGCACTCACGCCTAAGCGCATCAAGGTATGGGTATCGATGGCACGTGGCCCTATGGGAATCGTTTATTCCACGCCAATTACCTAGGATGAGTTGAGCTAACTTACATTTTTGTGCATAGGCACAGTCGGATACATGGCCGCAGGTCGATATTTGAGATACATAGATGGCTTGAGTGAGCCATCGTATGCATATAGTTGTAATTTGTAAGTGTATTGTCCGTAGTGTAGGTAAGTGGTTATCTCATATCGCTGCATATACTCCGGTCTGGATTAGATCAAGACGACCTACTGATAGTAATATCCGACATAATCTGTGGATGTGTCGCATGGACGGGACACTTGTTGGCGTCCATCAGGGCCAAAGGGTGTTAAGGTAATTGAGTTGTTGGCATTGATTGTATAATTCCCATGTTGCCAGAATAGCATCGCCTCATAGCAACCTGGTCGGCTATCTTGAGAGTTAGTCCAAGACACGGAGCATACCTGATGTGTTGTATTTGTAGACCAGCTCCTCCCAGTAGCCGGTTGTGTCGGAATTCGGTAAGAAACTGTAGGATTGTCCAGAAAGCGGCGGTACAATAAACGTATCATTGACAATGTTGAAGTACTTCTGGCCAGTTTCGACAGCACCCGTTCCCGTCGACCAGGTGCCATCGATCCCTGTATCGGACACGGGCGATAGCGCTCGTACCTTGTGTAAGACTAGAGCTGCACCGGCCACGATCAATCCAAAACACCTGCGCATGTCGAGTAATCACCAAATTGGTGTTGATATGTACGTAAACACCAAATTGGTCGATTATGTGAATTCTGTTAATTCCTGGCTACGGAAGTCCGACACTCCACTTAGGGTTACATCACACTCGAACCACACGTGACGGTCCAGAGACGTCGTGTCGACGCACAGGCCACCGTTGATTTGTGTATGTGTCTGAGCAGAGGAACGCTGTGTGCGTGCTTTGAATCGTTTTGGTTCGCGACGGCTTTGCAGAGCGCGTGAACTCAGCTGCATACGTGTAGTGTGTTGGATTTTAGCTGGAATAATTTCTCGCTGCACATCTTCGATATCAGCCTCAGCCTCAACCAATTCCGATTCGGACTCGTTCGAATCCGAGTCGGCAGGTATCAAAGGGTTCCAATGGGGTCTTGGAATCCACCCATTGACGCGTAAGGTATGAGGAGCATATAATAGAATCCGAGTTGAACATAGGGCCAGTGATGGATTCGCTCGATCCGCATACATCATGCAATGCCTCGCGAGTTTGCGTTCTAGCAGTGAACTGACTTTTTTGCGACGTGCCTCGCAAGTCGGGGTATCGATCTGTTCAGACTGGGAGTGTTTTGGTATACAGTGATGAAAGCTCCAGAACCAAGTAGCACGCGCGAAGTGCAATGAAGTTCCATGCACTATAGCGATGCGAAAAGTTTCCGTAGGGCAAGCTTGCATCGCACGTAGAGCTGAATACAGATTTTGTTCAAGCTGGACCGATGCGCGAGCTAATGCAATAGCATGTCGCATGGAGCCTCGAGGCTGATACGCTGGAATTTGCAATTGGTCCAATCCGTACTGGATGGTTGGAATGACATCACAACTTTTTGCATGCTGTTCAAGGAAAATACGCAGATATTGTATCATCTCCGAAAGTGGGCTTTTGCGTAAGAAGTAATCGAACCTACCATGGCAGCTGCCCTGCTGACCAAAGCGCATAACGTATAGCCGAGTGAGCTAAAAGTGCAACGAGCTTCACAGTGTGCCCTTCAGGCTGTTCATAATGTGTCTCTGCGGCATACTGAGAGCTTAATGCTGGCCCAACCTGGAGCATCAACCGCGTGTTGCTTTTGAAATCACTCGGCCAACACTCACGGAGAGGAGTATATCACGTGACCGACCCACGCCAGCGTGGCCGAACCGTCGCGCAACCAGTCTTACAGACGAACGGCGTGCGTGTGAGGGTGTCTGGGATTCATTCGCCAGCATGCAGATGCTGACCAAGTTTGAGTCAAAGTCCAACCGGGTTAAAGGGATAGCATTTCATCCTAAGCTTCCTCTACTGGCAGCTTCGTTGCATAACGGCTCGATTCAACTCTGGAATTACCAGACAGGTACAATTTATGAGCGGCTGGAAGATCATGAAGGTCCTGTCCGTGGTGTGAGCTTCCACCCTACACAGCCTCTACTAGTGAGTGGTAGCGACGACTACAAAGTCAAGGTTTGGAATCACAAGACGGGCAAGGTCTTGTTCACGCTTCATGGTCATTTGGATTATGTTCGTACGGTGTTCTTTCATCATGAACATCCTTGGATTATCAGTGCCTCCGACGATCAGACTATTCGTATCTGGAATTGGCAAAGCCGCACATGTATCGCGATCCTTACCGGTCACAATCATTACGTGATGTGTGCTCAGTTCCATCCTTATGAGGATTTGATTGTTTCTGCGTCCATGGACCAAACTGTTCGAGTATGGGACTTTACTGCGCTCAAGCAAAAGTCTACTACAGCGCAACCCATGTCGTTGGAAGAGCAAATGAGTCGCGCGTCCAGTGCACAGATGGATTTGTTTGGCAACATGGATGTTATGGTGAAATATGTACTAGAAGGTCATGATCGCGGCGTAAATTGGGCCTCTTTCCATCCTGCCTTGCCCTTGATTGTGTCCGCGAGTGATGATCGCCAGGTGAAACTCTGGCGGATGTCGGAGACCAAGGCTTGGGAAGTGGATACCTGTCGTGGGCACTACAACAATGTTTCTTCAGCGCTGTTCCACCCACATGCAGAATTGGTTCTGTCAGCATCCGAAGACAAGACGATTCGCGTATGGGATATGGGGAAACGCACCGCAGTGCAGACCTTCCGGCGTGAACATGATCGATTTTGGGTCTTGACCTCACACCCACGTCTAAATCTTTTCGCCGCTGGCCATGACAGCGGTTTGATTGTGTTCAAGCTGGAGCGAGAACGGCCTCCGTTTGCCCTGCATAATGATGTGCTGTACTATGTGCGAAACAAGCAAGTGCGCATGCTGGATTATTCTACTGGTAAAGATCATGCCATGTTGAGCATCAAACGATTAGGCAACCAATATGTTCAGCCACGCTCCTTGAGTTTCAACCCTGCTGAGCGTTCGGTGATCGCCACGTCGATCAGTGGCGAGACGGGTGTGATTGACATTGCTCCTCTGCCACATACCCCGCCGTCGGAATTGGCAGAATCAGGAAGTATCGGCAAGCGATGCCAGGGCAATACGGCGTTCTTTATTGCACGCAATCGTTTTGCTGTGTTGACCAAGGCGACGAACACCGTTGAGATCCGGGATCTGGCCAACAATGTGGTGAAATCCATCAAGATGCCTGACGAGACCTTGGATATTCTGGGCGGGGGTCCATCCTACCTGATGTTCAGCACACCAACGATCGTTGGCTTGTACGATACACAACAGCAAAAGATCACCGCGGAACTGCCGAGCGTGGCTGTGAAGTATGTAGTTTGGAGCAATGATGGACAGATGGCCGCATTGCTCAGCAAACACACCATCACACTCACCAACAAATCGTTCAGTAGCTCGCATGTCATTCACGAGACGATTCGAATCAAGAGTGCCGCTTGGGACGGCAATGGCGTGCTGTTATACAGTACGCTGAATCATATCAAGTATGCTTTGCCTCAGGGAGATACAGGGATTATCAAGACCTTGGAGCAGCCAGTATACTTGACGCGGATTCAAGGCACCGTCGTTTATTGTCTGGATCGTCAAGCATGCCCACGTACCATCGGTATTGATCCAACCGAGTATCGGTTCAAATTGGCTTTGGTCCAAGGCCGATACGACGAGGTACTGAACATTATCAAGACTTCCCGTTTGGTGGGACAGTCGATTATCGCATATCTGCAAAAGAAAGGATTCCCCGAGATCGCATTGCATTTTGTCCAAGACAAAACCACGCGTTTCGATTTGGCTGTGGAATGTGGAAATCTGGACGTGGCCTTGGAGACAGCCGAAGCTTTACAATCCAATGCAATCTGGACAAGACTCGCAGAGGTCGCTCTAAAGCTTGGCAATCATCGAATCGTCGAGCGCGCCTACCAGAAAACAAAGAACTTCGATCAACTATCCTTCTTGTACTTACTTACGGGCAATTTTGAGAAGCTGGCCAAGATGAGATCCATTGCTGAGCGCCGTGGCAATGCTCAGAGCATGTATCACAACGCAATTTTCAGTGCAGACGCAGACACGCAAACCCGCGTACTACGCGCTGCAGGGATCGATGCTCTTGCCTTTATCACTGCACAAAATGCCGGTGACGATGTTCTTGCGGAGGAAATCGCTCAGGACGCAGGTGTTGATCCTGCGACTGCTTCTGCCGCCGTCCGCACAACACAGCCTGATGCTCCTGGTCTTCCACAGGTGATCACAGAGTCGTTCCAGCACAACTGGCCTTTGATTGAGACACAAGAGAATTACTTTGATCAGTTGCTCACTGCTAATACAGAGTCTGGTGTGATCTTTGAAGACAATGCAGTGGATGCGCCCAGTCATGATCTGGACTCTTGGTTGGACGGGGATGTGCTGCATGACGCTCAAGACGATCTCGTTCAAGACGCAAGTGCCTTGGATCTCGGCGAGGATGCATGGGGTCTACAAGAATCTGCCGTAGCCCCTGCCGAGGAAGAACTGGGCGAGCAGATTGCTCCTCTTGCTGATCCTAATGCATTGGATGGCCTTGTACAGGGCAGCGACGAAAGCGAGCATTGGCTGCGCAATTCGCCCGTGGCCGCCGACTTGATTGCTGCTGGCGCCTTTGCTACAGCTTTGCAAGTGCTTCAACGACAAGCAGGAATTGTAGCATTTGAGCCACTTAAACCAATGCTATGGCGTATCTATGCTGCGACACACGCTGTGATCCCTGGTGCGCCTGGTGCACCGCCATTGAAACTCTACTTGCGACGAAACAACGAAGCGAGCGAGAGCGAAATGAGTCGCGTGCTTCCTGCGACACCCTTTTCCATTGCGCATCTCACTTCGCACGACTTACAAGAGGCGTACCGTCTTGTGAGTGGCAACAAACTGCCTGAGGCTCAGACTGTGTTCCGCAGTCTGCTACACAAGCTGCTTTTGACTCCTGCGGGAAGTGAAGACGAAGCTTTGGAAATCGCCGATACCATCGTGCAATGCCGGGAGTATTTGGTAGGCATCTCAATCGAACTAGAACGTCGTGCTCTTCAAGCAAGTCAGCCGGAAAATGTCGCTCGAAATGTGGAACTTGCAGCATTGTTCACCCATGTTCAGATGCAGCCACAACATCAAATGCTTGCTTTGCGTATCGCCATGATGGAATCGCGACGTGTCGGGAATCTTGCAATGGCCGGCAACTTTGCACGACGCTTGCTGGAGCTGAATCCACCGGCCAAGATTGCGCAGGTAGCACAACAGATTCTCACGCTGAGCGATCGTCAGCCCAGAGACGCTGTACCTGTACCTGCCTACTCGACCCACGAAGCGATTTATGTGGTATGTGCAGGAAGTCATACGTTGATTCCCAATGGCGGTGCTGGAGCGATTGAGGATCCTTTCACTGGTGCAAAGTATCTACCGGACTATGCAGGATCCATTTGCCAAGTCAGTCAGGTTAGCGAGGTCGGTAGACTAGCGACGGGCATCCGTAGCCTAGCGTAGTATGATAGTTTCCTTATCGAGCAGCGAATATATCTGAAAAGGGACTCGTAACCCATGGCTGCTTAGATGGTTGATGTGCTACGTATGTCTCGCTTCCAGCGTGTTATATTCTGGTGAAAACTAGCTACGATCTGACTTCTTTGATCTGGCCGTGTACGATGATAATGCATGGCTTTCAAGATATTGCAAATGCGTTTCCTTGTCGCACCTATCGAACTACTTGTCACTTAGTCTACTCAGAAGCACGAAAACTGTCAGACACGCCTTTATTTGAACAGGCCGACCCGTTTCCAACGGGTATGCCTGCACCTTAGCACAGTGGCTCCTGTTAGGTGCCTCGCATAGATAGTTCTGATCCTTCAGTGGTTCGCACTTATGCTTAACCAAGTCATGTATGGACATCAGGTCATCCTCAAATCATGGAGCGACATAAGCCAGCTCTCCTGACAATGGTTTTAGAGCCCAATTTATTCTCACCGACATGTAGGCACAATCATCCTACGATAATTGCTTCCACGCAACGTCTCCGCTACGCTCCCACACGCCGGTAAGTAAAACACTGCTTGCGGCTCCAGCCGAGAAAAAAGTCCGGCCACGTGATTTGGCTTCTTGTGCTACCATGGCAAGCTCAGAGAGTTCAGCGCGACTTTCTCGGCTGTTGCAGCGTACGCGCATTAGTACGTATGATCCCAAAGTTGAGCGTGTATATACTGCGCCGATTGCGCATGCTGCACGAGGAGATTGGGGCATAAAGCGCACCATGCCGTCTTCATGGCATTCAACACCAGATATGCCAGCTCCTGCTCCGTATGCAGGGGCATTAAGGTATGCTACTATGCGCGAGTTGGATACGAAACAAGGCTTGACCGACTGGAAAGAGAGCGAGCGAGACCCTCTATTCCGTCGTCGATGGCTCGAGGCTGGCGCTCGATTGAGTGACCGGTCTAAACGAGATCGGCTCTCAACATCTATCAGCGAAGAAGAAGTTAATGTCCCTCTCGGCTTACGACCACGCGTTGCGTTTGATTCTGCTACCTATTCGAAACAAGCTCCTCCTGCTCATGTAGTATGGGGCACAAACCACGCAAAGTACACCACCACACCCGACGTGCTTCCTAATTACAATGCCATGTCTCAGCGTGAATTTGATCAATTCCTGCGCACTGTAAGAAGCCAAAGATCCAAGTTCCGCACAGCTCTGCGTACACAGCGTAAAAGCGCCGCAGAGCACACCGTATTGGAACGCTTAACACGCAAACACGCAAAGGACAACGCCCCGGCAGTTATTAGCGAAGAGGAATACAAGAAGGCTTGTGCAGACTTGCCTACGCCGAAAGTAGATCTTTGGGACGAGGCACGGCTTGCACATGCTCCTCAGACCGCGGCATCTTTCTTCAATGCTCGTGCACAACAGCAGATTGATGCACCAAGAAGTCGTGCTTTGGGATCCCCTGCGCATGCATCTGCATTGCACCCATTGCTTGGCTTGCAGTATTCGCAACCAGACAGTGTATATACACATCTGCTTGCAGAGCCTATTCATGGACATGCCATCAGTCGAGTAGAGGACGCACGTCGAAGTCGATACTTCGTCGGTTCCGACACAGGTCTGGCGGTCGCAGCAGGGGGACATATCTCGCATCTGCCTTTGCAGCATCGTCAAGGACTGGATGCCGTAGATTACACACGCGCCAAACCGGAAAGAGGTGTGGGCTACTTCCGTGTGTTGCATGCGTTCCTCGATTTGCGACCATCTCCTACTCCGACACGCCGCACACCGCCGAACGTCGCACCTACTGAGCCGAGCTTGGGCTACGTTCGCTCGCAACTGATGGCTTTGCGTCAGACACCGCAGGCTACACCACCTACGCCAGGTTCCTCACAATGGGTCGACGACCCAGTGAAAGACGCTCAAGCACAAAAACTACGATCACATTCCCTGAATCGAAACATGCGTTCGCCAGTAAGCGAGACCGATTCTCTTTTTGGTAGTCTTGCAAAGAATAATCGAAATGCCAATGCGAATGCGAACCGTGGCGGGAAACGGCAAAGATTCCAGAAAAAGAAACGCGAAGCACCCTCAACGCAAAAGGATGCGCAAATGCTAGATAATATCAAAAACCTGCTATCTCCTCAATAGTTCTATAGGAGTCTCTGCTACTGGTTACCCTTGGTCATAAGAGCCATCTCAACCGCAGCAAAACCCCAGTCTTCACCGTGGTTATGGCCGGGCTGCCCATTGCGTCCAATTCCCGCACGTTCAAGCCCTTGGTCTTCGTTAAGTACCGTCAGAATTCCGAGAATGACCGGTTTTTGGTAGTCGAGGTTGAGTCGCATCAGCCCATGAGTGGCACAATCACAGATGTATTCAAAGTGCATAGTGGATCCTTTGATCAGACACCCAATTCC